>OZ017739.1:57394083-58594083 GCA_963969285.1 Odontomyia ornata | reverse complement strand
AGTATGGCAGTTGGTGGTTCATTTATAAAGAGTAGAGAAACCAGCTCAGTTAGTGGCCATGCTTGGTTCTGTCCTCAGTACAGACATGACTGAGCAAGATGTACATCCGTCCGTCACGCAACATATCATTAGAAAGTTTTTAACCAATGAAGGCGTTAAACCCTCGAAAATCGTTAGTACTTGAAAGGCATAGCTTGAGTACACTGTCTCAGAATCAAGTGTATACATGGGTCAGGGAATTTAAGAGTGGGCAAGCACGTGTCGAAAATGAAAGTCATGATCGACGTCCAATGACAAGTAATACAGATGGCAACATACGTGCTGTGCTGTAAGGGCTTATTGAACTCATTGATTTTCGTCACAATCAACAAACGGTGTTACAGTCAATGAAAACCTCCAACCAAAACAAAAGACGAGGTATGCCCAATAGAGGGTTTATTCTTCTCCATGACAACACTAAGCCTCGCATTAAGAAATGAGTCGGGAAACATCCGAAACCCTCTTTATAGTTCCAACTAGTCCCCTGTGACTTTGTTTTGTTCACATCCCTAGAAGAATCACTTGGAGGAAAATGATTCGGAAGCAATGAAGAAGTCAAGGAGCACGTGCATAATTAGCTGACAACTCGTCCAAAAATTTTTTATGAACAAGCAATATCCAGGGTTCCAAAACGGTGGCAAAAGTGTATAGGCAACGCAGAAGACTATATTGAGATATTTTGATAATATGGTTTGTATGTAATATTGCTCAATAAATACATGAAAAAAGTTTCCACTTCTTTGGTTTACCCTCATTTGTACATTTTTACGAAATTTTCTCCGATTTTTTCAAATATTTTTATCTGCTTGCCGTAGACTAAGTACAGAACCTTTCTGATAGAAGTTTAGTTTTGTCTTCTCAACGTGTTTCACGTTGTTTGACTCTAAAGTAGTTTTTCAGGGTTGCCCTTCCATATTTGAGCTGCTTCACAACGCTTTTAGAGACAAGCAACCTTGCCGAGCTCTCCTCAATTTGAAGATATCATACACTCAACTACAATATTGGAACTTCTACCTTAGGTCTTGATGAAAATTCTTGAAAGCCATGTACGTCCGGAATGTGACCAAAATCCATGTCCGCTTGAATTATCTTACTCATTGAATGAGCTTATCTGATTCTACTGAAACCACTAGGCCCACAATTTTAAAGTTCAACATAGTTTAGAAAAATTTTATATAACGAATTGCATAAAATCGATAGAAATAAATTACTATCACACGAAATGGGCTCCTCAATACGATAAAAAAATGTTTGAATTTTCAATAAACTCATGATTTATATTCTCAACTGCGCGTTTCTTTTTCAGTCCCGTTACCGTATAGTGAAAAGTGTCAGACCTTAATCAATAATATATTCCTTTCTCATTGACTTGATGAATTTCATACATCTCGGAAAAAAAATTTTCTACTCAAATACACACTTCAGATCGGAAGTCCAGACAAAACTGCCCTTGCACGTCATAAATCAAAAGTTTCAAAGAATTTGGATGGGTGGCTTTCACCATCATGGTTAACTTTTTCTGCAAAGAAGAGCAGATCGATAAGAATATTTTCTGACCTCTTTTGCTATTTAACCGATTATTTGTTTTCATAAATCCCCGGAAAAATTTAAGAACGCTTCTGCGTCTTTAATAAAAATGGGTATTTTATTTGAATTTTTTTTGTCAGATATGGATTTCTTGCTTTGGAGTTCTTTCTTTTGCTATTTAATGTGTTCCACTTGTGTGAGCAGAAGCAAATGGAAGGATAAATGTTTGACCTCAACTGAGTTGTTCGGGCTACTCAAAAAACGAGTTCAAAATTTTTTTCGCCGTGGCCACAGGCTACAGAGTCCACCTCCATAATAAATGCTAACATGTGTGTCTCCAAACTCGACTATGTCCATTTCTGGTAGTGTGACTGCTGTTGCTGCTGATTCTCCTGTTTGTCCGAGCGAAAGTCCTTTCCGTTGTCCAATTTATGCACTTGGCAGCCAGTTGCTGCACAATTCCGCCGGGATTATGTTTCAGTGGCACAGGCATAACATGAACTACGAAATTTTCGTGTAAGGAAGTGAAACATTGTTTTTGTTCATTTAATGCACGTTTGGTCTTTTATGAAAGCTTCACGTAAAAAATTTGTTGTGTTCGGGACAGTGATGCAAAATCTGGAGATGAAATGCATGAATTGACCAAAAAATTACGTGGAAAAATTTTAAATTGATGTTGATGGCTGCCAAATAAATAAAGTTATTTTTGCCGTAGATTTCTTCTGAAATTTTATTTTCTTTGAAGCTGCCAATCATATTCTCAATTCTTCAAAGCCCCCCATGTCTGCTTGTCATGATTCTAAAAATATTTTAGAAAAGATACTCCGGCAAAAGATTCAGAAACTCTGCTCGAACAAAAATGCAATTGACCGTGTCCAAAACCAACTTCAACCAGTCCCACTCTTGCCTTATTTTCGCACTTAACTTCACTGGCCTTTTGGTTTTTTAATGAGCACCCACCATCACACTTCTCTATAGTCTCGAAACTTATTAGAGTTGAGTTAACTTGGTCGTCCTTCTTCCAGTGAAGACTAAGAGATTTTTACTGGACTCTGCACATAAAGGCAAAAAATCAATAGCGCGAACATGTGTTGGAAATGACTGCTTTCCGTTGTATGTTATCATAGATGTGCGAGCTTCGATTTCTTGACTTAATACTTTAAGGAAAACATTTCTACTGCAATTGCTCCCAGTGTGTAATCCTTTTGGCTTTCTGCTGATGTCTATTTTCTTCGCAGGTGCAACTGATGGTTGATAGTAACCGAACCGTAGACGTTCCACGTAAGTATTTTATCGGTTTAGATTGGAGTTAGGTCGTCATTTAGTTTTTTTCTTGCAGATTTTGCTGTTCTGTTAATTCATATAGTACTTTAAGTCATACTTGTATACCTAAAGTTAAGCACCGCAAGAATCATTTTCAATTTTATTCGCATATGGTAGCACGATGTATAACCATATATAGAATGCATGAAATACTCATATTTTATAGAGATTTTTTTTTTCTTAGAAATTCAATGAAAAACTTCCTTGAATTTAGTAATTATCGCTTAGCAAACTTCAAAATACAGAAAGCAAGCCAAGGAGGCAGAAGAGTACTCCAACCAAAAGCGCCTTGTAAATATCCTAGGATTCGAAAAACTTTTCTGATGACATGAAGCAATTGCTTGAATTCAGCACCCGTTATTGTTGCGCAGGAATGATCAAGAAAACAACGGAAACGAAACAGCGTTACGACAAAGAATAAAATAAAAAACGTGTCTACTCGTTGACGGTCAAAAACAGACTAGTTTATTGTGTACTGAACTGAAGAACATGAGATGACTACGTTATAGAATTCAAACAAAGAAAATAGATCAGAGAGAGTAGAGAACGCATACATTAACACTCCCACTCGTTCCTTATCTCTCATAAGAATACAAATTATTTTATATTTAAAGTATTACGTAGCTTCATAAAGGTTTCACGATTAAGTCCTTTGGTGAATAGATCTGCAAATTGGTCTGAACTGGCAATCTGCTTAATCTTGATTTTGTTGTCAACAACCAATTGCCTCGAATAGTGAAATTTGACTTCTATGTGTTTCGTGCGACGGTGAAATACTGGATTCTCTATTAATTTCTTCGCTGCTACGTTGTCAGTATACAAGATAGTTGGCTGTTGTTGCTTACAGCCTATAGATTTTAGAAGTAATCTAGCCCAAATTACTTCCTTTGCCGCATCGTGAATAGCTACGTACTCGGCTTCAGTTGTCGATGTCGCTACTATTGTTTGCTTCCGTGAAGACCATATCACGGGGCTGCCATTAACCGTTAAAACTACACCACTGACACTTTTCCTAGTGTCTAGGCATACTGCATAATCAGCATCACCATATGCATCCAGTCTGCATACATCGTTGCCCCTAAATGACAGTTCGATGTCCAAAGTACCTCGTAAATACCGTAGGACACGTTTTGCTGCTTGCCAATGCTCCATTGATGGTCGTTCCAAGAATTTTGATAACGTGGAAACAGCGAATGTAATATCGGGGTGTGTACCAACAGATAAGTACATCAATGCACCAATTAGTTGTCGATAGGGTACATTTGCGACTTCTCCGGTGTTTGCCACAAGTTTCGCATTGCTTTTGAATGGTGTTGAGATCGTCTTGCAGTCGGACATGCCAAATCGTTCCAGGATAAGTTTGGCATATGCTGACTGAGATATTCGAATAATAGAATCGGTCTCCTTTTGGATTATCTCAATACCCAGATAGCAGCTTGCAATATTGCTTTTAATTTCGAATGTATTGCTCATTTTTAGCAGCAGATCTTCAACGTCAGACTCCAGTCGACCACATACAAGTCCGTCGTCGACATACAGCACCACCAACAAATCGCCACCTTTGCCAATGTATACACATGGGTCAGCAGATGACTGCATCAGCCCAGATTGCTTCATAAAATGATCGAATTTGATATGCCATTGTCGAGGAGCTTGCTTTAAGCCATACAAGGCCTTCCGCAACAGATGAACTTTGCCTGTTCCATCGTCAAAACCATCAATCTGCTTCACATATATTTCTTCTGCTAGTTCGCCATACAAGAACGCTGTTTTGTCATCGATTTGGAATACTCGATACTTTTTGGCTGCAGCAACTGCTAACAAAGTACGAACTGATTCAAACCGTGCCACCGGTGAAAACGTATCATCGTAGTCGATTCCCTTACGCTGACCGCAACCACGCACAACTAAGCGTGCTTTGAAGCGATCAACAGTTCCATCAGGGTGTGTTTTGATACGATACACCCACCGTGTTGAGATAGCTTTCTTACCACTAGGCAATTCGACCAATTGCCCAAGAACACCATGATCGCTTAATTATTTCATCTCGCCTTTCATACAAAGCTCCCACTTGTTAGCATCGGCACAAGACCGAGCCTCTGATACGCTGTTAGGAATGACAGTATCTGCAATGAAAGCACAACCGGCATTTAGCAGTTCTGCCATATTTACGGAACGAACATGGGATCTTGTCCTTTTTGAAATCGGAGCTTCCTCAATAGATCGACTTCTCGTTCGAATCGGTGAAATATTCGGTAGCTTATTGTCATCGTCAATTGCATCGTCAATATCATCAATGTTTGAGCCATCACTGACTCTGATTGGTTCGTTGATAATATCAACGGTTTCTGGCGTAGTTCGCTTTGCAACAGTTTCCGCATTTTCGCTCGTCATATATTGAGTTTTCCGTAAATGAGTATCTTCTTCTACAAATACGACGTCACGACAGGTAACTACTTTGTTAGTACCAGGACGCCACAATCGATAGCCTGCAGGCGCATACCCAACTAAACGCAAAATTTCCGCTTTTGGTTCTAGTTTCGACCGCTTCGATTCATCAATCAGAGCGTATGCCTTGCAACCAACTGTTCGTAATTTTGTAAGCTCTGGTTTTCGTCCGTACCATACTTCAAATGGTGTAAGACCGCGAAGACGATTGAGCGGTATCACGCAGCGTAAGTTAGCTGCATTTGATAAAACTTCAGCCCAAGCTTCGTATGGCAAGCCATTACACAACATTGTGCGTGTCCATTCTAAACAAGTTTGATTTTGCCGTTCTGCACGACCATTCATCTGTGGACAATATGGCACTGAATTTTCCATTTTGATCGAATGCCGTAAAAGTAAATCACGCATTGGTTTCCCCGTAAATTCACTCGCGTTGTCGCATCTGACCCGGCGAATATCATGTCCGACAGATTTAGAATTTATGATCAGTCGTTCAAGCGCATCGACTACTCTGTCTTTTGTTTTTAAAGATTCGGCAAAAACACTTCCACTATAATCATCAGTAAATAAGACCGCGAAACGATTTCCTCCCCAAGACGATAAGTTCTGCGCACTTTGTTGCTCGCTTCTCATTTTTTACATATGGTAGGCGATGCATTTCACCTAACATGCATGACTCACAAAATGTGATTCGTTCGCGTCGCAGGTAGAATTATCATTTTTACTGGCTTCTTGCCCTTCAACTTTAATGTTTCCGAACAAATTTCGTTTCAACATTTCACGAACCGCGCGATAATTCGGATGA
This sequence comes from Odontomyia ornata, assembly GCA_963969285.1. Classification (NCBI taxonomy): domain Eukaryota; kingdom Metazoa; phylum Arthropoda; class Insecta; order Diptera; family Stratiomyidae; genus Odontomyia; species Odontomyia ornata. The sequence continues at coordinate 58,587,941 of OZ017739.1, read as the reverse complement.
CCCAATCTTTCATGAAGTTGTCGAACACTTACAGACGCGACACATGCATTCGACGGTTGAACTTCTTCATAGTCCATTTCAAATAGGTTGTTGTTTACTTTCCAGGCACAGCCGACTATTTTACCATGTAATTCCAATACGGCTTTAGATCCTTCGGCTTCGTGTCTAGCACCCTTCTTCGAAATGAACGAACCCAACGACAGAAGTTTTCGTTTTAAGTGCGGTACATGATATACCTCTCTGATCGTTACGAGACCAGCCAACTTAGATACAAATTGTAGCGATCCCTTGCCAACTGCATAAATTATATGATCGTTTGCTACTGCGATAGGTTTCTCGTCTCTGCATAGCGGCACATAGTTGAACATGTTCGAGCAATCGTTTGTCATGTTGTCTGACGCTCCGCTGTCTAATAGTCATTTAGAGTTGTTGTTGTGTGTGTTAGATGCATTGAATACAACATCTTCAGTGATTGCACATTTCGCATCCGCGCCGTTAGTATTCTTCTTGTTCTTTCGGCGATAACAATTTTTAGCCATGTGGCCAAGTTTGCCACATTCAAAGCATTTTATTGCTTTACGTTTAGGCTTACTTGCATACAATGCTTCGTTTGGTTCGACGTTTTTGGTACCTGCACCTGGTTGCAGTTGGTTTTCGATTATCTCTAATTGTTCACGCAACTTGTCAAAGGATAACGAAACTCCTGATGCGGCCGAAATCATGTACGTCTGCTTGAAAGTGGTGAATTTTGCAGGTAATTCGTTGATAACTTTGGCTACCATGTGTCCGTCGGTTATTTCATCGCCAGCTGTATATAGCCTTTGTTTCAAAACGGACAATTCAGAGCAAAAGGCACCGACACTTTGGCCTTCTCCGAATTTCTTGCCCATAAATGCCTGAGCCAACAAATATTTATTTGTTTCGGTTTTCGCTTCGTACAGCGATTTGATTTTTACGAACATTTCTCTTGATGTCGTACACTCACGAATAACCGCGCGATCATTCGCGTTCAGGCCTGCTGATAATATGCGTCTCGCTTTTGCATCCCACATCTTCCATACTTGGAGATCAGCAGCTACTTGAGGCTTAATTACGACGCCATTAGCAACCTCGTCAACACCACACATTTCCAAAGACGCGTTGACTTCGAAAAGCCACTCTTCGTATGTTGCCTTGCTGAGTTTCGGAACAGAAATCATTTCTTCTTGTCCAGCCATTATCAAATTTAAAAAAAAAAGTCTAACACAAAAGAAGCCACAATGAAATACAAATGTCACTATGTCCGTAAAATACGATCCTGATTTTACACTTATTAAACTTTCGATTTTTGCACTAAAACTGGGCCAATAACCTGTTGCGCAGGAATGATCAAGAAAACAACGGAAACGAAACAGCGTTACGACAAAGAATAAAATAAAAAACGTGTTTACTCGTTGACGGTCAAAAACAGACTAGTTTATTGTGTACTGAACTGAAGAACATGAGATGAATACGTTATAGAATTCAAACAAAGAAAATAGATCAGAGAGAGTAGAGAACGCATACATTAACAGTTATTTCTATAAGAAATCATTCTAATAAATCCATCAGGTAGAAGGTTTTTGCATAAACGCATTACAATTGACATTTTGTTGTAATTTTTCTGGGTAGGGGAGACCGGGGCAAAATGCGATAGTTAAGAAAAAAATAATCATAATATGAAAATTAAACTCTTTATTAGAAAAAAATTAAATCACATAGTACCTAACATGTATAAATCACCTATATAAATTCAAAAGTTTTTTATTTCTAAATCACATATTTTTTGGATGATCAGGAGTATAAGCAAGGAACTCAAATTTCCCATTTTGCCCCGTGGCCGGGTCTTATTTCTCTTCATTTTATTATTTAAGTCTTGTTTGAGATCATTTTCATACGGAGAATCCGTGAGTATTGCGGTTTTACCCCGCTTGCTAGTCTTCCTTGCTTGAGTCCTGACTTATTTTGGAATTTCTATTATGTGTGCAGGACTAACAAGAAACGAAGTTCGTCTTTCGGGAGTTTTTTCTCTTTCTAATGTGATTGAAATTGAAAGGTTCTGACTGATCGGATAACGCATTATCAAGACTTTTTCCTTTTTCCCCAGGTTGGAACATTAGGCTCATTAAAATCCGTTTCAGAGGTGCTCGGCAAGATGTCATCATCGGATTTGTTAGTGGCAATTAAATCTTCGAAAATAGCTGTTGATACGCTAGGCTGGGTTGACTTTTCAGAGGCACTCCGATTTAGATCAACTACGAAAGGAGCTACCAAAACAGATGAATTTAAAGCAACAGGCTGTGATGTTTCGCAAGTTGTTGGATTTTCGTCTTCTTTGTTGTAGATATCAGATTCCTATCTCGTGTCTTCTTTGGAAACTGTCCAAAAAAATTTCAAGCGTTTTCTTTTACTCAAGTTTAATTTGCTGTATCAGCCCTATGAAAGTCGTTTTTCCTTCCTATCTCTTCCATCTCTAATATCCTGACGAACTTATTTAGACCCATCCCGTTAATTATTTTTTCTGAGCTGCGTTTCCGACAACCATCTCGTTCATCTCGGATGAATTCTAATTTCGTTATCCCATATGCTAGAACTGATTTATATTTCCATTCACCAATTTTAAGAATTTTACAAAATCATAATAACTTCGAACTTGGTCCTTTCCCCTCTTCTTACACAGCATTTAAGAATAAACTAAGCGACTTACTACTAGTTTAACTTTCTATTATCGACATTTTATTATTCTTTTTCATTTAAATATTGCTGTAATTATTCTTTGCGTTCTATTTTGTTATTGGATAATTTAGTCTGTAAGATGGGATAAATAAATAAATGACTCGCAGTTACTTTCGCTAAAATGTTTGTTGAGGAAGAAGCAGTAGGTTGGAATGAAGATTCGTTAGAAATTGCACTCAGATCTTGAGTGGGTACTATTTCTTCAGTATTATTAGTTTCGGCGGCAATGAAGTCAGCTTCGGTAAATACATTCCTATCTACTGGCCATATTCCACATTTTTAAAATCCGTTTATGGCAGTAAGCATAGTTGCAGCCTGAAGGTAAAGCTTTGCTACTTGGTAAGGTGTAACAATGCGACCAGTATGTTCTCGCAACCACTTTTTTACCTCTGCACTGTAGTAAGTACTCAGCGGTCGAATGAAGGCAACGTCCAACGGTTGCAATTTACGGGTGCAGTGTGGTGGGGTACATAACAGTATCACATAATTTTCTCTTGCATAAGCAATCAACTCAAGATTTTTAGTATGCGACGCATGTCCGTCAAGTATTAGTAAGACAGGTTTCTCTTTCGTGGGTCTACAAAATTCAATAAAAAGCTTAAGCCAATCGAAAACTATTTTTGACGTAATCCAGCCATTGTCAGTACATGTTCCCCAAAATCCCGATGGTGCGTCATCCAGCAACTCGTTTTTCATGCGTTTACGTGCATATATCAGTATTGGAGGAACATAAGTTCCTGTCGCGCTAAAACAGATTTCGGCTATTGTTAATTAACCTCTTTCTGCTGAGACAAGCATCTAACTTGTTTCTGGCCTTTTAAAGACAGAACCTTTGAGCGACTCTTGGGTACTGTGCTAACACTAGTTTCATTGACGTTATAAATTATATCGGGAGACAGTTTATACTTGTCAACAACCTGTTCTAGCAATGTAAAAAACTCGTTAATCGCTACTTTGCCAAAGGCCATAGCTCTTGCGGCAGAAGTAGGCTCAGGGCGTCTGTAAGATAGATCTGGGCTTTGCCTCAAAAAACCACTGAGGTAGTCCTCTCCAGCCATACCACTGTCGGCTTTAAGCGGATGTTCTATCTTGTTTCTTTCGGCTAATTGAAAAGCTAAAACACGAAGCTTTTTACCTGTTAAACCAAATAATCGTGTTTCCATAGCTTTTACGTACGTAGACAATTTTTCTTCTTGCTATTGATTAAATACTGGTTTATATCGTTTCATTTTTTTCCCACAATCGTTATCTGTATCTGTGTCTTCATTTTCATAATTTCGCACTTTTTTGACTCGACGTTCTAAAGTTGATTTCGGCACATTGTATGTATTTGAGGCTCGAAGAAATCCCATCCTTTCTGAAATGACAGCGTTAACTGCTCTTTTCATATCTTTTTCATCCCATTTTGCATGCTCTGGCTTTCTCTTTTAGTTTCAAACCATTTCGGCTGTAAAATAAATAAATAATCACGTCATTAAAGTCGGGGCGAAACGGGATAGTATCCCATTATGCCCCGATCGTTTTGCCCCATCGGTACTATTCCAAAACATAACCAAGCATTTCTAACCTATAACACTGAAATGTTTTAACTTTACCTTATATCGAAATTCGATACTACGACAACAACATTTTGTTGAAAATAGTACAAAAATTGACTTACTCATCTGATAACACATCAACGATTTCAAGATAAATACGTAAAACTTAGGTCAAATTCACTTTTTCTTGCACAGTGCATTTAAATAAGCTTCAACACGCTTCTCTCAGTGTAACTGGCGCGGGCCGACTGAAGTTCGTGCAAATGGCGTTGTTACCTGTCCATTTGCGTGTACGATACACACACACAAGGACCTTTTCCCGTTCTGCCCCGAATCTCGTTTTGCCCCGGTCTCTCCTAGTAATGATTGGTACACGACCGGTTTTTGCATAAAAAATGTTAATTGTGCGTAAAAATGAGGCATCTCGAGAACACTGGTGGGCTTTATGTTAGCTCTTAACGCCGGGACGGCACGGATATAGGTGTGTGAGGGAGATGGAGCTCTAGTTTTGAGCACGGTGGTGCTAGTTTGAGAGTGAGAGTGATATAAGTAACTGGTTTCGATTACAAAAAAGAAGAAAAAAATCATATTTTTCTTATATGATTTTCTCTACCGCATGTTTTCTTTAGAGATTTGTAGCATGTGAAGGCTTGAATTGGTAAACTTGATTTTCCTCTGTTTGCATTCACACACATGTTTTTTTTATGAAACTGCAAATATTTTACCACGTTGTCTATAAATTCTTTCATGTGTTATGCGTACAAATTGGCGCAAGACATATGGTATGCTAAGACCATGTAGCTAAATATGAGTCTTATGAACTGAAGAGATAATGCGATCTTATGCACGTTTGTATAATAGCAGATGATACCACAATAGAAACGGCCTGCTCTAAAGCCAAACCGCCGAAGAAAAAGGTCCCCAGCTGCACAAATCGCGTCAGTGAGTCGTTCCTTGAAGAGTCTCTAGCACTTTCCGGGCTGTATCTAAGCATGCATAATGGGCGATATGCAGACGGCAATCCGGGATTTGCCATCTTGGTCCAGAGCCTTTCTCGCTTTCAGTGAAAGGACTGATTCTTCCAGTTTTGGCTGTGAACACTAGATTGCTATTTTACCGTGGACAGCGTAAACATAGACGGAATGAGCGGCAAAAAATGCTCGCACTATCTCGTCCATATTTACGGATTTATGTATTCAAGGCGCCTTTAGCACATCAAGCTTCCGCTTGTAGCCAAGGCCGAACAGATCCTTGTTCACACTGCCCACTAGATTTTTTGGCAGTGAGCCTTGCTATTGTTAATTAATTTGTGCAGGAATTTCCTGGCCGACTCTATCTCCTGGGCGACTTATTGCATGCCTCGTCTTGGTTCTGCACCCGTTGAGCCTTACGCCGGGGCTTACAATACTGTCTTTGCATTTCAGCCATTTCAGTCAACCACCAGTACACTGGGGACTTGACATGCCGAGGTTTTTGATGGGGCATAGAATCGTTGCCACCACATCTTGAGCTGCCAGTTCTACCGTCTCCAGTGAATCTCCGTGCAGCAAAGCACCTGTTGTGAACACCTCGACAAAACTCTCGACGTTCATCCTTCCGAGGTTCCACCCAATAGTAGAAAATCAAGAACACGGATAGCAGGAGACAATATCAGTGATCTCAAGCAGAATGCACTGATGATCACTGGGTGCATAGTTCTCTAATACTCTCCAATTGCGTATCCTCCATACTAAGGACTTAGAGGTGAATATCACGTCCACCATGGTTCCTTCGCAGTCAATATGGCGAAAAGTTGGCGTATTTTCGGTGTTTAGTGTGATGCGTGCCGTTCTAGCCACCATTCTAAGGATTCATTTTTCCAACGGATCTGTTGGATCTGTTGAGTAGGGTATGCCCTACTCAATAGCTTTGGCGTTGAAATCCCCAAAACGTGCATGTAGCCATCTGCATTCCAGGCAGCACCTTTCAAAGCATTAAGCTTGGCTTAGAAAGATTATATCAATCCACTCAGTGTTGGGTAAACACCATATAGGGTGGATCCTGAGCACCGAACCAACATGAAACCATCACCTCATCCACAGCTCTCCACCTGGAAATCACTGTTCTGAACCCAAATGGTGGCAGTACCAGTTTCATGAGGATACCATGATGCCGAATTTTTATCATAGTGTTGCTCACTCAGCAGCAAAAATTCAGTTTTCATGCTCCTCGTAAACTACTCAAACAGGTTTTGGGCAGTCGAGCTGCAGTGTAGGTGTAGTTGCAGGATACGGATCATCAGAGCTCTGATTTTGCCTTGGCTAGGGCTTTCTGAAACATCTGGCATTTCCCTGATCCTAAGACGTGTCCAAGATCATGTCTTGGATCGGCATCCTTGCGAAGAATAAAGTGTGCCATCTTTGTACACTCTTTTCTTTTATATCTCGTTTCACCATATTTGTAACATAAGGAGCGACTATCGAGTCTTTTGTATGCTTTTGCGGTGTGGCCATAGCCAAGGTATTTGAAACACTGAAGAGGCCTTGCTCTTTACTGTATCTTGCTGACAACTCACCCTATTCTTCCATTCCGTAGCCTTATAGCCTTCGCTTCCTGCAATAAGTGCCTCCGACTGTCTCGGTCCATTCGCCTTGTCCTCCAATTTAGGAATCCGAGCAGCGATAGACAGTTTTCGTTGACCGAGTCACAACAGCGTTTCCTTGGTTTCTCCACGTGTCTCTGGACGTCAGTTGTTCCAGCAAATACCTTTTTAGGTATCCATTATTCATCCATACGAGTCATGTATCTAGTTCATTGTGGCTTTCGCAGCCTTGCAATTGTTGAGACTCCCGGCTCATAAAAAATTTCATATAAGTCATGGTTATATCGAGCTCGCCGTTGAAACCTGTCCAGCCTCATTCCAATTATCCGCCTCAGGATCTGTCTCTCAAAGGCCTTCAATATGTTCGCGAATACTTGAGTTAGGGTTCATGTTTCACACTCATGGCGTAACACAGGTTTTATCAAGATTCTGTATACTTGAAGCTTTGCTTTCCTGTGCATGTCTTCAAGATCATCAAAGTTGAATAAAATATTTCTATTCTTACTTTGCCTCATTTAGAAATCGTTCAGTGGCCTTTTTGGTCAAATATATGTTATTCATGCATTATCCCCTATAGTTTTTGGTGTCAGCCTCGCTCTAATCCTACCCACGCTAGGGAACTCCCTTTCAGTGGCCTTTTCTACCTTGGCCAGATTCATGACGCAGTCAATGTCTCTTATTATGCTCGTTACAATTGGCTCAAGAGAGATCATAGTCGCGCGTTTGCCAAGGACTTTTTTTACTGCCTCACGGAGTCCTTCTTTCTTGTCAGCCTTTGCTCTGAATTCGATCAATATGTGGCCCAAATGCGTCGGGCGTTCTGCTTTACTAGCGCTGTTGGTGCCTTCGGGCCTTACATTTCGCCTAATATCCTGCAGCACTTTTGTGCCGGATTGGCCATCTTGGGATTTTACAAACAGTACCTGCTGCCGGGTTCTTTCACGGGGCTTCTTTGTCTCCTGCTCTAGGCATCAGGTCTTTTTCTTGTTGGGCATCCGTACGAACTTCATTTTCTGGCAATTTTTGAAAGATTGCCTTTGCGGCTTTCTTTGCCATTAAGTGCCTTTTCCTCTCTTCTTTTATCGCGATCTATCTGCACTCCTTTAGCCTTCTGCTCTCTTTTGGCCTTTTGGTCCTCCTCAGCCTTTGACCAGCTCCTCCGGTAATGTTCTATGCAGTCTAGGAGCTTTTTTATTTCAAAGAGCCCAAGCTTTACTCCGTTGCTGATTTTCGGCGAGTCACTTGCAGATTTTATTCTTTTTAGAACATCTCCCGCTTTTCGGATTAGCCTTTCTTCTTCATGTCACTGGGTAGTAATTGGACTTTACCACCACCTTTCTTGGGATAGGTTATCGTCTTTGATTTCCCAGTACAGCACTTCGAACACATTTTCGACAGGGCCAATGAAACCGCACAAGGGCGCTTTATTAGTCTGGTTGCTTCTATCTTTTTCTGCCAGAATCTCTTTGTGGGCTTTAGCATGGTTCATTATTTCGGGACCCTAGACCCTTTCTCGATCACTTCCATAGCAATTGCTGCAATAACCATCAAATACTCGTTGTTGTTTAAATTTTCCCCCATCTCTTGAATATCTCGCGCACCCTGCAGAGTTTCCCGCTCTTCCTTTTCAGGAAGTTCTGGCGTTCGCATCATATTTTTGCTGCGCTCAAACATCGTACGAATCTCAGTCTAGACAAAACGCTCTGAGAATCTCCGTTTTTCGTTCATCCTCACTGTTACTGCATGCATCATCGTTTTTTTGTTTGTCGTTAGTACCGCTTCCGATTTGTTGTGAGTATCGTGGTGGCAGTCGTTAGTTTCGTCGTTATTGTTGTTATTTTTGCTTTCTTATTTTGAATTTTTTTGATTTTCTTTCAAGGTTTTTTGTTGCTCCAGTTTTATTGGGTTCCTTCTCAGAGCCGCTACCTCTGTTTGTTTGTGTGGTCGCTTTTTTGGCCCCATGGTTATCTTGCAGAGCAGGGATGCCATACGAAAGTTGACACAAGCCTTTATTGAGGCAAGTGGTCAGAGCCAGACCAGCGCTCAAGGGAGAAAGAAGAATCGCCAGCCTCGACCTCCTCGTTTCAGATTTTAAAAGTTCGAACCAAAAACATTCATTTCATACCCCATTCAACAACCTTTGACAAAAAAAAAATATCTAATTCTCATTTTGTTACCAGTGAGGGCTCCTGTAACAGATTTTAGAATATTTGCTTGCACCTAAACTTTTGAGAAAACACCATTTAAGATCTCTCCACAAAGTATAAGCTTTGCAGCTTCAATAGCTTTTGAGGAAAATTGCTGTGACACACAGACAGGTGGACGGACAGGACGCAAAGCTAGTATGTTTTTGTGAAATTTATTTGATAAAGCCCTAAAATAAAATTTACAGATGGGCACGGGCATGTAGATCTTGCCAGCACTCCGAAATTGGACTGTAGCAAAAGAATGCTCCCCAACAATTCAGGGTAGTGGATAAAGCATTTTTAAATAGTTGGGTGGAACGTTTTGACACACCACATTTTGTGACAACCGACCAAAAGACTCAATTTGAGGCAGGATTATTCACAGCACTCACCCATATCATCGACTATGAATGAAATAGGACGGTTACTTCCCATCCCGCATCAAACAGCATAATCGAAAAATGGCACCGCTCACTCAAGGCAGCAATTATGTGCCTTAGGAGAATCCAGCATGAGTGGCATACTACCCACAGTGGTTTTAGACTTGGGAGATCGGCCAATTATGCGCGAAGATGGTCTATACAAGGAGGGTTCCGAAATAAACGAGATTTTTGTTATAAAATATTTGTTTGGCGGCGCCATCTTTAAATTGGATAGTGGGTTGGAAAGTTACGTTCCTCCTTGACTATCAGTGAATGTTTGGTGATATTCAGTTCAGTGGAAGCGAAGTTATTGCGTCTAAAGCGACAGTATGTTTGTGTCATCGGTACAAAAATGAGTTTCGAGCCAATATCAAATTTTATTTTAAAATCGGTAAAACTTTTATCGAAACATTTGGATTGATGAAAAAAGTTCATGGCAATGATGCCAGAGTTCATGAGTGGCTTACACGTTTCAGAGATGCTCATGACAACATAAATGACGATTAGCATATGGCCCGAAATCAGTGATCACCGAAAACTCCTTCGAAATTGTGCATGAATTTATCAAAAATGAGCAAATATCATCCTTAAAATTCATAAAATCGGAGTTAAATATCTCCAAAACACGATTTATTGCATTTTACCCGATTATTTGGGGTTGTGAAAGGTCTGTGTACATTTTATTCTGCACAAGTTACCTGATGACCAAAAGTTGCTCAGAATTCAACTTTGGCAAGACATCATTAAAATGGCAAGAAAAGACGAGAGCTTCCTTTACAATATTGTAACTGGTGATGAAACGTGGTGTTTCCAATATGAACCCGAAACCAAGCGTCAAAGTGCCGAATGGAAAGCCCCAGATGTCGCGTTTGTAGAAGTCAAAAACCAAGTCGCTTCTCATTTGTTTTTACGATTCGAAGTGAATTGTCCCCAAGGAGTTCGTGCCAATGGGCCAATTTTCAATCTTGGCATTTTGAAGCATTTGTTGTATCGCATTCGTTGGATTCGGCCTGAATACCGCGAAGGAGGAAGCTGGCGCTTATTGCATGATAATGCACCATCTCATCGATCCACTCTTGTGACTGATTTTTTGACTAGAAATCGCATTTTAACCATCAATCACTCACCGTATTCGCCTGATATGGTTCCCTGTGACTTCTATCTATTCGAAAAATTACATTTGGCTATGAAAGGAAAACGTTTTCGTCCGTAGAGAGCATCTAAAAGGCTTGTACCGACATCCTGAAGGACATTCCGGTCAATGACCTAAACCACGCGTAAAACAATGTATCGAGGCTGGAGGAGACTATTTTGAATAAATAAACTCGAATTTATCAGAACAAACCTCGTGTCATTTCTATTTTAGCTCACTCTCGTTTATCTTGGAACTCACCTTGTAGTACAACTTTAATCTCGCCGAAATAATTCCTGGCCCCATATAATACAGTGACAAGTGCATCACTGTTCCCTAGAAACATACGCGAATTAATGTGGAAGCTGCAATCTACAGCTATTTTAAATACTAAAAAGTAACAGCCGTTTACCAGTAAATTGTTAAAACACTGCGCTCACGTATTTTTGCGTGTCGATGCTAGTTCAACAAACCTGGTGCAGTCGTTCACCAAACCATAAAGTATTGGGACGGTTGTTGGAAATATTATTGTACATACGGTTGCCGTCAAAGGATTCCTAATTGATGTACTACTGTGACCAAAAAACAAGGTGACATTTGAATTTGAACTGCGCGCGTGAAGGATTTGAAGAATTATTTTTTTTTAAAGTTGGTAGTACTGTCAGTGACATTTATGTCAAATTTACATGTCAAAATATTCATTAGTGTTTGAGATACGCGTCGTTTTGTGAGCTGCTAAATGTGCGTTTTTCGTTTTTTGAGATGTCGAAATTTGTTGAGCAAAGAATTTGCATTAAATTTTGTTTGCGGAATCAATTTTCTGCTACGGATACATTGAGGATGGTGCAGAAAGCCTTTGGTGATAAGACTATGTCTAAAAAAAGATTTACAAGTAGTATAGTGAGTTCCAAGCCGGCCGTGAACGTGTCGAAGACGAAGAGCGTCCTGGGAGACCATCAACCTCTTCTCTTCTTCGATTATCGTGGCGTTGTGCATGATGAACTCCTTCCGCCGGGCCAAACAGTCAACAAAGAATATTATTTGAACGTTATGCGTCGTTTGCGTAACGCTATCCGCCTTAAAAGGCCGGAATTGTGGAAAGCCAATTCTTGGTTTTTACACCACGATAATGCACCATCCCATACTGCACTCGTAATTCGTGATCATTTTGCCAAAAGCTCAACCCATATCGTTCCGCAACCACCGTATTCATCTGATCTGGCGCTCTGCGACTTTTGGCTGTTCAGCAAGCTCAAAAGACCGCTCCGGGGACACCGTTTTGATACGATAGAAGAGATTCAAGCCGCAGCGAAGACGGAACTGCAGGCCATCCCGGAAACGAAGAAACCTCAAACACTAATGAATATTTTGACATGTAAATTTGACATAAATATCACTGACAGTACTACCAATCTTAAAAAATATAATTCTCCAAATCCTTCGACACGCGCAATTTAAATTCAAATGTCACCTTATTTTTTGGTCACAGTAGTATAAACTAAATGCCTGAAGTCGGCATTTATCGACAATACTAGGTAAATACCCAATCAAGAAGTCGAGTCATATCATCTTTGAGATGTAGATCATCTAACTGAAAATCTCGGGCCCAACACTTTGTCCAGAGCAGACAGACCAGTAACCAACGTATATCCGGCGGAATGTCATCGCAAATTAATACTGATGACAGGATCGCGTTAGCAGGGAGGGACAACTGTTTAGGCTAAGGAGTTTCACCGCTAGAGGTCCCATCGAGGAGTAAGAATATTAAATCATGTATTGTAAAATGTAAATTTTTCATATATTCGGTCAATAAAGGTTTGCTTGGTAACAGAAAAACAGTGTGTTCTTCATAAAGTCAATACCCAGCGCCCTATTTTGGAAAACTCTGAACTTGTGTCAAGTTGAGTATGAGAAATGTTACTACCTGTTTGCGATCACAAAAATGAGACGATATATAATATACATATATCAATTATCAACACGTGTTATTGTGGTTGTAATTCGATTCAATTTAAATGGCTATATCTCACCTGATTATAATCCGATTTTAATGAAATTTCGCTGTGACAAGGGTTATATATTGATCGACATAATTTTATAAAATCATAAGGGTACCATGTAATAAACATAAGCAGTCGAGCAGCCCCGTGGTGATCAGGAGTGGCTGCTCCTGAAGAGATAAGGTGGTCACCCCGTCGAAACTGCTTAGTTTGTTGTTTTACTAGTGTAAAGTAAATTGCATCCTTCAAGTTTCCATTCTTTAGGCAGAGATGAGTGGTTCACTTCAGCCACTTTAACATCTTTAGGTTTGACATTCCCCTTGTAATGCAACGACCTTCTTCTGTGAAAGTAACGGTTGCTTTTTGTGTAATGTTTGCGTTTGTCTAAAGCCTCCATGTCCGCTAACTTTAACGAGGCAAAAAATATTGAATTACTGTAGAGTAGCTTAATTGACACCTAATAGAACTTTTCTAAAGACAATAAAAATTGATCGGTGCGTCTTGTAGAGTAGAGTACGCGTGATAAGTATTTTGTAGTGTAGCTTCGTGGTTCGACAAGAACCCGCCTCATATGATCCCGCAAATGCTAGTCGTCAAGCACGCGTACGCGGTCGTTAAGCGAAGCTAGTTAGCTGAGCTCGGTGTTGTTTATAGCTCGCTGACACTTATGCCAAACAATCGGCACCCGTGTCCTACACGGACATTAAAAAAATCATTACAACAATTTAGGCTTTATGGAGGAAAGTTAAAATTGACAAATCATAATGCTATTAAAAAGTTGAGTTAAATTTTGTTTTTGAGTTATTTTTAAGCATTGTGAGTGGGACATACACATTTTTCATACTTACTCGTATGCTTCTTCCTAGATCCACTGATGCAGCAAATGTCTTTTTTGTTTCAGTTCATAAGCTTCTGATCAAGAGCTTTCATTCAGTACCCCATTTTACTACCTTTAATCAAAATATGGTTTAAGGGTCACTTAGATAACAGAGTGGAAACCTTCTTCAAAATCTTTGAAATTTTTAGTTAGATCTCGGCTCTCGAGATACCACCTTTTTAGAGCTTTACTCAAAGTTCGAGCTCAGTACCTTTTATATTTTATACACGGTTAGACAGGACGCGAAAATAGTAAAAATTAGTTTGGCAATACACCAAAAGTCACAAAATAGATATATTTGTGTTTTATTATCATCTTCATATGTTATAATTGCTTTCAAATAAGCTGATTCACTTCAAATAAGCTTTCAAATCTTCTGAAATCAGAATTTATCTCAATTGTATTTAAGCACTTTTAGTTTTATGCTAGTCCGATAATTGTTCTGGCCTAATTAAACATAGCAAATTAATACTTTACATCATCATCCTTGGTCGCCGAATTACAGCTGAATTCTATGCTGTAAAGCAAAGCTTGAATGTTAGTCAGTAGTAGCGTGTAGTCAACCAGCTATTATAATTAATGATAGGCCAACAGGCAACTATCAGATAAGTGGCATGAAGATAATCGCATAATACCTTCTTCGAATGTACAAGTCATTGACACAACATCCCAAAGGATCTGAAACGACCATAGAACTATTCCGTATCTAGAGCCTAGTGAGACAGATTGGACTAACACTGCTTAATAGCAAGGACTTTGATAGTTACCATGCGTTGTGGAGGTAAACTCACTTCGAATCAAACGTGAAAAGGAAATAAAATTGCTTCTAGGGGAAAGTGTGGTTTTACGAATGAGTTGAATGCAAAAAGTTAATTTTTTTAAATAGATCTGAGTATATTCCAAATATTATTTCTTATAACATGTCCATCCGACTATATTTGGAGATTAATTTCCACATTCTTTTTTATCATATAGATATAAAATCCTTGTATCCCGGTTTTGCCCTCTATTTTGCTAATGACTAGAAATACTCCCCCAACTTCCAATAAAATCCCATTCTTTCCTTGCACAAAGTCATTGTTGGGAAATCAGTGAATCCCAGATGTGTAATATTTGTAATCGTTGGAATAAACGGCTAACAGCAAACAAAATTAATTGCATTTGCCAGAGACGTCATCAATTTTCACCGGTGTTGGTACGACAAGCGTAAAAAAGAAAATTTAGCAGCATAGTGAAGGCTTCATCACCACTACAAGTGTACTCCATCTCTGATTTTGACGATTTCACTTGAAGTCCTAACGATTTTTAAGAGATCAGGACTATTCAAATGCTCACTCTTTGTTTGGTTATGAAGCGTTAGAGACAAAAATCGTATCCGGACAGAATAAATGTATGTGCTAACGGAAAAAAGAGAATTACAAATAAAGTTTGCAAAATACCTATAGTACTAAAATTTTAGCGTAAAGTTTGAATCGGTATCAGTGATACAGTAGAGAGAAATGTGATTGCCATTTTATTGGTTAATGCTTTTTTGAAAGCGACAATTAAAAACTACATCAAAGTGTTTGCTGCATCATATTCCGAAATTCTTTTGAGCAAAAAATGTCTACATACTTAAAAGCCTGTTGGCTGATATGGTATATCTATGGCGGTTAGAGCATGACTGAGAATTTTGCGCCTAGCACTCATTGTCTCTACACGTTTTTCAATAGTTCCAGTCACTAATTTTTTTAAATTAAATAATTATTCAACGTCCTTTGGTTATTAACTTTTATTCGTTAGAACTAATTATCATAGCGTCAATTGCGAATTCACTATTAAAGAAGCTCGCCATTACAGTAGGGCCAAATATCCAAAACATAGCAAAACGTCCAATACTGATTCATCTTCTAGATCAATGCTTTTTCCTGGAATTGGCACCTAACTCCTGTGTTCACGTGCTCGCTGACGATCAGGCTGCGAGAGCATGATCATATACTTGTAACACCACTTCAAAGTTTATTTTCTGCCAGAGCGGTTGTGTGCGCGTGAAAAAATTGTGTACTTTGAGCCGGTGTATTTAGTGCATGTGCATTTTTTTAAGCTTGATTTATTATGGATATAGTACCTACAGCTATATTTATTCAATATATAATTTACATAATTAAATTTCATATGGTGATATAAAATTACAAGAATTTTTTTTTGTATATAATATTGACCATTAACTGGAAAATCTTATAGAAATATAATATTGTTTGTGGTTCATCTGGTTTTCCTTTTAATTTCATCGAATGACAAAATTGTCAATTAATAGTAAACAGAAAAGAAAGCGTGCTTATGTGTGCTCCTTTTATAGTTATTAGCTCTTTTGTGTGGTTAATCATTATGTGATACATATTTCCTATGTATAATGTTCCTAATTTCTTTCTCAATTTCGTTCACTTCAAAGGATTTGAATCAATCAAAATATTTTTATCAAGAAGTGAACTCTTCAATATTTTGAAAGAATCAAATTATGATTATTTAAAAAAATACATAGAAAATCGGAAAAAATTCCTAAAAAAAACTTCTTGCGGATCTACATCAACAGCTATCATACTTTCCATTTGAATTTAAAAAGAGATGGTTGGACGCCAAAAGAGCAAAGGAGCGATTTCTTTGAAAAAATTAGAGCTGGCTTGACTGTTCAATAGGCTTTGCAGGAAAAGTAGAGCCGGAAAAAATAAAACCAAACCGTCCTCCAAAAGGTTTTGACATGTTATCTGAACGAAATAAATGGCAAAAAACGCAAGATTTGTGAGCTGGATATTCCCATGAAGAATTCGACTACACCAGTAAAATGAGTTTACGATCAACAAGACCGATCGAAGCTTCTAAATTACCAAAAAAAAATAACAACAACTTTGCCACTAAGAGCTCAATGATATCGGAAAGCATTTAAAAAATGTGAAACTAGTCAAGTGAAGCATTTATCTGCTAAAGAAGCTCTTTCAATAATTGTTGAAGCCAAACTAAGTTGGCATCTATATAATATCAGAAGATCCAAGGAAAAATTGAAATTTCCTACAGTTAGGATTTTTTTTTGTGGTAGGGAGGTGAATGCTATTTATGCACAGATTGTGGGACTCCCATGCGCGACTGGACTACCCACTAAACACCCCCCCTGTCAACCTGAGAACCGAGCCTGGAACCGTTTGACACATTACTTCGGGCCAGGTCTCGTTTTGTTACGCCGTGGGGCGCCTTCAAGCTGAGGAGTCCCTTTCCTAGTAGGAGGGGAGAGGAGAAGAGGAATTGTCAGAAGAGTGATCCCCAGCCCCAGTGCCCCCGGCTGCTGTGAGTCCCTTTTATATTTTAGGACTGCCCGAGCATAATGTGCCACCTGGTTCCATTTGTCAACCGATTCGTCTCCCTGTAGAGTTCCCTTCGCAGCCTGACCCATTTTGTACACGCCAAAAATGTGTGACAGGCATGGTCCTCCTCTCCTGGGCAAAACCGTCAATCGGGGGACCGTGACTTACCGATCTTATGCAGGTAAGACTGAAAACTCCTGTGCCCGCTCAAAAGCTGGGTCAGATAGAAGTCAGTCTCACCATGCCTTCGATTGAGCCACGGTCTCACATCCGGGATGAGATGCGCAGTTCACCTTCCCTTCGTGCGATTCACGCAAGACTGCTGCCAATCATTGAGTGAGCGCTGTCTCTCTTCGCTGACAACTATCTCCCTCGCATCCTCGTTTCGGCGCAGGTAAATAGCGCGGCGCTCTCTAGCAAGGAGGGCGACAGGTATCACGCCTGCAATCACTCTCACCGCCGAGCCGAAGACTGCTGGATACGAAGATGCAATTCTCAGTGCTCCTCTTCTCTGTACCTGTGCCAAACGTTTTCGGTATACCTCCTTGCTGAGACCGTCGCTCATACCTCTGCTCCGTACAGTAGCATCGACCCTACAGCACTCATCAAGAGGCGTCTTCATGATGGGCTGGGTCCCCCTACGTTGGCCATAAGTCAACTCAGAGCCGATATTCCCGAAGCAGCCTTCTCAGCCGTTGCCCTGATTTGCTCAGAGGAACTCATCTTCGAGTCGATCAGTAGCCCCAGGTACTTCACCGCTGGCTTCGATTCGATTTGTATGTCTCCAATACTGATCAGCCTTACTCTAGGGATTCTCTTTTTTGTCAAGAGGACCACTTTCTCCAGTGCTAAACTAAGCCCGCGAGCAGTCATCCAGTCCCTGAGTTGCGCTTGTTCAACGGTGCGTCCAGCGGCGAAAGCCGCAACATCATCCGCATCGCCGACAAAGCGCGACTCATCTGGCGTCTCAAGTCTCAGTAGCCCGTCGTAAGACACGTTCCACAGGTCCGGACCAAGGATAGATCCCTGGGCAACACTCGATGTAATTTCCATCCTTTGTTGGCCCTGTGTCGTGTCGTGGAGCAGGCTTCGGTCATTTAGGGAGTCCTAAAAAGCCATATTAGATATTCTGGAACTTGAAAAGAGCTTTCCAGCGTATCCAGAATATCCACCCATCTAGCGGAGTTGAAGGCATTCCTGACGTCGAGTGTCACCAACAGCACGATCCGTCGCTTGGTGCGACTATGTGCCTCTGCCTTTTGGACCGCGTTCACCACCTCTGCAATCGCATCAATGGTAAACCGTCCTGCTCTAAAGCCGTACTGCCGAGGAGATAGGTCCCCAGCAGCACGAATCGCGTCAGTAAGTCTTCCCTTGATGAGTTTCTCTATCACCTTCCCTGCCGTGTCTAGCATGCATAATGGGCAGTATGCAGACGATGATTCAGGATTTCCCTTCCCCTTGCTGATCAGCACGAGCCTCGCCTCGTACCGGGAAAACCCCGTCTCGTAGGCAAGCGTTGAATGTGCTGAGCAGCAAGTCAGGACAATGGTGGTAGACGAGCCGCAATACCTCAGCTGGAACACCATCTGGACCTGGAGCCTTCCTCGCTTTCAAGGAGAGGACTGCCTCCTCCAGTTCCAGCTGTGGGAAAAGTGGGCACTCTACTACTGTTTCACCATGGATAGCGTCAACACGGACGGGATGGGTAGAGAAGAGTCTCCACACTATTGCGTCCATCTTTTCCGCGTCATGTATACAAGGCTTTCGTAGGGCAGCAAGTTTCCCCATGACAGCTTGTGCCAAGGCCCCACGGATCCTTGTTCACATTGTCCACTAGGTCTTGCCAGCGGCGAGTCTTGCTATTGTTGATCAGTTTGCGAAGGCATTTCCTGGCCGACTTACATGCTGCAAACTGATTGCATGCCTCGTCACGGTTCCGCGCCCGTTGAGCCTCATGTCGAAGCTTGTGACACTCCCATCGCGTGTCAGCAATTTCAGTTGACCACCAGTACACTGGGGGCTTGCCATGCCGGGGTCTTCGACGGGGCATAGAAGCGCAGCAAGCAGTCGTAATTATGCTTATAGCAGAGTTCACCAAGTCTTGAGCTGCCAGTTCTTCCGTCCTCTCCAAAGCTCCCTGCAGCGGCTCACCTGCTGTAAGAACCTTGACAAACCTCTCAACGTCCATCCTTCCGATGTTCCATCTAGTTGTAGAAGGCCGAGAGCATGGACGTCGGGAGACAGCATCACTTATCTCAAGCAGAATGCACTGATGATCACTGGCTGAGTAGTCCTCTAATACTTTCCAGTTGTGTATCCTCTATACTAAGGACTCCAAGGCGAATGTGACGTCCGGTATGGTTCCCTCACAGCCAATACGGCGGGAAGTTGGCGTATTTCCGGAGTTTAGTACGACGAGGGCCGTCCTGTGAGCCATTTTCAGGATTCATTTTCCCCGCAAATCCATCTGAGGCATGCCCCATTCGATTGCTATAGCATTGAAGTCGCCCCCAACGAGCACTTTGCCCTCTGCGTTCGAGACAGCGCCCTCCAAAGCATTAAGCTTTGGTTAGAAAGATGATATCGACTCGTAAGGCGTTAGTTACACACTAAAGGAGGTTGTCCCTGAGCACCGAACCCACACGAAACCATCCCCCCGTCCACAAATCTCCGCTTGAAAGTCACTGTTCCGAACCCAGATGGCGGCAGTACCAATTTCATCAGAATACCATAATGCAGGACTTTTATTATGGTGTTGCTCACTCAGCAGCAAGAAGTCGGCTTTCATGTCCCTCGCAAACTGCTCAAGCAGATTTTGGGCGATTGAACTGCGGTGTAGGTTTAGCTGCAGGACGCGGGTCATCGAAGTTTTGATTTTGCCTTGGCTAGGGCTTCCTGGAACACCCGGCATTTTCCTGATCCCAAGACGTGTCCAAAATCAGGTTTTGGATCAGCATCCTTGCAAAGAATACAGTGGGCCTCCTTCGTACACTCTTTTCTTTTATGTACTATTTCACCGCATTTGTAACAAAGGGAACTCCTATCGGGTCCTTTGCATACTTGTGTGGTGTGACCATAACCAAGGCATTTGAAACATTGAAGAGGCGTTGCTCTTCGCCGTATCCTACAGACAACCCACCCTATTTGTACTTTGCCTTTGTTCAGGAATTGTTTGGCGTCCTTTTCGGTCAAGTCAACTATGGCCATGCGTTGTCCCCTGTTGTTTTCTGGTGTCTGTCTCACTTTGATCCTTCCCACGCTAGGGAGCTCCCTTTTGATGGCCTCTTTTACCTCGGCCAGATCTGTCACGCAGTCAATGTCCCGTATTTCGATCATTGTCATGGGCTCGAGCGGGGCTATAGATGCGCTTTTGCCGAGGACTTTCTTTACTGCGTCGCAGAATGCTTCTTTATTGCCGGCTTCTGCTCCAAATTCGACCAGTATGTGGCCCGACCGCCTTGGTCGTACGACTTTAATGGTAGTATTGGTGTCTTCGGGCCTTACGTTTCCCCTGATGTCCCGCAGTACCTCCGCGTAGAATCGGCCATCTTGGGGCTTTGCAAGCAGTGCCTGCTGCCGGGGTCTTTGTCGGGGCTTCTGCTTTGCCTCTCTTCTTCATATCGCTGTGCCGCAATTGTACCTTGAAACCATCCTTTGGAGAGGTTATCGCTTGCCGTTTCCGAGTGCAGTACTTCCGCCACATTTTCAACGTTGGCGTTACAATCACGCGGTGTCTGGTCACTCTTTGCTTTTAGTGCCGTAATCTCCTCGTTTGCTTCTGGATCTTTCGTTGCAATGTCCGGATTTGTGACCCTTGCATCGGTCGCTTCAGTAACGATCGCAGCGGCGACAATCGAATTTTCGGTGCTCTTTATGTTATCTTCCACTGCTCGAACACCTGAAGCATCCTGCAGAGTTTCCCGCTTCTCCTTAACAGGACGCATAATTTTTTTGCTGCGCACAAACGCCGCACGAATCTCAGTCTGAAACAGACTGTCTGCTGTTCTCCGTTTTTCGTCTACCGTCACTGTCGTTGTGTTAGTCTTCGTTTTTTTCGTGGTTAGTACAGCTCTCGATGTACTGTTGACATCCTGGCTGCAACCGCTGGTTGCGTCGTTATTATTATTTTTGGTTTCATTTTTTGGATGTTTTTGATCTTTTGATTTTGTTTGCTCCAGTTTTATTGGGTCCCCCCCCTCGAAGCCGCTATCTCCGTTCGTGTGTGTAGTCGCCTTTTTGGTCCCATGGTTATCTTTGCAGAGCAGGGAGGCCATGCGAGGGTTGGCACAAGCCCTTATGGGGACAAGTGCTCAGAGCCCGAGCAGCGCTAATCGGGAGTCCGTCTCAACCGAACCTACACCATCAACTCAATGGTGTGAACTTCGAACGTACTCCGAGGCCTGCCAAGGTTTTACCAGGATGGAGACGGTATGATAGTTGAATTGGAGCCGTTCACACACGAGTTTCACCTCGGCGCTACTGTGCAAAGCAACTAGGTCCAAACTATCACATCCGCCAGCCCAAAGCGTCAGGAGGGAACCACACGGCGCCTCCCATATCCTCGGGTCCGTGGGGGCGGCGCTCCCCAAAGAATGCTAGCCTCCAAGAGTGCTCTTGTCGACCGGCATTAACCCTGCGGGAATGTCCTTGGGTACGTGGGGGCGGAACTCCTCAAAGAATGCTAGCCTCCAAGAGTGCTCTTGTCGACCGGCATTCCCCCTGCGGGGATAGGATATTGGTGGATAAGCCGAAACCAGGATTTGAAAGCACCAACAACGGCAATACTGCCAGACTTTTTTCATAATGCAGAGATTTCAGCAAGCATCACCGGTCTTGATGTGGATACAATATTAATGTAGGAACATTTAGGAGATATGCACAAGAATCAACAAGTGATTTAAATGTATGGGCCTGAAATGATAGACTACGCTTTACCTTTTATAGGACAATTAAGGTAAGAAGCACAGAAAGCAAGAAACAAAGAGTTTAAAAAATACCAAGTAAGATTCTTGCGTAAGATCTCTAGAACCCAAACCAACGAAGATGTTTTACATTCATGGCTGATATCGATTGACTCTTGCATATCAACATTCAAACACCCACCTTATCCTCAGAGCAAATAAAAAAAGCTTAACACAGAATTTTTGGAAATGTTAGTATAATTAAAACACGTTGTTGCAGGGTAACGACTAACTATTTATTGAGAAAAAGAACAAAAGGGCACTTGAAGTTGACAGCTCAGTTTAAAACTATCAACAGATATCTCTATGTACTATTTTGATATCATTCTTTGCAACACTTCCACTATATCAAAATAACACATAAACTTGTGCATTTCAAATAAGAATCAATTTACTTTTGAAAAATACCAAGTGTTTGCATGAACTCATAATGCTTTATTCCTGACAATCCTTTAATTAACAGATCCGCAGGCATTCTAGAAGTTGGCAGATATGTTGTTACAATTTTATTACAGTTGATTACATCGCTGATGAAATTATATCTAACATTGGAACGTTTATGAGAATAATGGGTGCTTGCCATATTCAATGCAATCTGATTATCATTATATAAAACAATTCACATTCTGAATTCTGTAAGTATAAATCTTCTCTGCATGCTTCTGACAAAGCCATGTACTCTGCCTCACAACTAGTGAGAGCTACAGTTTTTTGCTTTTTACTTTTCCAAGAAATAGCAGATCCAGATTTCATGAAACAAAATCCTGTATATGAACGTCTATCAATGGCATCATTGGCCCAATTTGCATCCACAAAACCTACCAGTTCTGCTCCTTCTTTGAAATATCTAAGCAATAGTTTTTTGTTTTCAATAAATACTTTAAAATTCTTTTGGCATAATTCCAATGCAATTGTGAATAACAATTATTAAATTGACTAAAATAACTTAAGGCGTATGCAATATCTGGTCGTGTTAAGACTGCTAAATACATCAAACTACCTATTAGTGTCTGAAACGGTAAGTTATTATCACACATATTAGATTTTCCTACGTTCAACTTACTTTCTTTGGGTGTGTTTGCTAAATTACAACCAGTCATATGAAACTTATTTGCCAACTGTTCAATATAATTCTCCTGGTCTATTGTAATAACATTTTTATTTATATTGATTTTCATGCCCAAATACTGTTCAACTTGACCCAAATTTTTTATCTTAAGCTTTTGGCTCAATGCTTCCATTAAACGCTTGATTACTATTTCTTTATTCGAAAAGAAATATAAAATCATCGACATAAGTACCAACAAGAGCTTTTTTATTGTTATTATAACCTCTTATAAAACGCAAGTTTCAAGTTTACATCAACTGTACCCTAATTATACAAAGTCTCATCTACTCTTTGGTACCAAGCTTGTTTGAAACCATAAACAGACTTTTTTAATTCTAATACTTTATTAGAATCTTTAACAGCAAATCCTTCTGGTAAATGCACAAAATTTGCTTTCTTTTAAATAACCATTAAAAAAGGCTGTTGTGACGTCTAGGTGAGTAATATCCACACATAATTGCACATTCAAAGCAAACAGTAACCACAAGGTTGAGTGCCTAATCACCGGTGAAAAAGTTTCCTGAAAGTCCACGCCAGCCTTCTGCGTGAAGCCTTTTGCAACCAGTCTAGCACGATGTCTCACTTTATTATGATAACCAATTTTTGCTTTTTAAGACTAGCACTATCTGGAGCATAGACAATCTCCCACGCCTTGTTGTCATTGAATGATTGTAGCTCTTCTGCAATTGCCTGCAACCACTGTTGTTTCTCAGGACAGCTGATAACTTCTGCATAAGTTAGTTCATCTTCTCCTATAGGTGTCGTACCTAAATTTGCAAATCCATACCTTTCTGGCTTTTTTCTTTGCCTTTTCTTTGGTTTTGCATCATTTATCTGAGAAACATTACTTGTTTCATCTTCTTGCTCTTTCCTATCACTCTCTTTTTCTACATTACGTACTTTTTCTTTATTTGAAAAATCATCAAGGCGGTCTAAGTATTTACACTCACTGGAGTTCGACTGATCATGAGAAGATTTTGTCTTCACCGTAGATTCCTGCAACAATTTCTCCACTGAATTTGTGGTCTCTGCTGGAACAGTTACAGTTTATATATTTCTTAGCTTTTCCATAATCGCAACATCTCTACTCGTAGTTATATTCCTTTTAACTGGGTCATAATTTCAGAAACCTGTAATGTTTTCACTGAAACAAACAAGTATATGCATGTTTGATTTTTTATTCCACTTGGTTCTTTTTTCTTTAGGTATGTGTACCATTACAGGATAGTCAAATATGCGTATATGCCGTAAATTTGGTTTCTTCTTGGTCCGAGTCTTTTCAGTACCTGAAACTACTTTTGAATCTACTTTTAAAATAGACAGCTGTGTTTGCAGCTTCTACCCAAAATTTTTTTTCAAGACCTGCTTCGAAAACTAAGCGTCTCGCTTACTCCACTATGGTTTGGTTTGACCTTTCACACAATCCGTTCTGTTCAAGGTGTGTAAGGGTTTGCATTTTGATGTATGATTCCCTCTTTCTTTAGAAAATCTTCAAAATCGTTGCTGCAATACTTAGAACCATTTGCTGTATGCAAGATTTTTATATTCTTATTCTTAAAATTCCCTGCCATAGATTTGAATCCTTTAAAATGATTTAATACTTTACTTTTAGTCGTCAGGAAGTAAATAAATGTTATCCTGGTGTAGTCATCAGTGAATATTAAGAAATATCGTACACCGGCTTTTAACACAGTCTCCATAGGTCCGCAGACATCTGAATGAATTATCTAAAGAGTCTCTGTGGTACGTGAACCGTGATTGCTTACCTTCGCAGTGTATTTGACAGCTGGATTTGCTTATTATGAGCCCATCAGCATAATCAAGCCCTTCTACCCATCCACCCTTCTCCATTTTGTTCATATCCGTGCTATTGATGTGACCAAGCCGCCTGTGCCATGTATCGCAACTGACTGTCAACAAACAATTTTGTGCTAGTATTCTTAACAAATAAACTCCGTCAACCAGGTCGGCTATCGCAAATAACTCATCCAATTTATTTCTTATGAGGCACTCATTGTGCTCAAGCTGTTTCCATTTTTAATTAAATAGCTCACCGACAAGAGGTTAGCCGTGAGACTTGGTACACACAACGTATTCTGCACAGCGATGTCGTAGTTGTAACTTGTCGTTATTTCTGTGTCTCTCGAACACAAAACGGGAACTTTCCTCTTATTGGTGACAACGATTTCTGGTAAATTTGATTAGTATTTAGGATTTTTCAACCAAAATTTATTCGGCGTTGATGCAAACGTCAATAAAACTGCTCGAGCAGATTTTGGACAGTTGTACTGCGGGGAAGGTCTACCTGCAGGATGCAGATCATTGAAGTTCTACTTTTACCTTAGCACGGGCTTCATGAAAAATCCAACTTTTTCCTGATCTTAAGACGTTCTTCAAATTAAATTTCAGGTCAGCAGTGTGCCTCTTCATACATTCTTAGCTTTTATTTCATATGTCAATAGATTTTTAACACAAGGAATTCCTACTGAGCCCTTGTATTCCTGTGAGGTATGACCATAACCAAGGCACTTAAATCATTGAAGGTATTCTTACTTTTCCCTTGCTCAAAAGTTGTCCGAAATCTTCCTCAGTCAGTTTGATGATCGCCATACGTTGTCCTCTATTGTTTTATTTTTATTAGCCTTCTTTTCACTGTACTTACGCTAGAGAGTTTCCTTTTGATGGCTTTCTCTACCTTAAGCAGGCGCGTGATGCAATTAATGTGTGTTATTTAGATCGGTGCTATCAGCTCAAGTTACAGTCGCTCTTCTGCCAAGAACCTTCGTGACTGCATCACAAAATGCTTCTTCATCGTTGGTTTCTACCCCAAATTCAACAGAATATGTTCAGAATGGGTTAGTCACACTACTTCAATGGCAGTTGTAGTGTCTTCTGTTATTACAACTGCCCTGATCTCCTGCAAGACATCTGCGTAGGACTAACCATCTTTGAGTCTCACGAACAGTGCCTACCACCTGAGTGTTATCATGGCTTTTTCTCCTTTGCCTCGCGTAAAATATTCCTTCTTGTTGAGTATCTTTAGTACTTTATTTTTGGGACATTTCATGGGTATCTTTTGGAAATTCTCTTGGAAATTTTTTGTCAAAACTGTCTCAAACCCTCCCGTCTCCCTGCCCAGCCTGTCCCATTTAGTGCATGCAAAAAATGTGTGGGAGGCATTGCCTTCCTCTTCTGGGCAAAACCAACAACCGGAGGACCGCGATTTACCAATATTGTGTAGGAACGACTAAAAACACCCATGTACGCTCATAAGCTGGGTCAGATAGAAGTCAGTTTCACCATGCCTTCCGGGATGAGGCACGCAGTCCATCCTTCCCTTCGTGCAAATCACCAAAAACTGCTGCCAATCGTTGAGCGAACGCTGTTTCTCTTCAAGGGCAACCATCTCCCTCCAGCGCTGTGTAGCAAGGAAAGCAACAGGTATCATGCTTGCAATAACTCTCACCGCTGAATTGGAGACTGTCGGATACGAAGATGTAATCCTCAGTGCTCCTTTTCCCTGTAGCTGTGCCAAGTGTTTTCGGTATACCTCCTTACCGAGAGCGCCGCTCCAAATTTCTGCTCCGCAAAGTAGCGCTGACCGTACAGCACTCATCTTGATGAGCTGGGTCCTCCAACGTTGGCCATAAGTCAGATCAGAGCCAATACTTCTGAAGCAACTTTCTCAGCCGTTGCCCTGATTTGCTCAGAGAAACTCATCTTTAAGTCAATCAGTAGCCCCAGGTACTTCATCGGTGGCTTCAATTGGATCAGTATGTCTCCAATACTGATAATCCTTACTCTAGGAATTCTCTTTTTATCTATTTGTCTTCGGTTGTCTATATGTAAATACTCGTACATATATTTATATATATATATATATATATATATATATATATATATATATATATATATATATATATATGTATATATATATATATATATATATATATATATATATATATATATATATATATATATATGTATATATATATATATATATATATATATATATATATATATATATATATATATATATATCTTCTTCTTCTTCTTAGCACTAAAGCCCCTTTTGGGCTTTCACTTCCTGCGACACAGCGCCTCCAACTATCTCGCTCCGTTGGCCGCGTCATCCAATTCCGAAATCCGAGCAGCGATGAACTGTCTTCATCGACCAAGTCAGACCAGCGTTTCCTCGGTTTCTCCACTGGCCGCCAGCCTTCATCTCACAGCGAATACCTTTCTAGGTATCTGTTGTTTGGCCATACAGTTCATGTGTCCAGTCTATTGTAGATTCCGCAGTCTTATAATCCTTGAGACCTCCGATTCGTCAAAAATTTCATACAGCTTATGGTTGTATCGAATTTTCATTTGGTCCCCGTCACGCTTCGCTTCGATTATTTGCCTCAGAACCCGTCGCCCAAAGGCATTCAATATATTTGCGGATGCTTCATTTAGGGTCCATGTTTCACACCCATAGCATAACACAAGTCTTATCACAGATTTGTATACTTGGAGCTTTGTTCTCCTGTGTATGCAGCTCGTCTTCAAGATCGTCAATATTTTATTTGCTAGCTGTATTCTTCGGCGTATTTCGTCTTTTTCATTGCCCGTTTTCGTTATTTTGGTGCCTAAATACACAAATTCGCTATCATTTTCGAAACTGTATTCGCCAAGTGTGATATTTTGTGTATTTGAGGTATTTTTCCTCGACTGCGTCATGAGCTTTGTTTTATTTTTGTTGATGTGTAGCCCTACTAGTTTTGCTTCGCTGTCGAGTTTCAGGAAGAGTTCTTTGGCAGTTGTTAATGACCGTGACAAAATGTTTATGTCGCCCGCATAGGCCACTACTTGGTTCGACTTGCGTAGTAATGTACCTCGCGTATCGACAGGTAGCTTCCCTATGATGTACTCCAGAGCCAAATTGAATAGCAATGGGGCCAGCCCATCTTCCTGCTTTAGTCCAATATTTGTGTCAAAGGCATCGGTGAGTTGGTTATTGATGCAGACCTGGGAGGTTGTAGACGTCATTGTCATTTTGAAAAGACGGACTAATTTGGCTGGGATGCCAAAACCAAGCATAATATGGTACAGTACGTTACAATGAATACTGTTGTATTCTTGTTTGAAGTCAACGAAAATTTGGTGTACGTCTATGTTGAACTCCCAGCAATTTCCAAGTACCAAATTGACTGTGAACAGTCAGTGTTGATCTACCTGCTCTGAAACCACCTTGATACTCTCCAATAATACTGTTGACGTATGAT
The DNA here is from genome assembly GCA_963969285.1 of Odontomyia ornata. NCBI lineage: Eukaryota > Metazoa > Arthropoda > Insecta > Diptera > Stratiomyidae > Odontomyia > Odontomyia ornata. The sequence goes on along the minus strand of OZ017739.1, from coordinate 58,559,777 downwards.
CCGATTTTATTTTCTAGGATTTAAGAAAATATTTTGTACGCCGTACAATGTAGTGATATGCCTCTATAATTTTCGCACTGTAGCTTGTCACCTTTCTGTGGATAGGGAATTTAATTGATTGGCTCCAATCTTTCGGCATATGTTCTTGTTGCCAAATGTACTGGATGACTTTGTGAATAGCTTGATGCCCTATAAATTGTCTGGCTACACAAGAGATACTAAAAAAGTATTTGTTTGTAGAATTTAATGGCGAGGACTGGAGGAAAACCGAAGAAATGCTGGTTCAATTTGGGTCAACAAAGCTAGTTGATCACTGTTTGAATTTTAACATTTTTGGACGTCATCGAAGAATCAAAAAAGATGGGGATTGTAGTAGAACGAAGAATAAAGGAAGCTTTATTTGAGCATCAGAACTAAGAAAATTTTTATTGCTGTCAACTTTTAAGCCAGTTTGTTACTCATAAAATATGTTTTAATTAAATTATGCAGATGTATTTTTGTTAAGTGCCAATGCATTCGATCAAGACTATGATATAGTCGAACTATCTTTAAGCAAAGGTCCGAAAGGAGCTCCAGTGCTAAAGAAAAATGAAAACATTTATACAGCATTTACTCATTACCAAAGTTAATCAAGAACACAACCATGTAGACCAAACGATCTAAACTTGTGTGAGTTTGATTCAGAAATGATGTTCAAGTACTCCAGATGAAAGTTGAAAATTCATGAGAACACTGTTAGTTGAAACTTCTCTAATCGTAAAGAATCTTAAACTTGTGTTATTTACAGATTTTATGAAAATTTCACATGTTTATAAAATACACTGGGTTTATTGTGTATTTTAAATTTATTCTTATAATAGTTCTGGAAATTCAGATAATACTGTATATGAATGTTCACTTTGGCGAAGCCAAGAAAAGATATTGAATGCTGCTGGATGTTAACAACAAAAAGTAAAATTTTTTTGAATCACTTTGTTAACTAATAACATTCAAACATGTTTGCTTTCTTTGCTTTGCAATTCCTAATATTTTCTTCTACTGAATTCATAAAAGACCATTTCAGCACTCTTTACATTCCACAAACTGAGTTCACAAAACGAATATCCTTATTTTGGTAGACGATCGAGAATCTTTTGCATGATAGCTCTTTTGATGGAAATTAGTATTCAAGAACTTCCCTAAAGAATATGCAGTCATTTTAGCATAATTTTCCTCGTCTGAAAGTCCTTTCCAGAAATTTATCTACAGTACTCGTATATGCATACACAAATACACGTACACATCATACACTCGGCCAAATACAAACTTATAACTTTGCAAATTGATATTTCATGTGAGTTGGATTAAGGGGCTGGGATAAGTCATTTAGTGCTAGCAATAGCCAAAGAAGAAGCAGAAGAAGTAGCAGTAGAGTAGCCTTAGAAAGCTAATTTGTGCTCTTCGAGAATTAATTAAAAGTTCCTTAACAATCCAGCATCGGTGGAAGTGGTAGTCATCGTGGTTTGGATGATGGTGGACGGAAGTGGTTATGCAGAGCACTTTTTGGTTTAGTTCATGTTACAAACTAAACATTAGGGCAAGAAATCTGGATCTGATACATGCACAAGTCGAATAGGAGTGAATTAAAATTAAGTATGGATTTATACGAGAAATTTTGGCTGAAGATTTTTTACTCTTTCGATTCATAAGAAATGATATAGTTTTTGGGTGAAATACTTTCATAGGATAGTCTAAATATGAATTTTAAGTGAATTGAATTAGTTGAACTTACACTGAATGCTAAATATGAACGAGAAGCGCCTCAGTTATTTATTTATTTTTCTAAATTGTGGAGAAAGCTTTAAGAGTATAGCAATGATTTATCTAGATCAAATTTTCCAATTATTCCAATAAAAAAACAAATAAATTTGATTTCAAACATAACATATGTATATTTCGGAGGTAAGAGTTTCACCTGCTTTAGTGTTCTTTTAGTGTGGTTTCGCTACAATTATTTTCAACTTTTTAATCACTTGCATTTTATCTGTTTTTCTCTTAAATTACCTTCGTACACCTTTTTCATCCACTTATCATTTAATCTAAGTCCTTTTTTACTGTTACATTTGTACCTTAATTACCTGAAGATCTTATTGCGGTCATTTGAGAGGTGTTATTTATAGTTTTTTATTATCATCATTAAGTTTAACATATAACTTCCATCTAATTGATTTCAATAGATTTTAGTATCCGTTACCTACATCTTCGTTTAGTCAGGAGTTTTTCCATTGGCGAGTAATCCATACTGTCAAATACGTCTAATTTCCGACTATTTCTGATTTCCTGAGCTTCCTCTCGATCATTGATTACGTGATTGGTTTCAATAATATGCCTAGTGATGGCTGATTTGGCGCCGCCCCTTGGAATTCCCATTGATTTCAACTTCTCTGCCTCCTTCGTATGTTCACTGTACCTTGTTTTGACTGGCCGCTCCGTTTATCCAAAGTACGCTTTCTAGCATGGTCGACAGGTGATTTTGTAAATTCCACATTTCCCATCTTTCTGCTTCTTATCCAACCGTGTACCCAATCTGGATCATATTTTGAATTTTTGGCTCGTGAGTACAGCTACGATGTCGACTTTCTTCAGGATCTTCCCGATCTTGCCAAAGATCTTTGAGTACGTAGTCGTTGCTTTTGGGGTTGCTCTACGTTCGTACTTTGTTTGTGAGGAGTGGTCAATAACGCTACTCCAAGCTTCCTCTCCATTCTTTTTTGCATTGATAATATTTTCCTCTCTTTGTACCCATTCATTTTCGCTATACTCAATATAAATATCTTTTCCTGCTCATACCGCTGCTTCGTTAACGGAGTTGTCAGCATGCGATATATCCAACGGTCCAAAAAGGTATTTCATTGTTACTCTCTTTCTTCATTGTGAAGGTGATATTCTTGTGTATTTCATTTATTTTTCTGAGCCTTCCTTCGATTCTCTCCCTTTTAACCACGTCGTCAACATAACGTATCCATATCCTAGCAAAACGCACTCCTCCGCAAGTTTTGCTCTATCCATTCCATACAAATTTCACTCAAGAGGGGAGGTAGTGGGGTTTTCATCGCTATTTCCGATTTTCGCATAAAGTATCTTCCTCTGAAGGTGAAATAGATTTTATAACAACCGCGAAAGTCACCGCAGTTGCAGACATTAAGTTTCAGCAGAGGGGTGCGTAGTCCGGTATAGCATTCTGAGGCTGGCTAGCGCTCAGTCGTGGCGCGGGTTTTCCGGGACATCCTCTGCTTGTGCTGAGCCACCCTACACATAAAAACTAGCACAAAGAGATAAGAACGGGAAAGGGGAGGTCATTTTAAGAAACGATGAATTTGTACTTCTAATATATCATGGTCGGTATATTTTCACAAAAACTTAATTTCCAATGCAACAATTCATCAGAGAAAAATACAGAACAAAGATCAGCTAAATAAAGCCACTTTTAAAACAAAGTTTTGATTAAATTCAAAAATGTTAATATCAAATCGAAATTAATATTATAAATCAAATACCTATATTTTAAATAATTTACGAAATAGGTTCAGTTAGTATTAGAAGAAAAAAATGAAAGCAATAAAGAAAGAGAAAAAATCAATACAAAATGACTCACTCATGGACAGCTGCGGAGCGCTCTGCAACTGAGAGGGGAACGGGGCAACTGTTAAAATTTATAACAATTGGTTTTCCTTTTCTACATTAATTTTATTGTCACTTGCGTACAAAAGGGTTATCTGAGCAATAAAATACTACCAGCGACGAACAATGTCTCAAAATCTACTGAATTCATCCAATCATACATTCGTTGCTTACGCTTTGATTTATTAACGTTCTCAAATTTTTGTTGTTTCTTCTAAAAATTCCAAACACGTGATTAAATCGTCTTTTGCTGACAAGGCTCACTATTAATTTATTTTCCGCAAGATGAATTGTACTTTTTTTTTGTCTGCACGTAACTAGTTCTCAATACAATCCCGCTAACCACTTTCACTATTAGTTCTTTCAAAGTTATTTTCTTCACTCTGACACCAGCAAAACAAAGAACCTACTTTAGTGATCTCATTGAAGTTTTTCCTCAGATACACCCGCGAACCGTCGCACCGTGTTTGAATTTGTAACCCTCGATTGCCAATGATGAAAAACTCAACGAGATGAGAATAAATTCCCAACATGCAACACGTGCTGATCACAACATTGATGGGGACGACTCAGACCCTGAGCGTCTTATTTAGCCGGGCAAAGAAGAAACTGGCAAGGATAAGTGAAAAAAAACATTCACTGGACTTCACACCATGGAAATATTCAGTCTGGTTCCTGTTTACGTGATCAGCGAGCCCGAGTATCCCTCACTTAGGTTGTTCCTCCCGGCAGGCAATGCTCCATTCGAATCATTGTACACCACATTCATCAGTATGATTTCACCACTGTAATGAGTATTGACTATGTAATATGCAGAACCCAAATAATGACGTTTCGAAATCAGGATACTTTTTCTCGGCTTCATCTGATCGATGGAAGATGGGTGGTGGTCTACAACTTTGGATTGGACATCAGCCGTGAGAGAAGAATGCCTCAGGAGGAATGGAGTGGACATGGAAGATTCTGCAGACATGGGCAATAAGACTGGTAAGATATCAAAAGCATCCCAAAAATCATTCCCGAGATAAATAGAATACATTAGTGCCAGCACAATCAAAAATCGTATCAGCCGAGTTCGATTATTGAATTGAACCAAGGTAGTAACGTATCGTAACACGTCAGTCTGATGACTTGAAGCCGTTTTGACATTAGCTTACATCGAATGCAAATACGAACCAAGGTCACGGATAAGGTTAAGTGCTCCTGCTCCCAGGATGCTAGCGCCTGCACCATTTTATCTAACAGACTTTTCAATTTGCGTCCCTTAATGCTGATCTCAGTACTAGGTCACTTGTCCTCATGTGATGCCACGATTGACTCAACGCACGCTCCCTTGAGAAACTGTCGCGTGACAAAATATTTCCATGTTCTATGGAATTGCGACTTCGATCTTCACCTCATGCGGTTAGGACTGTGGTCAGAATTAAAGGCACAAGCCATGTCCAGGGAATCACGACGTCTGTATAGAAACATCTACAGACCTCGATGAATGAATTCCAATTTCCCGAGGAAATGATCGCTAAAGGAAAGCCAAATGCGAGGCAGACTGATTTGTAGCGTCCGTTTTGGTAGGGAGGACCGCGGACTGGCAACATAAATCATAACCAGCCGAAAACTCGTCATGCAATAACACGGAATTGAGTCCACAATTCTGCACTGGATATCGAAGTTTATTCATGTCCAGCCTTTGCCATGTGGTTTCAATTCGGCGACACCTTCTGATGAGATCTTGGGTGGTTGAGAACTCATGTCCAGCTAAATGGTCCTGCAACCTGAAACTCATACTTTTGGAAACTAGTTCTTGCAGATCGGTATTCCTAATCAATGTCCTGAGATTAACAGCCAGAACATGAAGGGATTCATAAAATTCAATGAACGGTTCATTGGATTCCTGCTTATGGGCGAACATATTTTCCCAAATATGAGCGTCATCAAGCCGGGATCCAAATCATTCTATGAACTCCACCACACACTGCATCCAACTCAAGGCTCTATGCAGGTCACGTATCTGCCAGCAGCAGTTTTTTGCAGATCCGTGCAGGAGAACATAAAAGTCTCGGATGAGTTGTAGCTCTGAGAGCCTATAATCTCTAGACATGATGCTAGCGCAAAACAAAAATTGGCGTGCATCGTAATCATTGGAGCCACCATTGAACTTGTAACCCCATTTGATAATTGGGATCACTGTTCGATGAGTCTCAACTGTCTGATCACCATCCCGGAACGAAAGTTGCCACTGAGGATCTGGCAAATTTTGGGAGGAGCGCATAACAAAGTAAGTGAAATAATTTTGCGTGTGCAGAAACATGGTGAAAATTAAAAACAACAAAAATACACAGACTATCAAAATAATTTAAAACCAATGAACAATTTGTTATTCATCTTACCTGAGAATTTGGAGAAGATTCAATCAAAAATGTAGCATCTGGTTCGATAAAAAGCCCATGAAGAAGAAAAATCTTGTATGATTGTTGTAATGGGAGGAAATTCAAATGGCTATAATGTCGGTAAATTTTATTAAAACTTATAGAATAAAATGATATTTTGAAGAACTACTTAAATGTCTGATTTTATTTTATTTAATGATACTCATCATCTCCTTCAGAGGAAGATACTTTAAGCGAAAATAGGGGATAGCAATGGGTATTCCACTATCTCCCCTCTTGAGTGAAATTTAAATAGGATGGGTAGAGCTAAAATTTGCGGAGGAGTACGTTTTGCCATAGACATGGATCCGTTATGTTGACGACGTGCTTGTAGTGGTTGAAAGGGATTGCCTGTTTAAAACAGGAATACTTTGGACTGGTGTATGGACTTTATTAGATTGATCACAAAACAAGACTCTCCCCGCATGCGTGAAGTGCACTCGTATTTATATGGGTTCTGTTATAGTGTAACTAATATGGGTTAATGGTGTTGGTGCGTATACTGCCTGTATGTGTGACAGCTCGGCCGTGCGTGAACGTGTGAGAACGCACCCCGAGTTCTTCACCACCGCCATTGTTGTCAGTAGTGCTGAAGAATGGATCGATCTTGGTCCTAATTTGCATCATGGCTTCATATTTTCTGTTGAAAACACTCAAGGGTAGTGTCTTCCGGCACGTTGAGATTTCAAGTCGTTGACCAAGTATCTATCGTTGCGAAGCACTCGATCATATAGAGACACTTGTATTTTGGCTCCAGCTTCCAAGGTTCGCCTGTGGCTGATGGAGCGTTTAGTATGACAACTAAATCGCCTTCCTAAGACTTTGTCTTAAGTTGCGTTATATGATTGGACTTTCGCTCTCCCTGTAGTATCTCCGCAATATCCTGAAGAGATGGATCCAGTTGCTGCACTGCGATTAGCCAATCGTCATGATTGATTTGGATTCGGAAAACGTTTTCGGCAACAGTCTGCATGCTGTCGCTCTCGTTAGCTAATGCTCAGCTGAGAGCATCCACGTATTGCATTTAGTTGCTAGATAGATGTGTGCTGTGAACCATCTAGCGATTTGAGGGAATGAGTGGCTTTCGGGTCTTCGTGACAGCAATCGCTGCGCAGTCTGTGGTGATGTGAAATGGCTTCCCCAGAAGATAAAACGTGAATTTTTCGACTGTTACCACTATAACTAACACCTCCAGCTCATGCCTTGTATAATTTTGCTCCAACGTGTAACATATTTGGCTATAATACACAACCAGATTCCAACTACCATTTGATTGCTGCCTCAGTGCTCCACGTTGACCCATGCTGCTGACATCGGTATGAACTTTATGCGCTGCATCTGGATTGTATATTTTGAGGACGGGTTGGTTTGTTAAGGCCTCCTTTAGTTCGTTGAAGGCGTCTTCCTGTGCGTTGGTCCATTCAAACTTAGCGTTTTCTTTGATCCGTAGTAACTTTGTTAGCGGTGAGGCTTTCGTTGTAAAGTCCCGGATGAATCGGCGGAAGTAGCTTGCCGATTCCAGGAAACGTCGCAATTTGGGTACGTTCGTTGGCACTGGAAAGTTGTGTACTGCATCCGTTTTGATGTCGCCGGGTAAAATTCCAGCGACTAAGGCTGTGTGTCCCAAGAACGTAAGTTGCGATGCGAGAAATGTGCACTTGTCTAGCCGGAGTGTCATCTCGGCTTCCTCCACCAGATCCAGAAATTTGGTTAATGTTGTAATGTCACCGGCGCGTAACTTTTAACTATAATGGTCATTTCGGCTGTGACACACTTTCCCAGTTGAGAGAGATCGACGCCAAATCGAGATTCATATCATTCTATTACTGCATGCACCTTATTTACATCGGCTTTTTTCAAATTTTCGCACTTGAAATTTATATCGTTCCTCTCAATTTCGCATGTACCATTCTCAATAGCAATTTTTAAGTTCCTTCTACCGAGGACGTCTATGCCCAATAATATAGGCGTATCGAGTTCGTGATAGCTGATTATGTATAGTTCACATGGTATCTGAACATCGCACACGATTATGTCAAGGGTTGCTTTAAATTCGCACCGTACAACACCGCCCGTGAATCCCTTGAACGTTTTCATTACTGACACATTATCTGCGTTTAGTCTATTGGCCACTGATTTCCGAATCAGAAACTTCTCGCTAGCAGAGTCCATTATCGCATCGTATTCAAAGCCACGCACTACAACAGGACACGTCACCACATTTATACCACTGTCTTTTAATTGCTGGACTCGGTTTGAATGGCACTCTTCCGTGTGATAATTAGTCTTGAGGGACTTTTGGCACCGATTCCTCTTCATTGACCTTGAGTAGTTGAGCAATATGTGCCCCATTCTGGAGCAATTGTAACTTGTGATTGAGTCCCGTTGTCGTCTTGAAGGTATTGATACGCTAGCTTCTTGTTCGTCATCGTTTATTGCCATCGTTGGTATCGTGCTGCTACCACTAGTTGTGCTGGCCCCTTGCGCTGGCCGAAAGTGGCTGAAAAATTTTCCTTCCTATTCACGGTAAGTTCGTGATTGTTGCGATCTGCATGCCTACGATTCCGTTCTACAGGGCTGGATGCCTTACGCCGTTCCTGAAGTATGTAATTATATCAGCGTCTGGCATTTATTCTGTGGAAGTAGTCTTCCACAGACTCGCCGTCTCGTTGAATAGATTTACTCATTAGCCAGTGTTCGGATGTACTGCTGTTGTCAGTTGGGAAACCCTGGATAAGTCGTTTCGCAAAATCTGTGAAACATGTGTATGTCACATTGATGCCGTTGGCCCAGACTTTTGCGTTTTCTTTCATGTTCGCCCAGATGAAGCACATCAGTAGTTGTTCGCTCGAAGAATATGTCTCTTAGAGTTGCTTCATCCTGGAGATGAATTTTTTCTCCATTAAGCCGCATTGCGAAGATGGATCGAAGGCTGGTAATATAGCGATAATTTCGGGGAAATTGTGCTCGCAATTTCGAGCCGTTGTTACATGGGAAAACATTCCCGTATTCAGTTCGCCACCTGCCGTCGTTGTCGTGCCTGTTTGTTCCCAATACCGCACCGTTGTCGCCTGCAAACCACCACTATTCCCATGCGTGTACCCGCAATGTCGAGGCGTTGTAGGATGCAAGTGACTTGCTGTATGTGGGTCACCACCACTGCTCTTTGTGTGCTCGCAATATGCAGCCGTCGTCTATCGCGACTCGCTGTAACGAGCCATCATGCACGGACATGACTCAAGCCGCTGCTATTTGTGTGGTCGTTTGAGACGCCTGGGTGTCTCTCTCTCTCTCTCTCGATGCTTCCTTCTCGTTGTTCTTACATGATGGCAATTCAGCTACTGCTGCTGCGAGATTTTCGACCATTTGCCGCAAGTCACCAAGCACCCGCGTGCCTTGGTCAGTCTTGGCATCTTTGGTGGTCTCGCCGTCATCGTTCTCAATATCGATGACATCCATCTGGAGTGCTTCCTCCAGCCTCGTTTGCAACGCCAGTTTGTTGCCCGAATAGTGAAGTTTCCTCTTTTTCAGCTGATGGCGTGACTCGTTTACTAAGAGCTCGCTAATGCTTGGCTTTTAGCGGTTTGTGATTGGGAGTCCGTATCCCATGCCTCAATGTGTCAGATTAAAACAAGAATACTTTGTACTGGTGTATGGACTTTATTAGATTGATCGCAAACGAAGACTCTCCCCGCGTGCGTGAAGCGCACTCATATTTATATGGGTTCTGGTACACTATTGCTAGTATCAGTTGATGGTGTTGGTGTGTGTGCTACCTGTGACAGGATAAAATCGAAGAAATATTAAGGAAAGTAAATAAAATATACAAAAATATCACCTTCACACTGGAGATGGAGAGCAACAATGAAATACCTTTTTTAGATCTTAAGATAATCAAAAATATTGATTTATTTTAATTTGACATTTTTAGGGAACCCGCGAATACTCCGAGGACAATACCGGTGATATCGCATCACTCGCATAAAACGTAGATGGCAATGTTCAACAGTTTAATATATCGCATACTTACACCTCCATTAACGAAACAACGGTATCCCTTACCTCTTAAATAAATCAATATGAAAAATAAAAAATACTAAAATCTTCCTTTTAATTTTGCGTGTTTTGAATTTTATTTTTGTAATCAAAATTTCGATCGTTATCGTTCGATCTTCTTCAGCCATTGTTTCACTTAATCTAAAGATCCTACTTATATACTAAGCCCTTAATTACATTGAGGTAGTCCACGTGGCTTAGTGGTTAGAGCATTAAGCCCGTAAGCCGAAGGTCTTTGGTTCAAGTCTCGTTAGCGTCAACGAGATTTAGTTCGAGTGGTTCTTCAAACGGACTATAAGCCTGTTCAGTTATGATACGTGCTGGTTCAAAATCAGAACGTATCGCAGCTGGGTGGACGGACATACGGCCAAAGCGTGATAATGATCATATCACCTTGTGGAGTGCCGATACATTCAATCATGACAATGAGATACTCTAATCATCTCCAAGCAAAAGCCCGAAAGGGGCTGTAGGGCTACAAAGAAGAAGAAAAATTACATTGAGGGATGTTTCCTAGAGAGAGTAATTAAAATCTACTTACAATTACTTAACTAATTAGCTTGAAGAGCCATGATTTACAATTATCTGCGTCGTTGTTCATTAGCACAGCTTTTTCTTTTAAAATGACGAGACTTTCCATTGCATCAAGTTCTCAAACATATCTTGCTTCTCGTACTGGTGTTGCGTCATCCACTGTGGTTTCGTGTCCGTGAGTTATAATGTGCTCCGCTACTGTTGATCTAAAGTTATTCTTCTTCCTTTTTTCCTTGCTGCACTTGCTTCGCTTAAATGTTCTCGCACCCTGGTGTTGATTAATCTTCTTGTTTGTCCAATGTAAACTCTATGACAGTCAAGGCATTTGATCCGGTAGATGCCTGATTTCATGTGTGGTTGCCGTTTATCCTTAGTTGAGCCAAAGATGTTTTTCAGCTGATTTTCGCTACTTGATTCGATTATTCGTATAGACTCATGATGTTTTAGCCTCCGTTTTAATTGATCTATGATACCTTCGTAGTTATTAAGTAACTGCCTTCCAGTACAGCTTTTCAGAATCCGGGTTGAGGAGTGTCGACCGTTCTTTCTTTTGCCGAGTTTTTTATGATTTTGTCGGTAATTCTGTTGATCGTTGAGGGCTTGAATTCATTCACCTTCGCAGTGTCAAGAATATACTGCATTTTTTTCCCTGGGTGCCGTATTAAGTGGTAGATCATACATCCTGTGAATCATGGCTCGATAAGGTGAAATTTTCACTTATTGCGTGTGGTTCGATATATTCGGAGCCGTTCGTTGTGTATGTGTTGCCTTCTTGTAGATTTCAAAACTGACGTCGCCACTCGTTCTTGATACAAATGTGTCTAGGAAAGCCAATTTCCCATCCTTTTCATCCTCTACCGTGAAATTGATATTTTTGTGCGCATTGTTCAGTTCCATCAATATTTGTTGCAGGTCTCCTTTCCTGACGCAAGCGAAAACATCATCCACATACCTGATCCAGTATTTCGGTAATTGGTTTTTCGTTTTGATTCCATCCTCTAGTCGCGTCATAAACAGTGGGTTTCCCATAGCTGCTTCTCCTTTAGTTTTGTACAATTTATCCTGAAACGTAAAGTAGTTCTCTGTCATACACAGCTTCAATAACTGGATATACTCTCGCGTTTTCGTCTTCCATGCCATAGAATTGTCCTGTTTTAGTAACCACTCCTCGATGAAGCCAAGTGTTTCCATCACTGATATACTGGGAAAGAGTATATCAGTGATGGAAACGTCGTCTTCTGTTAGGGGGCCATATGTTAACAGCTTTTCCGTCAATTCCTTGGTATTTTGACGGAGTTGCTCTCAATCAGTTAAATATTTTGAATTCTTCAACTAGCCATCTTACTAGTTTTTCCGTCGGAGCGTTGGCAGCTGATATTATTTCTCACATCTCTTCTCGTTCCTTCTGAATCTTGGGCAAGCGTTTGATCCTTGGTAGAGTTGGGTTGTTACTCTCACTTTCACCAGTTCACCGATTAGTGACTAGCAGCTTTCGATCGTCCTCTCAACTCGTTTGATAGATTCTTCCAGAGGGTTTCGACGAAGTTTGAAAAAGTTGCCACTGTTTAGTTTTATGGTAACCGCTTCCTCGTATTTGGCTTTATCCATAATGACAACTGTGTTTCCTTTATCCGCTTGGATGAAATAGGCCGGTTTTTCTTCAATTCGGGGGCGATGGCTGCTTCTGGGTTCGTCGTTGACCTTTGGGCTCCCACTATTGCTAACTCCTTCCTCGCTGACGTTTTGTGTGCTTCCGGCAATTTGCTAATAGCTGCTTCCATCTCCATGACTATGTCTTCCTTTGGGACTTTTGCTGGCCTTATCGCAAAGTTGAGACCCATGTTCAGTAGCCGTAACTCCACAGTAGATTTGTTGACCACTAGTCCAGGAATTCCTTGTACTTCGAATACTTTGGATTGAAAAAGGTATACTGGAAGGCACTCACTTACTACGAAAGTGTCACAGATCAATTAAAACGGAGGCTAAAACATCATGAGTCTATACGAATAATCGAATCAAGTAGCAAAAATCAGGTGAAAAAAATGTTCGGGTCAACTAAGGATAAACGGCAACCACACAAGAAATCAGGCATCTACCGGATCAAATGCCTTGACTGTCATTAAGTTTACAATGGTCAAACAAGAAGATTAATCAACACCAGGGTGAGAGAACATTTAAGTGAAGCAAGTGCAGCGAGGAAAAAAGGAAAGAAGAATAACTTTAGATCAGCAGTAGCGGAGTATATTATAACTCAAGAACACGAAACCACAGTGGAAGACGCAACACCAGTACGAGAAGCAAGAGATGTTTGAGAACTTGATGCAATGGAAAGTCTCGCCATTTCAAGAGAAAAAGCCGTGCTAATGAACAACGACGTAAATAATTGTAAGTCCTGGCTCTTCAAGCTAATTAGTTAATTATAAAGTAGATTTTAACTTTTCTCTCTAGGAAACATCCCTCAATGTAATTCTTCTTCTTCTTTGTAGCACTACAGCCCCTTCCGGGCCTTTGCTTAGAGATAATTAGAGTATCTCATTGTCATGATCGAATGTATCGGCACTTCACAAGGTGATATGATCATTATCATGCTTTGGCCGTGTTTCCGTTCACTCAGCTGCAATACGTTCTGATTTTAAACCGGCACGTATCATAACTGAACAGGCTTATAGTCCGTCCGAAGAACCACTCGAACTAAATCTCGTTGACGCCAACGAGACTTGAACCAGAGACCTTCGGCTTACGGGCTTAATGCTCTAACCACTAAGCTACTAAGATTAAGTGAAACAATGGCTGAAGAAGATCGAACGATAACGATCGAAAAACGATTACAAAAATAAAGTTAAAAACGCGCCAAATTAAAAGGAAAGTTTTAGTATCTTTTTATTTTGCGAAAATGAAATCAATTACGAACTTTAAATATATATGCTTTGTTTAGAATTAAACTTATTTGCGTTTTTATTGGAAAATTTGATTTGAAAATATCTTTTGGTGCAGCAACACCGAGATAACGAAAAATATGGCAGTAAGTTATATAAGTAGGTAAAACCTGATGATAACTGGTAATAACACTTCAATATTCCATAATTAGCAAAAAATATTATATTTTTATGCTTGCTGGCGAAATTCACAGGATTTTACTTGGTTTTGTATAGTGAAAACTTCAAAAATTTTGTGCGAAAAGAGCAGATTGCCGGTGTGGTACCTCTATCTGGTAGCATTCAATTTCCAATAAATAATTTTGGCAAGATACATTTGTCCAAGTACATATTGTATTCTTTCAGTCTGAAGCATTTATAATGCCTTCATTTCCATCAGTCGTTTTGAAACAACAGATCCACTATAAGTTTTCCATTATGAATCAAACACATTAATTTCGCTGAAACGAAATTAAATATTAATTTGAATGTTTGTGGATCAAAGAAAACTGCACGAAAACAATGACGTAAATCCTTTAATTGCATGGTGATAATATATAGCTACCGGAAAAACAGCTTTTGTTATGTAATTGATTGAAATACCAATTGGCATAGTCTCAGGCAACTTTACACCAATAATTTTTTAAAGCCATTAAATACCATTCACATGCATTACTTTCAATACACGCTTACCGCATAATCCATTTGTAATTTATGTATTTTATCTCCATAATTTAAATTCTATATGTGTGCCATTATCTCATTTGCAATAATTAATTACATGAAATTCAATTGAATCAGCCTGTATAAAAATTGTTTTATTACAGAATTCAATTAGTCGTTATTATCACTATAACTGTTAGCTACGTGTCATCATGGTGATGCACAAGTTATGCTAATTCTAAATCAACTCAGGGTAAAGCTTTAAGGATAAACGAGTAAGCTTTTAAATTCAAAAGAATATGTATTTGGTTTGTAAAAATTCAGTTACATAACAAAGTAATTTACTACGCATTGAGTTCTTGGATTTTTTTTTAATTTAATGGGCAAAATAAATCAATTAGATAAGCATTCCGATAAAATTATCAAAATTGCTTGTAAAATTATAACAGCGGTTGGATTCGACTAAAATTATTTGCCTAAATTTGTAAATGAAACTGAATTTGAAAACCATCCATCTAAACTTACTTCCTGGAATGAATGCAAAAATCCTAGTTCAAACTAAATACCAATTAATATTGGGGGAATAATCTCAAAATCCAGGCATGATGAGTCCTGGTTTACAGCAAACATACTCGTACGCATCATAACGTTGAAATACTGGCAGAATTAGTTGCTTGCATTAATGCAAAGGTAATACAAATTAAATTCATTATCATTCAAACAAGATGAGAGGCCATAAGTAAAATGGGATTCGATCGAGTGACGACGATGATGGCAACAATATTGGGAAACGTAGACGATGTTCACATTTGGATGATGGGAAAGGACTAAGACAAGAATGTCGATAAAGTTCGATGTCGGAATCATCGATAGCATGGCGACGCTAACAAGGGCTGCGACGAAGCTTATCTAGCTTCACCCATTCAAAAATGCCAACGTTTCCCATAATCATGATTCGATTAATTATCATAATGAGATGCAAAATTTTCCTGTACACATTAGAAATGCAAATCGTATTAGACTTGATTATTGAAAACCGGAACTTTTCGGAGACATGGCGAATTAAGGTTGATGTATGAGTTTTCGATATCGTGTTTCAGGAAGAAGCTAGGCATTTTGTATTGCGACTAAAGAAAAACATTATTGAATTTAGTTTTTTATACAAAAAGCAAAAAATAAAAGTTGGAAACCATTCAATTGATTTTAACCGTGGATCACTAATTTACTCGTAATTTTTTACGCCTATTACGAGTTCCAGCCAATGCCAGCAATCTCTTATTCAATGGTTTGAAATTCGTTTTCCTTTTCCTCTTATTACTTATTTTTATTTTCCAGTCATATCAATCGACAAAAAAGGTACCTTCTTTTTTTCAGTAATTAAACATTCTTTTTATTATTCTTGTTGTTTCTCTTCATTTATTACAGCAAACTAACAATCATAAAGTAACTAAAGTCTTCTAGTTCCATTATTACGCTTTTACCAACACAAGCGCACAAAGTTGTCCATCACAATGTTATTCATGCAAGCATTTTATCGCATACCGTTAATTAAGCAACCATATGGTAGCATATCCGATTATCATTGGATCCAATACGTGGCAAGTCTAAAGAGAAACCAAGTCGATTTAACTTCTTCAAGGCTAACTACGAAGGCTTAGCTGCTGATTTTGATGTCATTAATTGGCAAGCCACCCTCAATCTAGACAACACAGAAATTCTATGCAGTGCTTAACAGCATTATCCCACTGCATACATCGATCATACGACCACGCAAAAATCTTCCTATGTGGTTCACGAGAGAAGTTGAATCTGCTTTGTCCTTGAAGGACTCAGCCAGGAAACGCTACTTACGTTCGAGATCAGAACTGGACCTCTCCGAATTTTGCCACCTACGTACTAATGCAAAAAAAGTATGTAAATCCACAAAGTTATGTTATTTGAGAACAATTGAAGCATCATTTGCATATAACCCTAAATCCTTCTGGTCTTATGTCAACTCTTTAAAAGACTCGCGTTGGCATATCAATGCATTGTCATACCAAAACCACTTAGTTTACAATGACCAGGCCATTTGCGATATGTTTGCTGACTATCTCTCCGCCGTCTCTAGCTCCCCGACCTCTACTTCTGATGAAAACCCTCAATCCACTCCAGACTTAATTGTTGATTTATACACTAACCCCTTAGAGGTCGCTGAGGTAATTCAGTCCCTGAATTCTAGCGGCGCAGTCGGCCCTAATGGAATCCCTAACATTTTTATCAAATCCCTCTCTCCATCCTTATGTATTCCCCTCGCCCATATCTTTAATTCAAGTCTCGAAAATGGTGCTTTTCCAGAC
This sequence comes from Odontomyia ornata, assembly GCA_963969285.1. Classification (NCBI taxonomy): domain Eukaryota; kingdom Metazoa; phylum Arthropoda; class Insecta; order Diptera; family Stratiomyidae; genus Odontomyia; species Odontomyia ornata. The sequence goes on along the minus strand of OZ017739.1, from coordinate 58,543,184 downwards.
GTTTGGAAATTTGCAAATATCCTCCCCATCCATAAAGCGGGTGACCACTCCAGGCCTCTAATTACAGACCCATTTCACTCCTATCGTGCTTTGGAAAAATCCTGGAACGCATTGTTCACTGTAAACTTTATAATGTTTTGCACCCCAACTTATCTGAAAATCAACATGGATTTGTAAAAGGACGTTCTACCGTAACCAACCTAGGGGAATTTATCAACACCGTTGCAATCACCCTTGACTTAGGAGGTCAAGTTGATGTGATCTGCACTGATTTTGCAAAAGCATTCGATAGTGTGGATCACAACATCCTGATCAACAAGCTCCGCCGTTCCGGCATTCAGGGATCTCTTCTTTCCTGGATTCACTCCTTTCTCTTTCATCGTTCCTACACGGTTATTTGTAATGGATCTTTGTCACACTCTTTCGTCCCAACTTCTGGTGTCCCACAGGGATCAATTTTAACTCCACTTCTTTTCATCCTCTTTATTAATGATCTCCCAGCTATCTTCACATCCAACCCCCTCCTATATGCTGATGACCTGAAGATATTTCGAGTCATTAATTCAATTCAGGATCGCCAAGCTCTTCAAGATGACTTAAACTTTTTGTTCTCTTGGTGTAATAGAAATCGACTTCAACTTAACATATCTAAGTGCCTTTCCATGACCTTTAACAATAAAACTTACCCCATTCAATTTCCATACTCTATCGAAAGCTCAGTTCTCGTTACGGTTGAGAGTTTCAAGGATTTAGGTGTGACATTTGATTCTCAGTTGAAATTTATTGTTCACGTTTTGGAAATAACCAAAAAAGCTTCTCGGGTCGCGGGCTTTGTCCTATGTTGCTCTCATAGATGTTTCAGCTTTCAAACCTGTGTTCGGTTATTCGTCATGTTGGCTCGCCCAATCCTTGAATATGCATGCCAGATATGGTTACCACATCTTGATTATCTCATGGTGGCAGTTGAATCTGTGCAGCGTAGGTTCTCCCGCACATTTTTCTACAAAAACAACATCCCGTATCGCCCTTATGACGATCGCCTGAATTTCCTTGGTCTACCTTCACTGCAGGCAAGGAGGCTATTCCTGGATCAATGCTTCTTATTTGAATTATCGAGAGGCATGTTATTGTCGAAATTATACAACGCCATAAGCATACGTCCCCCTTCTCCCACTAGGTCGTCACAATACTACGCTATACCGTTTGCCAGAACCGTAACTTATAGTCACTCACCGATGGTTCGTATGGTAAGAAACCATCTTAATCTCCGGCTTGGTCCTCCTTCTGGCTCATTTGAATCATTTAAAAACATGCTGTGGAGAGTACTCTACGAGCAACAAATTCTTTTGTCGTTAATTTCAGTCACTACTTAATTGCTAACTTAGATTAATTCTAACATGATATTTATATTTTAATCTTAGCATGAATCTATTAGTTCTATTTTATAATTGGGATTATTAATTCTGTAAAATAGTGATGAAGTAAATAAATAAATAAATTCTGGGGGTCGTACATTGGAATTACTGGGCCCCTCATAATAGAACATTAAATGCCGAGAAATGCCAATAACTGGAAATACATCTACAGCCGTTCTATTAAGCCCTACTTACACCTCTTTTGTTGTAATCGCCGGGACCTTTTACTTTTTGTAAAAAGCTGACGTAAGAACGTGGAGGATAGTCTTTCGCACTTCATAATGGAATGAAATTAATAACCACCCTACGTTGTTTCTACATCTGCAACAGAGCGTCGGATTGGATTGGACCAACGGCAAGGATCTTGCAGCCGAAACAATGACCATGACTTTGACTGGAATATCAGATAACTAAACAACCCAGGTGCTGTTAAGGATCTTTAATAACACGCCATCCAATACAAGCTAAACATACAAACATTCGGGAAAATGAACTGGACTGGAAGTTAGATTCAAGACATGAGATCGCGCACAATATTTGAAAGTGGGAAGCTGGCTCGAAAGCTAGTATTCGAGGTAGCCCTCATGTGGATAGCGAGATCCAATCGTACGTTGTTGATTACAAGGTAAACAATGAGTGATTATGACTGATCCATATACTACTGCGTCCAAAAAATAAGGTGACATTTGAATTGAAACTGCGCGCATCGAAGGATTTGGAGAATTATTATTTTTAAGGTTAGTAGTACTGTCAGTGACATCTTTGTCAAATTTTCATGTCAAAATATTCATTAGTGTTTGAGATACTTGTCGGTTTTTGAGCTGCTAAAAGTGAGTTTTTCGTTTTTTTGCGATGTCGAAATTTGTTAAAGTTGCATTAAAATTGTTTGCGGAATCAATTTTTTGCTGCGGATATGTACATTGAGGATGGTGCAGAAAGCCTTTGGTGATGAGGCTACATCTAAAAAAATGTTTACAAGTGGTGTAGTGAGTTCCAAGCCGCCCGTGAACGTGTCAACTTCTTCTTCGATTATCGTGGTTTTGTGTATTATGAATTCCTTTCGCCGGGCCAAACAGTTAACAAAGAATATTATTTGAACGTTATGCGTCGTTTGCGTAACGCTATCCGCCTAAAAAGGCCGGAATTGTGGAAAGCCAATTCTTGGTTTTTACACCACGATAATGCACCATCCCATACTGCACTCGTAATTCGTGATCATTTCACCAAAAACTCAACTCATATCGTTTCGCAACCACCGTATTCACCTAATCTGGCGCCATGCAACTTCTGGCTGTTCAACAAGCTCAAAAGACCGCTCTGGGGACACCGTTTTGATATGATAAAGGAGATTCAAGCCGCAGCGAAGACGAAACTGAAGGCCATCTCAGAAACGACGCGTATCTCAAACACTAATGAATATTTTGACATGTAAATTTGACAAAGATATCACTGACAGTACTACCAACCTAAAGAATTCCTATTAAGGAGAAACGGGAAACTCTGCAGGACACTTCAGGTGTTCGAGCGGTGGGAGATAACATAAAGAGCACCAAAATTTCGATTGCCACTGCTGTGATCGTTACCGAAGCGACCGATGCAAGGGTCACAAATGCCGACATTGCAACAAAAAATTCAGAAGCCAACGAGGAGATTACGGCACTAAAAGCAAAGAGTGACCAGACAACGCGTGAATGCACCGCCAAAGTTGAAAATGTGGCGGAAGTCCTGCACTCGGAAACGGAACGCGATAACCTCTACCAAGGATGGTGGCAAGGTACAATTGCGGCCCAGCGATACGAAGAAGAAAGACTACTCCGAAAAGCAGGAGATGTTCTGAAAAGAATACAAGCTGCATGCGACTCCCCAAAAATCAGCAAAGCAGCAAAGGAAGGGCTCCTTGAACTAGAGGAGCTCCTAGATCGCATAGGGTACTTTGGGAGGAGCTGGTTAAGGGCCGAAGACGAAGAGAAGGCTAAAGAGGTGCTTGGGGCGAAATCTAAAGGCGGCACGCAGATAGCTCCACCATTAAACGTCAATAAAAGAATGGCATCTAGCCCAATCAAAGGAGAGAGGCACTTCAAGGGCGTGGAGCACTAGATCAGGGGTTCCAGACAGTGCTTACAAAAGGAGCGAAGAAAGCCGCAAAGAAACTTCTTCAAAATAAAGCCAGAAAGTAAAGTTCGTACGGACGCCCAATTACAAAAAGGACTTGCGGGAAAGCAGAAGAGGCGGAAGCCACGACGAAAACCCCGGCGGCGAGCACTGCTTGTAAAGCCCCAGGATGGCCGATCCTACGCGGAGGTACTGCGGGACATCAGGGGTAACGTAAGGCCCGAAGAAACCAATAATACCATTAAAGTAGTACGACCAGTGCGGTCGGGCCACATACTGGTCGAATTCGGAGCAGAGGCCGGCAATAAAGATGCATTCTGTGACGCCGATGGCAACGATCGAAATACGAGACATAGACTGCGTGACGGATCTGGCCGAGGTAGAGGAGGCCATCAAAAAGGAGTTCCCTAGCGTGGGAAGGATCAAAGCGAGACTGACACCAAAAAACAACAGGGGACAACGCATGGCCTTAGTTGACTTGACCGAAAAGGACGCCGAACAATTCCTGAACAAGGGCAAAGTACGAATTGTGTGGGTTGTCTGTAGGATACGGCGAAGAGCAACGCCTCTTCAATGTTTCAAATGCCTTGGTTATGTTCACACCAGACAAGTATGCAAAGGACCCGATAGGAGTTCCCTATGTTACAAATGCGGTGAAATGGTACATAAAAGAAAAGAGTGTACGAAGGAGGAACATTGTATTCTTTGCAAGGATGCTGATCCAAAACTTGATTTTGGACACGTCTTGGGATCAGGAAAATGCCGGATGTTCCAGGAAGCCCTAGCCAATACAAAATCAGAGCTCCGATGACCCGCATCCTGCAGCTAAACCTACACCGCAGTTCAACCGCCCAAAATCTGCTTGAGCAGCTTGCGAGGGACATGAAAGCCGATTTGTTGCTGCTGAGTGAACAACACCATAATAATAGTCCTGCATTATGGTATTCTAATGAAACTGGTACTGCCGCTATCTGGGTTCGGAACAGTGACTTTCAGGCGGAGAGTTGTGGACGGGGGGATGGTTGCGTGTGGGTTCGGTGCTCGGAGATCACCTTTTTTAGTGTGTACCTAAAGCCCAACGAGTCGATATTATCTTTCCAAGCCAAGCTTAATGCTTTGGAGAGCGCTGTCTCGAACGCAGAGGGCAAAGTGCTCGTTGGGGGCGACTTCAATGCTAAAGCAATCGAATGGGGCATGGCTCAGATGGATCCGCGGGGAAAACGAATCCTGGAAATGGCGGCCAGGACGGCCCTCGTCATACTAAACTCCGGAAATACGCCGGCTTTCCGCCGTATTGGCTGTGAGGGAACCATACCGGACGTGATATTTGCTTCGGAGTCCTTAGTATGGAGGATACACAACTGGAAAGTATTAGAGGACTACTCAGCCAGTGATCATCAGTGCATTCTGCTTGAGATAAGTGATGCTATCTCCCAACGTTCGTGCTCTCGGCCTTCTACAACTGGATGGAACATCGGAAGAATGGACGTCGAACTGGCAGCTCAAGACGTGGTGAACTCTACTATGAGCATAATTACGACTGCTGGCTGCGCTCCTATGCCCCGTCGAAGACCCCGGCACGGCAAGCCCCCAGTGTACTGGTGGTCTACTGAAATCCCTGAAAAGTGGAGGGAGCGTAACAAGCTTCAGCGTGAGGCTCAACGGGCGCGGAACCGTGACGGGGCATGCAACCAGGTGGCAGCATATAAGTCGGCCAGAAAATGCCTTCGCAAACTGATCAACAGTAGCCAGGCTTGCTGCTGGCAAGACCTAGTGGACAATGTGAACAAGGATCCGTGGGGCCTTGGCTACAAGCTGATCATGGGGAAACTTGGTGCCCTACGGAAGCCTTGTATACATGACGCGGAAAAGATGGACGCGATAGTGCGGGGACTCTTTCCCGCCCATCCCGTCCGTGTTGACGCTGTTCATGGTGAAACAGCAGTAGAAGGCCCACTCTTCACACAGCTGGAACTGGAGGAGGCAGTCCTCTCCTTGAAAGCGAGGAAGGCTCCAGGTCCAGATGGTGTTCCAGCTGAGGTGTTGTGGCTCGTCTATCACCATTGTCCTGACTTGCTGCTCAGCACATTCAACGCTTGCCTACGGGACGGGGTTTTCCCGGTACGATGGAAGGTGGCGAGGCTCGTACTGATCAGCAAGGGGAAGGGAAATCCCGAATCGCCATCTGCATACCACCCGTTATGCATGCTAGACACGGCTGGGAAAGTGCTAGAGAAACTCATCAAGGGAAGACTCACTGACGCGATTCGTGCTGCTGGGGACCTATCTCCTCGGCAGTACGGCTTTAGAGCAGGACGTTCTACCATTGATGCGAATGCAGAGGTGGTGAACGCGGTCCAAAAGGCAGAGGCATATAGTCGCACCAAGTGACGGATCGTCCTGTTGGTGACACTCGACGTCAGGAATGCCTTCAACTCCGCTAGATTGGTGGATATTCTGGGCACGCTGGAAAACTCTTTTCAAGTTCCAGGATATCTAATGCGGCTTTTGAGGAACTACCCAAAGGACCGACGTCTGCTCTACGGCACGACACAGGGCCAACAAAGGATGGAAATTACATCGAGTGTTGCCCAGGGATCTATCCTTGGTCCGGACCTGGGAACGTGTCTTACGACGGGTTACTGAGACTTGAGATGCCGGATGAGTCGCGCTTGGTTGGCTATGCAGATTATGTTGCGGCTCTGGTCACTGGACGCACCGTTGAACAAGCGCAACTTAGGCTAGGTATGCTAATGCGTCGAGTGAGGGACTGGATGACTGCTCGCAGGCTGAGCTTAGCACTGGAGAAAACCGAAGTGGTCATCTTGACAAAAAAGAGAATCCCTAGAATAAAATGATCAGTATTGGAGACATACAAATCGAATCAAAGCCAGCGGTGAAGTACCTGGGGCTACTGATCGACTCGAAGATGAGTTTCTCTGAGCAAATCAAGGCAACGGCTGAGAAGGCTGCTTCGGGATTATCGGCTCTGAGTCGACTTATGGCCAACGTAGGGGGACCCAACCCATCAAGAAAACGCCTCTTGATGAGTGCTGTAGGGTCAGTGCTACTGTACGGAGCAAAGGTTTGGGGCGACGCTCTCAGCAAGGAGGTATACCGAACACGTTTGGCACAGGTACAGAGAAGAGGAGCACTGAGAATTGCATCTTCGTATGCAACAGTCTCCGACTCGGCGGTGAGGGTCATTGCAGGCGTGATACCTGTCACCCTCCTTGCTAGAGAGCGCCGCGCTATTTACCTGCGCCGAAACGAGGATGCGAGGGAGGTAGTTGTCCGCGAGGAGGGACAGCGCTCGCTCAACGATTCGCAGCAGTCTTGCATGAATTGCACGGAGCAAAGGTGGACTGCGCGCCTTATCCCGGATGTGAGACCGTGGCTAAATCGGATGCATGGTGAGACTGACTTCTATCTGACCCAGCTTTTGAGCGTGCACGGGTGTTTTCACTCTTACCTGCACAAGATCGGTAAGTCACGGTCTCCCGATTGTCGGTTTGCCCTGGAGAGGGGGACAATGCCTGTCACACATTTTTTGCGTGTACAAAATTGGTCAGGCTGCGAAGAGAACTCTACAGGGAGACGGGAGAGCTCTTTCCGGATAATATAGTTGCGGTGATGCTCGAATCGGTTGACAGATGGAACCAGGTGGCACATTATGCTCGGGCAGTCCAAAAATATAAAAGGGACTCACAGCAGCCGAGGGCACTGGGGCTGGGGGATCGCTCTTCTGGCATTTACTCTTCCCCTCTCCCCTCCCGCTAGGGAAGGGACTCCCCAGCTTGAAGGCGCCCCACGGCGTAACAAAACGAGACCTGGCCCGAAGTAATGTGTCAAACGGTTCCAGGCTGGGTTCTCAGGTTGACAGTGGAGGTGTTTAGTGGGTAGTCCAGTCACGCATTGGAGTCCCACACTCTGTGCGTAAATAGCATTCACCTCCCTACCACAAAAAAAATACTAAAAGAAAACTAATTCTCCAAATTCTTCGACGCGTGTAGTTTAAATTCAAATGTCACCTTAATTTTTGGTCACAGTAGTATAAGCAAAATTCTCCTAAATTTGTCTGAAAAAAGTACATGCCCTGACCAGAGAATACGATGAAAAAACCAAAGAAATGTTTCACAATCACCTTAAAAACTTTATTAAACTCATTGCCTACAAATGATACAGAACGAATTCTGGGCAGTTAAAACTCCTAGGTTGGCAATGAGCTAATTAATCGACAGTGAAAAAAATGAGCACGATTAGTGAATCATTGGCTTTACATGTAGCAGAAATATATTCATGTGTTTGACTTACTTCCCACATATACGCATATAAAAAATGACCAGAGTATCACCGGATGCCAACACATGAAACCAAATCTATTATGTTCTGAACTCAACTTGTAAGTCAAAAGCACTTTATTGAATACTAACCGTTATAAATTTAAAAAAATATAAAGCAAATTCCAAACAATAACAATACAAAAACTTCATAGCCCAAACGGCTCTCTAAATTTATACGTTATCAGTTAAACAAATATTATCAAAAAAATTATAGCAAATTCAAATTAGTTAAGATTATTACATATATTATGATTTGATTGGAAAAAGGAGAAAAAAAAACAACCAACACTATCCTAAAATTCTTTATAGTTTTAACACAACAGTGAACTTTGATTCTACACCTCATATGTTATGACCTAATTTTAATAAAAATTCAATCAGCTTGGATAAGAACATATGCCAAATAAGTGGTATCAATTAATTACATTCCCTTTCCACAAAAAAATTGACAAGTACAGTACGAAAACTACCGGGTGGATCATATAGTAGTTGCTTTTTAAATCACATGTTATTGTGACACTGACAGCTGCTTCCCGCTCAAAATTATGTTGGTGAGACAGTATCAACCTTCTGTGGAACAAAATGAATCAATTCTCGCTTGAACAACTTTGAAAAATATTGATATCTTATTTCCAAAGTGAGTGCTATGTTACACAAATAGTGCATTTTTTAAAAAGAAGTTTTGACCGAAATGAGGCACTCACTGCGCCTACTGTACGCAAATTTGTGGAGGAAGTTCATGAGACAGGCGCAATAATAAACCATACTTAAGGTCACCATACTCGTACGGTGCACATGCCTTAGAATGTGGCCGCTGTAGCTGAGAGTGTGCTACTCAATCCGAGAACATCAAGTCGCCATCGATCGTAGGAACTTAACATTAGTCGCACCAACCTGAGAAGAATTTTCCACAAAGACCTCAGATTATTTGCTTAAAAGATCCAAGCAATTTAGAAATTGAACCCAAATGACCATCCACTTTGTTATCGCTTCGCAGTTTGGTCATTAGAGCAGCTCGAACTTGATGCCGATTTTTCTCAAAAAATCCCTTTTTCTGATGAGGCACATTTCATCAAAACCGTTCAAAACTCTTCTGAAAATGGATCAATGACAGATTTTTAGTCAGTTGAAGGTACCAACATTTTACTGAATTGTTCAATTATAGGGGGAAAATCGTTCCAGTCATAACATGCTCATCTTTTTGCATATCCCGGATAGTCCAAAAGAGTTGATCATGCATGAAAACACCAAGATAGTTCAATATACTTAATAAGTTCCACTATAAGCCATTAATACGTCAACTAAACAATAGGGGCTAAATGGATTCATGTTAAGGCCTTAGCAATGGTCTGCATGGAGCGGAGATTTATTCAACAAGTTTGCGCTTTACAAAATGATTCAACTGGCGATCAAAGGGATCATACGATTGTCGAGCATTTTGAATAAATGCATAAGTGTGAAAGCATGATTTCAATGCAATGGAACATCATAGTAGGCGGTAGAAGTCTCAAGTGTTATCAACTTAAAAAACAATGACGGACTGCGAGTCCTATGAAGACATGAGAAAACTGGAAAAATGAAATCGAATTGCTGTAGAAAGGGGATCCTATAGATTGAATAGACAGAGGTCAAGAGAAAAACTGATGCACATAAAAAAGAAAGAGTGTATTGACTCAATCTTTGGAAGAATATATCAGTGTGAAATAATATCAATTGATTTTCGATTAAATAACCATGGCTTCCTCCTAATCAAGATTTGTTCACCAGAACAGCAACCTAACGGCGAATATTCTTATTCAACCCATGTATGCCTACAATTACTTAGAAGATAATGAACATGCAGTTTTGACAACCAATAGGCTTACATTAAATCGTGACGAGTAAATAAAGTAATAAAAATTTGCTTTTGAAATAAATACTTACCAACCAGTAAATAAACTTATCGATTGAAAGATAGCGCTTTAGGTCAAACGCTCAACTTATCAATTAAAGACAGCTACCCAGATATCTCAAGCAATATTACAGCATCAAAGGGTTAAACATGCTTACTTATGCAATAGAATTATCAGCACATATTGAGCTTGACTCCCTCTTCATCCATACATTCAGAGAAGTGAATATATATGCTAGTGTTTTACTACTAGAAGCAATCATTTAAAAGTAACTTCGTCAGCTAGTCAGAAGCATGAAAAGACCAGTCAGACTGATAAGGCTACTTCAGCCAAAAAATTGAACAAGAAAGAGAAGAAAATAAAAAAAGAATCGAGAGAATCAGCAAATCTTGCTGAACTATACATACTATCTTGATGAACGTTTCCACAAAAGCAAAGTTATACTTAGATTTGATCCGCTGACATTCCAAGTGAAAATAATTTTTCGATGCAGTGAACAAAATCAGTTGGAGTCAGATAACAGGCAATGGACTACACTTCGCCAATACCTCATTGATCTCAAGGATAGAATAGATAAATTCCTTGTAAATCAGCATGGGCTTCTTAAACTCTTCTACATACCTATTAGAGGTGAGAGACTAATACCGAAACATCCCGAGGTCTTCACGCTTTTCACCTTGATGGACTTTTTCAAAATTGTCATACAATACAACAATTTGTATACCGATTGTTTGAAGGAATACTATGACCAACATTGCGCCAGATGTAGAGGAAAAAGCGTACTTAAACTGATATCAATAACTTCTTCACTCCAACTGAAACATCATTCGAAAACATAAACTACTCTAGCCTTTTTTATGAAATACCAGTACTTTGCTATGATCTAATTTTCCATGTGATGGAATAAAATACTACAAACGCTATAAACAATATTTTGCTTCACTAAAAGGAATTATTTATTAGGAAATTGCACATTGCGACTTGGTAAACTACAAACTATAGTGAAAGGCTTTGAAATCAGGTATAATCTCTTTCGTCTATAAAATACTGAAGTTTAATATTGAGAAATAGACCCTCATCCTAGCTATACTTTACAAACTAGAACATGAATATATGTTAACTTAAAGGCAGCACATAGTTTTTCTATCACTAGAATACATATTCTTCTACGGGTTGTTATGAGGTTTTTAAAATTCAGCAAGCCACTAGTCCTAGGTACATGCATTCGAAAATAAAAAATTCTGGTAAACGACGTCAAGGAAACTAATAAGACAGAGGTCAAAACACTTTCAACGCGACAAGGTTTATTACAATGATCATCGAATACTTCATGGAAGAGTACCGTGATATTTTTCGTGAACATCGAATACGAGTCGGGAACTATATGCTTAAATACAGGGTCTGAATAATAAGTAACCGGACTGACCTCAGGAATTTTTTTATTCGCAAAATATGTACAATTTTTCTTTAGAAATCTTCAAAGTAGTCCCCATTGGAGTCAATGATATGCTGATTTTGGATTTTCCAGTCCCCGAACGCTCCCTGGAAGTCGGCAACCTCGATGCTGTCTAGAGCACTCGTCGTAGCACGTTGAACGTTGTTCAGAGTGCCGAACCGTAGTCCCCTTAAGGTGTCTCTTGATCTTGGGGAACAGAAAGAAGTCCGCTGGTGCCATATCTGGGCTGTAAGAACTCTGGTTTGGTTTGCAGTCGATCAACGATTTTCGAAGCGACAGCAACACGACGCTCATTTTGCTCATCAGTCAGGTGTTTGGGTACGAGCTTCGCGCAGATCTTCCTCATGCCCAGATCGTTCTTAATAATGTTGTGAACGGTCACCTTATCAATTCCAACCTCATCTGTGATAGCCCAAATGCTCAAACAACGATCACTGTTCAACACATCACGCACTTTTTGCACATTTGTGTCCGTGTGACTCGTTGATGGAGGATCGACGCGCTGTTTGTCATGGACGTCATTGTGGCCCTCCCGGAAATTTCTTTGCCACTGAAACACTTGAGTTCTGGACAGAACATCCTCACCGTAAGCCTCTTGAATCATTTGAAGAGTTTCTGTGGCCGTTTTCTTGAGTTTGACACAAAATTTGATGCTAACACGTTGCTCGATCGTATGCTCCAATTTCACTCCGACGACGTAACTGAACACGCACTCCACTCTCGCTTGATGCTATCTCTCCAAGCGCTTGGAGGAAACTGCGGCAGCCCGGTTCCCTTTACCTAGATCCCATCCACCACTACAGCACCAGATACCGGTTAGCAGACGCTTTGACGGCGCGGGGCAGGCTCAGTCCGGTTACTTATTATAAGGTCCCTGTATGGTAATATGGGTGAGAAAGTATCGAATAAACATGAAATACGCTACAAAATATGTGAATGGTCCAACTCTAATACATCAAGCACTGATACATGCATTTGTCATTCATATAACAGCGATACAAAAAATAACTTCACATTAATAAAACAGTGCAATACATACTCCTGCAGTCTCGAGTTTATACGAAAAAGTAATAATTTATAGCACCGGGTAGTATAAATAGTCCAAACAAAACTATAACCAACTGCTGGCCAGCGCTATAAGAACAAAAACGTTTATCATTGATATTCAACTTGTATCGGGAAATGCTCTTCAAAAGCATACAACCAAAACGATATTAGAATCGAATAATCAACAGTTTGCACTAAAGTGAAGGAGACATTAGCTAGAATGACATGCCAAGGATATTGAGTACAAACTGTGCAGTATACATTGAAGGAGAAGTAAGAAGACTAATTATACATCCTACGGGCCCACGGTAGAAATAGTGCAGCTGAATAAACCTAAGTTAAGTTAACTTGAAAATTGTTCAATATACTGTAGAACATATATATAGAGCTATTTATCAAATGTGTTGTTAAAAACTTTGTCAACATTCATTTATAGCAGTAAAAAAGTAGTATTACTCAATTAATTATTTTTATCAGAAAAAAAATACAGTTTTTTAATTTTATCAACTGTTCAAGTAAACAAATACCTCAAACAACCAAGCAATGATGTAAGCATTCCTAGCATATCCTAAACTCCCAAACATCAAACACTTAACTCTACCATTCATAAATATTGTATCTAACGATGGTTAAAAAATTAGTCATCAGTTCATTTAACTCAAATGTGCATCTGTTTATTTAATTACTTGCAGACAAACGTTCCTCAGAGTAATAATCATCCCTTAATATACCTACTTTAAAGACTTGCGACTATCATTAACAAGAACACTCCATAACACATGCTACTAGTCTATACATGATACGATGAGATCGATTTAAAAATAGCCTACCATAAACTCATATGCTACCACACATCGTTATCTATACCGAATTATCTTACATAATCATTAGCCTAAATGATCTAGAGTAGCAGTGTCCTAACCCAAAACATACCCCATATGTTGAAAACTAATTACATCTTCTTCAAACCTATAAAATATCAAACAAGCATCCAGCAGAAAAAAATTCTGATAAGAAAAAACTCAACAAGATACAGGGTCTGAATAATAAGTAACCGGACTGACCTCAGAAAATTTTTCATTGGCAAAATATGTACAATTTTTCTTTAGAAATCTTCAAAGTAGTCCCCATTGGAGTCGATAACATGCTAATACCGGATTTTCCAATCCCCGAACGCTCCTTGGAAGTCGGCAACCTCGATGCTGTCTAGAGCCCTCGTCGTAGCACGTTGAACGTTTTCCAGAGTCCCGAACCGCGTCTCCTTAAGGTGTCTCTTGATCTTGGGGAACAGAAAGAAGTCCGCTGGTGCCATATCCGGGCTGTAAGGAGGCTGTGGCAACGTTGCCTTTGAATGTTTGGCCAACTGCTCGGTGACGAGCAGGCAGGTGTGCGACGGAGCATTGTCATGATGGAGGATCTCCGGACGGACTTGGCGAACCCAGGCGGTTAGTCGATGGAGCGCTTGTCTCTAGTACTGGCCATTTAAAGTTTGGCCGGATGGCACAAACTCTTTGTGAACAATGCCTTTCACGTCAAAAAAGCAATGAGCATAGACTTCGCCTTCGGTTTGCTCATGCGCGCTTTTTTCGGTCGTGGTGACGCCGGTGTGTGCCGAACTCTGCCGCTTCGTCTGAGGATCGTATTTGAAAACCCACGTCTCGTCTTCTGTAATAACGTGGTTAAAAAACTCTAGTTCAGTTGCTCAATCGTACCTCCATTTTCACTCCGACGACGTAGCTGAACACGCACTCCGCTCTCGCTCGATGCTATCTCTCCAAGCACTTTGAGGCAACTGCTGCAGCCCGGTTCCCTTAAACTAGACCCCCACTACTACAGCACCAGATACCGGTTAGCAGACGCTTTGACGGCGCGGGGCAGGCTCAGTCCGGTTACTTATTATACCAACCCTGTATATTTTACTCATGTGAAAATAATACAGGGTTTTCCAATAAGAGGTGTTATTTTGATATTGAAAGAAAAATGGCATTTTTTATATGAAGAATCAAATGTTTATTTCATTATGAAGAAAAAAGTAAGTTGTTAATAGTAAAAAATAACATCAGGCAAATGACGACCATGACCATGCTTACAGGACCATATCCTTTTCATGAAATTTCCCATAACCAAATCGCAAAGTGGCTGCTCTATGTCCTCGATAGCCTCACTAGCTCAATCTTTGAGGTCTTGAATCGACGCTGGGCTACTGGCGTAGATCTTGTTTTCGACGAGCTTCAAAGGAAGAAGTCGCAAGGTGTTGAATCACAAGATCTCGGTGGCCAATTGTGATCACCTTCTTCGAAAGGTAACACGGTCCAAAAACTTTTCTCGTGAAAGATTAATGGTTTCGTTGCTTGTCTGGCACGAAGCGCCGTCTTGTTGTAAGTAAACGTTGTTCAGATCAAAACCATTTTACTTTGGCCATAAAGAATCATTAATCATCTCTCGATAGCGCAATCTATTCACCGTAACTGTTGCTCCAGCCTCATTTTCGAAAAAGTAAGTTCCAATGACTCCGTTAGACCATAAACCGCACCAAACAGTATCACGTTGAGGATAGAGAGGCTTTTCAACAATAACTCTTGGGTTTTTCGAGCCCCAGATGCGACTGTTTTTCTTGTCGACGAAGCCACCGAGGGAGAATTGGTATCATGACTCAGGATGATTTTTTGATGGAATTTCGGATCATTTTCATGCATTTTAAGGACCCAATCAGCAAAAGTACGCATTGTTGATGATCGACCGGCTTGAATTCTTGTGTTAACTGAACTTTATAAGCCTTAAGACCCTAATCTTTATGCAAAATACGGTGTAATGACGTTTGTGGAATGCCTAATTCTAAAGAACGACGAGGAATGGATAAACCTGGGTTTTCTTCAACACTTTCGGCTACAGCAGCGATATTCTCGGCTATTCTTGAGTGTCGTGCACGGGTTTTATTCTCCACATCACTAAATTGTCCCAACAGCTCGACTTTTCCCACCAATTTCTATATTGCGGTCCGACAAGGAGCCTCACAGCGACCCAAAAATGTTTGAGTTTTGTCTCTGCCAAATTTTCACCATTTTCATCGTAATTTATAATAATTTCAATGCATTGCTGAAGCGTGTATTGTTCCATTTTTAATCAATGGCGTAGTTTTTACTTCTCAAATGTTAAAAAATGATAGCTTCAAAAGTGACATCTACCGAAAAAGCGGGCTATTCAAAATAACGCCTCTTATTGGAAAACCCTTCACTTAAATATGTCGATGAACATACCCAAAAATCCCTAAGAACATATTGAAAATGTATATGAATATAGGCGAAGTTTCATTACGCTTTATACAACCACACAAAGTATGAGGTTTTTTAATTTTCATACAATCATGTAGGCACTAAATGCATCCGAAAAGTATCAATTAAGTGGCATCATGCAAGCATGTATCATTTACCTAAGAAGATAACAAATTAAAAATTTTCATACCCAAAGCATCAACAAGTTCCTTGTGTAGATATTGTTAAAAAGATCCGAAAATGTCGAAAAACCATACTAGACCAGTCCGCATATAAATAACTTTTCAATACTACAGGGTGCGTCACAGAAACTTACTTATTTGAAAGGTCAATAAAAACAAAAGTACTTCAGTTATTTTTTTCTATTTTTTTATATTTGAGAATACAATATCCCAATTTTTTTTCATGCAGTCTTGATAATGAAATCGGATAAATGGCGACCCCCATTGCGCATACACTGATGAAGTCGATTTTTGAAATTTTTATCCACTCTTTGCAGCATATCAATCGGTATGTTGGCAATGGTGTCGCGAATGTTGTTCTTGAGGTGTGCTATGGTGCGTGTCAATCGACATAAACCAGGGATTTCAAATAACCCCATAAAAAGAAATCGCATGGAGTCAAATCTGGAGAGCGTGCCGGCCATTGGAGATTGCCTCTGAGAGAGATGAGGCGGTCGGGGAAATTTTGTTGCAACAAATTCATTGAGTCTCGTGCTGTGTGTGCTGTGGCTCCATCTTGCTGAAACCACACGTTCCTAACGTTCATTTCTTCGAGTCTTGGAAGAAAAAATTCCTCGATCATGTTCCTGTAACGAGCTCCATTCACTGTAACTGCGCGTTCGTTTTCTTCAAAAAAATAAGGACCAATTATTCCCATTACCGACATTGCACACCAGACATTAACTCGCTCACAATTAAGTGGCTTCTGGTGAAGCTCACACGGACTTACACCACACCGATAACGCATGTTTTGCTTGTTGACGCAGCCGGAAATGTGGAAGTGAGCCTCGTCACTGAAAAAAAAGACCGCGTCTTCAGGCTGGTTGTCAATCAGCATTCCACATGCATTTTGACGGGTCACAAAATCGTTTTCAGATAGTTCTTGCTCATCAGCCAATTTATAGGGATGAAAGTGAAGGTTTTCATGGAGAATTCGTCGAACAGTGGTGTCAGAAATTTCAATAGCAGCTGCGTGTCGGCGAGCCGAACGCCGGGGAGATTGCACAACTGACTGCCTCACACTTTCGATATTTTCCGGAGTTCTGATGGTCCATTGAAGTCCAATCCTGGGTTCAGCGACACTTCCACCCTCCTGAAATGAGTTAACCCACGACAGAATCGAATTACGGCCAGGAACGAGTCTGTGAGGAGGAATTTCAAAGCGAACGTGGAAGGCACGTTGCGTAGCAACAAGGGAGCGACCGTTAGAAAAGAAGCTCTCGACTGCGAAGGCCCGCTGCTCTCTAGACCAGAGCATGATGGCAACTGACTGGAGAGAGAAAAAAATTTGGGAACTTCCCCCTCCATATGTGCCCTCTCTTGCCCCTCTACCCACCTAACTTACTGCACGGGAATTTTTTCAAATAAGTAAGTTTCTCTGGTACACCCTGTAGAAACCATGACGTGAAGAATATGAGACAAGCATAAAATAACAGTTTCACTCTATACTACACTGACACTCATGAAACTACCTCAACTTAATTATATATACCTACAATAACAACACCTAATTCAAAGTCAATATAAAAATTTATTCAATCTAGTGCGTACATATAATGCCACCATATATGACTAAAAATATTCTTTCATGCATTCTGGGCATAAACAAAGAATAATACCATAATACCAACAAACTCCTAATGTCAATGATCTACCGCATTTAAATTTTTCTATACTAGCTTTTTCCTTTCAGTACGTACCAAAAATTTATCAATGAAAATGCATCCATATTCCTATTTTTTAGGATCATTCCGATGATCCCTACATCCATCATACATTAACTCCATAAAAAGTAGCATTCCAGAAGTCATAAAACGTAATATCTTTCCTAGACAACATCCATAAATAATCTCAAATTTCGAATAGATACCCAAAACATACATGTTAACATAGTGTTTTAAAAAATAGACCCATGCACTTATCACAAGGGACAAATCATATGATGTAAGAACAAAATTATCACCATCTCATGCACTACAAGATCTTTCATTTGAAAAAATAACTCCCCTTGGAAGAAATTATTAGGATTTTTGAACAAGACCAATGAGCATCCTATAGTAAGAAACAAGTTGGGTAAACAGACCGACGCTCATGTCAGAAGGGTTTTGTATTCAATTTACGAAATGCATTCACCAGATTGAATAAAATCAAGAAGCGTGTCAATGACGATTTTATTAGAGAAAATATGAAATTCGAAGCTCATACTATTATTCACAAAGTTGAACGAATTTAGACTTCTGAGGTTATGAGGTTATTATTGTTATTGTTATACTCATAAATATTTCTTTTGCGTGTATTTACCCTCCCTGTGCGCCCCTCGAAGCAAACTTTGCCAAACATCAAGACCTTTCATTCGATACCCATATTGGCTACCTTCAATGATTTTTTTTCCGGGGGGTCACTCCCCTATATGGGGAGACTATCAATGTAAATAATAATCAAGAAACTAGAACAGGCGCATCTTTGAATGTATATTTATGGAAACACACTCAATGCCACACATCATGTTACCTGCCGCCCGCTGCCACCGCAACAAAAAAAAACCACGCCTCCAACAAGCAAAGTTACCTTATAATGTAACGTATACCAAGCATCTTCTGTTCCACAATATAGGTTCTGAGACATAAAATTCCCACCGGTAGGTAAGTCTCTGCGCCCGGAACCCCATTCTTGGCAAGCAAAGTCACTTGCACAAGTCGCGCGTTCCCAACGTCAATTTTCATGCCTAGCAGAATATATTGCCGAACAAATCTACACCCCAATCACGATCCTCCTACAAGCGACGCACATTAGTCCTACTCGTCAATAAGGCCGTCCAGGCTTAAGAAGAGGTACCCTTTGGTGAGCAACATGGAAATTTCACCAAGTGCTCACGACGTAGATTTCTACGGCTCATAACATCTGCCTCAAATTATTTTCTCCAGCAACCAACACGCGTGACGTTTTCTTGCCTAAAGCTGCATCCATCCTTAACCATATACACGAATTGATGAGCAATGCGCTCCTTACCCAAGCACCCATGAAGCAAATTTTCATACCTTACAACGCCCGTCCAAAGGTAAGCCCGTCACACATCCATTATTCAAAGTCATCCATCTATAGTAGCGCCCACCGTCACCACGCAACCACTCGCACAATAAAAAACGTCAGGCATGCCTACCACCAGCAAACCAGTCGCCCGGAGCGCCATCTATTAACCGAGCGCCCATGAAGCAAATTCCTATGCTTAAGAACACCCGCTGACGGGCAAGCTCATCACCCGTCAATAACGCAGTCACTCTTCTATACAATCACCCACCATCACCACGCAACCCCTCGCACCATAAAAAACGTCCAACACGCCTAACACGATCAAGCAAATCGGCCAACCAGGAAGACTCTCAGTAGTAAGATATGCTAGAGATATGCTATAAACCGCGAATCAATCGCCTGGAACGTCACCTATCCATAGAACCTCTCTAATAGATCAGCAACCTTAATACTTCAAGCTATCAATCCTAGACACGAAACTACTGTACATGAAAATGATCATGGATAAAAAGTTATCTAGCGCTAGAAGCGTATAAGACCCGAGAACCACTTCCACTGAAGATTATAACAACTATGAATAACAACACTGAGCAAAGACTCTTAGCAATGAATATATGAGAAATTCTTCCACTATAGCGACATAATAACCATGAATAGTATAATTATCTCCTATTTATTTTAAACATATATATTATCCCTTTATAAACACACGCTGAGAATCTAGGTATTTAATCTATTAATTGAAAATATGGGACTATGCTAGACAGGAGTCAATTTTCTAACTTCACTATTTACCATTAGAGGCTACTTAGGCTAAGGATCTGCACTTGTAATCTAAAGACATATGTCCATTCTAGAACAAAAACAACAAGACTAGTTCCACTACTAACAGTTAGAGGCTACCAAGACCCGGAGCACTTACCTACTCCACCAGGACGCTTATCTCTTACTTACCTTAAACTTGCATCAACTTATCCCAGTCATATACCTATGCTGATTCAATACATACACCTACATAGCTAAGGTCCACACCTACACTAATCTGATACATACATCTACATACCCTAGACACACACCCTTGCCACAACCATCTGTGGCAACACAATGACAGCTGGCAAAGTGCAAAAAGCGAACACTTGAAAACCACGGCGCTGATATAGCAAAGCAGTGCAGTCTCCAGTCAGCTGACACGAACGAGTTAAGAACCGCCAGTGCTGTGTAGTTAGTTTTAAGTAAAATAAGATATTTTGTGTGTGAAAACGGACGGTGTTTTATTTGGCGCTGTTCAAGACACTACATTGGTGACGCCGTGAATTAAAATTCAAAAAAAAAGCTGTACCAGAACAATGGCAACTCAGCCGTTGTCACCTGAGACTCCAAACGACAAACATGTGCAGGGCACAAACGATTTGTTTCGAAACGCTTCGTCGGTGCTGGAATTTCAACATACTCCGAGAATTATTGCGTCACGACTAACCCATGGTGAGCCGAACCAAATATCGAATGCGGAACAAACAGCCATGTCCTTGCAGACGATAAAACTGCCACCAATTTGGCACAGCGACCCGGAGCTGTGGTTCCTGCACGCAGAGTCGCAGTTCCACATAAATAAAGTGCAAGCAGACGCCAGCAAAAGCTACACGGTAGTATCGGCACTAGATGTTGACACTCTACGCCACGTAGCTGATATTGTCAAGGCACCACCAGCTAAAGACAAATATGAGTGCATAAAATCTCATATCATGGGTTGCATTGGCATTTCAAATGAAAAGAAAATGAACATGCTCCTTTCTGGCATGGACCTAGAAAATAAAAAACCATCACAGTTACTTCGAGAGATGCAATCGTTGGGACCAGAAGAGCTTTCGGAAGAAGTAATTTTGATGTTATGGCAGAATTGCCTACCAGTCAACGTGAGATGTATTTTAGCAGTAAGTGCAAATCAGCCCCTCACAGCACAGGCTCTCATCGCAGACAACATTTTTGAGATGTCTTCTATAGCAACGATTATGGCCACTGAAAAGACATCACTATCACTCTCGTCACAAAGCGATCCAAACGAAGCACGTCTTTTGAGAATTGAGAAGCTTCTCGCAGAATTAACAGAAAAAACAGTCTAAAAACGTTGTACAACAAACCAGAAGCAAAAGCCATTTCAATTCAGAAACACAGGTCAGTAAGCAACAAACTTTCTCCACCTGCTATTATCATAAAAAATCCGGGGCGAACGCCAGGCACAGCCTTTCCTCCTGTGATTTCAAGGCACCCTCGTAATGACCCGAACGGGAACTAGCCTGCAAAACACAGAACAAATACAACTTATGCAACATAACCAACGAATACAGGCTTCATGTTACAGATCGCATTTTCGGAATACAGTTCCTAATTGACTCTGGTTCTGCAGTGTCAGTGATTTCACGGCGAAGCACAAACAAAATACGCCCACAAAGTGGCATAACACTATATGCCGCAAACCAAACCGGAATTCAAACTTTTGGAACTCAAAACATAGAAATTGACTTTGGTTTAGGGAAGACATTTACCTGGAATTTCACCATTGCCGGCATTAAAATTGCAATAGTGGGTGCAGACTCCTGATCCAATTTCAATTTACTAATCGATTTAAAACGGAAACAAATCATTCAAATGGAAACAGGGAAAACAACTTCAGGCGTGACAATCAAGTCCAAAATTTTAATGTATCCACAACACAGATACACAGCCCCTACCGGGAGTTACTGGAAAAATTCATTTCAAGCGGACCCAAATCACATCACAATGAAATGTCAACAGTAAACACTGCGGTGGAACATCATATCATCACAACAGGACCACCGGTTGCAGAGAAACCTCGTCGGCTCACAGGAGAGAAGCTTGCAGCCGCAAAAAGTCAATTCGACGAGTTGCTACAGCGAGTCATCCTTCGCCTGTCTTCCAGTCCTTGGGCAAGCCCACTTCATCTCGTCCAAAAGAAAGAAGGCAGCTGGTGAGCCTGTGGGGACTATAGGAAATTAAACGCGCAAACAGTTGCGGATCGGTATCCAATTGCCCACTTACATGATGTTGCGGAACATATGAATGGCAAGACAATTTTCTCCACATTGGACCTAAATAGAGCCTACTATCAAATACCCATGGCGAACGCGGACATACTAAAGACAGCTTTCTGCACTCCTTTCGGGCTATTTAAATTTTTAACTATGCCCTTCGGATTCAAAAACGCCACACAGACATTTCAAAGTTACATGGATAATGTGTTTCGCGGATTTGATTTTGTATTTTGCTACATAGATGACATTCTCATCATGTCCGAAACTCCAAGCAAACACCGTGAACATCTTGAACTGGTCCTCGAACGACTAAAACTACATCGCCTCACAATAAATATCAACAAATGCACATTCGGTGCCAACGAAGTCCAATATCTGGGCATGACGGTCAACGCACACGGCTGTAAACCTCCACAGGAACGAGTCGAAAGCATCAAAACCTACCCAAAACTCAAACAATTGCAGACCTGCGGCGGTTCCTGGGTGTAATAAATTATTACCGTCGTTCCATCAAAAATGCTGCCCAGTTACAAGCCCCACTCACAGCTATTCTTTGCGGAGCACACAAAAATGACACACGTGAAATCGAGTGGACAACAGATTGAGAGACAGCATTCAACAAATGTAAGGAAAGCATCACGAAGGCAGCCCAACTAGCACACACCATAAGCAATGCGCCTTTAGCTCTCACGACGGATGCATAGGATCACGCTATTGGAGCAACTTTAGAACAGCAAGTAAACGGTTCCTGGCAACCAATCGGATTCTTTTCCCGAAAACTTACCGAAACGGAAAAGAACTACAGCACATATGACAGGGAACTGTTAGCAATACATGAATCAATACGGTTCTTTCGTCACATATTCGACGCACGACCGTTCGTTATCAAAACAGAACACAAGCCGTTAGTTAGTTATGCGCTTTCACAAAAATCCGAAAAAGCTTCGCCCAGGCAGCTACGACATTTAAATTTTATCTCACAATTCAGCACACAAATCGTACACATATCTGGAGACAACAACACAGTTGCTGATCAACTGGAAAAGCATCAGAAAAGCGATGAAGAACTTAAAGAAATATTAAAGGGGAAAACTTCATTGTAGCTGCAAAAGCTTTCAATGGACAACAAAACAATATACTGTGACGTCTCAAAAGGAATCATCAGACCCTATGTACCGAAAACCTTGCGACATCGTGCATTCACAACAATACATAATCTGGCAAATCCTGGGATCAGAACAACGGTCCACATGATCAAACAAAAGTTCGTGTGGCCTGACATAAACAGAAACACAACTAAGTGGGCACAAAACTGCATAGATTGTCAACGGGCCAAGGTCTAACGACACACAAAAAATGCACCTCTCAGCATTAACGTCCCGAGGAATCGTTTCGAATATGTCAATCTCGACATTGTCGTAATGCCAACCACGCCTGATGGTTATCGTTACTGTTTAACCATGATAGACCGCTACACACGATGGATAGAGGCGGTTCCTTTAAAAAACATGACTGCTGAAACAGTCGCTCGAGCATTGCATGCAAATTGGATTGCACGTTTTGGTTCCCCGGCAGTAATTACAACTGATCAGGGAATACAATTTGAGTCATCACTGTTTCGTGCCATAACGAACCTCATAGGAGCAAATAGAATGCGCACGACGGCATACCATCCAGCATGGCTTAATCGAACGATTGCATCGTACCTTCAAGGCCGCACTAATGTGTCAGCCAACAACACCATAGGTGGAGCTGTCGCCGACCGTCTTGCTAGGGTTAAGGACGGCCTTCAAGCCAGATCTCGGTGCGTCCTCCTCGGAACTTCTATACGGAACAACCCTACGTATTCCAGGAGAGTTTTTTTCCAACGTACAAGATCATATAGAACCCGGTGAGTTCGCGACAAAACTACGACAATACATACAAAACATGCAACCTAAGCCAACAGCACATCATATTAAACAGACACTGTTCAAGCATGACGATCTCGCAACCTGCAGTCACGTATTCTTAAGGGAAGATTCCGTGCGAAAGCCTATGGAACCTCCATACACTGGATCGCATCAAGTCATCGACAGACCAACAGAAAGGACATTCGTGATCAGGCTAAACGATCAGCCAACAACAGTTTCAACCGAAAAATTAAAACCAGCATACCTGATACAACACTCAACGACGGCATCCAACGAGCTACAACAGTCAACGACGGAATCCAACGAGCTACAACAATCAACGACGGTATCCAACGAGCCACAACAATCAACGACGGCATCCAATGAATCACAACCACAGGGAGAGATTAACTCACCTCACCTTTGGCATTGGCAAATTCCCATCAGAACATACAGCAAGAAATCTCCAACGACGCTACCTAAGCCAGTGGAAACCTTAAGCAGCATCAACAAACGAATCGTGACATCTGCCGCCATATCAAATGACAGTATCAGTAAGGAGGGGGTACTGTGGCAACACAATGATGTTGCACTTATCTCTTACTTACCTTAAACTTGCATCAACTTATCCCAGTCATATACCTATGCTGATTCAATACATACACCTACATAGCTAAGGCCCACACCTACACTAATCTGATACATACATCTACATACCCTAGACACACACCCTTGCCACAACCATCTGTGGCAACACAATGACAGCTGGCAAAGTGCAAAAAGCGAACACTTGAAAACCACAGCGCTGATATAGCAAAGCAGCGCAGTCTCCAGTCAGCTGACACGAACGAGTTAAGAACCGCCATTGCTGCGTAATTAGTTTTAAGTGAAATAAGATATTTTGTGTTTGCAAACGGACGGTGTTTTATTTGGCACTGTTCAAGACACTACACATCCATGATATCAACACCTATTCTGGACTCACACCTTCTTATCTCAGGTACCTACCTATACCACCCTAATACAAGTACCCACACACCCAAGACACACACCCTCGACAACATTTGAAGTTTATATGGAAAAAGTGAATTAGAACGTACATCCTACACCTACTCATTTCGATGTCAAATGTTTGTAGTGGGCTGGTCTTTGCTGAATATGCCTTTGACATACGACATCGATAGGTTAATTGGATCAAGTAATGATCCGAGTTACAAATGGCTCCTTGGTGTGTACAAACGTCAAGTATACTCGAGGCCCATCGTTGTTGGATCAGAACATGATCGATCTGGTTTTGTGTGTTGCCATCCGGTGATATCCAGGTCGTTTTATACACATTTGAATATTTATATATAACACCAGATAAGTAAATTAAATAATTTTGAGATTCTATTCACTGAATGATACATGAAATACTGTCAAAAAATGACAGCCGCTTAAATTGAAGCAAAGGAGATTTTTCTTTAAGCGTTTTACTCATGAAGTAGTCTTTGCATTTTTTTCATTAGATTTATAGCGAAATTCTGCATATCATTAGGAGTTCATTTCTTATATAAAATCGATTAGAGTTAATTTACTTTGAAATATTTTAGGATAATTTGATGAATTTGCTGCTGTATTCGCGTAAATAAAATGACGTGGAAAGCTTGCCTGAGTTTAAAGCCGACCGTAATAATTTACTTTATTGTCAAACTAATCAACAACCAACGGTAGACAAGAAGTTAATATGAAATTATTTTAGCTTTTAAAGACTAAACTATGCTCAACCAGGTTGTTTTAACCGTTCATAGAAATGAAATGCTTTTTTATTGCGAAGAGTTTTTGCCTTTAATACTGATTATATCGAAAAATTAATTTTTAATAGCCCACAAAAACTAAAATCACTAACTTGTTGCTATTTCGCGTGAAACCACTTTGATTCAGGTTAAAGGTCTCACAATATCATCATGCATTAACAATTTATCAAACATTGCGTGAAGCAAATCTCATAATGCAAACTTCGCCTTGATTACATTACAATTAAGCACACCCTACCTATTCACTTTTTCACTCATAGAAAAAAGGTTGCCGAAAAATATTGCATGAACTTCATTATTTTCCTGAATGTAACATTAATCAGAATTATAGTCAGCATGTTGGTATTAATTTTCATTTTCCATGCATTAAAAACAATATTTTTCGTGTCGGCTGCGAGTAGGGTATTGTAACCATGTAGGAGCCCCAGGTTTGAGTGTGAAGTGTAAAAAGTGTAAAGAGCCTTTTCACAAGCAACCGAAAACCATAGATAATACCCATATGGGAGTAGTGTCGCGAGCCTATCGATTTGCGAAATGTTTTCGAGTTTCATTAGGATAATTGCCTCAGCATAAAAACGAAGATGAACCTTTTTACCACACACATACACAAATGTGCCTCCAACGAAAAGCTGTGGTGGCATTAGCGCCAGCAGTAACGACAAGCGCTACCAATTCTTTGAAGCAATTATTTAGGGAAAAAGCTTTCTTTGCTGTTATACTCTGGATGATATTGAAAGCAAGAAGTTGAAATAGCAAGATTTTGAAGGGATAAAGCATAATAGTTTCAATACAGGAAAAGGCTTTTTGAAATTTACGAAATTTTTAAGTGTTCAGCGTTTTAAACTGTAAAAAAGACTTTATCTAGAATATATTACTACATTACAGAAATGCAAAAGAGTTGACTGAGGCAACCCATCAATAACGATTTCATTGAAAACTCAACATTTGAAAAATGAACTTGTAAGCATTTGTGCATGCTACATTAAAAGGATAATCGAAGTGAAACCGACGATCGTGGCTTGGTTGATTGTCAGCTAAAATTTCGTGATTTAAAACATTTCACCCTCATCCTTAGTCTTGGCATCTTATCAACGAACATTTGTTATTTGTTCTTGTAATATTGTAATGTTGAATCCTGTAGCGCGAGGTGTTTTAATAAATGATAGACGACTTACCAAATTCAATCCCTTGTAAGATTGGTAGAAGCCAACATCTACATATGGTGTTTATAAGTGCGATGTAAGCCACCACATTCTCACGTGTCATGGAAATCGTTGACGTTAAGAGTATAACAGATAAGAAGTTTTGATGTGATTTTAATTTCAACAAAGAAAAAAGCTATTTTACTAAGGAAGTGTTTTAGTTTACACAAGTTTTTCTGGAAAATATTGCAAATTAAGAATTGATTTGGTGAGAAAATTCATTATACCAGTTTGACCAAATTACAAAGCTTTCATTTCAAAGGCTACATAATATCGAAATCACTCATAACCAGATCACGGCACTACGAGGTTAATCTCAAACAAGTTGCTACGCTCATGTCAGAAGAGTTTTGTACTTAACCTACAATATGCAGATATGTAGAATGATTTAATTCAATTAAATTACCGACCAAAATGCCAGATCCTACTATTGCTAGCAAAGTTCAACGAATTCAACATCTAAGTAATTTGTTATAGGATGTATCTCCATGTTTGTTGGGGCAAGCAAGTTCTTGAAAAATGCTGGGAGTTCATCATAGATATACACCAAATTATCGTTGACTTTAAGCAAGCATACAACAGTATTGATCGTAACGTTCAGTACCAAATAATGCTTTGCTTTGGCATCCCAGCCAAATCAGTCCGTCTTACCAAAATGACAATGATGTCTACGACCTCCGAAGTCCGTATCAATAACCAACTCACCGGTGCTTTTGACACAAATACCGGACTAAGACAGGGAAATGAGCTGGCCGCATTGCCATTTAATTTGGCCCTAGAGTACGTCATAAGGAAGTTACCTGTAGACACACGAGGTATATTACTATACAAGTCGAGCCGAGTAGTAGCTTATGCAGATGAATAAACATTTTGTCATGGTCATTAATAACTGCCAAAGAACTCTTACTGAAAGTTGATAGCGAAGCAAAACTAGTAGGGCTACAAATCAATGAAAATAATACAAAACTCCTGACGCAGTCGAGGGAAATACCTCAAGCACACAATATTTTACACTTGGCGAATACTATATCGACGATGTGGCAAATTTGTGTGTTTAAGCACCAAAATAACAAGAACTGGTAATGAAAGAGACTAAATACGCCAAAGCATACAGCTCGCAAATAAAATATTTGATTCAGTTTTGAAGATCTTGAAGACCAGCAGCAACCACAGGAAACGAAGCTCGAAATATACAAATCTGTGATGAGATCTGTGTTATGCTATGGGTGTGAAATATGGACCCTAACTTGAGCATCAGCAAATATATTGAGTGCCAGGTCCTGAGGCGAATAATTAGAGCGAAGCTAGAGGGGACCAATGGTGAAGCCGATGGACCCATGAGCTGTATTAAATTTTTGACGAGCCTGAAGTCTCAACGATTGTCAGGATGCAAAAGCTGCAATGAACTGGACTCATTGATCGTATGGCCAAACAACGGATACCTAAGAAGGTATTCGTTGGGAGGACTGAAGGCCAGATACCAGTGGGGAAACCGAAAACAGGCAAGTCTGACTCAGTCAACGAACAGAGTTTATCACTGCTCGCATTTCAAAATTTGGAGGACGTGATCAATCGACCGAAGTAGTTGATGGCACTGTTGCAGGAAGCGAAGGCCCGAGAGGGGCTGTAGTGCTACGAAGAAGAAGATAAGTTTGCAGAATATGATTGAGTTTCTAACGGACTCATAGGATAGTACAACCTTACCTTAATCAATCTAGATATTAAATTTCATTGAATTTACGGATACCCATACGATTTTATTGCACAAAGTGTAAAATCTATAAATCCTAATATATTTATCAAAGTTAAGTTTCTTATTATTGTGCTTATGGAGACTTACCTTCATGATTTTTTCATCTATTTTTGCATCGAAAGTGTTCAAATGCGATGGACGGAAACAATATTTTTTGTACATTCCCACTTTCATTTTACCCACGTTGCTGGTGGCACTATTTCAAGACCTGTTTTGTAAAGTCCTTATTAAGGCTTTCCATTCAATAATCCACGTGATTATTTTTGGTAAAAAATAAACATTTTTAAGGTTTACCTTCTGTATAGGTAGACCCCGTTAGGAAACTTTAGAAATATTTTTAACGCTCAAACTTTTAAGACAACATCTCTTTACATCTACTTACCAAGTTTGATGTCTGTGTATGCTATTGTTAAGGAGAAAAACGTTTGTTAGCCACAGGCAGACAAACAGATAAACAAGAAGTCTCGATTACAATAGGGTTTGACAAGTTTGTACAAGGCCCTAAAATTAGTTGAATTTAATGTCAAAGACCAAGTCAAAAGCGCTTGATTCAATACTAATCGTTATAAGTTTTAAAAGAATATAAAACAAATTTGAAACAATATAAAAAACTTTTGGAAAAAGAAAGAAAACCGACTTCAAACTGCCCTAAAAAGGATGAAATAAATTTTATGGAAGCGGTGCCATATCATATTTTCCCCATTCTTTTGTGATGGTGCAGATGTTGGAAGTATTTATTTTGAAATGGGGAAATTGATTTGGCACCGCTTCCATAAAATTTATTTCATCCTTTTTAGGGCAGTTTGAAGTTGGTTTTCTTTTTTTTCTAAAAGTTTTTTATTTCACCCTTTTTAGTGGCAACTTTTTTCATTTCAAAACTTTCAAAATTCAGTTTCTTGAATACATTGTATCATGTACTCGTATATGAAAATATAATTTTTTAACTGCAATGAAAAAACCACTACGGCTAAAATCTGCAGCGTTCATTGGAATCGAATTTAATTCTGGTATATTTAATACATGATCTCATCAACGTCTACCTTGATTTTAGAATTCATAAAAATCCAATATGGATTGTAGGTTTGAAAAATTTTCGAATTTCAAACTTTCCCCAGACGCCATTTTTATATTTTGACTTGACTCTGAAGTGCTTTTTTATCGTTCAACTTTTTTCGACCTTTGAGCGGTCGCCATTTTGTTTCAAATTGTTCCACTTTGGATTTTTTATTGTGAGCTTTATCACACAATTGAATAAACTCTTGTACCAATTTTGGTACAATCCGGAGCTATACTATGGTCAGAACAGAAATATTTCTGAAAATTTGGTGAAAATCGAAGTAAAGTGGCGACCTTCAGGCACAAATTTGTTAGGGTTTTGTAAATAATTTTACAAAACCCTACTAGTTTCGCGACCAGTCTGTCCGTCTGTCCGTTTGTCCGTCCGACCGTCCGTCCGTCCGTCCGTCCGTCCGTGTGTCACAGCAGTTTTTCTCGGAAACTACTTAAGCTAGAAACATCAAATTTTGTTTGTAGGTGTAAAGTGGTGATTTCTTTAAAGTTCAACTACAAAAAAATTTTTTAAGGTATTTAAGGGGGGTCTCCCCATATAAGAGAGTGACGCCCCGAAAAAAAATTTCATTGAAGGTAGCCAATATGGGTATCAAGTGAAAGGTCTTGATGAGAACTTTTCAAAACAGGTCTTAGTTTGGCAAAGTTTGCTTCAAGGGGCACACAGGGAGAGGAAATACACAAAAAATTTGTGTCACCCCCCCCCCCCCCCCCCTCGCGATTGGACACCTGTGATCCGAAAAATCTGAAAAACATCAGGAATGTTGGCCTTGGTGAGTACAACAACAACAAATACGTGAGAAGTCGCAATTCACTCAACTTTGTTAGTAATAGTATGATTTATCGATTTTATGTTTTCTTGAATAAAATCTTAATGGTACCCTTAAATTCAGTACGTAGATGCCTTTTTATGAGATTGATCTATCCTGAAAGTTTCATAAAGATTGAATCATATTTAGCGAAGTTATAGCGGTTTGAATTTTTCTGTATTACTACGGAACAATATGCGCTGCATTTATTACAATGGCAACATATGGCTATAGAACAACATGCGCTTTTTACCGACTCAGACACTACAGTTTTGCTAGGATTTGCATGAAAATTTCAGAAATGATAGGTGTCATGAATAACTTTGAGAATCAGTTCAGCTAGTGGTATCAGTAATCGTAAAACAAAATAGTGGCTGTTTTAAATGCGAAGATTGAATAACTTTGAGTTATTTTTTCCCAACTTCAACGTTTAAGGCGCATGCTTTGAACACTTGATTCAATTTAATGAATGACTGAAGCTGAGTACCTACAATTAATACTCATAAGTGAAACAAGTCAAGGAGGCGGGAGGGAGCTTCTAACAAAAGGGCTTTGTAACAACTCTAGGATTCGAAAAAATTGGCTATTAATCGATGATAACAGTACAGGAGAGTGGCCCCTGAAAAAAAATTCATCAAACGTAGCCGATATGAGTATGAAATGATAGCTTTCATGGGAGCTTTTCAAAACAGTTCTTAAACTGTCAGTTTTTGCTTCAGTGGGGGCACAGGGGGGAAATACATGAAAAATGTGTTTCCTCCGTCGCGAATGGACATCTGAAATAATTATCAAGGGAGATATTTATGAGTGGAACAATAACAAAAACCTCAGAAGTCGAAATTCTTTCAACTTTGTTAACAAAAACCTCAGAAGTCGAAATTCTTTCAACTTTGTTAATAATAGTATGGTCTTCGAATTTCATAGTTTCTCCAATAAAATCGTCATTGATATGCTTCTTGACTTTATTCAATCTGGTGACTGCACTTTGAAAATTGAATACAAAACCCTTCTGACATGAGCGTAGTTCTGTTTACCCAACTTGTTTATCGTACAACTTTTTTCGACCCTTGAGCGGTCGCCATTTTGTTTCAAATCGTTCCACTTTGGATTTTTTATTGTGAGCTTTATCACACAATTGAATAAATTCTTGTACCAATTTTGGTACAATCCGGAGCTATACTATGGTCAGAACAGAAATATTTCTGAAAATTTGGCGAAAATCGAAGTAAAGTGTCGACCTTCAGGCACACATTTTTTTATATCCTATCTACATATAACCAACCACACACACAGACCCATCTTTCTATATATATATATATATATATATATATATATATATATATATATATATATATCGACATATCTATTTATATATGTAAACATAAAGTTTGCTCCGGAATCTCAAGAAATTAACTTAAAAAGATCCTTCTTAGCCGTATCACTCGTTGAATTTTATTCGAAACCCATCGCTTTCGTTTTCAGTTAACTATGGCACCTAATTTACATGAAATTATATCCTATAGTTCAATGAAAAATCAGCTATGCATTTTCATCTTCATATGTATAGTTATGATCAGTTATAGAAGGAAAAGGATATCTTTTTAGGTTGCGATTCTCGCTGGTCCTTAGTATGGAAATTACTAATTTTAGATTTCTAGGCATATGTTATAATGTATAATATTAACTGGAAAGTAACGAATCAACTCTATGATTTGAATTCACTCAGTCCTTATTATTTCTTCGGGGAGTTTTATAAATCCTATGTGTAGCGTTTAAATCTAAGGATGTAAGAAGGATCCTTTACTAAGTTCATCGATAAGCAAAGGATGACTTCGGAAGAGAAAAGCATCCTGAAATGCTCCCTCTAACTATTGTTGAATTGTATTTATGCCACATTTAGAAGTAATTTATTGGTTATTTCCGGTAGAAATGATTGAATGAAATGTACCGTTTTTGCAGGAAATTAAGCATACTAATAATTTTTATCATTCGCCACCAAAGGACTCGGTATTTCCATCAAATCCTTGAACAGTGCCAACTAATTGGCACTTTTCGTGCGAAAAATTATTTAAACTCTATTTCTCGACACCAATGTATCATATTTAACTGTTAGTATCAAGAGAATCCTTGGAAGGATTCAAATTCTGTTCCGACACATTTTAGATCAATATGTTATCCTTCATTTGAAATATCTACAATCAAAATCCCTGCACCCGTCGATCAGTTGTGCTGAAAAATCCGGGTGAAAGTCGGAAATTTTTTAGTTTTAAGGATAAAAGTCCTTTACCATTACTCTAATTTCTTATCCTTTAAACGGGATCTAACTGGAGAAAAGACGTATCATTTGCCAAAAACAGGACTCTTCTATCTATTTCCGTTCAAAAGTTATGCCTGAACATACAAAAAAATAAGCAAAAAAAAAAATATACGCGATGAATTGATAACCTTCTTTCTTTTGGAAGTCAGTTAAAAAATACGAACACCTCGTGGCCCAAATGGCAACAAAAAACACAAAACAAAAAATTAACATGAATAATTTTGACGTTGTCATTCAGCCACCAATACCTGACATATATCACTCCGTTCCAGCTCGACCAGCCACAACAAATCTAGGAAATGAGTTTCTCCATTGAAATTAAAATTGTTCATCTTCTGAACTCAAATTCGGAGAATATTTTATCTTTTTATCGGAGGCCCGTTCATATGTGTGATATATAATTCGGACACCATCAGAACAAAAAATATATCGATTCATGTCCAAATACACGATCACTTTGGGAGAAATCAAGCCAGTAGTGTAACTATTCTCAATATATCCGTCTGTAGGGTGGAACGGCTGTGAAATCTAGACGTTTTAACTCATAGTTACAGATCTTGTGACATGATTCTGAAGCAGCCCAAATATGAATACATCGACATGTTTCTAATTACACACGACTTTTTATGCAGACAAGTTTGGTTTTTTCGCCGTATTCCTACTTTAACCCTCACAAAATACAGCGCTCTTCTGCAAAGCACTACAAATTTATACTTGGCGTAAACAACCAGCTTAAAAATGCAGCCAAAATTTTGCCAATCGCAGGGAATGATCAAACCCAGGGCTCTGCCATGGATATGGACGTGTTTTGGCAAAATCCCTGTCCTTGCCTCCTAAACGCGATAAAAAATTGTAATCTCAAACAAAGTACTACATATTTGCACTTAACAAAAAATTACACAAAGCCAGCTACAAGATGAAACTAAAATTTCAACAATCAAATAAAAATTGTGGCCACAGTAAGCGGCCGAGCTGGAAATCTGCTCAAAAATTGCACGTGTTCTAGAAACAGCCATTTCTATGCCTCCTACATGCTAGATAATATGCCTGAAATATTTTCCCATCAAAATACTCACTTGGGTCAAGCCTTTCAAACTAAACAAGTTGGGTAAACAGACCTACGCTCATGTCAGAAGGGTTTTGTATTCAATTTTCAAAATGCAGTCACAGATTGAATAAAGTCGAGAAGCATGTCAATGACGATTTTATTGGAAAAAATATGAAATTCGAAGATCATACTATTATTAAGAAAGTTGAACGAATTTAGGCTTCTGAGGTTTTTGTTATTGTTATACTCATAAATATCTCCCTTGATAATTATTTCAGATGTCCATTCGTGAGGGAGGAAACCACATTTTTCATATATTTCCCCCCTGTGCCCCACTGAAGCAAAAACTGACAGTTTAACAACTGTTTTGAAGAGCTCCCATGAAAACTTTCATTTCATACTAATATCGGCTACGTTTGATGAATTTTTTTTCAGGGGCCACTCTCCTGTATTGTTATCATCGATTAATGGCCAATTTTTTCGAATCCTAGAGTTGTTACAAAACCCTTTTGCTAGGAGCTCTCTCCCGCCTCCTTGATTTGTTTCACTTATGGGTATTAATTGTAAGTACTCATCTTCAGTCATTCATCAAATTGAATCAAGTGTTCAAAGCATGCACCTTGAACGTTGAAGTTGGGAAAAAATAACTCAAAATTATTCAATCTTCGCATTTAAAACAGCCACTATTTTGTTTTACGATTACTGAGACCACTAACTGAACGGATTTTCAAAGATATTCATGACACCTATCATTCCTGAAATTTCTATGCAAATACTAGCAAAACTGTAGTGTCTGAGTCGGTAAAAAGCGCATGTTGTTACATAGCCATATGTTGCCATAGTAATACATGCAGCGCATATTGTTCCATAGTAATACAGGAAAATTCAAACCGCTATAACTTCGCTAAATATGATTCAATCTTTATGAAACTTGCAGGATAGATCAATCTTATAAATAGACATCTACGTACTGAAGGGTACCGTTAAGATTTTATTCAAGAAAACATAAAATCGATAAATCATACTATTACTAACAAAGTTGAGTGAATTGCGACTTCTCACGTATTTGTTGTTGTTGTACTCATCAAGGCCTACATTCTTGATTTTTTTCAGATTTTTCGGATCACAGGTGTCCAATCGCGAGGGGGGGGGGGGGGACACACATTTGTCGTGTATTTCCCCTCCCTGTGCGCCCCTCGAAGCAAATTTTGCCAAACTAAGACCCGTTTTGAAAAGTTCACATCAAGAACTTTCATTTGATACCCATATCGACTACCTTCAATGAAATTTTTTTTTCCGGGGTCAATCCCCTACATGGGGAGACCCCCCTTAAATACCTTATAAAATTTTTTTATAGTTGAACTTTGAAGAGAACACCACTTTACACCTACATACAAAATTGTATGTTTCTAGCTTAAGTAGTTTCCGAGAAAAACTGCTGTGACACACGGACGGACAGACAGACGGACAGACAGGACGCGATTTTAGAAATTTAGAAAATATCAAACCGAAATTCGCACGTTTAAGGGGAGAAAAATCGTCTTAAAGGTTTTTGGTAGTGACACGTAAAAAATTGGAAATTTTTCACCTTTCAGCCGCTAACAGTGCTCTTAAACTTTTCCAAAGTACCATAAATTTATTTTTTTTTTGGGAAATTCAGACGCTAATCTATACACCAATATCAAAATAGTGCAAATCGGTTAGAAAATCCAGCCACAGCAGTGCCATAAAAGGAAAAAGTTCCCAAAACCTGCCCCCCAAAAAATTACTTTCTCACTTATTATGTATGATAAATTTTTTCAGAAATTTCACTCATTTTTGAACGAATACATTTTTTGACATGAATGACGAAAAACAAAACTCTGCCTTAAAGTTACAGTTTGGAATGTCATCTTTTGAACGCATATCAGTTTGACTCAATCTGATTAGTATTGCCCGATATATTAAAACGAGCACCATCTAATGATAAAAAATACTTTTTAGACTTTTCAATATTAAAGGGACACACAGAACAAAAGCACTTGTCTGGAAATTCTTCTTGCCCTCTCCCTTCCCGCTTGAAGAGGGATCCCTCAGCTTGAAGGCACCGCACGGTGTAACAAAATAAGACCTGGCCCGAAGTAATGTGTCAAACGGTTCCAGGCCAGATTTTCCTGTTAGCAGGCAAGGTATTTAATGGATATTCCGGGCACTTGTGAACCCTTTAAATTAGCTGATTTTAATTTTTATCTTCACTTTTCAAATTCTTCGTTACCTCCTCCAAAAAGGTTATTTGTTAATCATTTTAAGCTTTTTTAGTGTGCGTAAATGGCATCCCACCACAAAAAGAATGGTATCTGAACGACCTTATAATCTATCCGAAGAATCATTCGAAACAAATCTCGTTGCCACCAACGAGCAAAGCAGGGGCCTCCGTTTTACAGGGTGAGTGCTCATACCACTACACTGTGTGAAGTACTACGCTCGATAACTTATTGGTACCTTAATTAGGATCTTTGAAGTGACAAGTTTTTGGCCAGATATGATTTATATTAGAGCTTTGATTTGATATATGTGTCAATATTTCATCATCATCAAAAAGTGATGTGGTACAATTGATTTATTTAAGGATGATTTACTATCATATAAATCAAGTAAAGTTACCTAAGAATTGTGATAGTTTTTAAAACTCAATCAAAATCAAAATCACATAATGGCCAGTCTTCATAAAAGATTTTCTTGTGTTACCTTTTTTGTGTATTTGATATGCGCAGTCCAATTTTCTTTTTCCTTAAAAAGCTGCCGGATCTCGATTTTTGAGCAATTCAATAGGTTGTAACTCCTTTCAGTTACCTTCAGTGTCAGATAGTGTTTATTTGACATCCGAAAGCCAATCCTCTTCTTTTTTCAAAAATCGCCGCGCCTTGCTTTTGAATGAGCAGACGCGTTTCGATGCCTTTGAGTTTTCTGCAGTGCTAGGCACTGAATATGAATGAAAAGAGTCGAAACACATCCACTCATTCAAAAACGGAAGGCCCGACTATTTTTCCCCGCATATTGGTAAATTTTACACCTTTCTCTGATATAAAGAGCTATTGTAACTTAGTAAACTCGTGAATGTAATGTCGATTCCAAACGTGCAAAGCCAACCTTGGACAGAAGCTCTACTTCACAAACTGCAAAGAACGGTATCACTGGGCTCCACAGGATGAATTAGGATCACATCAGGAGAAGCTTTTAATGCTTTCCTCAATATGCTATCTTTAACTCTACTCGAATTTCTTCAAAATCAAGTCTAATTTAAATATGTGCTTCTATAGATTCTCAGGAATGTAAGCCACGGGGGCACTGAAAATCAATCCAACAATTTAGGATAAGTTTGGACCATACCATCTTGTGCCATAATAGCAAAATATAAACTTCTTTCTTCTTCTTCTTCTTCTTCTTTATAGCCATACAGCCCCTCTAGGGCCACCACTTCCTGCAAATAGTGCCTCCAACTATTTTGGTCAATTAACCGCGTCCTCCAATTTCAAAATCCGAGCAGCAATGAACTGTCACCGTCGACCGAGTTAGACCAGCATTTCCTCGGTTTCCCTACTGGTCTCCAGCATTCAGTTCTCCCAACGAATACTTTTTTGGGTATCCGTTGTTCGTCTATACGATTCATGTAGCCAGCTATTGCAGCTTCTACAGTCTTTTAATCATTGACACCTCCGGTTCGTCAAAAATTTCATACAGCTCATAGTTGTATCGAATTCGCCATTGTTCTAATTATTTGCCTCAGGATCCGTCGCTCAAAGCCGTTCAATATTTTTGCGGATATTTGAGCTAGGGTCCATGTTTCACACCCATAGCATAATATAGGTCTTATCACAGATTTGTATACTTGGAGCTTTGTTTTCCTTTGTACGCAGTTTGTCTTCAAGATCGTCAACACTGAATAAAATGTTTTATTTGTGAGCTGTCTTCTTCGGCGCATTTCGTCTCTTTTATTGCCCACTTTCGTTTCTGAAACTCTGTCGGATAGGCAGTACAGCTTCCGCATGAGGTGTGGCACTAATGATGCGTGGCTGCATGTTTCGTCTGCAGTACGAGCAAGTAAACAGAAGTATGTCTTGGGAATCTTCATGGAGTTCAAGGGTGCTTTCGACCATCTGAGATGACCGGCAGGTCTTGCTAAACTAACCTCAGTTG
The DNA here is from genome assembly GCA_963969285.1 of Odontomyia ornata. Classification (NCBI taxonomy): domain Eukaryota; kingdom Metazoa; phylum Arthropoda; class Insecta; order Diptera; family Stratiomyidae; genus Odontomyia; species Odontomyia ornata. The sequence continues at coordinate 58,505,285 of OZ017739.1, read as the reverse complement.
GTTGCAAGGAGCTTGAGATGAGCTACTTCTCGGGCTGAATTGCATTTGTCCAGGGGTCGTGGGACAATGTGGAAATGTCAGTGCAGAGGAGATCCCCTCAGGGGTCCATAGCTGGTCCATTTATATGGATCCTTGTTATGGATGACTTGCTGGCTACCCTCTCTACTGCCTGCAATCTGTGTGCATATGCAGATGACTTGCTGTTGTTGGTTGAAGGTCGAAGTCGACTGGAACTGGAAAACAAAGCCACGCGGTATATGCGCATAGTGCAGCAATGCAGCAATCAAGTGAGGCTGGCTGTCTCAGTGGAGAAAACATCGAAGATGCTTTTGAAACGTTTGCTCAGTCTAAGTCACCCGCCGTTGCTGTGGCATGAAGGACGACCTCTTAAGTATGTGACAACGGTCACATACTTAGGAGTTCATGTGGGTGAGAGATGGTCCTTCTGGCCTCATTTTAGGCGCATGAAGGGACATCTCACGAGGGTGTAAGAAGGACTGGGGGCTTTGTCGGAGTGCTCTCAAGAGATTAAATGTTGGCCTGTTTGTCGCGTGTGTGGCTTACGGGGCACCTGTATTCATTGAAAGTGCAATGAGTGCAACTGGCAGAAGACTTATCCTGATGTGTCCGAGAGTAGCTCTGCTGGCATGCCTTCTGGTATGTCGTACAGTCTCGACTGACGCCATGCTGGTACTAATAAGAGTTCCACCGTTTGACTTAGAGATAATCCGGAGAGGATTATTATTCATGTTACGGAGGGGATTGCCTGTTATTGACCATGGGTGGTTTCAAAGTGCTGAACCTGGACGTCAGAGTCTAATTATCATTCTGAACATGCTGGAGGATCGTATGATTTCTGCCTGGAAAGCCAGTTGAAATGAGCGCATTAGGGGACGAGTTACATCCTGTCTGCTAGATGAACACCACACCTTGACCTTTGCCTTGGTTTGAGGTTCCTGCTTACAAGACATGGAAGTCTTAATGAATGTTTGTTTAGTCGTGGTTTAGTGGATGATGCATGTTGCAAAATCTGTGGGGCTATGAGTGAGTCTTGGCAACATGTACTATTTGAGTGTCCGGCATATCTCGAGCTCTGTAGTGCATGTGGCATAGACTCGCTCAGATCCCCCGTAGAAGTCCATGAGATTCTACTGGATGAGGAGACATTCAGAGAGATGAGCTTTTCAAAAGCGGCTGCAGCTCGACTTAGCGGGGGAGACTGGTGATTTTGCAAGGTCCTAGGTGTCCTAATATGTCTGTGGTTGTCTTGTCGTTATCGTCCTGTTGTGATTGTCTATGGAGTTGGAAGGTCATGGCTCCTGGTGCTGGGTAGTCTAAGGAAGGTGCTCGGTAGTGAAGTAGGCAACCACAGGGGGATAGATCAGAACTGAGGAACCAGATCTGCCAATCCTTGGGAAGTGCCATTCCCACGGGTCCGAGGCCGGGACACCAACCAATCGCTGTTGAGAGCGAAAATCTGGTAGCGATACTCGAATGAAGTGCCACGATAACCCGAGCAGAGGTTTGATCTGTACCACGGGTTAGGGGAGCCCATGATAGGTTCCTGTCACCCCGCTTCAAGGTGAGGAGCCTATCCTGGCTAAAACGTGGGGGTTTGTGGTTTTCTTTTGAAGCGAGAAAGGAGATTAGCGCACCAACCAGTGAGTGGCGGGTTCTCAATTGGGGTGATTGGACCCTGGCTTTGGATGAGGAGCACTGGCCAACGCTTGATTTGACCCTGTCTAAAGAAACCTTTAGGTTAGGCCTATTCGTGGCAGGTACTCACGTTAAACTTTTGACTTTGTGTACGTCTATGGTGAACTCCCTCCTTTTTCAAGTACCTGCTTGACTTTGAACAGTTGATCAATTGCTCTGGAACCACCTTGATACTCCCCAATAATACTGTTGGTGTATGATCCAATTTTATTTTCTAAGATACTTGAAAATATTTTGTACGCCGTACAAAGTAGTAGTATGCCTCTATAATTTTCGGACTGTAGCTTGTCACCTCTTTTATGAATAGGGAATATCATTGATTGGCTCCACTCTTCCGGCACATGTCCTTGTTGTCAAATGTGCTGGATGACTTTGTGAATAGCTTGATGAACCCTGCTGCCACCATATCTGATGAGCTTCACTAGAATCTCATCAATGCCCGGCGCTTTATTATTGTTTTGAGTTTTGACGATGGAACAAACTTTACCCAGAGTTTGTGGGGCCAATGAAATTTCTTCACAGACATCTATAGGCTCCGATGTTTGGGAGTTGTGAGGGAAATTTATAGGTTTTTGAAATATGATGTCTATCTTTCCTTAATCTTGATTTCATAAGCGATGATATTGCCGATTTCATCACGACAAAGCGTGGTTTTGTGCTGATAACCACGGTTCACTACTTTGCCCCCCTGTCTTGTGCTGTTGCTCGCTAGGCTTACATCTATACTTCTCAATTGGTCACAGTATTTTCTTTTCTTAATCCTAATAATCTTATTCGCTACTCTTCTGAGATTTTCGTAGTGTTCTCTCTTTGTCTTGGTTTTCCTAACTACTTAACCTGCGTACGCCTGACTCTTTTTATCTAACGCATTTTGGCACTCATCATCGAACCAACAATTCCTCCTTGATGTCCGATATATATATCCTACTGAACGCAATTATTAAGAGCCATTAAGATCTACCTTAATGAATCTGGATATATTTTTCTTTACTGTAAGCTCTAAGACTGCATATGAAACTGGTGTAAGTTGGCTCGTTTTGAAATTAACTTGTTCTATCCTTTAAGAAAGTAGTCTGTGTGGTCTAGTGTTTAGAGCATGAACGCATAAGCCGAAGGTCCCAGGTTCAAATCTCGTTGGGAGCAACGTGATTTAGTTCAGGGGATTTTTCGGGAAGACTACGAGTGTTCACTGAGTGGTGATATGTACTGATTTAATCAGATCATATCATAGCTGAGCAGGCACACAAGGACATGGTACTGACCAAACCAACTTCCAAAAAAATCAATGCGGTCATGAAAATGAGATACTCTAACTATCTCTAAGCGAAGGCCCGAGAGGGGCTGTAGTGCTACAAAGAAGGAGAATCCTTTAAGAAAGCACTGTCACAATTTTTAAAGACCAACTCATTCACCACCAGCCGATACTTTTGTCTTGTACGTATTACACAAGTCTTAAAATCTAAAAGAGGTAATAATGAGTTTTTATTGAAAAGTTTGATACAAAAATTCTTGTACAAAAACTGTCCGGCCAATAAATATGACAGCAAATATCAATCTATTGCAATAGGTAATTGTTTGGTTGATTTTCAAAGTATCGAATAAGCTTTTATGGCAAACTGGCTGATTTTAGCAACAGTGTCCTTATATTTAGTCCTGCCAAACATGATTACAACTCTCAAATAAACGTTCGAAGTAATTGACTGTAGTTCGTATGCTAACGACACACCGTCAACGACAATGAGGACAACAAAATTAGTGAAATTTGAAATCATGAGCAATTAGGCTGAACAAGGATGTCTCGTTAGGTGAACTAGCGTACAAAACATGGTTGTGTCGTGGCCAGGTAGCAGTTATTCTATTATATATTCACAGGTAGCTTGGCAAGTTAGGAATATGGCTTAGTAAATATAGCGAGAGCATTGAAGAAAGCATGGACGCCGCTTTCCGATTGTATCGATGATATTGTCATGTAGGAAAGGTACAAGCATGGCTTCCCGCCAAAACTGAGTGGAATGGAGTGCAAGCGTTAACGTTAGTGCTAGATCGTTAGGCTAATTAAGCAATAAACGCAACGAGTGGACATCGCGTGTTTATTACCACGATGTAATGAGATTGAAATTTCCCTCACAACTTTAAACGAACCCCAAATGGGCTACGCTCCAGATACCAAAAAACGAGAAATCCTAGCTGTTGCCTGTTTGCGTGGTAAAACGTGGAGTACGAGTTAGTTCCCGGTTGCTTTACTTCCTCTTTGCTAGTTGTTGCGGATGCCTTTGGAGCTCTTTTCCCAGACATTTCTTAACCCCACATTAGAAGTAGGTGAGTGCTAGCAGTCTTTTGAGCGTCGCAGCTCTCATTGCCGGATGGATAGCATATTATGAAAATAATGACAGTAATCCCCAGCTCTTTGTCCACTTAGGTATTTGATAGACATTCAATAAATTTGCTCTCTAATATTGCAACAACTAACGTGCGAATCACTGCAGAGATCAAACCCCAACACCCACTTTACACAGGATATATTGACGGTTGAAAGCAATTCGTCAGAGGGTTAAATGTGTACCTGTCGTGCACAAGAAAGTCCACACATCGCGGGATTACGGCGAGCAAAAGCATTTACTCAGGTGGAGCATGAAGGTGTGTAGTTAAATTTATTGCAATATCGCTCTAGTGGCATAACTACGTATGACATGATATTTCCGTGGACATATCGAAGGATGGAGAGGACTTTTTAAGCGCTGACCCACAAACATGGATTCACTCACCCCACGTCACGTTTGCTGTGCTATCCATTTGCCAACGTGGCCTACCCTAGTGCTATCCACGGCAATAGGGTTACTTCGGCTGCCATGTATGTCGTCCTGCTGGGGGCAGAGTGAATACATCATGTAATGGCAAATGTAAATTACAAAGAGTACATCTGTAGATGGGTAGAGAGTGTGTTGAGCACAGCTAGGCTATACATACAAATGGATCGTGTCCCCAAAATAGTGCAAGTTGATGTACACATTCCGCATTTAAATTGTGGGCAGTTTGCTTTTTAAGGGCTCTTTGTATGCCGCAAATTAATATTTATGAAACATATACGAACACCATACAGCCAACGAGTGGACATAGTCGATAGTGAATACGAGAACAAAGGAAAAGGGATTGCACAAGATATGTACTTGTGTACTGCGTACGTAAATAAAGACATTGTGTGGTGGAAATATGGTTCCTTGTTTGGCTATTTGTCCTTGAATTGTATAATAGTTTATCTTAGAGAGCATTTTACGGGATGAGCTAAATATCTTCTCTCTGGAATACTAGAAAGCTAAGAGTGGTTTAGTTATTCATAATTTATGAAAATTTGGTAATATACTACATGAGCTGATAATTCGCGAGATTTTTAATGAAAGCAAGAATTTTTGGGCAGAGTTATGTGTATTCCTCAACATAGTTGCCTTTGAGAGCCAATCAATTCTTCATTTCAATGAAACATTAACATCTGACATCATACCGAGCCTGAATCTTATTGATTATTTTGTCAGCTATGAAGACTTGTGTTTCATATTTCGCAAGATAAACAACAAGAAATCATGTGGTACTGATGGTATTCCAAATGTAGTTCTCCGACATTTGCCTGAGGTTGCTATTAGGAACTATTGCATATTGTTCAACAACATGTTGAGCAATTCATATTTCCCAAATGAGTGGAAAAAGGCTAAGGTATTTCCGATCTTGAAGAAAGGAAAAGAATCTTCATGCCCGAAAAGCTATCGCCCAATCAGCTTGCTGCCTAACATCAGCAAGGTGTTTGAAGTGATACTCAACAGAGCATTAAACGCCAACATTGAGGAAAATGAGTTGATGCCGAATTGCCAATTTGGTTTTCGTGCCAGGCATTCGACCACACATGCAATAACGAAAGTAACCTCAGACATCTGTTGGAAACTAAATGATAGACAATGTGTTGGAGCATGTCTCATTGATATGGAGAAAGCCTTTGATACGGTATGGTTAGATGGACTTATTTTTAAACTTCTTCAGGACGAGTTCCCCAGACACCTTGTCGCCATGATGTGTAATATGTTATACGGGAAATCGTTTGTTGTAACTGATGGAAACCTGACAACAATGCGCGAGTTCAAGGTCTTGAATGGTCTACAGCAGGGAACAGTTACTGCGCCTCTGCTCTTCTCAATCTTCATTCGCAAGCTATTGAACGGCTTTGATTTTAACGTCTCGCCAACGCGATCATTGGTAGCGTTTGCTGACTATCTGATCATCTACACGGCAGACCGAAAAGCTACAATTGTTCAGAGCAATCTCCAAAAAATGTTCAATGATGTACAGCTGTACACTGACAATTGGCGAATGAAAATCAATGTGCAGAAGTGTGAAACAATCTTGTTTCGGACAACGCTGCAGGGAGTCAGTCAAGACCTGAAACGTAATTGGAAGGATTTCCACATCATGGCTGGTGAGAGTAGTCTAGAACGAGTTCCACATAAATCCTGTGTTCGATACCTCGGTGTTTATCTCGATCAGTATCTGTACTATACTGAACATGTGAAAATCATGCTCAGTAAAGCACTTAAAGTAGTCATGGCCCTTCGAAAACTCTTTCATTCCAGATACATTGATCAAAAGGTCAAAATTATCTGTTACAAGACACTGGTTAGACTAGTTTTGACCTATGGATGTCAGATCTGGTACAACCAGAGTGCTAGTACTATGGAAAAATTAAGAGTTTTCGAAAGGAAATGTCTTCGTGCATGTACTGGTTTGTACAGAAAGCCTGAGACGGATTGGAAACATTATATATCGAATAGAATAATTTATCAAACTGCTGAAGTGACTAGAAACAATATCTTCATATTGAGGCTTCTTCGGAATCATATCGCAAGATCTGTGACTGTGAGTGAAAACCCTTGGATTTCACAGCCGTTCCACCCTACAAACGGGTATATTGCGACTTGCCTCGCTACTGGCTTCATCCCTCCAGAAGCATTCGTGTATTTGGACATGAATCGATATGTTTTTGATTCTGACGGGGTCCCAGTCATATATCACATATATCGACGGGCCACCGATAAGAAGATAAAATATCCTCCTAATTTGAGTTCACGAGACCAACGATTTCAATGGAGATACTCATTTGCTAGATTCGTTGAAACTGATCGAGTTGAGACGGCGCAATCTAGGTATTGGTGGCTGAATGACAATGTCTAAATTATTCGTGTTTATTTTCAGTTTTGGTGTTTTTCGTTATTTAGTTTTTGAGTTTCAGCTCATTATTGCTACATTTAGTGTTGTTATATATTTTTGTTAAAAATTAGGTATAGGTTAGGTATATGTAATGTTTACTATATTCCGTTAGAAATAAGATTAAACACTTAGGTTAGGAACATTGTTACAGAATTTTTTGGTACAAGATAAAGTTTTTTTGATTGTATTTTATTAGAAATAAGTTACAACATATTAGGTGTAGGATCAAAGTTTCACTGTTGTGTTTTAATTATAAATAATTTTAGGATAGTGTTGGTTGGTTTTTTCTCCTTTTTCCAATTGAATTTTGAAAATATGTAATAATCGTAATTAATTGCATTTGCTATAGTTTTTTTTTATGGAATGAGTTAATGATAACGTACAAATTTAGAGAGCTATTTGGGCCATTAAGTTGTTTTTGATTGTTATTGTTTGGAATTTGCTTTATATTCTTTTAAAATTTATAACGATGAGTATTAAATAAAGCGCTTTTGATTGATTGATTGATTGAGCGTTACAATTGGTAAACAAATTTCCAGCATTTTGTTGCCCTTTCTGTAGAGCGAAACGTCAAAACGTCCGAAATTCGCTTCGTTATTTGCAATGACTTCTTCATCAATGGCGGATCCAGACTTTGCGGGGCCCTAAGCAATCGACTTTGGTGGGGTCCTACTTACCTGGAGGTCTGGGTTTTTTGAAAAAAATTGGCTTTTTCTGAAGAGTTCGCTGTGTTTGATCAACTTATAAAACTGACCTTATTTTACTTTTATAGTAGTTTCTAATATACTAAATTAACAACCTGAAAATTTTATCAGTTGGCACTATAGGTCGTATGCATCGATTGAATATTTTATACAGAATAATGCGTTTTCTATGTATATTTTTAGTTAGGTAAGCCCAAAAACAAAAGGGTTGGCATGATTTATCATAAAATATGCCAGGTAAAAGTTGTAAATTATAGCCAATAGTCAAAAAAAAGTCAATAAATTACATTATGTTTATTTTTTAATTCTAATTTTATTTAGTCTTGCATTTTAAGCTATGCATAACAAGCCAAAGAGGTAACTTTGTCACCAATTAATTCAGTAGCGAAAGGACAAAAATAAGAACAAAACACTTTTATTACAGAACTATAAGGTTTTGTTGTACAAAACTGATATAAAACAAGAAACACAACTGAAATTAAAGAGGTTCTACACGATCAGTTCAGTTGTCCGTTCAGTTTCAGTTTCAGTTGAACTGTCAGTTCAGTTAAATTTTTGCTTTGCTTCCAGACGATCAGTTTCAAATCAGTTCAGTTGTCATTTCTCAATCTTGAACATCGCACGGTTTTATTGCTATCATGGACGGAGATTGTGTTATTGCAGTTGCGCTATGTGTATCACTGGATAAGCCTAGAAAAAAAAGAGCTAAGTGGAGTAGAGAATAGTACCTTAAACGAAATTTGCTGTATCATGTAAAATTAATGAAAGAACTTCAATTTGAACCATGTGATTGGTGTAACTATTTACGTATGAGTGAAACTGCTTACAAAGAACTATTGAATTTAGTAACACCGTTTATACAAAAGCAGAATACGGTAATGAGACAAGCCATATCAGCTCATGAAAGGCTCAGTGCAACATTAAGATTTTTTGCCACTGGAAATTCGTACAAATGTCTTCGATTTAGTACTGTTATATCAAGTCAAAGTCTAAGTGTCATAATACCTAAAACTTGCAAAGCCATTAATATGATACTGAGAGATTGCATAAAGGTAAGTGAATAAGAATCAAGTATTTCCTTTTTATATTTTATTCATTAAATAAAAATAAAAAACTCAACAAGAAAAACAATTGCTGCATTAAAAAAAGGAAAATAATAGACTGAAATAGAATGAAATAGTAATACAACATAGTAATGTGGTGTTTTATAGACAAAAACATTGATATCTATTCGATAAGTTATAAATCCAAATGATTAATTTCATTATAATAATCGGTAGTTGAAATAAATTGTGTTAGGTGCTCTGATGATGTAGGAGTAGTTGCTACCACATATCGTGTTTTCGGGTCTGAAGATGTAGGATGTGAGTGTGTTACTTGGGTTTTGATATGTGAAGTTATATTCAACGATTGCATCTGTCCTTGAAAAAGTGCATCATTAATAAGTTTTTGAACAAATGGTACCATTACAGTTGTCATATTGCTTAGTTCTTGTGCAATGTGCATGCCAAATGATTGGTATTTTAGTTCTTCCTTACGACCATTCTGCAGTCGATTGGCAACCAACTGCAAAACTTTTGATTTTGATACGGGTCTTTCACTTCCTGGTGACCTCTTTCTTCTGCCAGTAAAGGATGCTGAAGTGTTACGACGTGTGAACTGATTGTCACTTTCTTTGCCTTTATCTTCAGTTTCTAAAATGGTTGACTCTCCTTCATCCTATAACATATATACATCAGCATTAGTTTATTGACGGAATAGTACCCAACCATTTATTTATGTTTTTTCAGATGCCCAGGAACGAAAGTGAATGGACATTACTTGCAGATGGTTTCAAAGACAGGTGGCAATTTCCAAATTGCTTGGGGGCTGTTGACGGAAAACATGTTCGCATAGTACCTCCAGAAGGAAGAGGGTCCTTATTTTGGAACTACAAAAAGTTCAACAGCATTGTCCTCATGGCAATAGTGAATTCCAACTACGAATTCATTATGTGTGATGTCGGAACCAATGGGGGCATATCAGATGGCGGAGTTATTAACAACACCACATTTTATAAAAAATTACTTAATAATAATTTACAATTACCACCCGATGATATAACAACTTGCAAAAATGCGCAACTGCCATATGTATTTGTGGGAGATGAAGCGTTCATGTTGAGGCGGAACTTTTTAAAACCGTTTAATAAAAAACAGTTATCGTACGATCGCATGGTTTTCAACTACAGATTGTCAAGGGCTAGACGTATTGTTGAAAATGCATTTGGAATATTATCAAGTAGATTCCAAATTTTTAAGTCTGCTATCAATTTAAAGAAGTTCCAAAACGTGGACGTAATTGTCTTGACATGATGCTATCTACACAATTTTTTGAGGAGAAAGTCTAGTCATTCTTATACACCTTCCCAATTGAACGAATCAATCAGAGATCCAATAATTGAGGTGTATGGGCTTGAACCACTTCAAGTAGGCAACAGAATCAATATGAATGTTAGTGTTGAGGCAAAGGCATCCAGAGATGAATACGTGAATTATTTTACAAACGATGGTAAACTTGATTGGCAGGACGAAATAGTTCAAAGTAGGTATATGCCGTAATTTATGTTATATTCACTTTATTAGATGTTAAAATTTATAAGAAATAAAAGGAAATAAAAAAAGTAAAATAATGGTTTACTTGCCTCATCTCCTTCATTTTCAGCATCTCTGCTATGGTTAGTGTCAATGGTGTTCATACTACCTCGGTTAGTTCCTTGGTCGCGAAGAAATGAGAAAAGCTCATAATACCACAATGTTGGTATGTAGATTTCATCAGCTCCAGCTCCACTTTTATCAGAATCCTTCACTTTTTTCAATACCTTATTGTAAGCTGAGCGCACACCATTAATTTTTTTTACCACTGAAACTGTTGCTTGTTTATTGTGCTCTTTGAACTTCTCAAGCAAAACTTGGTAGCAAGATTCTTCCTTGATTGTGTTGTGGTATTGAGGATCAGATTTCTTCCATAAGCATGGACAATTTTGATATATTTCAATTAAATCTGTTATAAATTCGTTATCTTTTCGCGACATTTTTAATTAACGATGTGTAAACAAACTTATTACAATAAAAAAATCCCCGTTGGCAGCACCAGCCGGAAAGGTAAATTTCTCGTATGTAGCATAAAGCTTCGAAAAAAAATTTGGCTTGCCTACTACTCAACTTCTTTCTGCAATTTTCGTAGTACCACATGGGTATTTATTAACATAAAAAAAATCTGGCCACGTTCGTTCTTAGAGACCTTTTATCGGGGCGCAAATATTTTGCTAATTAAATTGAGTTGTATACGTATGGATTACATATTGAAAATCGGCGGATCATAAATTGTTTAAACATATAAATACCGGTTTCGCCCTTCTCACATTTGCTGTTTACACAGTTCACAGTGGTAACCACACAAAGGCTTAAATAGCTCGAATAGTTAATTTCAAAAGATTTCCATGAAAGTTTAATCAGCACTTGCGTTGCCATTAATATATACATTTTCAATTTTTTTCTGAACTATGAGGGCCGTCATTTCAATTTTTATTGAAATCGGCTGCTAAAAATATTAAGCTGTAAATTTTCGACTTTTTCATTTGTCATTCGATTTGCATAATTAAATTAAATTAACTTGCGTTAATAACTTATAATTTCAAGTTTCAACGGAATCTGTTGAGAATCTTGGCTGCTACAGAAATAAAAAAAATTGTATGCCACCCCCCTGTATGGGGAGACCCCCCTTAAAATACCTTAAAATATTTTCTTGCACTGCAAATTTCAAGAGGCGCCACTTTTGACCTACGTAGAAAATTTCCTCATTCTAGCTCAAGTGGTTTGCGAGAAAACTTGTTTTGACGCACGAACAAACGGACGGACAGACAGACAAGTCGCGATTTTATAATTTTTTTAGGGGATTGTTAAAAAGATTTTACAATATCTTAAAATGGTCTGGTTTATAAATTCTATCAAGTAAAGTCATTTAAAACGTTATCATGAAAAATATTCATTATTTCAGTTGGCACTAAAATAGCGAATTGCGCTTGCCTTCTGACCTTTGGGGGCCGCCATTTTGAATGCATGCATTTCATTTTGGATTATTTGAAATCTTTGTATGCTAGGAACTCATCAATCAATGTACTATCTCGTTCAAATAGAAGTTTCACTCTAGACAGGGCAAAATAATTCAATTTTTAAAGAAAATGGCAGCTAAAAATATTAGGCTTTAAATTTTCGACTTTTTTATTTTTCATTCAATTTCAATAATTTCCTGCAAAATACAAGAACATAGTACAGAGATCCATAATCTCAAGTTTCATCAAAATCCGTTGGAAAATGTGACCACTAGAGGGCCACAAAAACCTGAAAAAAACGCATATTTAAACGGCCGCCATTTTGAAATTTGCACATGCATGATCACCAAAATATCAAAGACTGTAGGCCTAAATAATGTCTATCTTGAAACCGAATTTCGTATATGTCGGATTCAAATTGCGACTTTAAAAAGCCTTTGAAATTTCGCCCTTTAACTGGCCGCCATTTTGTTTTTTGCAACCTGACCTCCAATTTTTTTACGTAATTCTTTAGATACTTATGATTTCTATCAAGTTATAAAATTTCATGAAAATCTGTTGAAAGCTTTGACCACTATTACAACAACAAAATTTTGCACGTTTTTCGACCTTTGAGCGGCCGCCATTTTGTTTCTGCCGTACCGACTTTGGATTTTTTATTGTGAGATTCATCACATACAGCAATGAACCTTTGTACCAAATTTCATCCAAATCGGAGCTACACTTTGGTCAGAACAGAAATCACGATTTTTCGTCTAAAATGGCCGCCATTTTGTTTTTGCCGGGCCGATATAGCTGGTTCACGAACTTAACCGAGATAATTACCCAATACACCTTTCCTGAAAATTTGGTGAAAATCGAAGCAAAATTGCAACCTCTATCGTGGTCACAAATTTCGTTATATCCCATATATATATATATATATATATATATATATATATATATGATGCTCTCCGCAATAGGTAAATTTCTCTCGAGAAATTTACCTAAAACTGAAACGTAAACGGAGAAGTCTTACTAGACTTCAGTTTCGGTTAATTTCAACTGACAACTGAACTGAGCTTGATGGGATTTCCATGGAGCCTCAGTTCAGTTTTCAGTTCATTTTTCCCTTCAGTTTTTGCAGTCCACACGTAAGTTTAACTGACAGTTCAACTGAAACTGAAACTGAACTGATCGTGTGGAACCCCTTTTATAATTGAAAACAAGTAAAACTAGCTACTGTAAATTAAAAAGTTATATGAGTTATTCGATGAAGTAGTGAAGTTACAACAAATAATCAAAGAACGTATTCAAATTATTACTGGAAGACGATTCAAAATGTATATGTACAGTATATGAATATTAATATCACCTAACAACAATAAATTTAAAGGGCTTTAAAAGTTGTAATTAATGTAATCTGTTTTAACATTTGGGCTGAACGTACAAACAATTGAATATTCTTATTCTTCTTATATACATATATATTGTTACAGGTAAGTCTGGAGTTATGATTTATTAACTTACTAAATGGAAAACATATTTTCACACATACAGAGGCACACAATAAAAAATTACACAAGTCCTAGTCAATTTTAGGTAATATTTGATATGAGATTAACAAAGCAGGCAATATGCACAAAAAGTTTGCACATTTCCAATTACCAAGTTAACTCCACTTCAAAACTGAATTTAATTGAATCTCTTGACGAAAACAGAACATTTTACTCTTTGTTTTATACATTTTGAAATGTGTTAAAACTTTACGACTTCAATGACATGTTTAAAATCTATTTTGGATACCAAATCATTTTCTATGGAGAGCAGAGCCAGAGATGATAAGCGGTTCTGGGTCATTGTGTTTCTAAGATAGGTCTTGATGAGTTTTATTTTGAAAAACTTCTTTCTGCTGATGCCACTGTGGCCGGAATTGTGGCAATTTTTCTTAGAGTGACATAGATATTTGGATATATGTCCTTTAGATTGTTGAGTACAATATATGATACTTTAGAACGGAGAGTACACTGTCTGTTTCTTCATCATAGACGAGTGTCAGCATTTTTATTTCTTCATAAATTTCTAGTGCGCCAATATCATAGTTGTCTCCGTCACTTAGTGTCATTCTTTGGTCTTTACAGTTGTTTATTAGTTCTTCATCACTCATACTACAAAGTTTCTTAAAGTGGTATAGGAAGCCTGAACTGTTTTCATAGGTTTTCAAAGCTGAAAATCATAGTTTACAGCTTGCTTGAACTGCGTCTTCGATTGTTAAGAAGTAATTTATTCTGAAATTATCTTCAAGGGTTTGTTCAGGAACTTCGTTTTCTTGTTCGTAATCAAACATCCTTTTCTTGCGTCTCCTATGTTGGGGCTTGAATGTTCTTGTGATGCCTGCTTCTTCCACTGCTTCCCTTGCCGACACTAATGCAGACTGAAAACCTTGATCCCTATACTCATCCAGCCACTTGACAAATGCTTCTAAGTGTTTGACAGCTACGTCCAGTTGCATATTTACACTTTGCCAAACTTTACTCATAGCATGGGTTTTTACGAGAATATCATACCGTATTACGAGATAAACGATAAATTCGTAGGTTGAAATTTCGTTTTCCAATGACTGGAACTCACTTATCAAACCACAATCTGTGCTTTTAGGTAAATTTCTCGAGAGAAATTTACCTATTGCGGAGAGCATCATATATATATATATATATATATGGGATATAACGAAATTTGTGACCACGATAGAGGTTGCAATTTTGCTTCGATTTTCACCAAATTTTCAGGAAAGGTGTATTGGGTAATTATCTCGGTTAAGTTCGTGAACCAGCTATATCGGCCCGGCAAAAACAAAATGGCGGCCATTTTAGACGAAAAATCGTGATTTCTGTTCTGACCAAAGTGTAGCTCCGATTTGGATGAAATTTGGTACAAAGGTTCATTGCTGTATGTGATGAATCTCACAATAAAAAATCCAAAGTCGGTACGGCAGAAACAAAATGGCGGCCGCTCAAAGGTCGAAAAACGTGCAAAATTTTGTTGTTGTAATAGTGGTCAAAGCTTTCAACAGATTTTCATGAAATTTTATAACTTGATAGAAATCATAAGTATCTAAAGAATTACGTAAAAAAATTGGAGGTCAGGTTGCAAAAAACAAAATGGCGGCCAGTTAAAGGGCGAAATTTCAAAGGCTTTTTAAAGTCGCAATTTGAATCCGACATATACGAAATTCGGTTTCAAGATAGACATTATTTAGGCCTACAGTCTTTGATATTTTGGTGATCATGCATGTGCAAATTTCAAAATGGCGGCCGTTTAAATATGCGTTTTTTTCAGGTTTTTGTGGCCCTCTAGTGGTCACATTTTCCAACGGATTTTGATGAAACTTGAGATTATGGATCTCTGTACTATGTTCTTGTATTTTGCAGGAAATTATTGAAATTGAATGAAAAATAAAAAAGTCGAAAATTTAAAGCCTAATATTTTTAGCTGCCATTTTCTTTAAAAATTGAATTATTTTGCCCTGTCTAGAGTGAAACTTCTATTTGAACGAGATAGTACATTGATTGATGAGTTCCTAGCATACAAAGATTTCAAATAATCCAAAATGAAATGCATGCATTCAAAATGGCGGCCCCCAAAGGTCAGAAGGCAAGCGCAATTCGCTATTTTAGTGCCAACTGAAATAATGAATATTTTTCATGATAACGTTTTAAATGACTTTACTTGATAGAATTTATAAACCAGACCATTTTAAGATATTGTAAAATCTTTTTAACAATCCCCTAAAAAAATTATAAAATCGCGACTTGTCTGTCTGTCCGTCCGTTTGTTCGTGCGTCAAAACAAGTTTTCTCGCAAACCACTTGAGCTAGAATGAGGAAATTTTCTACGTAGGTCAAAAGTGGCGCCTCTTGAAATTTGCAGTGCAAGAAAATATTTTAAGGTATTTTAAGGGGGGTCTCCCCATACAGGGGGGTGGCATACAATTTTTTTTATTTCTGTAGCAGCCAAGATTCTCAACAGATTCCGTTGAAACTTGAAATTATAAGTTATTAACGCAAGTTAATTTAATTTAATTATGCAAATCGAATGACAAATGAAAAAGTCGAAAATTTACAGCTTAATATTTTTAGCAGCCGATTTCAATAAAAATTGAAATGACGGCCCTCATAGTTCAGAAAAAAATTGAAAATGTATATATTAATGGCAACGCAAGTGCTGATTAAACTTTCATGGAAATCTTTTGAAATTAACTATTCGAGCTATTTAAGCCTTTGTGTGGTTACCACTGTGAACTGTGTAAACAGCAAATGTGAGAAGGGCGAAACCGGTATTTATATGTTTAAACAATTTATGATCCGCCGATTTTCAATATGTAATCCATACGTATACAACTCAATTTAATTAGCAAAATATTTGCGCCCCGATAAAAGGTCTCTAAGAACGAACGTGGCCAGATTTTTTTTATGTTAATAAATACCCATGTGGTACTACGAAAATTGCAGAAAGAAGTTGAGTAGTAGGCAAGCCAAATTTTTTTTCGAAGCTTTATGCTACATACGAGAAATTTACCTTTCCGGCTGGTGCTGCCAACGGGGATTTTTTTTCATTTAAGGTCGAAAGTGCATTACAAACATTAATGAGCTGGTATCTTACAGTTTTCTCAGATTTACTTTTACATTTTCACTTAGTCTCTGAAAGTGGCTTAAGTGATATGGTCACATGAGATTTCAAAATGCTCCATCTCCAACTCTAGCAAGAAAATATTGTATACACTCTTTGAAAAATACCAAAAAATGTTTGTGCTTGAGGACAAGAAGAAGCAGCATCTTCTTAAACGAAGTTCCAGCTGCGGCATCCACAAGGAACATCGAATGCCAGAGGATTTAAGCTTAGAAGTCTTCACTGTACGCCACTTTTTTCTCCACGTATGTTGGCCGCATTGTCGTAATCTTGACCCCCTGAAGTCAGCGACGGACAGCCCCAGCTCTTTCAATTCGTTAAGAATATATTCTGTCAACTTCTCTGCTGTAGTTTCGTCTACCGCCACAAATTGGAAAAAGTGCTCCTCAATCTCTGCAGTCTCTTGATTCGTTGTTCTCAAAATGATGGACATTTGTTCAACTCTAGTGATATCTCGAGTGCAATCCAGAATTATGGAAAACTATTAGTTTTTCTTGATATTTTCAACACTTTGATTTCTGACATGTATTTTCATTACTTCAATAAGCTCATTTTGAGTAGTTTTGCTCAAGTAATGGTTTCCGGATAAAGATTCATCCATAAATTGATGCAAATATTCTCAAAGGGTAGAGTCAAGCCGTGCAATCAGCTTAATCATATCCAGGAAGTTTCCACTAGAGTTTTGTGAAACCAAACTCCCTTCACGGCCTCGAAATGATAAATTGTGCCTAGTTAAAAACTGTACAATCGCCAGCAACCTTTTCAGGACATCTTTTCAGCGTTTATGTTCTAAATTGTCTTAAATTTGAGTTTGAGGATCAATGGTTTTTTCTGAAGACAACCCGTTTTGAAAAGCTAACCATTTTATCATGACCTCTTTGTGGAATTTGCTGTTTTCATGGCTTTTTAGTGACTCTGATAAATGTTTCTCTTCATTTACACCCGTGAAAGACCTAAGAGCACTAACATTAGATTTTGAATGATCAAGGAATAAACGACAAACAAACCAGAACACAGCGTCTTTCGATTCAGAAAAGACTAACCAACGCCTATCTTGCTTTTCTTCATTTCTAAGAAATTTTAAATAGTGGGCATCATTGAAATGTCTTCCGTTAGTTAAAGGATATACATATATTTCAAGTTATACAGGCCCTTTCTTAATTATGCTAATTAGCTCTGAATTGTTAAATACTTTATGTCATAAAAAAGGGTTACTCACATTAAAGTTATTCACTATGCAGGGCAAGCTGGTCTCTTCTACGACAAAGTCCACACCGTCATCTCCTTCCATTGGCAAATGTGTGGTTACACAAGTTTCTGTCAAAGTGGCCTCAGGAGCTGACACACCATGCCTTCTGTCCTCGATATCATATTAACTACTTGGTACTCCCGCTTCCTCAGCAGAATCCTTTGTGTCTAATGTGATATCTGCTGAAACTTTTTCACATGGTGTGAAATCATTCTTGATAGATAAGTGACTCGTTGACGATGATGGTTGCTCGCTACCAGTATCACTGCGCAGTTCAAGTTCCTTATTCACTGAGGTTGTGAAATACTTAGCCAACGATCTACTTAGCTTCCTTTCTTTATCTTTGCGTTTTTAAACTTTCTTTCGTTTTGGACTACGAGATTCATATTTTCTGCCAAGGTCACGATTGCGAGAGGCCAGTGGAGATGTTTATAAACATACGTGTAGAGCACTACTAAAACGCGAGAACAAAAGACTGGCGCAATGTGAACTATCTCTGCTCTCTATACTACTCAGTCGCATACGTCCCACGGAGAGTGAATCGCCAATAGGTGTCTGTGTGTGTGCAGAGAGGGTTTGGGGGAGGAAAGCTGGTGAAGATCACTGCACCACTGTGACTCACCACCGACACACTCATGAATCATACCTCGTCTAAATACAGTACCACAATTAGAGCTACAGCTGCCATGTACAGATTTGTAATTCATTTCAAAATGCGACAGAAAGTACTGATGCGACATAACAGCTATTAATAATTTCTTCAAAATTATACAAAATGTATTGCGCATCGGTGGGCGGTACTCACTTGCAAATTTTGATTAGCTCGTCCAAATTTAGCAAACCGGACTGTATGACAGAATGCGTAACTCTATTTAAAATATTTCATTCAAATAACCAAACGAATGAAGGTATTTTCGTGTTAAAATGATTAACTAGCATTATTGAAATTATTATATGCTGATTGATAAGTGAAAAAATTGCGAGAAACTTTCATGAATAAAATTAAAGGAAATAAAAATTACAATTAAATCACCATAAACACCAGGTTCTAAATTTATACTTCTGTATAAGAGTAGATTTGTAACAAAATCTACTAAACTTAAGATTCAACACAATTTATGAAAATTGTTATAGCTATAATAGTAATTATAGCAATATTCTTGGTTTCTTACTGACTGACAGCTTTCGATTTACCACCGATTCCTTTATTTCTAGGGCAGTAGCACGTAGCCCTAATTTTCTTTCAATTTCAATCGTTTACTTGAGTTGGGGAACGGTTCTGCACTTATGAACCAGCTTCTTTTAGACCTCTGCAACTCGAATTGAATATAAAATAAAAATATTCCATTTTACATTCAATTTGAGCTGTTATAGGCCCAGGAGGGCTCTAAAAAAATAATAATAATAAATCTCGGATTTTGGTTTTATTTAAGTATGTCACATTGATTCACTTTTCAATTGCTTATTGGGCTGGTTTAAGGGGTTGTGCTTCTAACCAACCTGCGTTTTTCGGTTACGTCTGGACCGCAGAGCCCTGCTGACTCACCCGGCCCATTTTCGTGGGCTTCTTTATGTATTTCACACTGTCGCAATAATTTCAGAGTGAGAAATTTCAATATAACATATTTCTATACTTCTTTTATTCTTTGCTTGCTTATAGGCTGGTTGAGATTTAAGGCCCTTGCGCTTCTAACCGACTGACCCGACCTGCATTTTGTTAGATCCGGGCCGCGTCGCGGGGCTCCGGGCGGTTGCCCGACTCGCCCGGCCCTAGATCCGCCCCTGTTCTTCATTCAATCTGAATCTCATTTCTTGAAGCCACTTGGAACAGATAATAGTCGCTGGGGGCAAAATCTGGAGAAAATGGTTGGTGAGTAAACAATTCAAATAGAAATTGGTCCAATTTGGCCATCGCTTTGAAGGACGTGTGTGACGGTGAGTTATCGTGATGATAGAGAACCGTTCACTCCGCGATATTGGGCTATTTTTTCTTTAGGTTGTCGTTCAATTTGACTAATAATACTGCATAATTTAGGGTTCTCCATAAAAGACATAACAATAAAAAAATAAATTTCAATAATCAATTGTAAGGTGTGCTGTGTGGCTAGTGGCACTGGTTTGTTAAAACCAAATATCGTTGATGTGAACTTCATCCAATCCAGGCTATAAATAGTATTCCAATGTAACACGATAGCGCTTTCTATTGACAGTAACATGGCGGTTGTTTTCATCTACGAAAAAATACGGCCCAATCACTACACCTATATGTTGAATGAAGTCCCACTCGCTGCTGTGAGCTCTGCTAAGGACCTTGGCGTTACTAGAACTAAAGACTGCAATGAAAAACTACTTCAGTAGCTTGGAGACTTCCTTCATGGCGAATAATGCGAAACCATTCTGGTCGTACATTAGATCCTTTCAGTCCTCCTCTTCTGTCCCTCCTTCAGTCCGCTGAAATAATATAGTTTGCTCTTCTCCACAGGATATTTCCAACTTGTTCTCTCAGTTCTTCTCGTCAACTTTTATTCCTTCTTCTCATGTCTCTGATCCAGTAAATACACCCGTACTTCACTCCATTGACATTTCTTCACTTTTCACTGACCATATCGAAGTTTAATCCCTCATTTATTTACTTAATCCTTATATATCACCTGGTCCTGACGGCTTGCCGAATATTTTTGTCAAGTCATTAGCGTCTTCACTTTGTATTCCTCTGGCGTTTCTCTTCAACCTCAGTCTAAAGACTGGTATTTTCCCTACTTATTGGAAAAGAGCAAACGTTGTTCCTATTCTTAAAAGTGGTGATCCTTCTTCTGTGTCCAATTATCGTCCTATTTCCTTAATTTCCTGTTTCCCAAAATGAATTGAGCGTCTGGTACACAACCGGCTTTCAGTTTTATTGACCCCTTTCTTGTCGAAAGAACAACATGGGTTTCTCAAAGGTCGCTCTATGACCTCAAATTTAATTGAATTCACCGATTTCATTGCTAAGGCCCTAGACGATCGATTGCAGGTTGATGTAATCTTCACTGACTTCTCGAAGGCATTTGACACGGTCAACCACCAACTTCTCTGTTATAAACTGAAAACTTTTGGGGTTGTCGGCCCTCTCTTATCATGGATAGACTCCTACTTGTCTTCTCGTATATGTTGTGTTAGTTACTGTGGAACTACCTCTATTCCATTCCATCCGTCCTCTGGTGTTCCTCAAGGTTCCATTTTAGGTCCCCACCTATTCCTATTGTTTATAAATGATCTTCCTTCGGTTATCGCTTCCAATTGCCTACTGTATGCCGATGATTTTACAGTCTTTCGAGCTATCAGGTCTGTACAAGATTGTCAATATCTTCAGATGGACCTGATTGCACTAAGTAACTGGTGTTCGTCTAATTACCTCTGTCTTAATGTTGCCAAATGCTTAAATGACTTTTAATCTAAATCGTTCTCCGCTGACTTTCACCTATATGTTAAATGAAGTCCCACTCGCTGCTGTGAGCTCTGCTAAGGACCTTGGCGTTACTTTTGATCCTAAGCTCAATTTTAATGCACACGTTCTAATCGCGACTACTAGGGCCTCGAAAATATTGGGACTTATTTTCAGGCACGCTCATAAATTTAGCAATATATCTACCCCTGTCTGCTTGTTTATCTGTCTTGCCCGTCCTATCCTCGAATATTGCTCTGTAGTTTGGTCTCCCCGACACTCCTACCTAATTGACTTGTTAGAGAATGTCCAGCGTAAATTTACTCGTGTCTTGTTTTACAAAGTGTCAATCATTCTCCGCCAGAGAAGACGTAATAAAGTGTGTCGAAAACTATACGGAGCATTCCAAAATAAACGAGACTTTTCACATCAAATTTTTTTGGTAAAGCTATCTGTGAATGAAACTGCGTTGAAAAGCTATATTCCTCCCTGACTTCCAGTGAAAGTTTGGTGACACTCGGTTCAGTGGAAGTTATTGCATCTAAAGTAACAGTATGTCTGTGTCATCGGTACAAAAATGAGTTTCGAACAAAGAGCTAATATCAAATTTTATTTTAAAATCGGTAAAACGTTTGCATTTGAATTGATGAAAAAAGTTTATGGCGATAATTTTCTACCTCGTGCCAGAGCTCATGAGTGGTTTACACGGTTCAGAGATGGTCGTGAGGACATAAATGACGATAAAAATACGGGCCATCGAAAATCAGTGATCACATAAAACTGAAATCATCGTTGGAATTCATAGAATCGGAGTTGAATATCTCCAAAACATCGATTTATCGCATTTTTACCGATGACTTGGGCCTACGAAAGGTCTGTGCACATTTTGTTCCGCACAAGTTAACTGATGAGCAAAAATTGCTCAGAATTCAACATTCGAAAGACATCATTAAAGAGGCGGGAAAAGACGAGAACCTCCTTTACAACATTGTAACTGGTGATGAAACTTGGTGTTTCCAATATAAACGCAAAACTAAGCGTCAAAGTGCTGAATGGAAGGCCCCAGATGAGTCACCACCCACGAAATTGTGTTTGGAGAAGTCAAAAATCAAGTCAATGCTCATTTGTTATTACGATCCACAAGGAGCTCCTGCCAACGGGCCAAACCCTCAATGAAATTTTCTTTCTTGGCATTTTGAAGCGTTTGTTGCATCGCATTCGTCAAATTCGGCCTGAATACTGCAAAGGAGGTAGCTGGTGTTTATTGCATGCACCATCTCATCGATCCACTCTTGTGACTGATTTTTTGACTAGAAATCACATGTTAACCATCAATCACTCCCCATATTCGCCTGATTTAGCTCCCTGTAACTTCTTCTTATTCGGAAAATTGCATTTGGCCGTGAAAGGAAAACGCTTTGCTTCCTTAGTGGGTATCCAAAAGGCTTGTACCAACATCCTGAAGGACATTTCGGTCAATGACCTGAAATAATCATTCGAAAAACTTTTTGATCACACAAAATAGTGTATCGAGGCCAGAGGAGACTATTTTGAATAAACTCGAATTTATCAGAACAAACCTCCTGTCGTTTTTATTTTAGCTCAGCCTCATTTAATTTGGAAAGTACCTTGTATTTGATGATTTGATTGCAATGTCACCCAATCTCCGTTCCGGCGGAATGGTTATTACTTTGATTCCGTTATCAGGCTCGGAGAATTCAGCTTCACCTTCTAACGCCCCCACAAAGGAGCTGTAAGTAGGATTTAGTAGCAGAAGTGTATATGTGTTTACAGTTATTAGCATTTCTCGGCACTTAATATTCGATTTTTGGGAAACCAGTAAACCCAATGTGCGACCCCAAGAGCATTTATTGCCATTTAATTAGGGGATTTGGGATGAGGATTCATGGAAGCTATGGTGCATCTTATTGTTCTTATAATTCCGATTTCTAACGTAAAATAGTAAATTAGGGATCTTTCGAATAAATATTGAAACCGTACGAGAAAGTTACATACGAGAAATTTTGAGTCTGTATTAAACCAACTTGACGAACATTTCAGGCATTCTTACACGCGCCAACAATGAGCGCTCGTCAAAAGAGTGGGTGAGTAGTTTTTATCCGTCTTTTGTTTGTTAACTCGTCCGTTGAGATTATATTTGAACACAAGTCTCGGAAATTCCCCTTTAAATTTTACTGATGAAAACAAGATCGAACAAATAAGCTTAAAATTTTGTATATTATAACATCTATTGCCCAAAATTAATTTTGTTTTCTTCCTTTATTCATTGGTTCTGCTAAGTGTAGGTCTTAACCCTTAAATGCGTGAATTTTGTTATTGATTTGGAATAATTATTTTTAATTATATTAAGGTGTATAAAGCACAGGAAAAATAGTTAAAAAAATATAGCATTGACTTGTAGCCACTGAAGATGAAAAAACCATATGTTGCATATCTGCAACAGCATGCATTTATTACATTCCTGCAACAGTGTACACTTATAGCTACGTACAGGGAATAAGATGTATGCTAAACACTCAATTAAGTAGATATTTGAAATTCTTTATTTATTCTTGGTGAAATTTACAATAACAATTCTTATCTCTATTATAGCATAAGCTCACTCTACATTTTTCACAATATGTGAATGTGTAGCCCTTACAGTTTGGGTATTTACACCTGGCCCGATCACCCCATTTTGGCCAGTGGTCTGTCTTGTCTTGGCGGACATCTTTAGTGGGCATAGTTTGTGCTGGTCCACGCTTCTTCTTTAGCTGCAAATCAGCTTCTAAAGTTGAAGTGCTTGGGCGGCCTCTTTTTGCACCATTGCTCTGCAGGCCGAGGTTACATAAGGTATTTGCCAGCTCAAGTCTATATTTGCACAGATTCAAAGGGTTCGTATTAGGTCTGGTTTGTTTCAGAGTTTTTTTGTACAATAACCATGAATTTATTATGGTCACATCCAAAAGGTGGAAAAACAAGCGATTTGTCCACTTTCTGCTTTTTCGAGTAATATGGTAACTTTCAATAAAGCTGTCAAGCAGATCAACTCCCCCCATATCGGTATTGTACTCTTTTATTATATTGGGACAATTTATTGGTACCCGCTGTTTCGTTGCTTTATCATACCTTGAAGTAGTGGTTACAGGCAAGGCTCCGGTATAGCTTGACAACAAAGTAACTGACTTATTATCCTTCCAGACTACTGCACTGATATCGATACCATCGACATTGGCTACCTGTTCCTCATGGTATCCCCTTGGTACTTTTCTTTTCATCACTCTTTTCTTATCCGGCAGTTTATTATTTTTTGGGATACGATTTGACTGGATTGTTCCCAAGCAATATATTCCTTCCTTTGCAAGATAAGTGACCAAGGGCACCGATGTATAGTAATTGTCAAAGTATATAATATGGTTTGCACATCTTGGAACAATCTGCGCTAGCCGCACAACTATGTTACCAGTTGGTCCCAAGTCTGGTTCGCCATTTATGCGAGGATGATTGCCAGCGCCAGTATAGATCTCAAATTTGTGTGCAAATTCATATATGCTACATATCAAGAAAACCTTGAAACCCCATTTGTGCGGTTTATTGGGAAGGTATTGCTTCATGTAGTGGCCCATTTTAGTAGCACACATTTGTTCATCTATAGACAAGCGTTGTTCCAAAGGTACAGCAGCATACTTGCTATTTAGATCGTCAATTATTGGCCGAATCTTGTGCAACATATCATGGTTAGGATGGTCAACAGGTAAGTGAGTGCTATTGTCATTGAAGTGTAAAATAGAACAAATATTTTTGAAATTCTTTTGTGTCATGGTTGATTTTACAGGCTCATAGCCATATTGATCTGACAAGTACATCCGGAAGTTTGGGAATTTAGCAATAGAAGAATAAATAAGAATCCCAAGGAACTTATTGAGATCATTTTCAGTGATAGTAAAGGAATTCGAAATATTTTTCTGTGCAGAATATAAATTACTCTGTGACTTGATCTTTTCCCTAAGCTCTTGAGTAAAAAAGAAAGAAAAAAATTGGTACGGCGTTTCTAATTCCAATATGCTGTCAGGATATTGAATATTTTGTGGAAAATTTGTAATGTTTTGATTGGTGCTGAGATTTATGCGTCTCCGGCTACGCTGCCAAATCGTTGACGTGCTGCCTCATTCTGCTGAATGGAAGGCTGTGGTACCTTAGTTATATTTCCTAAAGTTGGGGCATTATCATTATAAAAATTACATAAAGATCATCAACAGTACTTTCCATAGGGATGTCCATATCTTCAGCATCTGCTTCCGCCAATAGCTGACCATTATTACTATGTTCAACTTCCTCATCTTCCACTTCTCTTTCTGAAGATTCCATGTCGTCCTCAGACTGATCTAGGTTCTGGAGGTACTCCTCAATTTCTTGGATGGTCAGCCCTCTTGGCATCCTAGAGAAAAACAACCAGAATTTGGATGGAATGCAGCAAGTAAGTCAGCCGGAAATCAAATTTCTTTGAGTGCAAATGCGCAATGTTGCACTTATGCAACAAACTGATTTTGACGAAAAATGTATATCAACTCTCTGAATTTCCGCTAAAATATTTATTTCTTACTCTTTTGGTGTTATAAGATGTCTAAAAACAAAAAATTAGCAACACTTGCCTAACAAAGTTACGAAAAAAACTGAATTACACTTTGCACTAATCACTTGTTCACATTCACACGCGCCCGCGATCTAACAAAGTCTGATTCCCAAGTGCAGAAATTTAAAATCAAGACGCCACGTCAACTGTCAAAACAACCATAAAATTTGGTTTAAATTATGGTATATTAAATTCGATTGTGCCTAACGGTTTCGGTTAAATCAGTTGAATTTCGGTGTGTTGCAGATATCCTACAACGCGAATTTAAGGGTTAAGTCTGTAACGATGATTTCGTTGCTTTTTTTAAATCAGCTCGACTTTTTTATAAAGAGCAGTACTCTGCAACAGTATGTACATTTTGACATAAATATTGATCAATGCAATTACTTGTAAGATTTTAGAATGTAAGTAAAACAAAAAAATTAGAAATTAAACAGAAACTTTGCTTTAATGATCATTCTGGTATTACAAATAAACAAAGCAAAAGATTATATGTTTCATAAATAACAGTTCAAGACATGTTTTTTTCCTTTATTATGAAGTATATACATTTAGTTTCGATTGTTTAATTTTTTGTGGATTCAAGTATGTAAAAGAATGTAGGAAAAAACGTTTATAGTATATAGATATAAACGCTAGTTTTGGAGGAAATATCAGCATAAACAACAACACTCGGTCTTTTTTTTTGAACACTGACTGTATATGGGACCCATGACGTTGGCTGGCCACTCCCCTCATGAATAAGCCATCGGCTGAGCTCTCCCCTTTTTTATTGATACAGATGCTCTCACAGGGCTGCTTGGCCTTCTACACCCGATATAGGCCAAGGCAGCACTTTTTTTGGATTTCCATCCGGTTGTGAGGGGTGCACAGGGGCACTGCCACCATCTGGATGCCCCACTCTGATTGGTGGGCCGTGATTGTCCTCCGCAAGGATGAAACCGACTTCAGTATTTCCCATGGTTAATGAGTTATTCGTCGTCACATTTTTTGTTTGTGATCCTTTTTGGTAGGTCACTTCGGCCGTTGGCACCTTTAACACCAGCCGGTTGGTTCTGCTTTACGACTCCGGTTACATTATAATTCGTAAGTGCGTAAATATTTTGTAGTGGGCCTTTGTGCTGTAGGAAAAGAACCTGCCCCACAACATGACAAAGCAAGCCTGCCAGTGCACTTACGCGTCCCTAGACAAGGCTATTTCCAGCACAGCACTAATTCTGCTCGCTGAGGCAGCAAAACACCGCTGCAGTCTTTAACGGACACGTTTACATCCCCCCAAAGACTATGTTACATTTTCTTACCAATTACTTTGAAAACCATGCACTTGATTAATGTAACGATATAATGACTAGTCTGAGCTATATTTATAAAGTTTTTATTCTCAATTTCAAGAAATCCTTTTTCTGGAGGGTTTTGCAGCTAATTGGTCCTTATCATTGCATTTTTACGAGAGATACTTTGAATCCAGCCGATGTTCAGCTCAAAAATATTTTCTTGAATTCTTTTTTCTGCTGCATTATGTTCTACAGCATTCGTTTAAACTTACCTCAACATTGCGTTTTTAGCTAAAATTAAGACATAGAAATATCATACATTCAAGTATAAAACAAGAGAATATAATCTGCACCACGAGAGGACAATATAATCAACATGAATGCCAAGCACGTGACTCAAATTTGTAAAATTCAATCAAGGCCACGATAAAGTCGTCATTCTTCGTCTTTTTGGGTCTTTCAGAAGTTTCAAGAGCCTTCTCTTTCCAAATCATTCTCTTTCTCTCAACTTTGCTTCCTTGCTCCTTTCTTTTCTTAGTTCAGCTATGAAAGGCTATAAGTCCCATTTTCTACCATTGCTCAAACTAACTGACTATTCATTTACCAGCACTCAACTTGAGAAAATATAAAAGGACTCTCCGTGGAAAATTTAGCAAATAAACTCTTCTTGACCATTAAATTTAAGTTTATCATTACAAGGGAAAATGTTGCCAGTATGTTTACGTGACGTGAATGTGAGAATACTTAAACAACCCAATCAGTTGAAGAATAAGAAGATGACGATGTTTTTAGTTATAAGTTCATTGTGAATTTGTGTAGATATCTGTATTTATAAGATATTCTTAAGAGAGGATATTTGCGTGGTTTGGTAATTGATTTTTTTTAAATAATCATTTGTATTGTTTAGTGGTGTCTTCTTGTCTTATGAACAAGAAATAATATCTTTGAGATCATATTATATAATCAGTTTTTACTATTATCAGAATATAGTGTTGGTGGATATACCAACATTTTTAACACAGTGATCTCTTTGAAATAAATTCTGAATGTGCCTGAACTATCCGCATAAAATGTAAATTTTTTGGAGCAAAGTGCTTCATTTGCATTATTTACGAGGTGAAAAAGCTCTTAAAAATAGAAAATTGATGTAACTGTAATTTTCAAAAAATATTGTTACTCAAATCTGGTGTCTCAGACATAACAAACGTATTTTTTAAATATACCATAAACAGAGCCAACTGTAGGGTTTTTGGCGCTCTAGACAAAAAAAACTCTGTATACTTATTAGAGTGACTTTGGCTAGGCCTACCAGATATAAAACATCGGAAAAACGATTTTAAGGGGCTTTTAAAAATTTTTTTTTACAAAAACCTACTAGTTTTACGTCCTGTCTGTGCATCTTTCCCTCCGTTTGTCCATGAGCTGGAGCAAGTTTCTTCAGAAACTATAGACGCTAGAAAGCTCAAATTTGACGAAGCAGTCAGAAGTGGTGGTCTCTCGACAGTTTAAGTCTCATAAACCATTTCAAAAGATTTAAGGGCGATCCACTCTCATAACGAAGTAGCACTTAAAAAAGTTTTGTATTTAAGGTAGTCGAGTGGATTATCAAATGGGTGGCCTTGATTGGTACTTTTTTCTAATTTTCATGAACATTTGAGAAATCGTATTAACTTTGAATACATTCCATTGGCCAAGCATTCAAAAATATTATCTGTTATGTGCTTTTGAAAGAATATCAGCATCTCTTGGATAAATTTGAACGATTTCTTATACAAGAATTGTGGAACATCGATTCATGCTATCAGGAAATTTGCTTGGAACTCTAGGACTTTAAAAAGCCTTTCTAATAGGAACACTCTCCATTCTACTCAACTTATTTTAATAATTTTCATAACTAAATATAGGATCTTATAAGCTTTGATTAATGAGAGATATGTAAATACAACGAATGTGAATTTTACAAAAAAAACATACATAGTAATTTAATATCTACAAAGTATCATATTAGTAGAAAAAGTAGTTATAACAAAAGTTTTTTTTTTGTAGTTGGAAGGTGAATGTCATTTATGCACAAAGTTTGTGGCTCTTATGCTCTTGAACGATTAGACTACCCACTGAACACCTCTCTTGTTAATATAAGAACCTAGCTTCAAACCATTTGAAACATCACTTCGGGTCAGGTCTCATTTTGCTCCTTGAGTGACAGGAGAGAGATGATGAGGAATTGCTGCACAAGCGGTCCCCCAGCCCCAATATTTGCAGCTACTGTGAGTCCCTTTTATCTTTTAGTACTAGCCAAATATAATATGCCGCCTGGTTCCATTTATCAACTAATCCAAACATCACCATGACCATACTATCCCGGGTGAACTCTTCTGTCTCTCTAGAGAGGTCTCATCATAGCTTGTTCCATTTTCTCACGCAATAAATGAGTGGCAGGTATCGCTTTCTTCTCCTGGGCGTAATCTATAGAAAGAGGAATGTGAGCTAACAATGTTGCGCAGATAAGACTCAAAACACCCGTTCTCGCTCAAAAACGACGTCAGATAGAAGTCGCTCTCACTATGCCTCCAATGTAGCCATAGTCTGGGATCTTGGATAAGCCACGTAGTTCACATTCCTTTTGTCCAATTAACCCAAGACTGCTGCCAATCATTGAATGAGTGTTGTATCTTTTAGTGCAATTGTCTTCCATGTGTCCCCGTTTTGATGCAGGTAAGAAGCGAGAAGGTCAATAGTTATCACGTCTGCAATAACTCTCACCGCCAAATGAGAGACTGTCAGATAGGAAGATACAATTCTCAGTGCTCCTCTTCTCTGTACTTGTATCAATCGTTTTCGGTAGAACTCCTTACTGAGAGAGTTGCCCCATATTTTTGTTCCATATAGTACCACAGACCCTACAGCACTTTTCAAGAGGCATCTTTTTGATGGGTTGGGTCCAACTACGTTAGCCATAAGTTAGTTAATACTGATAAGCCAATACATCTAATGCAGCCTTCTTAACTGTTGTGCTGATTTGCTCAGCGAAGCTCATCTTTCAATCGATCAGTAAACCCAGATACTTCACCACTGGCTTCAATTTGATTAGTTTGTCTCAAATACTGATCATCCTTTCTCTAGGGATTCTCTTCTTTGTTAAGATGACCACTTCGATTTGCTCCAGTACTAAACTTAACTCGTGAGTAGTCACCCAGTTTCTCACTTGGTGCATAAGCAAAGCTACTGGAAGCTGCTCTTGTTCAACGGTCCGTCCAGTAATTAGAGCCACAACATCATCTGCAAAGCTGATCGAACACGACTGATCTGGCATTTTCAGTCTCAGTAGTCCATCATAAGACACGTTCCACAGGCCTGGACCAAGAATTGATCCCTGTACAATACTCAATGCAAATCCTATCCTTCGTTGGTGCTGTGTCATGCCATAAAGCAGGCTTTGGTCCTTTGGCTAGTCCTTCAAAAATTGCATGAGATATTCTGGAACTTATAAATGGTTTTTCAACGTATCCAAAACATCTTTCCATCTAGCGGAGTTGAAGGCGTTCTTTACGCCGAGTGTATTATAATTAATTTCTTGCAATCGTCGGATTTCGTGACGATCCCAATTCCCATTTGTGCAATCAATAAAATTGTACTCGAATACGATTGCGATGATTGCTAGATTTGAATTGGGCGTTTTGGTGGGGGCCTTTGGGTCCTGGCTAACCTGTGGTCACGGGGTTGGTTTGACGCCACTCGTCAACCCTTAAGTAACTCGCGGAGCCGCTGATGACCTTAAGCTCCCCAGAACGTACCACCTGAACTCGCATGGAACCTATATTTTCTTTGGCATCAAAGAGAAGATAGAATCTAACACCACCGTGTCGCGCAAAGGAATTCAAGGCACTTTACGCCTAAAATAAGAAGGAAACGAAAACACATGAGGCAAAGGATCCGAAAACACTACTATTTATTTCACTCGGAGGATACTAGCACCCGAAACACTACTATTATTTTCCCCTGGAGGATCCCTGCGTTTTTGACGAGATGAGCCGGTGCGACCACTCCAAGAGTGATTTCACTGGCTGACACTTTTTGGAACGAATTTCTTCATCCACAAAAAATGTCAAAGAATATCAAATATGTATATCAAAATAAAAGAATCCCATTGCTCAAATGCGAATCTGTCTAATATCAACATTTCTTACAATCCTAAATACACTTGGGGAATTGGGGCCCCCTTTCGATGGGGAATTAAGTTGATTCGCTTTGCAATATTTGATCCAGCCGTAACGCACAACAATAAATGCCATCTAGCCGCTGGCGATATGATAGCTCTCGCACGCTGACTTCGAAATGCACGCACAATAAAATACAGTCCAGCCTCCGCCAATATAATGATTTTTCCAACGCTGACCCCGTAATGCACGCACAAAAGTTAATATCCTAATTTATACTTGCAGTCGCTGCGTCTTTTTTCACTTAGCTGACTCCGAAAACCAAAGAAAAAGAGAGAGAGAGAAAGCTTCCACCGTCGCTCGCCCTTATATAACTTTTTCCGCAACGGCTCTTCCTCAACGGTGAAGATCAAGATCAAGGTTATACTGCCATCATCACCGCTGCTCAACCTTCAGCCTTAATAATGGCACAATCCCACATTCAGGGGCCATTTGTTTTCGCTTAGATGCTTCCAAATGAAAACGATGTTAAATTTGTCTTAGTTTGTTTGATATGTATTAACTACAGTGGGAAATACAAATGGACAGGGAATGCGCAAAATATCTTCTTGCATAACAGTCGTTACATCTTCGCATTCAGTTTCCCGAATAATTTTCAGTAGCTCTTTAGCAACCTCCCAAATTTGTGGTTCAGCATATGTTTACCCTGAGATGATAGGCATATTTGTAAGGCTATCGCCACCTCCAAGTTCACAAATTTGGCGACGAATTTCGATTCATTTGAAAAACATTTCTTTTATTGTTGACTCTAGAGGGAGCGGGTGCTGTGTAGAGGCAAAGCAAAATTTCAGCATTTGTTTTTGCAATAGATTACTCCAACCTGATGGTTTGTTTATCAAGTTCATCGATAAATAATAATTAAGTTTTAAACGAAGATTCATTGTGTCAATTAATTGTGTTCGTTCTTCAGATTTTTTTGTACTCGTAAATCTGAACCAATTGGTACATTGTTGCGAAACTTTCATTATAATCTTTCACTTGTGAATTTTTTAAAAATACACTAATTTCACCCACTACCTGGGGCCAACGTCCAGCATAATTATATTTGATTATATGAAACACACCAACTGATAACTGAAGCCTTAAAAGATCATTCAACATTACTTTTACGGGTCATTGCTCGATCTTATTCGTGTATCGAATGTATTATTGGTTCTTCGATTTTCAATTTTATGTTCAGATGAAGTCAGCTAATTTGCGTGGGTCCTTTTTATCGTTTTTTTTTTTGATCCGCAAGCAATCGCCAACCAAAAATTTCCTGCGGGAATGGTTAAGCTACCGCACATACATAGAAAGTTGTTTAGCGTGCTTTTTAACGTCAAAATCGGGAAATTTAGTCAAATAAAGCCGCGGTGGCAATCCAGGCTAGATAAGTGTTATGCTACGATGCATTCCAGTAGCGAGGTGTCGATTGTTTCTTGTCTAGTCATCCTGATCCTACTTTACTCGAAGTTTTTGAGCATAAATTTACTTTACTTTACTTACTTAACTATCCTTACTATTTTTCAGTTTAATACATATTCAAGAAAGAAAAATAAAGAAAACGATTTACGATAATAATCCTTACCAGCTCTTCACCTCGTGGAGTGGTCTTTGAAAACGTATCATATTTGCTTGATGTTGACGCCGGAGCGCTACAAATCCTTTGTTTGGTATGGCTACACGCTCCTGCCTTTTAGACCGCACTTACTTCCTCTGCAATTGCATCAAAGGTGCAGCGTTCTGCACTGCTGTACTGCTAAGGAGATAGGTCCCCAGCAGCACAAATCACGTCAGTAAGTCGTCCCTTGATGAGTTTCTTTAGTATTTTTCCAGCAATGTCTAGTATGCATAACGTGTCGTATGGAGGCAGCAGTCCGGAATTTCCTTCGCCTTGCTGATCGGCACGAGCTTTGCTACTTTTAATTGTACGGGGAAAACCCTGTCCCATAGGCAAGCGAAAATTTTCATACCAAACGTATCCAATATGGTATCAGATGAAAGGTCTTGACAACAATTTCAAAATAGGTCTTAAACTGACATCTTTTGCTTCGAGGGTTGCAGGCGCGGGGAAAATGTACGGAAAATGTATGCCCCCTCCTGTACAATTGGACACCTGAGATAAGTATAATCTGAAAAAAAGGTTCAAAGGAGTAGGCTTCCATTAGTACAAGTCCAGCAATACTACAGACGTCAAAATTCGAACACGCCTATAATATCAAAAGCTGGCCTTTGAATTTTCCGAAAGCTCGTATCTTAATTATATGATATAAATTGCTCTTGCTTTAAAAAGCTACAATAAGTTACAGCCAATTGAAAACTTATCAGTTACAACTACGCAGGAATTTTAATGAAAATTTCTGAAATATTTTGTTACACTCATATGTTCTCATGATTACTCAAACGATGATATCATGGCGGCAAATTGAAGTATATAATAACCGTATATTGGTTTTCATAGTTCATTTTATAGAATAAGTATATGAGTCAAATTTTAATATTTAAAAGGCGTTGTTTGAGTTATTAATAATATTACAATAACCTCCTGCCACTTTGACTTGTTTTTCATGATAGGGCTGCCTCTAACATTTTCGGCTGTGCAAAGAGTGAGTACTCGATTGCTGTTTCATTGTGGGTAGCACCGTCATGGACGGGATGAGCGGGGAAAGGTGTCCGCACAATCTCATCCATCTTTTCCGTTTCATTTTGCAAGTCATTCATTAGTCGACCAGGTTTCTGCATAACAAACTGGTGACGAAGACCCTACATATCCTTGTTCACATTGTCCACTAGATCTTGTCAGCAGTGAGCCTCACTGTTGTTAATCGATTTGCAAAGGCATTTCTCGGCTGACTTATAAACTGCTACCCAGTTGCATGCCTTGCCGCGTTTCCATACCCGTTGTAACTCACGCAGAAGCTTGTGACACTCTCTTCACTTTTCAATGATTTTTGTCGACCATCAGTACACTGGGAGCTCGCAGCGTCGGGGTTTTCGACGGTGCAAAGAAGTACTGAAAGCAGTCGTGATGATGCTCATAGTTGAGTTCACCGTGTCTTGAGCTATCAGTTCTTTTATCTCCTTGCAAATCACCCTGCAACCGAACATCTACCATGAGCACCTCAATAAACTCCTCAACGTCTATCCTTCCGAGGTTCTACCCAAATATAAAAGCTTGAGCGCGCAGACGTTAGGAAATCACTTCACTGTTCTCAAGCAGAATATATGGGAGATCACTGAATGAGTAGTCATCCAATACTCTCCAACCGTGTATCTTTTGAAATAAGGACTCTCAGGTGAAGGTCACATCCGGTATAGTTCCTCCACAGCCAAGACGGTGAGCACTCAGTGTATTTGCAGTGTTTTGTATGATGAGTGCCATCCATGCCGCAGTTTCTATGACTCATTTTTCCGCGAATCTGTTAAAGACATGCCCCCTTCATTTGCTTTGGTGTTGAAGTCTACCTCAATGACACGCTGACATCTGCATTCGAGACACCGTAGAGTAAAGCATTAATCGTGCCTTGCAAAGATGATATCGGTTTGTTTGGCGTTAAGTAAACATTAAAGAAGGTGGTTCCTGAGCACCAAACCTACACGAAACCATCCCCCAATCCACAACCATCCACCTGCAAGTCACTGTTCCGAATCCAGAGAGCGGAAGTACCAGTTTTATAAGAATACCATGCTGCAAAAGGTCGGCTTTTATGTCCTCCCGTAAGCTGCTTAAGCAGGCTTTGGGTGGTTAACTGCGGTCTATGTTTACCTGCAAGATACGGGTCATTGAAGTTTTCATTTTTTCTTGGCTAGAACTTCCTGTTAAGCCTGATATTTTCCTAATCCCAAAGATACAGTGTGTTTTCTTCGTACACTGTTTTTTTATTTGTCCCATTTCACCACATTTGTGGTAGTTGGAAATCCTATCAGATCCGTTGTATACTGTTGTAGCATTTGAAGCATTGAAGAAACGCTGTTCTTTGCCGTATCCTGCAGAAAATGTACCCTATTCATATTTTGTCTGTATTAAAAAATGGATCGGCTTTCTCTTGGATTTCCTGATATTGCCCTCACTTTTATCTTGTCCACGCTAGGGAACTCCCTTTTGATGGCATTTTTTACCTCGGCTAGGTCCATGATACAGTCCATGTCTCTTATTTCAATCATTGTTATCGGCTAGAGTGAAGCTACAGTTGTGCTTTTGCTAAGGATTTTCTTTACTGTGTCACAAAATGCTTTTTTATTGTTGGCCTTCGTTCCGGATTCGACCAGTATGTAGGCCAACTGGCTTGGTATCTTTAGGTCTAACATTCTCCTTGGCATGCCACAAAACTTATGCGTATACTCGGCTATCTGAAGTGCTACAAGCAGTACCTACTGCTGAGGCTTTTTCTTCACTGTCTTACATCAGGTCCGCCTTTTTGCTGGGGGTTGGTGCAAGCTTTATTTGCTAGCACGTTTTGAAATAGTTTTTTTCGTCTTTCCGCTCCGTTTGCCAGCACTGTCTGGAGTCTCTGATCTAGCATTCTACGCCCCTCAAGTGGCTCTTCTTTTATTCCAGTCTTCTTCAATTGGACTTGACGCTATTCTTTTATTAATATTTGATGACAGAGTTACCTGGGCGTTTCCTTAGGGCTTAACCCTCAGCACCTCTTCAGCCTTCTACTTTTTTCGGCCTTCTCCGGCTTTCAGGTCTTCCTCGACCTTTAACCAGCTCTTTCGGTAATACCCTATATAATCTAGGAGCTCCTTTAATTCAAGAAGTCCATTCTTTGCACGATTGCTGATTTGTAGTGATTTGTACGCTGATTTCATTCTTTTTGGAACGTTCTCCGCTTTTTGGAGTAGCATTTTTTCTTATTCTTGTGGCTGTGGAGGAACCATACTGGACGTGGCTTTTACTCAGAGTCCTTAGTATGGAAAATACACCATTGGAGGATATAAGAGGACTACTCACCCAACGATCATCAACACGAGTTTTTTTCCAAAATGAACAAGACTTTTGCCACACATTTTTTGTGGCACCATCTGCGAACGAGATAGTGCGTTAGAAAACTACGTCCTTCCCTGACTTTCAGTGAAAGTTTGGTGACATTCGATTCAATGAAATCTAAGTTATTGTGTCTACAGTGACTGTATGTTTGTGTCATCGGTACAAAAATGAGTTTCAAACAAAGAGCTAATATCAACTTTTGTTTTAAAATCGGTAAAACGTTTACCAAAACATTTAAGTTGATGAAAAAGGTTTATGGCGATGATTGTCTATCTTGTGCCAGAGTTCACGAGTGGTTTACACATTTCAGAGATGGTCGTGAGAACATAAATGACGATGAACCTACGGGCCGCCCAAAATCGGTGATCACCGAAAGCTCCATCGAAATGGCGCGTGAATTTATCAAAAATGAGCCAAAATCATCATTCAAATTCATGGAATCGCAGTTAAATATCGCCAAAATATCGCATTTTAACCGATTCATCGCATTTTAACCGATCATTTGGGCTTACAAAAGGTCTGTGCACGTTTTGTTCCAAAATAAACGAGGCTTCTGTCATAAAAATCCACTCTTGTGACTGATTTTTAGGTCTTTGTAAAATTTTTTTTTAAAAAGACCTACTATTTTCGCGACCTGTCTGTCCGTCTGTCCGTCCGTCTGTCCGTCCGTCTGTCCGTCCGTCTGTCCGTCCATCTGTCCATCCGTCCGTCTATGTGTCCCTGCGTCGCAGCTAGTTTGCGCTGAAGCTATAGAAGCTAGAATGCTCAAACTTTGTGAAAAGGTCAGAAGTGATGGTCTCTCAAAATTTAAGGTCTTACCAAAAATTTAAAATTTTTTTAAGGGGGTCCCCCCTAATAACGAGTTAATCAAAGGTAGTCGAGTGAGGTATCAAATGAAAGGCCTCGATTAGAACTTTTAACATCTAAAATAAAAAAAAATCATTTTATGAACTAGGGGGTCCAGGGGAAGGCAAAATGTACTAAAAATTCGATCCAAAATGCTTGTACCAACAAAGTGAAGGACATTCCGGTCAATGTTCTGAAAAACTCTTTCGAAAAGCTTTTGGATCGCGCAAAATAGTGTGTCGAGGCCGGAGGAAACTTTTTTGAATAAATAAACTCAAATTTTGGAACGAACCTTGTACATTCTGCTTCAGATTCGTGAAGCGATTTCTCAACATCCGCGCTCTCAACCTTCTATAATCGGGTGGAACCTCAGAAGGATGGATGTTGAGGGGCTCGTCGAGTGTTCGGTTGCAGGGTGATTCGCAGAGGGATAGAAGAACTGGTAGCTCGAGACATGGGGAACTCAACTATGAGCATCATCACGACATCAGTACAACTTCGCAGTTCAGTGAGAAGTAATAAAGTCAAACGTGCCATGTGAAGTGAGTGAGTTGAAACTGAAGTACTAAGTTGTTATTGTAAAGTTTGTTCGTTAATAAAGAAGGGTGTTAAATATTGGGAAAGCATTTTATTCCAGTGAAAATCATATGAGTTCTGCAAAGTGCAAGCAATGAGCAAGGAAATCATAGCACTGATGAGAGAAGTGGATATTTTTGGTGCACAAGTACGAATTAAAATATTCAAAAATAGTGCCAACTAAAAGCAGTGCAGCTCAAGAAAGAGTCGCGTAAGCGAAATTTAGCTACAAATAGAAGTGAAATGACAATGGTAGCCCATTTTATGGAAGCCCTAGCATCTGCAAAAAGGGATCCGGAAGCGTTTAAATTAGAAGCCTCTGAAGATGAGACAAATGAACCATGCGTTTCAATTGAACCAGTCGCCCTGATGATGGACTTGCTTTTGAAAATTCATACGAAATTAGAGTAACAGTCAGACCAGTTTCTACAAATCAAAGAGCAGACAATTGTAGTTAATGAAAAGTTGGAACTGCAATCGGCAGAATTAAAGCAACACATGGTGGAGATCACCTTCAAAACGGAGCAAAAATTTAATAGTTAATGGAAAGTTTATCAAGCTGGTCTAGAAATTCTTTGACAAAGTGGAAAATTTAATACAGGAATTGGAGCGAGCTTAGTAAATTCAGCTTACACCGGTAAACCATGGTTCTTCAAAGAACTCACAAGCATGTGCTTTCAACAGTCAGAGTTGCTGTATCATCTATAAAACTCAATTTGATGCAACTGCTGAATCGGATGGATGGAGAGAAAAACATGAGCAACTTCACTCGCTGCTTAAATTTTCCAGAAAATTCCTGTAGAAAACCACTCAAATTTTATAGCCCTGGTTAATGCATTGGATTTTCATCACGGTGAAGAAAATATGGAGCAACTATATCAGTCCCAACTTTGAAATCGAACGCAATGATGAGGGAAACCATATAATAATTAGCACAGAATATTGAACGGCTGACCCCGCTTCCATATCCAATCTCTAATGAGGAACACAGAGATGAAACTGCATTGGAAAGATTCATGCGGAACTTTAAGCTTTTTATTGTCTGTAACTCAACACGGCTTTCCCATTCTAAATTTTACTTTACGCGATCCTTCATCCAAACCTTTGATATCAAGAAAAAAGCAATCAATCTTTCAATATTCTTATATTAACATATATCTCTCGGTTTAATGATTTTGCCGTTTAAAATGAGCATGCCTCAAAGACATTCAGTGTTTTTTGAAGCTGTGCCCCATGATTACACATATAAAACACCTGTATCTCAATATTTAAAAAAGTGAAACGACATTAACCTTGTAAAACTCTGATAAATATTTGCAGTCTAATATATTTCGCTACATTCATCAATTTTCTAGGTACTTACGTATTTCACATAGCTCAGGTAGATTTAGAATTCTACTTGCATAAAATTTTTATTCACTATGCCATAATTGTTTCCCTTACTCTAATTTGCTATTGTATTGAAGGTAACAATTTTGAAAGGTTTGATTCGAGACAAATTGATCATTGACTAATTTTAAA
The DNA here is from genome assembly GCA_963969285.1 of Odontomyia ornata. Lineage (NCBI taxonomy): Eukaryota > Metazoa > Arthropoda > Insecta > Diptera > Stratiomyidae > Odontomyia > Odontomyia ornata. The sequence goes on along the minus strand of OZ017739.1, from coordinate 58,466,145 downwards.
TGCGACTACGTGCTACTCTGAGTGACTCAACCAAAAGGCAGTTAAGCTAATTGCTTTAAAGTCTTACCTTTGGGACCACTAGGAACGGTGAACTCCAAACATAAAGTCACTTTCAACCAATAATTACCGCAACACTCGACCGTGCAGCAACTAAACTCAGGGTGCACTGTCCGCTGCGAAAAGAGGGGATCGATTCCAGCTTTGACGGTGACTGTGATGATCCAACCAAACAGAAGAAGGACATGAGGATGGGGTTAGAAAGGACGATGCCGATGTTAGCCAGGTTTCAGGCACAGATTTGATACTCACCAATGAGTTTGCAAGTTCCTCGATACAAATTACTGTAACTTGTCCACAATTGAAGTCCGACTACTAGTATTATTACTTACACTACGATGCATTCCATCGAGCACAAAACGTGAACCTACTCGAAAATGAGACTTGACAGTCGAACGTGACGTCTGAAGAAGTCTCCCGAATCCGAGCTACACTACCCATGTCAAGTGCTCGTTCCGTGGCAGAGCTTTACTCCGCTCACTGATGACATCAAGTAGTAAGTAATAGCAGATATCTGTCATTCCAACACTTTCCAGCTGATTGGAATGTGTAGGGATGACCAATATCTGCTAAGTATTGCTACGCGTGTGATGCAAGAAGTTTATGGCATAATAATGCCGCCAAAACCTGGCGAAAGTGTTTTTTTGAAGATTCACCTCTCTATATAGGGGGACCCCCTTAAAACCCTTTGAAAAAAGAACTCACTACTTCTGATCTTTCTGCAAAGTTTCATGGCTGTAGCTTCTATAGTTTCGGAGAAAAACTGCTGTGACATACAGACAGACGGATGGATGAACAGACAGACACAGGTCATGATTGCAAAAAGGTTTTGTATTTTAAGTACAAGATCCTAAAAATAGGCGATTAAAATTCAAGCCTTAATTCCGACACTAATTAATAATCGTGCGGCTATTTCGCCGGTCCCTGCGCAAGTATACAAGACTCTCAATTGATCGAGAATATCCAAGCCTCCGCGCTACAGCTAAAGGTTTGAGACATCTATAAACATACGTTTATTTTTGACACGATTAAAAATTTCGTCAATGCGTCTACATCAATGGGCTTATTCCATTGTTAGTCATCGACTAGTAAATACTAGCAGCTTACAATATTTGAAACCTTTTGCGGGTGAGATACGTTATGGAGGCTGACGGGATGGTTTCGGAAACTTGGTAGTTGCTTAGAGTGTCAAAAAAATGATCAATGAAAAAACCACGTTGAAAAGTCTTAAGATGGTTCCTGAAATATGAATAGAGCTGATGCATCCTGAATCACGTTTCCCGCTTTTTTGGAAGACAGAGAGTAGCAATCAGATTGAGTTCTGCGTCGAAGTTCGACAATAACTTTCCCTGGCTTTATTTAGTGTGCAAAATATTTTTACAACATTCTGATAATTTACTCGGGATGAAATACACGGTAAATATTGAGGGAAAGTTGTTCCGATGAAGGGATGGAGCATAAAATAGGTTGTTGCATGAGAAATTTCAAAAAAATATGCACTTATAACGAATGCTCCCTAATAAAGGGGATGATGTAGATTAAAGTCCGGAAGGTTGAAATATGCGGCAGGGGTTGAAGAGGTCTTTTAGGGAAAATGTTTGTTGTTTAGATTGCCAGCAATAAAATATGCCGCCATGAGAAACCCTCCACCTGCACTGGTTCTTGAGATATGGGGGTAGCTGATGTAGTTTGAATCTTAAGCTATATTACCTGCTTTTCTGAGGGAAGGAGAGGATCATTAAAATTTTTTGTTGCGTTATAAATTAGCAAAAAATTAGCAATAAAATATGGACTAATAATGAATGCTCCTTAATAAAATGTATGATGTTGCTTAATATGCATATTGTTTGCTGCTACTGTAGGGCTTGTTTCATTGATGATGGGGATTGTTGAGTTGATGGAGTTGTTTCTGAAGACGCTACTCTTGCAATGTTATTATACTACTGTAAATTCCAATGACTGCATGCTCAGTCAATTGAACACATTTAAATTAATGACAAATCCTAAAATTTTCATAAAAGTACGAAGAAAATTGTAGAGTCTAGGTTGGAATTTGAGATACATATAAACTAACAATAAGTGCTTTTGTTGTCTTTTTTGATACAATTCAAATATTAATACATCACTTGATCCGATTTCACTGAAATTTCATAGATGCAGGAATCTTATGTTATTTTACATAAGCCGTTTATTATCACCATTTCAGTTTTATTGGTCAACCGTAAAATTAACAAACCATGCTTTTATTAGGAACCTGAGCGAAATTTGAGAATTGATTTTTTCAGTGTACTTATAAGAATCTACACTAGCGATTTTTTGGCTCAAAAGTGTCTAATCGCAAGGGGGGCGTACACAAACTTCCCATACTTTTCACTTCCTCCTGAACCCCCTGATGCATAATCGCACGTTATCGTTCCAAATTCCGAGAATTCTATTCAAGACCTTTCATTTGATGTCCCAGTCGACTACCTTTAATAAAAAAAAAATTTGAGGGTCGCTTCCAGCCAGGCCCCTAAAAAACGTTTGAAATTTTCGATAAAACCTAAACTTTTGAGAGATCATCACTTCCAACATTTCTACAAAATTTGAGTTTTGTACCTTTTATAGTTTCTGAGAAAACTGTGTATAATGGACGGAGGGACGGGCAAACAGACAGGACGTGAAATTACCTGGTCTTCATAAAATCCATTTTGAAACCTGAATAAATATTGTTTCTTAAGCAACATTGAATGAATGATTGCAAATTGTAAATAAATTACCATTCCACATCATCCTAATCCGCAATCTACGATAAGAAATAAATCCTATTATTAGATAGAATTCCATTTGCAGGTATTCCATTTCTTAATATTACTTTTGTAAAATAAAACAAACCACCACATGCCTTATCCATATTCTTGGCCACCTTAAAATTTTCAATATAAACCTCAGGAAAGATTTCTGCCTTGAACGTAGTTAATATCCTCGTAGGCACGAATTGAAACCTCAAAATTGATATACCTACACAGGAGCTTAGATTGAAATATTCACAAGCATATTGTTCCGGCATTTTCAAAAGCTAAGTACAAATCTCACGGCATTTCAACAGGTACATGAGTGTGCTGTTCTGTCCCCATATACTTCCCCATTCCTTCCTTACAAGGCAATACCTACATCCCACCCAAAAGCTGCTTCCGCAATTGCTTAGCAAGCTAGCGTTCTTTAAAAATTTATTAGACAGGACCCTTGAACCGTGAGGTTGTTTTTTATTAACAGAACGAACATTGAATAACGGATGGACGAAAAACAATACTCATACCTTAGCCCACCCTAGTGGAAGTGAAAAGGAAGCTGTTGCTTCCAGCTCCAAAGCGATAGACAGAATAATCCTTGACGATAAGGCGAATAAGAGAGTATGATCTAGAGATGGTAATTCCGTAAGTACATTCCATTGATAAGACTCTTTTCCGACTTTCCCGCTGTAAATGGCATGACCCGACGCGGTCGTGTAAGGGTAATCGGATCCAAACGCAGAACAGGTAAAATGCGTTCGCTCTGGTACCGTACATGAATTTTCATCAAAACAATAGACATGGATATAAACACCTGAATACAAATCAGTGCTCATATTATCGTACGTGTTAGCATTATTACACACATACCGACAACATGTTCGCATCTTCCTTTTTGCACTCTGTCTGTTCTAAGAATATTTTTATGAAAGCATTGTCTACGCTTAACGTATTGGGAGGACTTCAAAGCCCAAACAACTGTATTTGTGCCATGACTTTATGCACTTAATACCTGGGGAAATATCCATTTTCGCATTATTATTTATAAGATTTGGTTCAGTTCAATTTCCTTTTTACCGGAGACGCCAAGACAGTAAGGATACAGGGCCAGATTGTGTAACGAAAAATAGAGCGAATGTAAATTTTGTAGCAATTCTATTGTAAATAGGATTTTGCAAGTATGCTTACGGTACACATGCTTACAGAGAAAATATATTGCTCAAATTTTTATACTTGAAAAAGATTTTGGTGGATGAACGTGATCAGTGCAGCCCAGTAATTACTCTAATGTACTACTAAAAGACCTGGTATTTTACAAACATAGTCCTAACAGCAATAGCTATTTTATTTCACCACATTGATTATTTCAGAAAAAAAAATTGAATTGCACATCTCATGTGGGGTCATCTATAAATTATGTCAGACTAATTTCGTGATTTTTTTACCCGTCTCCATTCTTGTCAGACTTGTAAGACCATCCCTCCCTAGTAGAACGTCACATATTTTGCTATTTTACATCTAGAAATTATTAAATCAAAACCGCAGCTCCGAGATTATTATGGTTTTTTCAACTTAAATTAATTATTGACATAATCAGCATCAAATCAAACATTTGAAAAAGTTAAAAAAACTGTGACAAATCTCGTTAATTTTAACTTACTCACTTCTATTACAAATTTTTATGGTATCTGATAGTTGGCAGCACTTGTAAAACTTAGTTATCATTCTTGCATATGCATCTCGGGCCATACCCTGCATATCACCATGTGACTTTTAGTTGAGTAAAACTAACTTGAATTTAATTAAAAAGAATTAAACTATTTTATATTCTCCTAAATGTGTGTTCTTAAAATTTACATCCCCACAATATTTTGAAGTTAATAAATTCAGCGCGGGAATTAAATATTAAAAAAAGATAAGGTTATTCGTTGTAAAACGAAATAAAAATATAACAAAAAGATAATATAAAATAAATTCAATATATTTGATTGTGCTTTGTTTACACCAAGTGGTATCACAAGTATACTCGACTGTATATTGCATGTGAGAATATTTTCAACACACCCTCTTAGTACACACGTCGCACTAGCTTTCTCGGGAACAATAACCAAGTCCCTCAAGATAACGGTTATGACTCACACGAGTCAACGGTTTTGTCAAAATATCTGGTATCATATCCTTTGTAAGTATGAGTTCTAGCACAAACACACCAGCACCAATGGCTTCACGAACAAAATGAAGTTTAATGTCAATATGCTTCGTTTGTGCATAAAAAACAGGATCACTCACGATAAATTTCAATTTCTGTCTACGCTTCTTGCCTGCGTCTTGCTCATCGGACAATTAAAGTACTCTCGGAGAAACTGAGCTGCTTGCAAACGAAGTTTTCAAGCGCGTTTTCGGATATTCATTCTTTGTTACGGTCTACTGAAGCATTCTTTTCTGAGAAATCTAAGCTTCCTCTCTCTTGCGATAAACCTCCATCGTTGGTTGGATCTGAGACGTCATCCTCTAGAACAGAGAGCCTGAGTAAGCAATTATCATCATCAATATCGTCATCAATCAACGAAAATATTTCGTCGAGAGGTGCAAATCTGCCCATCACGTCAGGGTATCTACGGCGGAGTATGCCCTCATCGTCATCATGTAACGCAAAACTAATGGTTAGCGGTATTGTAGACGCTTTACCAACTTCTTAGCCTTCTTCGTCTATCACTACAAGAAGTATGGCGCAGAGATCTTCATCTCATCTGGGAGCCATTCCAAAAAATTTCGAAATGCGGCGTGTTCCTGAGGATTTACCATCCCTCCAAGCAGTAGCGCCACCGAAACAAATCTTCATATCAAGGCTTGCGTATAGCACATCCACCGAAGACATTTTGGATTATGTAAGTAAGAAATTTGGCTCATCTCTGAAAATAATTAGCTGCCAGAAACTGACGAAGGACAACTTGATCAACAGAATTATAGCCTCTTTCAAACTGACTGTTCCGGCATCGTGTGACTACATCTTGAACCCTGATTGCTGGCCGCCTGGAGTGGTAGTTGCATCTTTGATAACATCAAGGAAAAAAAAATTTCGTTCTCCGCCGAGCTCTCTACCAAAGCTGTTACATCCATTCTTTCTAATTACTTTCAAAATAGCACTCTTAATAGTCAATTTTCTAACAGTAAATTTTCTATTTATTATCAAAATATTCTGGGTTTAAGATCCAAGCTGAAGGATCTGGCCTTATCCTATTCTCTCTCTAACGATGATATAATCTGTATTTCTGAATCCTGGTTGACTGATAATATATTTGACTCTGAAATTTTTTCCAATCACACAATTGTCAGGCGTGATCGTGATAGATCTTTCTCCAACAAGTTAGACGGAGGAGGTGTCCTGGTCGTCTACAAGAATACCTTTACTGGCTTCCCTCTAACAACTTTACTTTTCACTGCTACTGTAGAATGTGTGGAGGCAAAAATAGTCATTTTGTCTTCCCTCTCTCTTCTTGTCTTTTGCACTTATATACCTAGTAAGTCTTCTTTTTTGGTCTACAATACTTTCTTCACCGAAATATCTAGTACTTTCTTATCGCGCTTTTCAAATTGTCACCTTATTTTATGTGTAGATTTCAACCTTCCTTAACTCTCATGGAATTACAATCAGGTTGATTCTGACTCATCTCAAATTAGGTCTTTAATTTGTTCTTTTATGTCCATGTGTTCCCTGGCTCAATTTAATAATTTTCTAAACGTTAATATTCATCTTCTTGACTTATTCTTTTGTAGTATGGAGCAATCGTTGCTATGCTCCCCTCCAGTTCTTTTTCCTTATCTCTCTCCTGATCCCCATCATACCCCCTTACGCTTTGAAATTTCCTATACTGATTCTGTTCCTTATTGTCGGAAAGTGCGTCAGCGCTATAAATTTTATAAAATTAATTATGAGCAACTTCAGGAACAATTCGCTCTGTTGATTGGTCCTCCTTCTTTCGCGGTCTTGACTCGGATACTTGTTGTAACAATTTCTATGATCTCTTAAAGGCTGCTATTTCTAACGTGACTCCACTTGTCAGTATAAGAAACTCTTCTGACTGTCCCTGGTTAGCTCTCGATGTGAGGCGAGCCTTGCAAGCTTAAGATCGTGCTCTTCAACGTTTTTCACGTGACAGATCTCCTGAGTCACGTACAGCTTTTTGTCATCTAATGTCGCTATTTAAGAAAAAAATGCAGATCGCTAAAACTTCTTATTTTCTTAGTATTGAAGGCTCTTTAAACTCAAATCATTCAAAACCTTTTTGGAAATATATACGCACTCTTAAATCCTCTTCCAGTTTCCCATGTTCGCTTCATTTGAACGGCTGCTTCACCTCTCGAGATTAGTGAACTTTCTGGAACTCAGTTTTTTCTACTTTTAATGCTACTACCAGCAAAAGGCCTCCGTTCCCAATCGTATACATGCCACTTTCATTCCCGTTTACTTGCCATTCAGAACATGTTATGAAACTTATTTTAGAACTTGATGACTCTGTTAGTTCAGGTCCCCAGGTATTCCGAAGCATTTTGTGAAATCATTAGCTACTTCTATTTGTATCCCCCTTTCCTTTCTCTTCAATTCTAGCTTATCTACAGGCTCTTTTCCTTTGTGTTGGAAAAGATCCTACGTTACTCCTATTTTTACAAAAAGTTAGTACCTCAGACGTTGCCAATTATTGGCCTATCTCATTATTACCCTGTTTCTCCAAATTACTGAAGAAAATCGTGTACTTGCACCTTTCTTCAGTTACTCTTGAGTGCTCGTTCCTGAACAACATGGTTTTATCAAATGGCGATCAACGTTAACGAATTTATTAGAATTCATGACCGTTACTTCAAAAGCCATGGAGGACCGTTTAAAAGTCGAAACCTTGTATTTGGATTTCTCTAAAGCCTTCATCTCAGTAAATCATAATATTTTGTTTGGCAAACTTAAATTTCTTAACGTTCCTGATTATTTGCTCCACTGGTTATCCTCTTACTTATCCAATCGTGTCAGACAGGTATCTTTTCAATGCTGTCTTTCTACTCCCTTCCATCCATCTTCTGGTGTTCTTCATCCATTCTGGGCCCACTATTGTTCACTCTGTTTATAAATGACTTACTATCCGTTGTCATCAACTCCTCCTGCCTTCTTTATGCAGATGACGTCAAAGTTGTCAAAGTTGTGTCGTCATTAGATGACTGCGCTTTGCTTCAAGATGATTTGGATGCCATTTTATCTTGGAGTTCTTACAACCAACTTACTCTAAATGTTTCTAAGTGCATCCATCTCTCATTTTCTAATAACCCGTGCCCTATTTGCTTTCAATTTGCGCTAAATAATTCGAACCTATGTACAGTGATACATTTCAGGGACTTGGGTGTCACTTTCGACTCTTAATTAAAGTTCGATGTTCATATTTCTGAAATTACTTCTAAAGCCCCTCGCGTTTCTGGCTTCATATTAAAAAAATTCCTATATTTTTTCGATCCTTTATCGTGTTTTAAATTATATTCTAGTTTGGTTCGTTCTATTCTTGATTACTGTTCGTCAGTTCGATCGCCTCATTTAAAGTGTTTGAAGTTCACGCTACAAACTGTACAAAAAAGATTTACCAGGATCGTCTTCTTGAAATTCCAGATTCCCTACATTTTTTATGAATCACGCTTAGCTATCCTCAATATTCCTTCGCTGGAAATGCGTCGACTCTACCTTGATGAATATTTCCTTTACAGGCTTTGCTGTGGGTCGCTCGACACTCGCCTTGTCAACCAGGTTCCTATGAGGCGCGTTATGCATTTTACAAGATCGTCGAAAATCTTTGGTGTTCCATTTGCACGTAGTTTGGTGTATTTTCACTCACCCATGCTCAGATTACCTCTTAACCATGATGACCTTCAGCTTGGGCCCTTCACCCTTTCGTATTTCTTTTATAAAAGATTTGTTAACTGTCTTGTTCTCAGCCCTCAGTAATTTTTCTTATTTATTTTCTCCTAATTTTTGCATTTTTTATTACTTTTATCTGTGTTGTGCTATTATTTAATTTCATTTTGCTGGACTTTTATTTTATCTATTTTTTCTGTTAAATAGAATATTAAATAAATAAATAAATTGAGCTGAACGATTATCAATATAAATTGTCATATTTGCCCATTCCTCTAACCCAATCTCAATCAATAGACTTTTTAAATAAAAGCTTCTTTTGCAGCTTCTGCTAAGCTAACATATTCCACCTTAGTTGATGATAAAGCCACAGTCGTCTGCTTTTGAAATTTGCAGGTCACTGTTGCACCACATAGGAGGAAAACATATCCAGTATGTTATCTTCGATCAACATTACAGCCACTTCAGTCAGCATCCGTGTAGCCCACCAAAGGTCACTTGTTTTTGAGTATACGAGTCCCATTTTTACAGTAACAGCAAGATATCTCAGAACTCTTTTTGTTGCTAGCCAGTGACTTTTGTGAAGTTTGTTTACAAACTGCGCTTGCCTTGACACAGTCTTAGAAATGTCTAGTCGCGTCAATACAGAGACATACATAAGAGTTATCTATAGGGGCAATTTTAAGCTAATTCACTGTCTTCATTTATATCCCCACCACTACGCAAGCTATTGAGCATCTTCCCAGCTTTAGATTGACTTCAGTCGATTTATTTTGTTTAGACACAATTCTCCCTAGCATTTCCACTAGCATTGCAGGGACTTTCATCAGCACTTTTTCTTTTAAGGCACCATTTAAATATGCAGTCATAATATCAAACTGCCATATTTGCATATCGAATTGTGCAGCCAAAGCCTATAATAATCTCAATGACTCTAATCTTGCGACCGGAGCAAAAATCTGGTGATAGTTATAACCATATTTTTGATCATAACCCTTTGCTACCAAACGAGCCTTGCATCGCTGAACATTTCCTTCTGGACCATATTTGTTAGCCAGCACATATCCAGCAATATTTTTGTTTTGACTGTTCTTCACGATGTCAAATATATCATTTTTGACTAAACTTGCGACCTCAGATTCAATGGAATTCATCCATTAACTAGATTGTCTCCATTTAAAGCATCCTGTACGCTAACTTCAGCAGCAACAGCAAAAATGTCATCATTAAGACCATCTCCGCATCGAATTCTCTCTTCAGATTAATTTTCTGTGTTAGTCATTTGCCAAGAATTAAATAGGTCTCAGTACGTAACATTCGCGGTCTTCTAGGGGTTCTTATTTACTCCGCTCCAGACGATTTAGTTTGCTTCGGTGTTTTCTAACTCGTTCACATTATCATTTCATCTTGGCGAGAATTTAACAATTTTGGGCTCACTTATTTGACTATCATCTCTGTCTAGCTATGTATGTTAACAACTCGTCCAACACCCGCGTGCCACCTGAATTCTTGTTGAAGTCTTCGATAAATTTCACACCGCGCACATTTACAATTTAATGGGTGTTAGGCAGCCGCACTTGGTACCCCTTCCTGGCTTTAGGATACCCCACAAACACACCTTTACTAACTCTTAGTGTGAGCTTATCGTTGTTAGGATCTTTGTCTAAACCCATTACTTTAGAACCAAACATTCGCAGATGACTTCTTCATCCATTTCTCGTACGGAATTCTTCCTTTAAAGCTAGATGTTGGATAGCGATTTCTGATATGACATGCTGTCGCCACGGCTTCAGACCAAACAGATACCGCCAAATCAGATTGAAATAATAGACACCTTGCCATTTCTAAAAACGTGTGGTTCATCCTCTCGACCATGCCATTCTAATGCAGTGTTCGAAGTGCCGTCAGCCTTTTTTGGACACCTTGAGCTCCCAAATACTTGTAGCAGCCAACATCGCAAAACTCACGTCCATTGTCTGATTATTTTATATCCAGTTTGTTTTTCCACTAGCTATTGGTATAGCTTAAACGCTTCGCAGACTCCTGATATTTGTCTTTAGAATAAGACTTCTCACCACCTGATGCTGTCATCAATAAACGTCATGAAGTATTTTGCTCGACCCATGCATTCAGTTCTAAAGGTCCTCACTACGTCGAAATGCACTATTTTTAGCACTTCATCACAAGGCATTTGACCTTTTTCGAACGATAATGCAGTCATCTTGCTTTTGATGCATACCTCACATGGGGGTTAATTAATCTGTAGCTCTTACAGAGTCTATGGGAATCCATCCTTCTCGAACTGCCGCGCACTCAGCATTTTTCCGCACGTAGCACAAATCACCATTACGACTTGCAATGACAGATACATTACCACACTCATCACGCACGTAGGCATCGTTCTTCTTGAAGGTTACCTCTGTCCGGCAATTATTTTTCGACCTTTATCACTTGGTACCGATAAACGCACAGCACCCTTACCCTTGATATCAGTACATGCTTGATTTGCTAAATTGAGCCTTGATTTTTCAGACTATTACATCGTTACAAATAGGCTTTCATCCCCACACAGGTGTATAGTACATCCACTGTCTAATAACCACGCCTTAGCAACTGGTTTTGCACTCCCGGCACTATTTATACTTGCCGTAGCCGTATGACTCACCAATCAGTAACTCTGATGAACACTGTTCACTGATTGTTTGAACCTGTTGTCACCTGTCTTCGTCAGACACACATTTGTCTTATATCCCAGGGCACCACACTTGAAACATTTTATTTCCTTTCATGAAGACGATCCTCCCTTTTCTTTCTTAGGAAAATTTAACCGCACATTTGTTTGATTTCCAGTCGACATTGCTGTGATGATGCTGCCTGACACTTGTTTTCGCGCCTCGCTTTCTTCAAAAATATTGACCTTCAAAGCTTCAGCGGTGGGAAACTCACCTCTAAACTCGATCGTACACCGGAAATTTTCATATGTAGCGGGTAAACTGTACAGAAGCATAATGGCCAGCTGATCGCCATTTATCTGGGAATTCATGTTTGCCAAATTGTCCACGGCATCGAGGAATTTAAGAGATGATCACGAATATCAGCACCTTCTTCAAACTTTTGAAGCATATCAGCACCTTCTTCAAACTTTTGAAGCATAAGCTGCTTCAACAGGGTAACTTATCTTGCGGGTCCTTCTGAAGCATAAATTGATCGCATTGTCAGCCACACTTCACGTGAAGATTCACATCCATTCCACATACATTTGGCTTTCCCTGGACCACTTTATAAATAAAATGATTTTTTATTTCATATTCTAAAAGCTCTAATCAAGACCTTTCTTTTGATACCCCACTCGACTGCTTTTGATTAAGAAAAATGTTTAAGCGTTAATTCGTTATTAGGGGGGGAAACCCCCTCTAAAAAAATTTTTAAATTTTTGATAAGACCTTAACTTTTGAGAGACCATCACTTCTGACCTTTTCACAAAGTTTGAACATTCTAGCTTCTATAGTTTCTGAGGAAACTAGCTGTGATGCACGGACGGACAGACAATGACCTAAAAAGTGACTCGCGTTAACGTGAATTGAGCCCACAATGACAGTGCATTGTTTCCAAATGAGAAAAAGTGCTAATATTAGAGAAAATATCACTCTGCTATGCATCATAGTTCTTTTGGAGGAAATAAAAGAGTTAGTCGAAGCTCTGGCCATTGCTTTAAATAATTTTAGTCCTACAGCATCTGCACCTTCATTCATTCATTGACGCATTCCGTTCCAGTGAAGGTACTACACTTACAGATTTCTGCAAACGGTTTCTATGGGCCCTAAATCCAAGCAAAATTCCAGGAGAAAACCATGCAGATTACGTTATAGTGCACATGGGAACCGAACTTAATGACGCATCGAAATTTCTAATAGCACCAAAAACTCCGGAGTCTTGTTCATACAATGAGGTAGTAAAAGCGCTTCCAAAGCATTTCAACAGCGAAAAAATCAATATGCTAAAAATGTTAAATTCAGACACATAGTGCACAGGAAATCATTGAAAAAATTATTTCTTTTGCGCCAGGTTTACTGTCCGATCATTTGTTCTGCCACGGTATTAATCACCGCTTTCACTTTCACCCGCAGATCGTTGCTTGTTTTCAGCAATGTTTCTTATAGCATCCAGCGAGCTGGTTGTTGAGGGCCTCGTGCAACGTTTTGCCACAGACTCTGTTTGGAATCTTTTGATATCGAGTTTTTGTAAAAGAACTGTCTTTGCTATACACGTCTTTGACATATGACATCGATAGTTTAAATTGATCAGGTAATGATTCGAGTTACAATCGGCTCCCTGGTATTTCCATATGTCAACTATGCTTGAGGCCCGAAGTTGTTGGATCAGAACATGGTTAATCTAGGTTTGTGTGTTGTTATTCGGTGATACGCAGGTCATTTTATGAATTCTTTTATGTGGGAAGCAAGTCAAACATATGACTAGATTTCTGCTACATGCAAAGCCAATCAGGGACCAGCTGTTGTCATTTGCTTTGTCGTAGAAGGTTTATCCTCCAAGCGTTCCCTGATGTGTAGTAATCGAGCAGCTCACCTACGCAAACTGCTCGAGGGGCTTTTATGAAAAAAGATCATTTCATAACAATGAAAATGCCATAGGTGTAAAACAATTTGATACGCAACTTATTAATATTATTATTACTAGCCGAGAATAAGTCCCACCACTACCACTACTACCACCGCTACCATTATCGATCAAAAGAGTTTTTCCGAAAAAAAGATAACAAATAAAAAATCGATAACGGCAACTCCCTTAAAGACACAATCTAGCGAAGCAATTGCTAGATTTTGTCGGCTAGAATCTGATGTTACTACCATGAAGACCATCGTCCAGAGCGGCAATAAAAGCATAGATAAGAAACAAACGAGACCACCGGTGAAGGACGGCACTGGGTTGTGTTGCACGATGGCTTATGGTGTGTTCCATGAGAGCAGGCATACAATCGTTCGGGAATTTGTAAATTGTTTTTACGACTCGAGATTTTGTTCTTATAACTCGAGAAGAGTGATCGGTTATTCGACAATTTCCTTAAGAAAAATAAATTCCAAAGTGCTTTCCGTCCAAACTGAAAAGATTCAATGGAATCTCCTGTGATTTTATGTAAGAAATTTACATTGACGAAATCGTAAAGTACTGGATGCATTTTATTGTGATTTTATAATAAGTGAATGCACTGAATTGTGTCCCATCAAGTACCGTTTTTCTTTTCACGGCCGTTCAATGGATTAGTGGCATTATTGTGACATTTGTTCTCATTGATTTTTAAATAACGCGAGTGTAGAAATTGAGCAAGTGTTTTGCACTGGTTCTGTGCTGTTCAATGCCATCAATGTTTCAGTAACTGATATGTTATATTTCAAATCGTTGATTCTACGATGGAAAGTAATTTGCCGTCGTTCATGTAGTTTATTTGTTGTATTTGTGGGACGGAAACTATTCAATAATGCTTTTAAATTTGACGGTTTGTTGGCATACTAACAATACAAGAAGGGACACTTACAAATTGTACGAGCTTTTCGCTCCGGTGTCCGTTTGGAGTGTTTCATCGTTTAGCTGTGTTAAAGAATTGCTTATGGTGTCGTTTTATATATTTCGGCTCATCGCTTATTACAAAATGGATGAATGGTTTTGTCGTGGTTGATGAGGCGCAAAAGTTATCCTTGCCATGTGTGAAGTTTTCCTCAACATATGCAAGAATACGTTACGATTGTTTGGGAAACACAGATTTTTCGCTGGCCAATACCTGACCCTTCATATATATATGTACTACTGTGCCCAAAAACTAAAGTGACATTGTATTTATTTTGAAAATTCTTTATTTATAATTCCGAATCAATTTCATCCCCTTCAAAGTAGTCCCCTTTCGATGCAATGCACTAAGGCCAACGGATTTTTCAATCTTCGAAACACTGATTGTAGTCACTTTCCGGGATGGCCTTCAGTTCCGTATTCACTGTGGCTTGTATCTCCTCTATCGTATCAAAACGGTGTCCTCGGTCTTTTGAGCTTACTAAATAGCCAGGAGTCGCAAGGCGTCAGATCAGGTGAATACGGTGGTTGCGGAACGATATGGGTTGGATTTTTGGCGAAATGATCACGAATTACGAGTCCAGTGTGGGATGGTGTATTATCGTGGTGTAAAAACCAAGAATTGTCTTTCCACAATTCCGTCCTTTTTAGGCGGATAGCGTTACGCAAACGACATGTAAATTTGACATAGATGTCACTGACAGTACTACCAACTTAAAAAGAAAAATTCTCCAAATCCTCCGACAGGCGTAGTTTAAATTCGAATGTCACCTTATTTTTGGGCACAGGGCTTTCCAATAAAAGGTGTTATTTTGATATTTAAAAAAAAATACCATTTTTTAACATAAATGATCGGATGTTTACTTTATTATAAAGAAAAGGTTATGTCGTTAATAGTAAAAATAACATCAGGCAAATAATCACCACGACCACGCTTACAGGACCATATTCTTTTCATGAAATTTTCCATAACCAAATCGCAAAGTGGCTGCCCTATGTCCTATATAGCCTCACGAATTCTATCTTTGAGGTATTGAATTGACACTAAGCTATTAGTGTAGACCTTCTCTTTCAAGTGGCAGGAATAAGTCGCAAGGTGTTAAATCACATGATCTCGTTGGCCAATTGTAATCACCTCTTCGAGAGAGAACACGGTCCGTAAAAGGTCAATGGTTTTGTTGCTTCTGTGGCACGTAGCCCCGTCTTGTTGAAAACAAACGTTGTCCAGATCAATACCATCCAATTTCGGCCATAAAAAATCATTAATCATCTCTCGATAGCGCAATCTATTCGCCGTAACTTGGAGCAACTCCAACCTCATTTTCGAAAACTCCAACCTCATTTTCAAAAAAAGTGAAGTCCAATGACTCCGCCGGACCATAAATCGCAACCAAACATTCACACGTTGAGAATAGAGAGGGTTTTCAACAATAACTCTTGGGTGCCACAATTTTGCTTGCTGACGAAGCTACCGAGGTGGGAATCGGCCTCATCATCCAAGATGATTTTTCGATGGAATTCCGGATCATGTTCATGCATTTCAAGGACTCAATCAGCAAAGACACGACGTTGTTGATGATCGATCGGCTTGAGTTCTTGTGTTAACTAAACTTTATTAGCCTGAAGACCCAAATTTTTATGCAAAATACTGTGTAATGACGTTTGTGGAATACCTCATTCCAAAGAACGACGAGAAATGGACAAACCTGGTTTTTTTTCAACACTTTCCGCTACAGCAGCAATATTCTTGGCTATTCTTGAGTGACGCGCACTGGTTTTAGTCTTCATATCACTAAATTGTCCCAACAGCTTGAATTTTTCCACCAATTTCTGTATTGCGGTCCGGCAAGGTGCTTCACGACAACCCAAAAATGTTCGAGTTTTACAAAATGTCTCTGCCTAGTTTTCACCATTTTTATAGTGAATTTGAATAATTTCAATGAATTTTTGAAGCATGTATCGTTCCATTTTTATAAATGTCGTGGTTTTTACTTGTCAAATGTCAAAAAACGATAGCTTCAAAAGTGACATCCACCGAAATAGCGGTCTATTCAAAATAACACGTCTTATTGGAAAACCCTTCATATGTTTCTGGAGATTAATAGAACAAATAAAATATTAATCACAAATTCTATTCAAGTCAACGCTGAGATTTTATAAATTTCGCATGAACATTTTAATTCATGAAAGCTTTTGTGTCGGAAAACGGAGATACTGCTAAGGCAGTTTCGTTGATGACTATTAGTTTAGTATTTGGAATTAAGCCAAAACGAAAAAAAATACCATGTAATTAATTTGATTTGATTTTCTTTTCTATTGTAAGCGAAAGTGAAAAAGTTTAATGTACAAAGTATTAATATTAAGTATAAATAATAGTTTAATTACAAACATTGATGCGT
Source organism: Odontomyia ornata (assembly GCA_963969285.1). NCBI lineage: Eukaryota > Metazoa > Arthropoda > Insecta > Diptera > Stratiomyidae > Odontomyia > Odontomyia ornata. The sequence continues at coordinate 58,449,445 of OZ017739.1, read as the reverse complement.
TATTCTCAATAAAGGCCCTTACATCCTTATACGCCCCAACAACAAGCGCTCGTCGAAGGAAGACTGGGTGAGTACTTTCTTTGTTTATTGATGAACAAATATATATTTTTACATTAAGTCAAAAAAAATTCAACGCTAACATACAGGCAAGTGTGTATTTTAGTTGGGTTTTATAATGTCTAACATTTTCATTTTTTTCCAATACCATGTAACATAATATTCTCACTAACAGTGTTTAAGATCAGTTCTACATATATAGTTAACAATGAATTATTTATAAATTTCTGCATTGTGTTCATAGGGACAAATCTTCCATCAATTTCGTTCCTTCTCGCAACCAAATGAGAAACGCATTTTTATTATTTATAATGAATTTACCTTAAATTATGAATTGTTATAACCCAGACCACGGTCTTCTCATTTTTCGAGAACCCTGAACAGGTATGGGACCCACCACGTTAACCGGCCCCTCCACTCATGAGCTAGCCATCGGGTGAGCTCATCCCTTTTGGTTATTACAGGTGCTCTTGTTGGGTAAAGTGACCTTCTTATTTATGATAAATTGCTATATAATTCAGTCATATAAGACTTTAACATAAATCTGAAATATTTTTAATTATTATTATTTAAGGGGAAAATTCACGCAAATTATGTTTGTATGAATTTTTCATTTAAATGGAAGATATACGGCTAGGTCTACAATGGATCTTGATCCGGATGGGGAGATGTGAGGGCCACCGCTTCCTTCTGGATGCCCCATTCTTATTTGGGGGTTGTCAATATCGAAAAGTAACAAAGAAATCCTCTTGAGCCCCACGCGTGTTAATCAGGTTCCCTTCCGTAGGTTACCCCGTCGAACCATGAGCTATGTCTTGTAAGTCATGAATACAAAATTGTTCATAGTTGAGCCTTGTGGTGGGTAAAAGAACCTGCCCCACAATACTGCAATGCTAGTCTGCCAGTGCATTCACGCGTCTTCAGATAAGGCCAATTCCGGCGAGCCCTAATATCTTCCGTTGAAGAGGCAGTAGACCATCGCTACAGTCCTTAATGGACATTTAAAATACTTTTTACACTAGAAATGTGATAGTTTATTGCCAACCGTAGCGTTGAAATCATGTAGAATTAACTATGCGTCATTTTTAGGTAAAGTTTTGAACGTTTTTTTCGTTTCTTCGTCCTTTACGTCGGTCGGAGCAGGTACATTTATTTGCCAAACTTTAAAGAATTCCGCTTTTATATGGAAAACACACAACCGTACATAGATTGCCTTGAATTGATAACGTGTGATTTTAACTTCCTACCCACAATGAAGGCCACAAAGAATTCTCGCTTTCGAGTAGGGTTCCCACTTTTGAGTATTGTGTGTGGTCTCATATCATAAATATCACTTCCAGTTCAATTCGTTTCCTGGACTGCCAATATTTTTAATAAATATTGCCCTTTTTGGGCTTTTGCATCCTACAACAAGCACTTCTAATCATCTCAGTCTATTGACCGCGCCCGAGCAGCGATGAACTGCTTTCGTTAACCGAGTCCTTGGTTTTCAGACTGATCCCCGGCCTTGAGCCCTCCCAACGAATATCTTTTTAGGCATGCGTTGTTCGTCCGTATGGTTAATGCGTCCAGTTTATTGCAGCTTTCGCAGACTTAAAAGCGTTGAGTCCTCCGGCTTGTCAAAAACTTCATACAGCTTATGGTTGTTTCGAAAAGGCCATTGGTCTTGTCTAGTTTCACTTTAATTATTCCCCTGAGGACCCGTCATTCAAAGGCGTTCAAAATGTTTGCGGATGCTCGGGTTAGGGTACATGTTTCACACCCATATCACAAATTTGTATATTTGGAGCTTTGGTTTCCTGTGTATGCAGCTGAGCTTCAAGATCATCAACTGCATTCTTCGTAGTATTTTGTTTCTTTCTTTACCGGTTCTCATTATTTTGGCGCCTAAATATATGAATTCAAAAAAAATTTTATGTTGTATTTGCCAAATGTGCTATTTTGGGTATTTTTCCTCGACTGCGTTATGAGCTCTACTAGTTTTGCTTCGCTGTCGAGTTTTAGAAAAAGTTCTTTGTCAGTTGTTAATGAGCATGACAAAATGTTGATGTCATCTACGTGGGCTTCTAATTGGCTTCACTTGTATAGTAATGTGCCTCTTGCATCGACAGGTAGCTTTCTGCTGACATATTTCAGAGAAAAAGTGAATGGCAATAAGGCCAGCCGATCTCCTTGCTTTATTCCAATATTTTTGTCGAAGGTGTCGGTGAGTTAGTTATTGATGTGGACTGAGAAGGTTGTCAACGTCATTATAATTTTGGTAAGATGAACTTATTTGGCTAAGATACCAACGCAAAGTATTATTTGGTACAGTAAGTTATGATCAATACTACCGTATGCTTACTTAGAGTGCACGAAAATTTCGTGTATATCTATGTTGAGCGCTCAGCATTTCTCGAGTACTTATTTGACAGTGAAGAATTGGTCTTTTGTCGATCTCCCTGCTCAAAACCACTTTGATACTCCTCAATAATACTGATTTCACAATATTTTCTGAGAGCTTTGAAAATATATTGTACACCAAACAAAGTAGTTATATGCCTCTTATAGTTTTCATACTGTAGCTTGTAATCTTTTTTATGGTTCGTTAATAAAAAAGATTGGTTTGACCCGTTTAGCATATGTTTTTTTTTTGCTAAATGTCTTAGAAGATTTTACAGATGGCTTTCGAAATACCACCATATTTGATGAGCTCCACTGGTATTTCATCGATGCCCGGCGCTTGATTATTCGTTTGTACTTTAATGGTGGAGCAAACTTCATCCAGAGTTGACGGAGCCAATAAAAGCTCTCGGGGAATACCTATAAGCTACGATATTCTAGAGCTTGGTGGAGGATTAAGGAGGTTCTTGAAATATGATGTCCATATTTCCTTAATTCCGGTTCCATAAACGATGATGTTGCTGATGTCATCACGGCAGAGTGTGGTTTTGGCCTGATAGCCTCGTTTTAACTTTTCACTACTTTGCATGCTTATCTCATGTTGTTGCTCACTAGAGTTATATCGATGCTTCTCATTTGGTCGTCATAGTATTTTCTCTTCTTAATTCTAATTGTCTTATTCGCTACTCTTCTGAAATTTATTATTATTCTCTCTTTGTCATGATTTTCCTTCCTAAGTATTGCTTGTACACCTGATTTTCTTTCCTGGATTGCCAGTGTGTTGAATTTATATTAGCTAGCCGATTGTGAAAGGTCCTTAACAGCACCTGGGTTGTTTAGTTATCTGGCACTCTAGGATCCAATGGCATAGTCCATCTTTCGGTTGCAAGGTCGTTGCCGTATGTCCAATTCATTCTGTGGCGATGTTTCAGGTTTTGGGATTTTCAAGGACGCGAAGCTAAAGTGATTATATTCACATCTACTTTCAGGCGCGGAAGACTCGCCTTCACCTCTTACATTACCACAACGGGAGTGTAAGTAGGATTTAGTAGAAGAACCGCACGTGTACGATATTGGATGTGATTGACGGTTCTTAGTTTTTAATGTTCCACCAAACCCAATGTACAACCCTGAAACACTTTACTCCCATTAATTTTCACATCTCTGATGATGGTTTTATGTTGTTTATATTTTAGTCTTTGGTTGTAATTAATTCTATCATATTTTTCTAAGACTCATCTCTTCTTTGGGTCGCAAATTGGGTTTACTGGTTCCACAATAATGGGGTGTTAAATGTCGAGAAATATTAATAACTGTAAATACATCTACAGACCTGCTACTAAATCTACTAACACCTCCTTGTTGCGGACGTAAGAGGGTGAAAGCGAATCTTTCACGCCAGGTAGTGGAATCGAAGTAATAATCATACCGCTGGAGTGCAGCTTGGGTGACGGGCTAACTCCCCGTCCCTGGAAAACTCTCAAATGTTTCGAAACCTACAGACAACCCTCGGACTAGATTGGACTCATGGCAACGACCTCGCAATCGGAAAAAGGACTATGGCTTTCGATCCTGGAATATCAGACCACTCAATTATCCTGGCGCTGTTACGGACCTTTTACAACAGGCCAGTTAATATCAACTAAACATTCTGACAATCCAGGGAATTACCTAGACTGACAATGATATTTAAGACATGACATCGCACACAATAGTCAAAAGTGGGAAGCCTACTCAAAAACGAGAATTTAGAGTGGCTTTTATTGTGAATAGCGAGTTAAAATCGCACGTTATTGATTTAAGGAAATAAGCGAACGGCTACGTGCGATCCGTACAAAAGCGAAATTCTTCAAAATCTGGCTGATAAATGTTCACGCCCCGACCAAAGAAAAGGAGGAAGAAATTAAGGAAAAATTTTATAATCAACTGGAATAACTAGTCAATTCATTGCCTACAAATCACACAAAAACAATTCTGAGTTATTTTAATGCTAAAATTGCCAGCGAGATATCTCATCGAGAAACGACTGGAGGATATAGCCTCCACAATGAAACAAATGACAACGGCCAGTGCCTGATTGACTTTGCATGTAGCTTAAATCTAGTCATTTGTTCGACTTGCTTCCCACATTGACGCATTCATAAAATGACCTGGGTATCACTGGATGGCAACACACAAAACCAGATCGATCAAGTTCTGATCCAACAACGTTGGGCCTCGAGCATATTTGACGTCCGTAGAAACTGAGGTGCCAATGGTAACTCAGATCTTTACTTGATCAAATTAACTTATCGATGTCATATGTTGAAGGCATATTCAGCGAAGACCAGCCCGCTACGAAAATTTGACATCAAAAGGCTCAAAACAGCGTCTGTGGCCAAGCATTTCATGGAGACCCTTGACAACCAGCTGGCTCCCATCTTGTCAGATGCATCATAAAAAACAAACAACGAGCTCTGGATGGAAGGAATAAAATAATTAAAATTATGTAAAGAAAATACTATGACGACCAACGGAGAAGTATAGATGTAAGTCTAGTGAGCAACAATACAAGACAAGCATACAAAGTAGTGAAAAGCCTGAAACGTGGTTAATATGCTCTGACGTGATGACGTTGTCAATATCATCGCTGATGAAGCCAAGATTAAGGTAAGAAGGGCATCATACTTCAAGAACCTCCTTAATCCTCTGCACAGCCGCAGAGCATCAGAGATTACAGATGTTTGCGGTGGCCTCCATTGGCTCGACCAAATCTGGATGAAGTTTGTTTCATCAAAGCTCAAAAGAATAATGAAGTGCCAGGTATCGATGAGATTTTAGTAGAGCTCATCTTATATGGTGACAGCAATGTTCATAAAGCTATACACAAAGTCATTCAGCACATTTGGCAACAAGAACATATGCCGAAAGAATGGAGTCAATCAATTATATTCCCAATCCACAAAGAAGATGACAAGCTACAGTCCGAAAATTAAAGAGACATATCACTACTTTGTACGGCGTACAAAATATTTTCAAAGATCTTAGAATATAAGGTCGCATCATACACCAACAGTATTATTGGGTTGTATCAAGGTCGTTTTAGAGCAGGTAGATTGATAATGGACCAGTTGTTCACAGTCATGCAGGTACTTGAAAAATAGTGGGAGTTCAACATAGACGCACACCAAATTTTCGTGGACTTTAAGCAAGCATATGAAAGTATTGACCATAACGTACTGTACTAAATAATGATTTGCTTTGGCATGTCAGCCAAATTAGTCCGTCTTACCAAAATAACAATGAAGTTGATCACCTCCCAAGTCTGCATGAATAACCAACTCACTGATCCCTTTGACACAAATATCGGACTAAAGAAGGGAGATGGGCTGGCCACATTGCTTTTCAATTTTGTTCAGGAGTACGTCATAATTAAGGTATCTGTCGAAACACGTGGTACATTACTATTCCAGTCGAGCCAAGTAGTAGCCTTTGCGGATGACATCAAAATTTTGTCACGGTTATTAACAACTGCTAAAAAACTCTTACTGAAACTCGACAGCAAAGCAAAGCTAGCAGGGCCACAAATCAATTAAAATAAAAGAAATCTCACGACGCAGTCAAGAAATCATACCTCAAATACACAAAATATCACATTTGGTGAATACAGTATTGAAAATGTGGGCAAATTTGTGTATCTAGGCGCCAAAATGACGAAAACAGGTAATAGAAGAGACGAAATACGCCGAGCTTGCAAATTAAAATTTTTATTGAAGAACCACTGCCTTCACAGGAAAACAAAGCTTCAACTATACAAATCTGTAATAAGACCTGTGTCATGCTGTTCTTGTGAAATATGGCCCTTACTTAAACATCTGTAAATATATTGAACACCTTTGGGTGACGGGTCCTGAGGCAAATAATCAGAGCGAAGCTAGACGGGGACCAATGGCGTATTCGATGAAACCATAAACTGTATGAAATTTTTGACGAACCGGTGGTCTCAACAATTGGAAGATACCAGAAGGTTCAATGGTCTAGGCACATGAATCGTATGAATGAGCAGCGGGTACCCAAAAAGGTATTCTCTTGGGAGAACTGAAGGCTGGAGACCAGTGGAAAAATCGTGAAATTGCTGGTCTGACTCGGTGAATGAAAACAGTTCATCGCTGCTTGCATTTTCAAATCGGAGGACGCGGTCAATGGATGGAGACAGTTGGAGGCACTGTTTGCAGGAAACGAAGGGCCGAGTGGAGCTGTAGTGCTAAGAGGAAGACGTAGAAGTAATAGCGAATCTAGTAACGTTAAACACTCTTCTATCAGACAATTTGCATTTGAAATCAACCACTTCGTCATATTTACCGCCAGCAAGAAGACAAGCCAGCAGTACTTCCCGCGTGTGGATACGTATACATCACCAAGGCCGAAGTGAAAGCTTGAAATCCTTTCCACCTGACATATCGCTGTTCAAAATAGGCAAAACAGCGCCTGCGTTCAAGATAGTTGGATCCATACCAACCTTGAATCAGAAATGAATGATTTGATGCAACCAGTATACATAGAAAAAAATACACAGGAATGGGAATAGCACCAATTATATGACCAATGCATAGATGACAACACTGTTACTAAGATGGTTGACTGTACCAACAGGCCCATGTTTTAAAAACTGGTAAATCCATGGGGCTTACGATAAAGAAGCTCCAAATTTAAAATGAATTACCATGGTCATGTCGACATTACAGTATCCGCAGATATCAATGTATTGGTCAGAAAAATGGAGGGTACAGAAAATAGCAATGACATGATCAAAGATAGATTTTTCTTCAAAAGACTGAAGCTAAAATGTGTCTATGATCGTGTGGTGACAGTGAAATTAAAGCTTCGAAAAATTTGGAAAATCTAGCCTCTATTTAAATGCATCCTAGCTGAATACCGCAAACAAAATCATCATAGGGAAATGAATATTGGTGAGATGATCATCCCTTTTACTGAAGAGTATCACATGTGGCAGTACTATCTCAACAAACTAAATCCAGTCGTCCTAAAAGTTTTCATCTTAGCCTCACCAAAAGGTGTCGTTTGCTGCATGGCAATTTATCAGGGAAACACAGCATTTCTCAATGAATCAAACAAGGATTTAATTTGGGAGGGGCTGCAATTATTCATTTGACTAGAACTTTGGTTCTAGGGCATTTATTATTATTTTTTGCCCGATTTTTCACCACTCCGAAATTTTGCGACGAACTAATTAAGCTTGGCTTCTACTGCACCATAACTATTATGAACTCCGAAAAACTGCGCATTAACTGAAGAAAAAATGTTTAAAAAGCAAGCAAGAGGTAGCTGCGAAGTAAAAAGAAGAGGTAGCTGCGAAGTAAAAAGAAGATCGCAAACTCGCTGTGAATGTGTGGCTTGACAATAAAACTGTACGTGGTATTTTGCTCAGAATTACGATAAACGTGATCAGTGGTCTAAAAAAAATAAAAGATACGTTATAGTGAGGCAGCCAGATGTTATTAAAAAGTGCAACGAAAACATAGGTGGCGTCGATTGCTGATCTGATGCTTTTGGTTTATTCCTCCCACAATCGTAAAAAAGTGGACGTTTCACGTTATCTCTCACCTTTGGATTTGTATGCGGTGAATTTTTGGCTACAATGTAGGGCTATAGAAGCTGAAAAGGGCCCACAAAAGAAAAATATTGCGCACATGTAAGAATTTAAACTGAATTTGGGCACCAAACTCATGGATCAAAATCATGATGAATGTGAGAATTGAACTCGAGCAAAAGCACAAAAAGCGTAAGATTCTCATAAAACCCGTTCCTTCTAAAGATATTGACACTAAAAGTGCTGCACAGAAAAAGTGGCTGCGATAAAAAAACCGCAGTGCTATGCAAAAAATGTGGAATTTGTTTATGTTTTTCCACCAATCGCAATTGTTTTACAAATGTTCATGAAGGCTGATAAAAAAAATGTTCATATCTGTCAGAATATCTCTTATTTTCAATTCCTTTGATTTTGCAAATAAGTTTAAGTTTCGATGATAATGTTTAAGGAAGGTTTTGTTTTTTTTTATTCTGATGTCTTTAATAAAAATACATAATGAAACAAAACTGAAATCTCTTGACTCCTTGAGATGTATCTTTGAAAAGTACAGGGTTTTTCAATAAGAGGTGTTATTTTGAATAGATCTTCTGATTTAACACCTTGTGACTTCTTCCTTTGAGGCGACGTGAAAGAAAAGGTCTGTGCCAACAGCCCAGCGTCAATTCAAGGCCTCAAAGATGTAATTCGTGAGGCTATCGAGGACAAAGGGCAGCCACTTTGCGATTTGGTTATGGAAAATTTCATGAAAAGAATATGGTCCTGTAAGCGTGTCGTGGTGGTCATTTGCCTGATGTTCCTTTTCACTATTAATGACATACCTTCTTCTTTATAATAAAATAAGCAGTTGGTCATTTATATTAAAAAATGGCAATTTTCTTTTAATATCAAAATAGCACCTCTTATTGAATTTGGTTATGGAAAATTTCATGAAAAAGATATGGTCCTGTAAAGGTGGTCGTGTTAATCATTTGCCTGATGTTATTATTTACTATTAACGGCATACCTTTTTCTTTATAATGAAATAAACGTCCGATCATTTATATTAAAAATGGCATTTTTCTATTAATATCAAAATAACACCTCTGATTGGAAAACTCTGTATTAGGCCATCCAAGGCACTAAATAAATGGAAAAGTATTTCTATACTCTTTAACACAATGACAAATAATAAATAAATAAAATGCCATTGTTTTTTCAAAAGGACAAAGCGAAATACCAGATTTTTTAAGTCAAATATTTTTTTTACTATTATTCCAACAGTAAGCCTTCATCAAGGTGGGATTATAAGAGTTTCAAATTGAAATTCCAAAAAAGTAACTCTGGAACTCAGGAAGCTATTGTTGGGTTTCCAAGAAACATTTTAGGCTGCTTTCGCTATCGCATGTATAGTTAATGTCCTATACAGAATCTAAATTTGCAGCTCAGAATCTCTTTATTTATTTATTTATTCGACAAACAAGGCATAATTTAAATTTAAATACATAGTAATCTGAATTAAAAACAAAAATAAAAAGCACAAAAAAATACTATCTGTGTTGTCGAGGAACTGAGGATTTTTGGTATTTTGTACTTAAAACAGAACTTGGGCGTGGTTGGGGAGTAATGCTCGCTAAACTTATTGAAGATTTAACAGCATCTGTTAACTGGCTCATTGCCTGCAGAATTGGTGTGGTGCGTACTCGGGGTTAACATGAGGATGTGTCTAGTGTCTCTAACAGGATCGTGAAAGTGAATCTTGTCTGACGAAAATATAACTTGAATATTACACATTTAGATGTCGCAAGGTAGACATGCAGACAAAGCGGCTCTTCTGGAAGCGAGTGATGTCTGCTTTAATGTTTGAAGTTGATTCTCATAAGATGGTAGGTTATGAAAAAAAGTTGGGTCGTACAGAGATCTTAAGGCAAAACGTAAAAATTATTTCTGTACGGACTCAAGTCTGCGGCCAAAGATTTCATATTTAGGGTCCCAAATTATGCAGCCGTATTCGAGAATGATTTTATTGCCCAAACATTCATAAATTCTTTCGCCCTCCGTTCAATGAAACCTAGCAGCTTGTTAACTTTATCCAGTACTTCATCATAGTGAAGGCTGAATTTGAGTTTGGAGTCTAAAACTACACCAAGGTCTACAATTTTTTCAACTCTTCTCAGTTTTGTGTTATTAATTTGATAATTACGTATGATGACATTCCATTATCTTTATAAACTTATTACGAGACATTTTCCAAACCAAGTTCAAGGTGATTCACATCGCACTATTGGTGGAGGGTGGTTAATTTGTACCACAGAAAAGATACATCAGTTAAAGATTGTATTCTGTGATACATTTTGAAGTCGTCGGCATAAAAAAGGTGCGGAATATCAAAGAGTGCTTTTGAAAGATGTGAGATGAAAATGTTGAATAAAAAAGCACCAAAATGACTGCCCTGAGAAATTCCAGAGGTGACACTGATCTCACGTGACAACTGACCTTGAATGTTGACAAATTGTATTTGGTTTTTCAAATAGGACCGAACCCAGCAGAGTACCGAATCGGATATGCCGAAACTACGGAGATTGTTTAGCGGAATTCCATGGATTACTCTATCAAATGTTTTGCTGAAATCTGTGTTTATGGCGTCAATCTGATTTCTTTGCTTCATTTCATTAAGAATATCTGACGTCAAAGTGATTAGATTAGTGGTAGTTGATATGTTTTTACGGAAGTCATGTAGCTCTTCATTAATTTCTAAATTAATAATAAAGGGAGAATGAATAATAAGGGGAAAGACTTTACTACATAAAATTTTACTACCTAAAATTTTCTCAAACAATTTCGCATGGCAGACAAAATAAAAATACCCCTGTAGCTCACCACAAGCCGCTTTTCATCTTTTTTTAAAATATTTGTGGTATAAAAGATGGCTTTCAAAGCTTAGGAAAGATACCACTAGAAAGTGAATTATTAAAAATAATGAAGAGAGGTCTAATCAGTTCACTTTTGCAGAGAGCCAAAATGCAGGATGGAATCAGATCAAGGCCAGATTCTTTATTCAAATGAAGATCATCAATAGCTTGGAGATTTTATCTTCAGAAATAAAAACGCTTTCTATAAGGATCCCTGACGCTATTTTTGGTAGCTTTAGGTCTGGTGAAGTGCTGAGAATGGTCTTCAAAAAACTCGCAGATCTGTTCTGTACTAGATGGCATCGAGTCTTTGTGTGTCATTATCGAAGGGTAGCCATAAGTTTTACGCTTAAGGTTTCCAAAGTCAGAAACTTTCTAGGGTTAAATATAGTTTCCTCCACTGTAACCATAACATACGGTTGATATGCATCTTATGATTTAAGTTTAAATTCTAGAGCAAGATCGTCATATTTACTCTTCATCTCATCGCTGGCATCATTCTGCCGGTTTAGAAGCTTGTAGAGTTTATTTTTTTGATGCTTTAAATGCCTGAGATCGCTCCCTAGCCACGGTTCTGAAATTTTGTCTTTTTTTTTATTTTACAAGTAGGTATGAATGATTCAATGGCGTCAAAAATTATGGTGTAAGAGGTGGGTAGAGCTGTATCCAAATATAACGTTGACAGAATATCATTCCAATCCACTCGGGATAAAAAACTATTAATTTTTTCATAGTTGCCATTTTGAAAGTCATATAAAATAGTGGAATTGTTCGATATCGAATTAAAAGTAATATATCAGGAGTGGACAATTCTACAGTAAAAGCAGAGTAATGAACTAAATTAGAAAACAGATGCTCGTTGTCATCAGTTGAACTGATCACTACCTCGTCGTAAGCGTTAGAAAAAATAATCTCTAGCCATCTGCCATTTTGGTTAGGTATAGGAACTACGTGCTACAAATCGTAACTATAGGGTTTTTCAATAAGAGGTGTTATTTTGAATAGATCTTGTGATTTAACACCTTGCAACTTCCTCCTTTGACGCCACGTGCAAGAGAAGGTCTACGCCAATAGCCCAGCGTCGATTCAAGATTCAAAGATGGAATTCGTGAGGCTATCGAGGATATAGCGCAGCCACTTTGCGATTTGGTTATGGAAAATTTCAGTAAAGGATATGGTCCTGTAAGCATGTTGTGGTGGTCATTTGCCTGATGTTACTTTTCACTATTAACGACTTACCTTCTTCTTTATAATAAAATAAGCAGTTGATCATTTATATTAAAAAATGGTATTTTTCTTTTAATATTAAACTAACACCTCTTATTGGAAAACCGTATAGGGTATTGTTCTTCATTTACTCACCAAAATAAAGACAGTACGAATTTCTGGCTTTGTAAAAGTTAAGCAAAATGCATAAAGCTCAGAAAAAGGTTTTTCAAATCTTCTCATTCAACATGTGTTGAAGAACTGAGTTCTCTTTGTATTCTCTTTCCAATCATCGAATCAAAGTCATGCTATTCGATAGTAGGCAGCATCTTATAATAAACATATTGTGTTTGCTTATTTGTTTGTACTAAAATCGCGGTAATATCCATCCACCTACACTGTTACGTGCCATCTTACCTCTAACCGTGAAAGATAATAGTAATAGTAGCGACCTGTTGCGAGAAATGTATCTTGAACTGAAAAGGGCTCCCTGAGACTCCTTGCATTGGCAATAGAGACAGGCAAAGAACACATACAATAGGATACACCATACTTACCATATTCACTACGATGTAATACCCGCTTTACTACATGCCTTCAACATACTTACCTGCTTGCTTCTTCGACTCGTCGTACCGATTTGGCCCCAGCGTACTTGGTACACCTGCCTTGAGCATATATTATTTATACTTCCTGCAAACTTAAGTTCCTTTATGGCTGATATCACGGAAAGCACGAAATGAAAATTTACAGGTTTCTTCTTTGAAAAGTATCACAGTAAGTTTTCACGGTGAATGACTACTGAGTTGGATGAGACTGGAGGTATGTGAACTTCTATTTGGTGGTTGTTTTGTTGTTGTTGGTTGTGTATAATCATCACAGTCGCGAATGCAGAATGTTGGTAGGGAAACTGCTCGTCGTCGAGATGCTTTTCCTTGTAACGCATTCTACTTACCTCAAGTCCTTTCTCGCTTCTGCCGAGATAAAGTGGTTGACAACATCACCTTGCATTTTCTTTCAGTAATTTCTTTCCATACGTTAGGGAAAGTTGCGACATACAAGTATAATACTACAATTTGATTAAATGGATACTAATTGCATAAGCAAGCATCCATGATATTATCAATATGACCTGCAAGAAGTTATGTGCTTTTATTAGTTGACAGAATATAAATTTTGAAATATTAATTTTCCCTGCAGAGTTTCATGAGGAAAAGCTAAGTTTAATTTTATTTTAATATTGTTCAAAGACAAATTACCATTTATAACCGAAATGAAAAAATAAATATTCAAATACAGGGTAATGGCACATCCAAATAATTTGAATGCTTTATTTATGGATACTTGTATTTACCTTTTACTTGAGTTTCACTAAAATGATGTCGTTTCATTCCTTTTGGAGTTTGCTATTTCAACTTAAGGTAGAAAAGTTTTTAATTAGTAGAAATCTTAATGTCGAAACTTTATCCATTTTTAATCAAGTCTTAGAACGACGATGAAGAGACGTTTTAATGCATTTTAATAGGATTATTTGCCCTATTCGACATTACGTGCATTAACAGTGCAAGCAAGGGCAAGTCGCAGTACGCTTGAAAGCGAAGGACTCAATCTTTGATTAGGTCTAATTGAAGTTGCATGAACTTTACTGCATTCTTGTGCATTAGTCCCTCCAATCTTCACTCCCCCCTAACGTCCGCCCTCTCAAGGACTCCAAGTCGTCCTGTTGTCATATTGCATTAAATTATTGAGAACCAAGATGATGCTGTTTACACAATTAATGTTTAATAATCAAATGGAATTTTCAATGGAATAGATGCTGCTCCAGCCATGAGTCGTCGTGACTGTCGTCTTTACTCCTTGTCAGCCGGCGCATAATGCGGTCAGATCAAGGAGCAGCACAGGATCTATGGTGGCGAGAATAAATACAGTCTTATCTGCAGGTAAATTGGATTAGATACTAGCTGACGTTGAGCTTAAGTTATGATTCGCGGATTAGATGCAATGGTCGTGTGACATGAGGTCGCATTATGTATTCTATTTGGAGCTTGGATTTGTCAAGTATCCACTTGACATAGGACATTCCGAGGGAAGCGCTGATAAGAATCTACACGGCGTAGATTCCAAGGCTGATTGTACATTTGATGCAACGTAATATAATATTTGCAGAATATTCAATGCGGGATTGGTTGCTGTGATGCTTAGAGAAACTCATTTCATAAGTCCTTGAGTTATTCATAATATTCCAGGAAAATGCCAAGGATTAAAGTAGTTGTAAGACTGCTTTGTTGCCTTTCGCGGAAATAAGTGCTAGATGAAAGTGTGGGGTACATCTTACTCTGTCAAAAGTGCGTAAATATTAAACATGTTAATCTGAATGAATTTACAACCGGTGTGTTTGCATAATGTGAACTTTGGTGTATATTTATGCGAATTTCAATTTCATAGTAATCTAAATATGACGACTCTCATAGTGGTTTATACATGAAGACTCCCTACAAAAAATGAGCTTTCCAGTTTTTTATAAGACACAATGCTTGTAAAGGTAGAAAAAATCTATAAAAATGTGTATGTTTTCCTATTAAAGATTGTGTTTGAAAAATATAGTATTCTATAGGTCGTAGCCTGGCATTTTCCTAAAAGTATTTCAAATTGTTTGAGCCCGGTTCAGTCCCTACTCAAGTACAAAAAATTATAATGATTTTTCACTGTCGTTCCAGATTCCCCGAAAGAAATGTAAACCGACCTCTCATCTTTATTGACGTGAAGTCTCGGTAATTGCCAACAAACTGTATCCAACAGGTCAATTAGCCCAGACATCCTCTACTTAGTCCGAAATGCCTGCTGGCAGGCTAGCTAGTTCGGAGAGGAGTTTAGATTGCATATTATTTTTCAGCCACTGATTCCAATGCCCAATAATATCATTTAACAACTGTCAGGTGGTGAGGTGAAATTTATCAGCTCTATAGAAAAAACGTTCAAAAAGTGGAATTTTAAAGTGAAATCAGCTGTTTCTTGATTTGGTGAATTTGGTGTTAGAATTTCGGTATTTTCAAGAGTGAAAATAAGGATAAGTACATCATCTTAGAGGAAATTCTACATTTAAAAATTCTGCATTAAACCGCTAGATTTTCCAATTATTTTTTGTACGAGGAGAGGGATTCTCATGTAGTACGAGATAATTTGAAAAATTTATAATGAATTTAGAAAATTTATAATAAATTTAGAAAATTTATAATAAATTTAGAAAATTTATAATAAATTTATAAAAGTTAGAATAAACTTAATAACAATTTTTCCAACTAATTATTATTGATAATTTTCCAATTAATTTTATAAGATGTGTTAATATTATTTCTCCTACGCGTAATAAATTGATATTGCAGACAATTTATAAAATAATAATTATCATCATAAGATTAAAATAGTAGTGATTGAATCCTTTTCAACTATTATTGGTAAGAGTTCCTAAAATAATAAATAAGGAAAATGTCGACGGTGGAATGCAACAAATGTGGTAAATACAAAAAAACCGCTAAGAATTCGGAACAAGGAATAGGGTGTGATGGAATATGTAATAAGTGGTTCCACATAAGCTGTATTAAAATGTCTGAAGAAAGATATCTAAAGATTATGGAGATTACTCAAGATGTTCTCTGGATGTGCTCCGCTTGTAAATCTTATAACAAAAAATTAAAAGATGATCGTCTCATGGAACAAATGAAGCAAACAGTCAACCAGCTAATTGAACTGAAATCTACCGTCAGTGCCTTAATGGAAAAAAACACTCATGTAAATAAAATTACATATGCAGATGTGACCAAATTGGATACTGGTTTGCAGAAAGAAAAACGCACAAACACAACATCACAAAAAGGCATAATCATCAAGCCCAAAGCCCATTCAAGCTCCGATCAAACTCTTTCCGATTTCAAATCTAAAATCCGACCCTCTCAATGCAAGATTCCACTCCAGCTAGTCCGTCCGATTCGAAATGGTGGAGCAATTATTAAGACTTCTTCGAATGAAAATTCATCTACGCTTCTCAATATTATCAAGGAAAATATGAAGAGATACGAAATAATGGAAACTAAGTCTCTTCAACCAAGATTGGTTATAAATGGATTAGAGAAGCAATTCGTAAACGAGGACCTTAGAATGGAAATCCAAAGTCTGAACCCGAACATTTTAGATGAAGATAAAATGGAATTGGTTCACTCTAGAAGAATACGGAGCGGAAAGTGGTTTAATATTTTAGAGGTGAATGGAACAATGTTCAAGAAGATAGCGAATAGATATGTCAATATCGACTATGGATCATACTACATACATGAAGATTTTAACGTCGCAAGGTGCTTCAAATGCCAAAAGTTCAATCACAAGACATCAAAATGTGAAGGAAAACTGAGGTGTGCAAATGTGAATCACAGCATGATACAAGAGAATGTAAAAGCTCAGTTGAAAAATGTTGTAATTGTATGGAAAATGGTAAGAAAATTGGCCATGCACACCGGGCAGATTCGACGGAATGCCCAGAATTTAAACGTAGGATTTTGATTGCTAAGAGAAGCATTAACTACGATGATTAATATGCCATTCAATAATACAAAGATATTTGAAGACACCCAAATTTCTATCCTCTATGCTAATATAAGAAGTTTAAGACAAAAACTTGATGAACTTCAAATTTATGTAAAGCAACATTCGAATATAGATTTAATTATACTAAATGAAGTCTGGATATATTCCGAGGAAGTGGAGTATTACAACATTCAGGGATACGATTCTGTATTTTTCTGCAGGCCCGGAAAAGGTGAAGGAACAGCAATTTTTATTAAAAAAACTCTTATCCCCTTACTGCATGACTTTTTACTTTGCGCTGAAAAAAATATATGTGATTTAAAATAGCAAATAAAAAGACACGTATTTTTTTATTATTCATTTATTTTTAGTTTTTAGTAGAGAAATTATTTTTTTCTGTTTGGTTCAAATATGGCACAACATACATAAATTGCTGCATAATTAGTAATTCATTTCATACATTTTTACGTATGAAAAATTATAAAATATGGAACAGAAGGAAGCAGTTTCTCTTGCCATTGAGACATAAGTTTATTTTACACTTACGACATTGAATTTATGATCTTCCATTACACTCCGGTATCTTACAACGCTGCCTGGTTGTCCAAATAGGGAGATGATCCAACTGGTCTAGACGCACATCCTGAGATGGAATTACTGCTGCTGGTCCTCTTGCCTTCTTTTCTTCGATCATATTTTCAAGAGCATGTGACGATCGTCCTCTTTTTGTACTGCTACTAGGCTTATTGACCCAGCACAAGGCTTCTGCTAAAGCTACCTTGAAGTCCGCTAGTGCAAGGAATTCTTGGTCCTCAAATCTACGCCGATATAGTAGCCAGGCATTGACGGTGACCACGTCGATCATGTGAAAAAATATTATAAGGTAAAATTTTTTTGACCGTATTTGGATTCTGTAATGACCCAGGAGTGCATCTAAAAGATCAACGCCACCCATATGTTGATTATATACTATTACAGCTTTTGGACATGGAATTGTCGTATATGTTTTTTCTTTTTTGTTATAACGTCTCACATCTGCAAGTGGTTCGCTGCCTACGTAGGTAGAGGCCAAGTTAACAATTTTGTTGTCATACCACGTCGTCACAGAAATGTCGACATAATCCACCGTTGTGAGTTTTTCAACCACAGTACCCCTTCTTTTTTCTTTAGTTCCTTTTCCGAGGGAACTTTATACCCAGGAATGCGGTTTGATTTAATAGTACCTAATGGCAAGATCCCTTTCTTTGTCAAATAAACCAACAGCGGCAATGATGTGTACCAGCTATCGAAGAAAAGTCTGTAATTTTGTGCCTCTGGAATAGTTCTGGCAAGAGGAATTACCACATTACTTGACGTGCTTATGTTTGGTAAACAGTCAAACGCTTCTTTTGGTCCACGAGCTCCTGTGTATAATTCGAAATCATAGCTAAAACCTGACGAACCGCTAAGTACGAAATTTTTAAACCCCCATTTATGGGGTCTTTTTGGGATTGTATTGCCTCATGGTTGAGCGACTTTTAGTTGGAATTATCTGCTCGTCCACAGCCATATACTTCTCCTTCAGGGTAGTTAGCAATCACTCTCTAAGCTGGTTCAGGAATGGAGGAAGTTTGTGTAACGGGTCATAGCCTGGTTGCCCCCTAGTCACTTGCGTTGAATTTTCATTGAAGTGAATATAACGTTTAATCTCTTCAAAACGGTTACATGACATGACTGTGCTAACTCTCCTAATGTTTCACTCCAGGAATCTCTAGTAGATAGCAGTTGATTTATAGACATCATAAGAGATATACCCACAAATTGTTCAATATCTTGCGGAGTAACAGTCATATTTTTTTCAGGACGCTTTTCTGTTGCATACAACATGGTTTGTTGGGATATATTGAAACATTTCACCATTAAATATGTATTAAAAAAATTGTACAGGTGTTTCCAACGCCATTATCGTTGAGGGCAAACTTAAATCACCAGTGAATTCTAAGTCAGAGTCCATTCTTTCAATGAAGTCATTCCACCATCTTAGTTTTTCAGCTTTATCAGATCTTGAACGTTGCCCAACTAGTCCAGATAACGGAATTAAGTCCTCTTGTTCATATTCAGACTCTTCATCAGTCTCGGGTACGATTACCGATGGAAGTCTTCTAGTTCGTCTCATACGATCTTCATCGTCGGATAGTTCTTCATCTGTACTACCCTCAGGTATACCTTGAATAATGGTATGTACACCACCATAAAATCTGCAAACATCCATGACCCCTGAACAATGCAGTAATAGCATAAACATACAAAATGCAAAAATATTCAGGAACAAGATAAAACAGTATTTTTCATTTCATCAGAATTGCGCATGATGTGCGAAATATGATCCAAAGGAACATTGAATATTTTTGTATGTTGGTACATATTTGATAAAAAGGAAAAATACGACTTTTATATCAGTTACATGAATAAAAGCAATGAAATATTACCTGTTTCACAAAAATGAAGGTTTATTTTACTATCTAGATTTTTTCCCAACGGATTCTTTCATGTAAAGTATTTTTAAAATTTTTTTTATATGAGAGTACTCACTTCAACTGTCAAAACTTGATTTACAAACTTTTAACTAACGTGTAGTTCGACTAGCAGCTTATAGATGGCATTGGAATAATTTTGTATGAGCTTCTATGTACCAAAAATGATACAGCATGCAGAAAACGAGAAAAAATTTATTCGATTTTGAATGATACGCAAAACTATGGTTTGGTTCAAATATGGACCGCGATGCAGTAAGGGGTTAATTTCGTAACGAGGTGAGTAATACTGGATAATTACAATATGATAGTCATCGAACTAGTATGCCCTGGAAAGAACATAAAAATTGGCACATTTTACAACCCCACCCGGCTTAACGCGCAAGACCTGTGCTTGACATTAGATGAATATATTCTATGGAAAATAATTTGATCGCAGTTGCCGATATGAATATAGATCTAATGGTTGAATCTAATGAGTCAAGGATGTACAACGACGTACTAGAAACAAATGGTGCCACTATTGTGAACCCACTTCAACCTACCCGACTAGTATCTAATACCTGCCTGGATCACACAGTCACAAATGATAATCAAATTGCTGGGAAAATATCTTATACTCTAGAGGACTGGCCAGAACTTGATCATCGTGTTTTGAAAGTTGTTATTCAAGGCATTAAAAAAAATAAAAAGCAAAAGCCTGCATACAAAATTTTCAAATACTTAAATAAGGACCTCTTTAGATCAAATCTTAAGGGTTTATTAATTAGCCAAAAACCTTCAAACTTAGTGGAGCTCACAAACATCATGGTGGAAGCTAAGGACACCTCAACTACGGAGAAAAAAATAAGATGTCGTCAACATTCATGAATTACCAAAAAAGTCATTGAGGCAAGTAAGAACAAGCGGAAGGCTTACATGAACTACAAACGGAACATGAATGATCAATCGCTCAGGTTTATATACATGGAAGCCAATAAAACATCTAAACGTGTTGTGAAAGAAGCAAAACTTTTGTATTACTCCAAAAAACTAGATGCAGCGGCCGACAATGCGCATGAAATATGGGACATAATAAATGAAGTTAAAAGCAACTCACCGCGTAACTCTACGACCCAGGATTTCACCATAGAGAACTCATCTTCAGCAAACGCATTTGAAGCTGCAAGTAACCTTAATATCTTTTTTTTCAACTATAGGTGAAAAAATTGCCAATGGAATCCAGGTAGTGCCAACAAGCAATTTTACTTCTACAATTACGTCGCCCAAATCTTCCTTTCACTGTCACTAACAAAGTTGAAGTAATAAAAATTATTGATGAATTGAAGCAAAATACAGCACCAGGTATAGACAATATCACCATGGATGAAATAAAACTTATAAAGGAAGAGATAGTAGAATGTGTTGCAAATTGTCTAAACAAATTATTAGGAAAGGAACGTTTCCTGAGGAAGGAAAACTAGCAAAAATAGTCCCAATCTTCAAGGGAGGAGACCGTATGGATCCAAATAATTACCGCCCGATCGTGCTTTTAACAGCATTCAGTAAAATATTCGAAAAATTAATAAACATCCGTCAATCAGCATTCATTAAGGAAAATTCAATTTTAAATTTACAACAGTTTGGTTTCCAGAAAAATAAAGGAACTTTTGATGCTCTTTTCTCAGTCACGCGTTTCATAAATACAGGACTATGTTGCTGCCATTTTTGTGGATCTGAAAGAGGCGTATGATACGGTGAATCATGAGCATTTACTTCGTAAACTCGAATTATATGGCATTCACGGGAAACCATATCAACTTTCCAGGAATTACTTAAAACGAAGATCGCAGAAAACAGTAGTCAATAATGTATTGAGCGACTTGGCACCTATGAAGTCAGGCATTCCTCAAGGCTCCATACTTGGCCCTACCTTATCCTTGTTATGCACTAACAATTTAAATACATGTGGACTAAAGGGATACTATGCACTATATGCTGATGACACAGTTCTACTTTACTCGCAATGTAAAAAAGATTACTTAGAGAATACCATTAATGAGGATCTAAGTACATATCATTCGTGGTTAAGTAATAATAAGCTAGAGCTAAATACTTCTAAGACCAAATACATTATTTTCAAACAGAAGAACAATGAAGACATTAATATTGATATAAGAATTAATAGCGAAAAACTGGAGAGAGTAGCGGAATCCAGATATCTTGGACCCATCATCGACCAACGATTAACATGGCTGTCGCATATAAACAACTTAAGAAGACAATTAGCTCCTGTTATTGGATTACTGAGAAGATATGAAGGATTTCCAAGCAATATCAAGCAGATGGTGCTAAATGCATGCGTTCTGTCGAAACTACATTACGCAGTAGTAATCTGGAGCCAGTCATCAAAGCAACACCTTATTATCATCTCCAGGTTGCTTACTAAGGCTTATAAAAATATGCTAAATCTACCAATACGTACACCAACCAATCAGCGGAAGCATTAACATTTACTCAAATCGTTGAAGCAGAGAAAGCCAAGCTTATTTTTAAATGCTTGAGTTCAAATTCGTCGTCACATTATTCAATTTATGAAAGTATCGCAGAAAAATCACTACAATGCTAGGAACGCAATTCAAAATACCTTTTGCAAGAACGGATCGTCTAATGAATGATGCTACGAATGATTCCTTGCGTATATACAACAATCTCCCAGATCCAGTTAAGGACGCAAACTCACTTATAGTTTTAAAAAAAGGCTTAAAGAATATTTATTTAACAACGATTGAGTCTCAGTGCAATAAATTTCTACATCGCATCTTAGGGCCTTTCTTGACCCTATCGTCGAGATTGTATAGCAGAAAGATATTATTATGGAGAATCTCAGTCCAATAAATTTCAACATAGCATCTAAGGGCACTTTAAACCCTATCGTCGAGATGCTTGAAAAGACAGCTAACTTTATAAATGATTTTTTTTTCCACGGCGTATTACAAAGTTTTTTTATCTCTGAGAGCTGATCACGAAATAAACAAGATGAGATTAATAGGATAAATTTGTAGTGTTCGCACGTTAATTAAAAGACGACCGATCTTAATGAGTTCAGTTTATTGACTGACTTCTTTCTTAACACTATGTGTTACATTACGATTTTGGTTTGAAACAATTACATAGCTACATATTAATTCATAAGTAATTTTTGATTAGTAAGTCAAACGGTCTGGTTGTCTTGATATTCTTCCCGACCTTGTCGTGTAGTGGCCTGTAGATGTCGTAGGTTGACATGTTGTTGGGATCATTTTCGATTCACTTCGAATTTTCACCTTCATCTCCCCCTTCGAAGGTTTTGAACTTGAAGCTTCGAGCTCTCCTTCAGTTACTTCTTCGGGAATATATGGCACGTTCTTCCTGTGGGCGTTGTTAAGATGAAACGCATTTCTTTGGTAAACCCCAGAATTGGTTTTCATATAGAAAAAACGGGGGGTATCGGCATTGGCTGTAATGCAACCCCACTGATGTATGTCTCTAATCCAGACAACGTTACCGATTTTAAAGTTTCTTCCGCTGCATACACCATGGCGTCTATCGTAGTTATTTGTTTGTTGTTGACTTCGTTGTTCCTCAGCCATTGTTATTTTGTCCATATTGAGAGAATTTGGCTCATATCGTTCACTCGTCATCGGGATGGTTGATCGAATTTTCCGACCAATTAAAAGTTCTGCTGGACTGTAACCGTTATTAAGTGGTGTGGCTCGGTGCTCCAATAGCGCTAATTCAGGATTTTCTTTATTTTTCTTTAAAAGCGTTTTAATAATTTTAACCGCCGACTCAATGAATCCATTGCTTTGAGGGAAACGAGGGCTAGATGCAATGTGCTTAAATCCCCAGGAGTATGCAAATTGTCGAAACTCTGATGTGTGGACCGTTGTAAACTTGGGCCCGTTATCAGTTCTAACAATTTGCGGAATGCCAAATCTCGCAAAAATCGATTTTAAGTGTGTGATGACGCATCTGGCAGTCTGTAATTCCAAATGTACTATCTCCGGGAACCTGGAAAAGTAGTCACTTATAACAAGAAACGTCGTACCATGACATACGCAGAGGCCCATTGCTATGGTGTGCCAAGGGCGCTCTGGCATTTCAGAACTGATGAGCGTATCATGTCTTGGAACTTAAAACTGTATACAGGTAGTACACCGCCGAATATATTCTTCCATCTGTTTTGACGAGCCAGGCCACCAGACAGACTGGCGCATCCTGCTTTTGCACTTTACAATTCCCAAATGCCCGGTATGCATCGTTTCTAATATCCCGTATTGTAAGGCCGTTGGGATGACAAGTCTCTTACCGTGCATCAAAAATTGGCCATTAATTGAAAGATATTGGCGATCGTTATAGAATACCCTTGCTTCTTGTGATAGTTTTGAACGATGTGGCCATCCGTCTTGGCAATACTCCTTTGCTTCTCTGATGATGGGATCATCTTGCTGGGCTTTCCGAATAGTGTTTAGTTTGTTGGTTGATGCTGGTAGCTCTTCGATAATGCTGTTGATGAATATTTCGATTTCATAGTCATCGTCCGGTCCTGTTTCTTGGATAGGATGGCGAGATAGCGTATCAGCTGCTATAAGATCTTTTCCAGGAGTATAGATTATGCTAAAAGTAGGACCCGTCATTTGCAAACGGAATCTTTGGATCCTTAACGTCAAGTCATCGAGGTTTTTCGTAGTAAAAATTGGAATCAACGGCTTGTGATCCGTCTCAATTGTAAAACGGATGCCAAAAATGTAGTCCCGGAATTTTTCACATGCCCATTTGATGCCTAAAGCTTCCTTTTCTATCTGCGCATACTTCTTTTTGCTGTCAGACATCGTTCACGAAGTGTATGCTACGGGCTTCGGGATACCGTACACATCTGTCTAAAGGAGCACCGCTCCTAATCCGAAAGAAGATGCATCAGACGACACAAGGGTTCTATGTGTAGGATCGTATGTCTTCAATACAGGAGCTGTTGTTAGTGCTCGTTTCGTTTTTAAGAAAGCCTCCTCCTGAACTGGCGTCCATAGAAAATCAGCCTGAGATTTTAAAAGCCCATTAAGGGGATAGCTTACTGAAGAGAGATATGGAACGAACTTACCCAGGTAATTTATTAATCCCAGAAACTGGCGCAGTTCCCTTACATTTTGCGGATGGGGAAATTCATCAATTGCCTTGATTTTTGATAGGCAAGGGTGTATATCCTTCTCGTCGATTTTGTGTCCCAAAAATGTAATGGATTTGATACCTATCTGACACTTAGATTTATTTAAGGTTACTCCATTCTCTTCAAGCTTTTTAAGTACAGCACGCAAATTTAAATCATGCACTTGTATGTCCTTCCCTTTCACCAATATGTCATCCATTTGGCAGATGACTCCATTAAGGCCTTCGAGAATCAACTGCATTCGTTTTTGGAACAACTCTGGGGCCGTGCAAATACCAAAAGGCAGCCTTTGAAAGCAGAATCTTCCAAATGGAGTTAGAAAAGTTGTAAAAAGCTGTGATTTTGGAGATAGCTTTATCTGCCAAAATCCATATTTCGCGTCTAACTTGGTGAAGTACTTTGCACCTTCTAATTGCGCCAGTGAATGGTCAGCAGCTGGCATCGGGTATATACTTCGTTGAATGGCTAAATTAAGTTTCGCGAAGTCAACGCAAGGACGAATATCACCGTCGGGTTTGTTAACGATTACCATCGGAGCGCACCAATCTGTTGGCTCATCTACACGTCTGATTACACCCAACTGAAGCATTTCATCAAGTTTTGCCTTGAACTTTTCCTTTAATGGAATCAGGACTCGTCAAGCTGTTGCAATTGCATAAGGTTTCGCGTTTGGTTGCAATTTGATTTCGTAATCCTCCTTAAGACAACCGAGTTTGTTAAATAATTTTAGATATTCCGTCTCGATATTTACCAACGATTTTTGAATTGTTTCGACTCTCGGATTATCAAAGGTGTTAATTCGTTGTATAGTTTTCAAATTTTGGCAAGATATTAAACTCAAAAGTGGTGATTTTAAATTGTTCACAATGTAAAGTTCAGATTTACAGAATACATTTCTATATTTAAGCACGCAGTTCATTATTCCCGTAACGTCGAGACGTTCACCAGAAGGGCCACATAATTTTTTATTCGATTTATTAATTTTTGCGTCAGGGAAATTTATTTTAAATTCTTTAAGTTGTAAGAAATCTACCGGAGCTCCCGTGTCTAGCATAAAATTAATTTGCTTTTCGTTGACCGTTGCTTTAGTGGTCCACCGTTCATCGTTATTGTTTTCGTCTGTCATCGTTCCTATGAAGAGTGTCTCGTCTTCTTCTTCGACATGAAATATCTTGTTGTTGTTGACTTTTATTTTCTTTTGACAAGTCTTACTAAAGTGATTCCACTTCTTACAGAAACGGCATTGTTTGCCTCTAGCGGGACAGTAATGTTGGTTGTGCTGCTCTTTCGCACCGCACTATGGGCATTGAGATTCTCTAGTCTTTGGAGTCTCTCGTATGCTTCGTCTGAAGTTGTGTGAAGGTGATGATGATGACGTCTTTGGTTTATGAGAACGCAAACTATTAACGGTTGTTGCATTTGCACTAAAAGGTGTTGCTGCCAAATCTACTTGCTGCCGTCTCACTGCCTCGTGCTGCCTTACCGTTTGTACCGCTTTTTCAAGCCTTACGTTGCTTCTACTCGCAACTTTTCTGACAACCTTCTGTCTCGTACACCGGTCCCGTATCATCTCTTCACGCAAGCTTGAGTATGAACAGTTCTCAGAAAGCAAACATAATGATGTTATAAAGTCCTCAATGCTTTCTCCTTCTAATTGGCATCGAGAATTGAACTTTGCCCGCTCGTAATTCACGTTGTGTTTCAACACGAAAAAATTCTCGAATTTACTTATTACGAAATTGTATTTCTTTTGGTCGGGAGGAGAAAGATTGAATGACAGAAATATATCATCTGCCAGATCACTCATTAGGTAGACTAAGGTGTTAACCTGCTCCTCTTCATTTCTTTTGTTTAGCCCCGAAGCAATTCTAAAACGATCAAACCGCCGTTTCCAGTGTGGCCAATCCGAAGGGTTAAATGTAAAATGTTCCAGCGCTGGAACAGTAAAGTTATTACCCGATAAACCCGCCGCCGCAGGCTGTTGTTCCAAATCGTTTACCATTTTATTGATTGAAATATTCAGCGAACGGCCTGATTTTTCTTTTCTCTACTTCCCGACACCACTGCCACCATGTAGTGTTCGCACGTTAATTAAAAGACGACCGATCTTAATGAGTTCAGTTTATTGGCTGACTTCTTTCTTAACACTATGTGTTACATTACGAATAATGTGTATGTATATACTATGGGATAGAGCGGGACAGAACGATACTCCACAAAATTCACATAATTTGTGTGCCCCCTTATAGCGATGGTCTAATCATTGTCTGGGTGGCACACCTGAAGAAACGGCGAAATGTGAAGTGCAGGTCGCACGAGCGTTGCGCGACGAAGAAAGTGTGATGGAGAGAGTGGAAGGAAATGGAGGTATTATAAAAAAAAAAATCAAACGCGCTCCAAAGATTTTTCAAGGAAAAACGTTTCGCTGTAACTATAAATTTTACCTTTGCAAGGCTGTTAATCAATTAAAAACAGATTCATACTTTTCCGATCTCAATACCGACGCGATGTCAGACGTTAACTGCTCTAATTCTAATCAAAACATTCTACGATACTAAAACACCGTTCATAAATTAAAGCACCGCATAACCGAACCGAAATAACGAACCGCTCAGTTGTGGATAGGAAGAACCCCACTTCCTCAGAGGCATATGTTACTTACCTCGAGTCTTTGTCATCTTCTGAAAAACTAGCTATCTATTGGAAAGGAAAGAATTTTTTTTGCTTCGAAAATTCATATTTTTATTTGCTATGAAATAAAGGGTGGTACAACCATAATGTACGATGTTAATTGTGAGTCACACCATTACGTCAAGTTTTTCGCCCAACTTAATTTGACATTTCTTTGTTTCAGTGTTTGACATATTCAACCATGGACAGGTACACAACTGAGCAGCGTGTTAAGGCTGTTGAAGCCGTTTACGAAAATGGGCGTTCATATCAAAATGCATTTCGTGCACTTCGTGATTTTTTTGGTTGGCATAATCGACCAAATGTGTCGACAATCAAGAGCATTGTGCGCAAATTTCACCTGTGCATGCTCGCCCAGTTCGTTTCGTGGAAAAAATTGCTGTTGTATGCGATGGTGTGGAGGAAGACCCGTCAACGTCGACTCGTCGTCGTGCCCAAAGACTGAACATTGCACGAACATCACTGAAGCGAATTTTGAATAAAGATTTGAATTTGCACGCTAACAAGATTGAATGGACTCAAGAGCTGAATCCCACTGACCATTTCAAGCGTCGGCAATATGCCGAACGGTTGGTTGAATAGACAGAAGACTTTACAAAGAAAATCATCTTCAGCGACGAGGCACACTTTCATCTCAGTGGATTCGTTAACAAGCAGAATTGCCGCATTTGGGTAAATGAGATTCCACGAGTGATCGTTGAAAAGCCGATACATCCACAAAGAGTGAGTGTTTGTTGCGGTTTATGGGCTGGTGGCGTAATCGGGAGCGTACTTCTTCGAAAATGAGGACGGCCAAGCAGTTACCATGAATGGTGATTGCTATTGTGAGATGATAACGGACATCTTGTGGCCAGGAATTGAGGTTATGGACCTAGACGATATGTGGTTCTAACAGGATGGTGCCAATTTCGCCACAGCCCATGAAACAATGGCTCTTTTGCGCGAGAAGTTCAATGGCTGTGTTATCTTACGTTATGGCTATGTTAGTTGACCGCCACGATCTTTGGATTTAACACGGATGGACTTCTTTCTCTGGGGATATTTAAAAGAAAAAATGTACGTTAATAAGCCAAGAACAATTCAAGAGCTAAAGGATGAGATAATTCAGCACATTAACGACATTGAACCTCAACTATGTCTCAGAGTCATTGAAAACATAAACCATCGGATCGAAGTATGCCACCGTAGCCGTGGCGAGCATTCGGGTGATATTTTGTATCATACATAATTTTAATAGATACTTCTTTTTAATAAAAATTATTAACATAATTCTCTGAAAAATGTTTGTTTCATTTACAATTAACATCGTGGGTTTTGGTTGGACCACCCTTTACATACGGCCAGAGAAAACTTACCATTTCACTCAACTTACGTCACACTTTTGACTAGACTTTTATTGTCACTGATGTTAACAGACCACTAATAAGGGCAGATTTTTCGAAGTATCACGGCCTTGTAGTAGACTTACAAAAATGAGCACTAGTAGATACCTCAACTAAACTTAACGGCAAAGGCATCGTCATTAAATCTTCAAAAATATTGCAAGGCTAGATAAGCAAATGTAGCATAAACATGTAGAATCGATGAAAAAAAGTAAAACAATGGTCATAGATTGCATTGTAACTAAAAGTATACCAGTCACATCAAGAGCAAAAAGATTGTCTCCCGAC
Source organism: Odontomyia ornata (assembly GCA_963969285.1). NCBI lineage: Eukaryota > Metazoa > Arthropoda > Insecta > Diptera > Stratiomyidae > Odontomyia > Odontomyia ornata. The sequence goes on along the minus strand of OZ017739.1, from coordinate 58,420,685 downwards.
AAATTTACCGCGGCAAAACAGAGTTTAATGACTTGCTATCGAGGGGCATATGCCGCCTATCAACGAGCAATTGGGCAACACCTCTTCATATGGTCGAAAAACCTGATGGTACTTAGCAACCATTTGGTGATTATCCCCAATTCTATTTTATTACGGTACCAGACAAGTACCTGATACCGCACATACAGGATTTTGTATGCATTTTCCATGGACAAAATATTTTCAGCAAGATTGATTCAAAAGAGGTTTTAAATCAGGTTCTGATTAAACCGAGCGATATACCGAAAATTGCTATCATTACCCCCTTTGGCCTATTTGAGTTTGCATTTATGGCATTTGGTCTCAGAAATGCCGCAAAGACATTTCAATGGCTAATCGATGAAGAGCATGTTAGAATCATTTTGGATCGACTTCCACAGCATGGACTAAGACTAAATCTTTCTTGGGTCACTTAATCACACCCCAAGTTATTAAACCATTACCTGGTAAAATAGAAGCCATAATCTATTTCAAAAAGTCTCTTGTTGCAAAACAACTCCGCAGATTTATAGCTATGATGAATTTTTATAGGCGTTGCATTTCAGACGCCGCAACTATTCAAGACAAACTGCAATGTCTTATCAAAGGCAACATTGAAAATGACAATTCTGTTATCGCTTGTACTGAAGACGTATCTAATGCATTCGAAAAATACAAGAAAATGCTAGTCAATGCAACACTGCAAGTTCATCCAGTCGGTGCCGTTCTGCACCAAATTCAAGACAAAGGATGTAAATCTTTGGCCTTTTCTCAAGGAAATTAAATAATGCTCAGAAAAAATACAGCACATATGATCAAGAGCTGCTAGCAGTCTATGAAGCAATTAAATATCTCCGGCACATGTTGGAGAGAAAAGAGTTTGCCATATATATTGACCATAAGCCACTTATTTTTGTCTCTCGTCAAAAAGGTGATAGAGCATCACCTCGACAAGCTCGGCAATTAGATCACATAAGTCAATTTCCATCCATTATTTGCTGCATTTCCAGCCATCATTATTCAGACATTAAGCTCTACTGTGATGTAAAAAGTATGTAAGCTAGACATTTCATAACCAAAAACTTTCGTTTAAAGGTTTTAATTTCATAATTTTATCCCATCCTGGAATAAAGGCGATTACACGTCTCGCAAAAGAGCGTTTTGTTTGGCCGTATCAATACAACGATAGCAAAACCTTCGTACAAAATTGCATCTCTTGCAAAGTGCACCGCCATACCAAATCACCCATACATGCTTATAAGGAAACCCCCGCGTGGTTTGCACACATAAATATCGATTCAGTTGGCCCGCTTGCACCATCAGAAGTTTACTCATACCTTTTAACAGTAACTGACTGTTGTTAATTTCAATGGGTTCGGGTTTTTCAATTGAGAAAAAGTCGAGCCCAATTTGACAAAATGTTCAATTTATTGACCTGGTTTCAGAAAGGACCTGTCAATGTACAAAAGAATGAGTTTCTATTCGTAACAAAATTTATAAAGTAAATAATTCACTATTTTTATGCACGAGCAAAGCAGACAGAATGATTATTTTTATTTTATTTAGCTAAATCCAATTCAAAATGATTTCCCGACTACTAGTTTTCTATGTCAGTAAATGCAAGGTAAGGATAAGATCAAGGTTGGGTTGGGTTGGGTTAGGTCGGGTCAGCTATCAGTTGATCAAATCTCAACATTCCTCCTTGATCAATTTACAGCGGAGCGTCTCAAAAATTTTGCTGTTGAGTATCTTAGTGAGGATGTCTGCGATCTGCTTACTGCTCTCGACATGTTGCAGTGCCACAGTGTTGCCGATGTGTTGCTGGATGTATAATTCGTGGTATTTCGATGTACTTCTTTCTTCTGGTCGTCTTTCCTTCGTGTGCATTTTGTAGCATGAGTACAAAATGACTCTGACGCTACTGCTTGATACTCGGTTTCTGCAGTTGAAGTCGCTGCCAGACGCTGCTTTTGTGAATACTAGATCACTGCCCCTCCTCTCATCACTAACACACCACTTGTTGACTGTCCTGTCTCAAAGTCTCCTCCAAAGTCTGAATCAGTGTAGGCCACGAGTGTCTTGTTTCCTCCGAAATAAATTCCGGCTGTTGTGCTCCTCTCAAGTACTGGCAAAACACGTTTCTCCATCGCCTGATGGCTCTTCATGAACTTGTTGCAGAATCGGCTGAGGTAGCTCACGGCAAAGCTAATGTCTGGCTTGGTTATTGTAGCTAAGTACAACAAACTTCCTATCGCCTCGTGATAGTTGTTGTTCGCTGGAATGCCTCGTCACTCTTGAAGTCTGTCTTATGGTTGATCATTTCTGGCTCAGTGGGTGAGGATGCTAGATTGCCCTGCTCAAGTTTCATCTTTCTCAAGATATCCTCCATGCAGCAAGGCTGGCTCACAAAGATACCGTCCTGGTCGATCTTGATTTCCATGATCAAATACGTTAATTTGTTTTGTACTTTCTTGCTGTATGTTATCTCGAATTCCTCACTTATCTCGTCTAAGAGTTTGTATATTACTTCTTCATCTTTGCCGGCTACAAATCCATCATCCACGAATAGTGAGAGCATAATGCTCTTGTCCTTGTTATAGTACATAAACGGGTCGTCATCTGTGTTCATCAAGCCTATCTTCTTCTCAAAGTGTTTGGTGACCATCTCGTTTTACATCCTTGGCGCTTATTTAAGTCAGTAGAGACTCTTGTTCAACTTACAAACGTTTATGGTTCTATCGCCGAATCTTTCAGGCTAGTGCATATAGATGTCCTGCTCCAGGTTCCGATACAAGAAAGCCGTTTTCACATCGAACGATATCAACTTCATTTTCTCCGACGCTGCATAACTTAGGAGTAGGCGAATGGATGTATGGCAAGCTACTGGGCTGAAAGTTTCCGTGTAACCAACTCCCTCCTTCCGTTTAAATCCCCTTGACACTAGTCTGGCTTTAAGTCTCCAGTCCACATTCTCTCGAAGTACCCAGTGACAAATTATCGGCTTCACTCCTTCTGGACAGTCCACCAGCTTCCAAGTTTTCATCTCCATTAGCAAGTCCTACTTCTCCTGCATTGTTTGCCTCCACATCTCATCTCTAAGTGCCTCACTCACCGGGATGTCCTCTGTTTCACCAATGATGGCTACTTTGGTGCTCCTTCCTCCACGACGGGAGTCAAGCACGTAGTCTATCAGTCTCGGTAGTGGTTGCAGAGTCCGACGATCTTGCAGAACTCTCCTTCCTGATTCTTCTTCTGGCGCTGGGGTCTCATTCTCGTTGTCGCTTGGCTCCTTAAATCTTCCTCCTGTTCCCCAGTTCTCGTCTTCTTCGTCTGTCTCGCTGCTGCTTTCTTTTTGCTTCTCAGGTGTGCTATCTAGTGCCTGTGTCTCAAGTTCAGTTCCTTGCCTCAGTCTCATCTTTTCCTCGTCGAAGATTACATTGTCTGAACTGATAATTTCTCTTTTCTCTTTCAGATAAACCCGGTAGTAAGGTGAATCAATATCATAGCCAACCAGAATTCCCTTTTCTGATTTTCTATCCATCTTGCCTCCTTTCTGTTTTTGTGTCAGCACGTAACATTTGCATCCAAAGGGTCACAGCTTCTCAGTCTTCATTTTTCTTCCGAACCAAAGTTCTGCTGGGCTTTTCCCTGGTACGTTGCTGGCTCCAGCCTGATTGATCGTGAAAATCGCATGGTTCATTGCTTCTGCCCACAGTTTCTCGTCCAACTCGGTCATGTGTATCGCTGTTCTGGCTGCCTTGACAATGGTTCTCATTTCTCTCTCAATCCTTCCGTTCTGCTCTGGCGTGTGTACATTCGTAAAGGTGTGGAAAGTTCCCAACTTGTCCATCATCTGTTTGGCTTTTGCATACTTCAGTTCGGTGTCGTTGTGAGACCTCAAACTTTTCACTCTCTTCCCTAGCTGGTTTTCAACGAGTCTCAGGTAACATTCGATCTTCTTTGGTGCTTCACTTTTTGTCTTCATATGGTAATAGGTTCAGTAGAGAGTAAAATTGTCCTTGAACATGAGCCAGTACTTCCCTCCTCCCAATGACGGGATGTTCATCTCGCCGGTGTTGACGTGCACGAGATCTAACGGTTGCTGAGCTGTCTTGGGGTTGTTTGGGTGTGAGGATCTATGTAGCTTGCCATACGAGTGCCCTGTGCATACATAGTCATTCCAGTCATCAATATACTTTATTCCTTTCTTTTTCAGTATGTCTCTCACATACTTGACATTTTGATGGGCGAGTCGCTCGTGCCAGACTTTGATTGACACGGCCATCAAACTTGTCTCTTCTTCTCTTCTGAGCATCATTTTTTGGAGATTTCCTTTGCGCTTTGGTATTGCCACAATTTCCCTGCCATCTAGACTGTAAAACGTTGACTTGTTTCCATTTGCCTTCTGTACATGTCCCTTGTCTAGCATCTTACTCACTGAGAAAGATTAAAGTAGAGGTTTGGCACGTAAATAACATCTTCTACTACCACTGGATACCACTTTTGACCATCAAATGCTTCCATCTCGATGTTTCCGGTGGCAACACCATCCAGTCTGGTTGAGTCCCCAATCACAATTGAGATGGGCTCGTCTAACTCAACAAGCTGAACCAACGACGTCATGTGTTGACTGGCTCCACGGTCTTGATACCATGAAGTGGCCTTGTCTTTCGAAATGTCATTGTCCACCGTCGCGAGTTCCGTGGTCAAAAAGCCGTCCTATTTGATTTCCTATTTGTTGACTTATTCGCTTCTTCTCAAGATTCGTAGTCTTTTGCGACATACGAGTATTCCTTCTTCTTACAGATATTACATGAATACTTCATCACACGGCTTACCTCTGCACTCCTTAAGCATGTGACCTTCCTTCCCACATTTGTAGCATGCGAACCGCGACTTTTCCTGCTTGCTGTTTGACGACTGTCCTTGTTTCCTGCGTCTGGCCATGAGAGCGTTGTTGGTGCTGCCCTCTGCATTTGTCGTCGTTTCTTTGAGTTGCTCCTCCTCCAGTCTCAAACGTTCCATTCGAGTTTCCACGTTCTTTGCTGCTCCGGTCACGTTGTCCCAGGATGTCCTGAAATGTGCCAATTTTGGCGGTAGCACACTCATGATCCTCGTCATGGTCCAACTTTCCATCACAGGGTTTTTTTAGTTGACACTTTATCCGCGAAATCGAAAATCTCCATACAGTCCTCAACAGCCGATTTGCTTTCATCATACTCATTGGTAAAGAATTTGATTCGGGACGTTCCTAAAGTTACATCAGTCCTTGTACCATATAAGTTAACTAATTTGTCTATCATATCTTTGGCAGTTTTAAAATTTACAATTTTGTTCGCAATCTTGCTGTTGACATTTAAATCCATCAATGTTTGAGACACAACATCTTTCTTTAACCAAGCGGTGACTGTATCAGTTGACGCAGCACCTGCTGGTCTGGGCTTTGCACCCGTTATTATATCCTACAGATCTTGGTTTTTAAGTGCAAGGTTTAATTTAAATCACTATGAAATGAAATTGACATTATCTTGACCAAATTCACTTAACATTTCCAATTGAGACCTTACAGTATCAATTTTGAATCTTTCGTGGCAATTTTCTGACTTAAAGCGACTTGCGTGTTCGTTGCTCAACGTTGACTTACTGTGCAAAAGCTGCTTCAATGCCGCTGATTTGTAGATAATATTGTCCTTGCCAGTTCTGACATCTTGGACTGTTTTCTCGAGTTGCCTAACAATTTCCTAAGTTCTGACGTCTTGGAATGCTTTCCTGATAATTTCCTCTGCTGATTTTTGAAGAAACCCCTTTACAGCTGCCCTGGGCCCATAACCTGTTGTTAATTTCAATCGGAATATGTTTCTAAAAATACAACCGACTAAACTTCTGAACAAATATTATTTTGTATATCGACACACAACTATATACTACGACATACAACTATACATCAATATATTCAATTAATATTATTCTTTGCAATTAACCGACAAAACTTTAATGCACGAAAAGAACAGACTGAATGATATTATTCCATTTTCTTCTGATTAATGTAGCAAAACTCAATTCAGAAATGATTTCCCGACTACTAGTTTACTATATCTGTAGGTCTTTTAAATCGCTCCTGTCAAAAGTTTTCAAAAATTAAATTAATTTTTTATAAACGTTAGTCCGAAGTTAATTCTTATAGGAAAAAATCTTATATTGTCGAAGTAATCGACTCAGGAAATTTCTATCGAATATTTTTACTTCGATTGGTAACGAAAAACAAATTCACAAAGAAAATTTCGCCGCTGGTATGGAGGAGCCCGACGGCTTCCCACCGTTGGGGCAACCTGGGGAAACGACGAATACGAAACTGGCGACAATCACCAAAAGAAAACATAACGAAGAAAACTCCGTAGATGGAGGGTGTAAGCTGCAAATAATAGCGAACAATCAACAAATGGCCAAATTGCAGAAAGAAAATGATGAACTAAGGCAAGAGATACAGTCTCTCAAGGATCTTTTCAAGAAAGGGATGAAACCTCAAAAGACGCAGCCACAAAATCAATGGCAACAGGTAACAAAGCCGAAGAAAAGTACAAAGCAAGTAAATCCAGAGGAAGTTCTAAGTGCTGGTGGCACCAACGAGAGCCAAAGTTACTTTGCAGCGCTGGAGGGATTAACCGAAGATATGGAAATCGAAGAAAACATCGGAGGTAATTTTAATCAAGATAATGACTTTAATTTTATTCAATATTTAAAGAACAAAAATAAGGAGAAAAAATCAGCCCGCAGTTATGCTGGTTCCTCTGAAAAAGTTTCCAACAAGACAGAAAAAGTTCCGCCAATCAACGTGTTCGGACAAACCGGGAAGGATATGGTTCGGCTATGGGCAGCCGAAAATAAACTGGCCAATTTCGAAATAAAAAGAGTTAATGCCGAAAAATTAACTATAAGGACGAAATCACTGGTTGATTTCAAGTCAGCCAAAGATGCGCTGATTTCTGGGGAGGTTCCACACTTCACCTATACCCCGAAAAGTGAAAAGAATCAGACCTACTTGTTGAAGAGTTTGGACAGCGGAGAGGATACGGTCGATCTTCTTCAGGTGTTCAAGAAGGCTGCACCAGATATTGATTTTGTTTCAGTCAAAGCCTTTGCGACAAGAAGGTCGACCATAGAAAGGAAGAATTTACCACTTTACCTGGTACAAATTGCAAATAAGTGCAGTCCAAATGCCCTTCAACAAATAAGGTACTTGAATTTCAGAGTGGTGAGGTGGGAACGCCTCCAGAAAAGAGAAGTCAAGCAGTGTTATCGGTGTCAAAGATTTGGACATTCGGCTGCCAATCGTGTCATGCACTATCGTTGCGTTAAATGCAAAGACGTTCATGCTCCCGGTGAGTGCAAATTGGCTCAGGCGGAGCCTAAAGAAAAATTATACTGCGTTAACTGCGGTGTTGTTGGTCACCCAGCATCATATCGAGGATGCTCCCGATATCAAGATGCAAAAGTTAAATTTGCTCCAAAGCAAACACAAGTACACCGTAATATCATACCTTCCAACTGCGTCAAGCCCGGAGTATCATTTGCACTCGCCGCTAGAGGACCAGCAGAAAATGCTGGAAATAATGTAAATAATGTAAGTGGCAATAATGAGCTGTTTCTCAAAATTTACCAGCAACTTAATTCTTTATCGGAGGGAATCAACAAACAAGATTCAAAAATTAACTTTGCTTTTTAGAGTTTAGGTCTTTCAAATGCCTAATAATAACTTGTCATCCAGTCATATTCCCATGGATAGGCTTCGCCTAGTATCGATCAACGTCAACTCTATCGTTGCTAAACATCGACGTGATTATCTCCTTGAATTTGTTGTTAAGCAAAAGCCTGACATCATACTTCTCACTGAAACCCACCTCAATTCATGGCATTCCATAGAATTCAAGGATTTTGCATTCGTAAGAAACGATAGGGTAATAGGTGATGGGGGAGGTGGCACCGGGATATTGGTTAGAAGACCCTATTGTTTCCAAAATATTGAAAAAGTCGAATACAAAAACTTTGAATTTCTTGAAGTGTCCGTCATCAAAATTTCACTGCCAGGTGGGAATAACCTCTTCGTTATCTCTGCCTATGCAACTGGTCAAAATGTTCCCAAGTTCAAGGAGGAACTCAATTTCTTGTTTGAAATACTCGAATTGAACAGGCTGCATAGTTATTATATTTTTGCCGGTGACCTGAATGCCAAGCATACATCATGGCTAAACGCCACCAATAATCCAAGAGGTGTATTCCTGAAATCATGGATAACAGAGAACCAAATTGAATACAGGTGCAACCTATCTGGGTCGGAGTTCCCAACATACCCTAGGACAAATTCATATTTGGACCTCTGCATTGCTGACGCAAGACTTGAATTCAGCTTTAATAGTCCTCAACGGAAACTGCAGGTGCTTCCTTACGATAGCGACCATAACGCAATCATAATGGAAATCAATCATCAAAGGGATGATTTCTTCCTCATTCCAGTTAATCGGGAGTACTAGAAGCAATGTCCCTCTTCTGGTGATAGCAACGCTTGCTCAATGGTTCCTAATAACAGAAATCTAACTGACGATGAAATAGATCTATATTGGTCGAAGTAAGAGAAGCTGACGTTGGAAACGATTGAGAAAGTTGTTCCCAAGATTAAACATCGAAACGATATGGAAGGATATGAAACACCAACCATCGCAAGGTTGAAAAGATTGAAAAGCCTTCTTCTCACCCGCGTCAACAATATTTAGTGACGATTTTTGGACTACAACCATCCCTCGTTGGCTTTGTTGAAATTACACCTGAAGAATGTCCGGAACTTAATCCGTCCATACTTCAGGAGTGAGGTCAGCAATCAATGGGCGGAAAAACTGAGGGGTATTAGCCCACAGGACCGAGATGGCGTTTTCGCGAAAGTGAATAGCATATTCCGCAGGAAGTCTCGAGTGAAGGTATCGAATCTTGAAGTCGCTAGTGATGAGATAAATCTTCTCGATAGGGCTGGCATCGAAATTGATAGTACGAGTCCGGAGAGAAATGGAAACAGGATTATATGTGATGGATTGCAGAAACTTGCCCTAATTGGAATACATTTTGAATTGGTTCATCTGCCAAACCCAGAGTAAAGGAATGAAATATTTTCGGAGGTCGTTGAAGCAAAAGTTTCCGACTTCAAAACAAGCCTAAACGGCCAATCAATTCTTCATTTCGATGAAACATTAACATCTGACCTCATACCGAGCTTGAATCTTATTGATTATTTTGTCAGCTATGAAGACTTGTGTTTCATATTTCGCAGAATAAACAGCAAAAAATCATATGGTACTGACGGTATTCCAAATATAGTTCTCCGACATTTGCCTGAGGTTGCTATTAGGAATTATTGCATATTGTTCAACAACATGTTGAACAATTCATATTTCCCAAATAAGTGGAAAAAGGCTAAAGTATTTCCGATCTTGAAGAAAGGAAAAGAATCTTCATGCCCTAAAAGCTATCGCCCAATCAGCTTGCTGCTTAACATCAGCAAGGTGTTTGAAGTGATACTCAACAGAGCATTAAACGCCCACATTGAGAAATATGAGTTGATGCCGAATTGCCAATTTGGTTTTCGTGCCAGGCATTCGACCATACATGCAATAACGAAAGTAACCTCAGACATCTGTTGGAAACTAAACAACAAAGAATGTTTTGGAGCATGTCTCATTGATATGGAGAAAGCCTTCGATACGGTGTGGTTAGATGGACTAGTTTTCAAACTTCCTCAGGACAGGTTCCACAGACACCTTGTCGCCATGATGTGTAATATGTTATACGGGAAATCATTTGTTGTAACTGATGGAAATCTGACAACAATGCGCGAATTCAAGGTCTTGAATGGTCTACAGCAGGGAACAGTTACTGCGCCCCTGCTTTTCTCAATATTCATTCGCAAGCTATTGAACAGCTTTCATTTTAACGTCTTGCCAACGCGATCATTGGTAGCGTTTGCTGATGATCTGATCATCTATACGGTAGACCGAAAAGCTACAATAGTTCAGAGCAATCTTCAAAAAATGTTTAATGATGTGCAGCTCTACACCGACAATTGGCGAATGAAAATGAATGCGCAGAAGTGCGAAACAATTTTGTTTCGGACAACGCTGCAGGGAGCCAGTCAAGACCTGAAACGTAATTGGAAGGATTTCCACATCGTGGCTGGTGAGGGTAGTTCAGTACGGGTTCCACATAAATCCTGTGTTCGATACCTCAATGTTCATCTCGATCAGTATCTGTACTATACTGAACATGTCAAAATCATGTTCAGTAAAGCACTAAAAGTAGTCATGGCCCTTCAGGGACTCTTTCATTCCATATACATTGATCAAAAAGTCAAAGTTATTTGTTACAGGACCCTGGTTAGGCCAGTTTTGACATACGGATGCCAGATCTGGTACAACCAGAGTGCTAGTACAGTGGAAAGATTAAGAGTTTTCGAAAGGAAATGTCTTCGTGCATGTACTGGTTTGTACAGAAAGCCTGAGACGGATTGGAAGCACTATATATCGAATAAAAAAATTTATCAAACCGCTCAAGTAACAGAGTCGATATCTTCATATTGAAACTTCTTCGGAATCATATCGCAACATCTGTAACTGTGAGTAAAAACCCTTGGATTTCACAGCCGTTCCACCCTACAGACGGGTATATTGTGGCTTGTCTCACTACTGGCTTCGTTCCTTCGAAAGCATTCGTGTATTTGGACATGAATCGATATGTTTTTGATTCTGACGGCGTCCCAATCATATATCACATATATAGACGGGCCACCGATAAGAAGATGAAATATCCTCCGAATCTGAGTTCACGAGACCAACAATTCCAATGGAGATACTCATTTGCTAGATTCGTTAAGGCTGGTCGAGCTGAGATGGAGCAATCTAGGTATTGGTGGCTGAATGGCAATGTCTAAATTATTCGTGTTTATTTTATGTTTGTGTGCTTTTTCTCGTTACTTAGTTTTTTAGATTCATCTCATTATTGCTACATCTAGTGTTGTTGTTTATTTGTATTATAAATTAGGTATAGATTTCAATATAAGGTAACGTTTTTTTTTGATTGAACTTATTTAGAATTAGGTTGTAACATATTAGGTATAGGATATAAGTTCATTGTTGTGTTAGTAGTATAAGTAATTTTTGAATAATGCTGGTTTGTGTTTTCTCCTTTTTCCAATTGAATCAAAAAATATTTAATAATCTTAATTTAAATTTGCAAGTGTATTTTTTTCATTAAATGTGTTTAACTGATAACGTATAAATTTAGAGAGCCATTTGGGCCATTAAGTTTTTTATAGTTTTATTGTTTGGAGTTTGCTTTATGTTCTTTTAAAAATTTATAACGATTAGTATTAAATAAAGCGCTTTTGACTTTGACTTTGACTTTACTATATCTGTAAATGCAAGGTAAGCTGTCAGTTGATCAAATGTCAACAGTTTGTTCAATTGCTTGTGAATTCAAGCTTTTGTTTACGATACAATACATATGCACTGTTAATCATTTTTCCCTACCTTTATAAATTAAATTTTTTTCTAATTGCAGCTGCTATTTTTGTAGATATGCTCTGGTAAGGGGTATATGGCTGCCCACATAATTTAAAGGAAGTTGAAATATATGTACTTTAAGCAAAGTAAATATATTGAAATGGTGTACTCTACACCAGCCTCTGCAAATTTTTTAGAAGACGTTAAAAAGTTAACTCATCTGATAAGGGAAGGCTTCGTATCTCACCCCAAATGACCAAGCTGCTTGGCATATTGTCAGTTTAGTTTGCTATCAAGAACTAGTTTTTGTATGAAACCACGCTACTTACTCTATTTTAAGCTCTTCGAGCCCGTTCATGATTTTTTGCGAACGTGTCCTTCTAGGTGTATCTATTTTGTGCTTCTGATTATCACAGCGTAAATCTCTCACCACATGTTTTTTTGAATTAAGACGTGTATTTTACAGGGCAGCGCACTATTAATAGAGTTGTTCATACGAACAAAACAAAGACTAGAAAATGTGAAAACCTGCAGATCCTGTCCAAAAAAGTGGTACAATACTATTTCGTTGTCTGGGAAAGGTTGTCGTTAACAACTACGATGAGGATGTGATGAATATTCATGATGTTTTGTGTTTTCTTTACCATTTCTAGTTGATTTTTTTTTTCTTCCGGGAAAAAAAGGACACCATACATACATAGGTATCGTCTATATATACAGTTCACGGGTAAATATGCAAATTGTGCCCGTGCTGTTGATGTCGTTGAAAAGCATGCAAAGCAAATATATTTTTTCATGTCGAGGACTTTTTCGACATCAAAAACTCTATGGAAAAAGGTGAAGACGCGACCGACGAAGAAGATGCACAGGTTTGGGGTTATAACGTGTTGTTGAAAATTTTATGATACCGATATTTACTTTTTTATGTGTTTGGCATTAGTAAGTTGTATAGTACAGTATGACTCCAATGATAATAACCGGGAATAGACTGCTGACTGACTTCAGGCAATTATTTCATGTGAATATTTTTAATGACAAAATATTGCAATGCAAATCATATCTTTATGCTGCAAATAGAAACTTACTCTCCATGGATCAACATTGTAGCAATTAAGCAGCCGAATTTAAAAGTGCTGATCCGGGGAAGTTATTCTTCATACTTCGTCGTCTAAGTCATCAAAAGTTTGTTTGCTAGCCAAACAATTTCAAGCCAATGGCATCAACATATTCAGCAGCTTTCAGAAAACCATCAGAAACTACCAACCAAGTATAACTTGACTTCCATGACACAGTGTAAAATCTTCAGGTTCACTTGGTTGACCCTTGATACTATGCGGGTGGAGTGGAAACAAGTATTTGATGTGTTCGCTCAACTCAAACTTTATATCACCCACTCAAAGTATAAGTTGCAATCGGTAAAAGAAAGCGGTTACGAACTCTTCATATGTCAACGAGAGCAAGTTTAGTTCCTCATCGCTTTCCCTCGCGAACCTTTCAGCCATTCTAGCTCCAATTCATCGCATTCTCACTCCCCCAACAGAATTTGTCCTTGCAAGTTCACTTCACTTACAATATCAAATATTTATACAAGGAATTTTGTTTTGATGCTAAAGTTGATTCAATATCAATTTCACAAAGTGTCCTGAGTGCACTGTAAAAGATGTGAATGAATGTGTGAGAAAATTGGGAATTCCATTTTTCGTTGTATGTCCACGTTTGTACTGGTGTGCATATGCAATTGGGTTCCTATTTTTTGGATGGTATGAATAGAAGGAGCTTTTTCTTGTCTTATTTTTAAAAGCCTGGGCAACTAACCAACCTTTCTTATTGATTCTTCCTTTCATCCCGGTTTCCTTTGTTTACCGAAGTTCACCGAGGTGTAAGAAAAATGATGCAGTTGCCTGGTGGCTACGTTGGAACTTGATTGTTCCCTCGATTTTGTAGGAACAAAGGACGATGTCGACATTTAGAATGAACAAAAGAGCATAATGTTTGTATCCTTGTGAAATTTAAACGAATGTTGAAGTACAGTTTGTTTTTTTTATCGGTCGAGAGGATACGTGAATGTGTTTCATATTAATGCATTTTTAAATTGATTCGTTTAGATGATCAAAACCTACAGATGTACGTTGTAAACAACTTCCCTGATAATATCCATCATTGTCTTATAGTATGGCCAGATATTTTGGCGCTGGAGATATTATACTGATGGCTTCCACATTGGCGCTTTTCTTGTACCTTTTGACAGCAATAATTAATTTAAGAAGTAAAAGCAGGTGCAGAGAGCCACTGCTAAAAGGGTTTTGTAAAAAACAAGTAAATCTAAGAATGTCGTACAAATAGCAACTTCACTTTTTTTTTTTTTTTAATTAACTCCATTCCCTACCACTCTCTCCATCACTCTTTCTTCGTCGCACAACGCTCGTGCGATCTGCATTCACATTACGTCGCTTGGTCCTTTGTGCCACCCAGACAATGTTTAACACATCGGTATAAGGGGGCACACAATATAATGTGATCTAGTCCTTTTCGTGAACATCTAGTCCAAAAAATCATGATCAGCTCTCAGAGATAAAAAAAATTCAATATCATACGACGCATTCAAAAAAAAACTCTGAGTAACTGTCACTTCAGTATCTCGCCGATAGGGTCAAAAAGAACGCCCTAAGATACTGGGCCCATGAAAGCAGAATTACAGGCCCCCGCTTCAATCAGTGCTCATTAAATGCTCCCTTAGTCTTTTCTTAAATACCAAAAGTGAGTTTGCTTCCTTAACAATTTCTGGTAGATTGTTATATATACACAGAGCATCATTCGTTGCATCGTTCTTTAGTCGATCCGTTCTGGCAAAAGGTATTACGAATTGATTTGCATTCCTCGCATTATATGGGTTGATCTGTGATACCTTAATTAATGGCGCTCGTTCCGATCCATTAGTTTTTAAATTTCTGTAGATAAACTTCGCTTTCTCCATAATAATAATTTGACTAAAGGTTAATGATTTTGCCAATTGGTAAACCAAACTAGTTTGAGTAAGCATTGGCAGCTTCAAAATGTTTTTATACGCTTTGGTCAGCAGCCTGGATATACTGTTTAAATGTTGCTTCGCTGATTGACTCCAAATAAGTACTCCATAATGCAATTTCGCCAGGACAAACGCATTTAGAACAAGTTTCTTGATGTGCATTGGAAAATCCTCATATCTTCTTAACAATCCTATTATTGGGGCTAATTGCCTTCTTAAGCTATTTATGTGTGGTAACCAGGTCATACGATGGTCTATGATAAGACCAAGATATTTCATTTCTAGCACTCTTTGCAATTTTTCGCCGTTAATATTTAGTTCGACATCTATGTCTCCTTTGTTCTTTTGCTTTAAAACAATATATTGTGTCTTTGAAGTGCTCAATACTAGTTTGTTTCCAATTAACCACTGATGGAATTTTCCTAGATCGTCGTTGATAGTGTACTCAATGGCAGTTTTGTCTCGTCCTGAATAAAGTAGAACTGTGTCATCAGCATATAATGTGTGATATCCCGTCAGCCCACATGTATTTAGATTATTTGTGTATAGCAGGAACAAAGTTGGGCCCAGTATTGAGCCTTCGGGAACTCCTGTTTCCGTAGGTGCATGGTCGCTCAGGACATTGTTGATTAAAGTTCTCTGCGATCTTCCCTCCAAGTAACTCTTAAACAACTGCTTAGGACTACCCTGAATACCATACGATTCAAGTTTACGAAGCAAGAGATCATGATCAACTGTATCAAATTCTTTTTTCAAATCCACAAAAATTGCGATGACATAATCACCTCTGTCAAGTCCTAGATTGATGAAACGTGTGACAGAGTGTAGGGCATCCAAAGTACTCTTGTTCGTTTGAAAACCGAACTGATGTTGGCTTATGATAGAGTTTTCAACTAAGAATGATGTTAATTGATTGTTTAGTATTTTTTCAAATATCTTACTAAATCCCGTCAGCAGCGCAATCGGGCGATAGTTATTCGGGTCAAGATGATCACTACCCTTAAATATAGGAACTATTTTTGCAAGTTTTTCTTCTTCCGGAAAAGTTCCATTCCGAATATGCACGTTTATAAAATTTGCTATAATCTGGGCTATGTCCTCCTTTATTATACTAATCTCATTCATCGTGATGCTATCAATGCCTGGCGCCGTATTCTTTTTCAATTCATTGATGACATTTAAGACTTCCCTTCTATTTGTTTGATGAATGTGAAAGATGGAATTTATTGCGATATTTGTATTATTTACATTGCCTGCTGAACTGGCAATGATTTCTTTAGTGATTCTTCCACCAATTGTTGAAAAAAAGTTATTCAATGAGTTCGCCGCGTCACGTGGACACGATGTGTTAGAGGGCCCATCAGGATTCAGTTGAAAGTTTTGTGATATACCCTGGGTTGAAGAGTTATCATTTACCTCATTTATTATTTTCCATATTTCGCGGGAGTTGTCAGCCGCTGTTTCCATTCTTCTTGAGAAATATAAGAATTTAGCCTCTTTCACCAGTCGTTTCGATTCTTTTTTTGCTTGCATATACACAAACTTGAAAGCCCGGTTTCCACTGTTCTTCCTGTAGTCCATGTATGCCTTCCTTTTTTAGGGTTTTTGTGCTAAAATACAAAACCCTATTGCAATCACGACCTGTGTCCGTCTGTCCGTCTGTCCCTCTGTCCGTCTGTCCGTCCGTCCGTCCGTCCGTCTGTATGCACTTTTTCTCCGAAACTATAGAAGCTACAGCCATGAAACTTTGTGGAAAGGTCAGAAGTGGTGACTTCTTGAAAGTTCAAGGGTAAAAAATTTTTTCAAAGGGGTTTAAGGGGGGTCCCCATATAGGGAGGTGACCCCTCAAAAAAAATGTTCACCATTGGTAGTCGAGTAGGGTGTCATTGGAAAGGTCTCAATGAGATCTTTTCAAAACAAGTCTTAAAATTGCCTTATAAGTACCGAGGGGGGCAGGGGAAGGGGAAATGTACGAACTTTTCGCGTACCCCCCCTCGCGATTGGACACCTTCCATCCGAAAAATCTGAAAAAAATCACGAATGTAGGCCTTCATGAGTACAACAATAACAAATACATGAGAAGTCGAAATTCACTCAACTTTGTTAGTAATAGTATGATTTATCGATTTTATGTTTTCTGGAATAAAATCTAAATGGTACCCTTCAATTCAATAAAATTTTGCGAACAGATGACTATTTATAAGATTGATCTTTTCAGAAAGTTTCATGAAGACCTAATGGTATTTGACGAAGTTATAGCGATTTGAATTTTCCTGTATTACTATGGAACAATATGCCCTATATTACTATGGAAATATATGGCTATGGAGCCATACGCGCTTTTTACCGACTTAGACACTACAGCTTTGCTAGGATTTGCATGAAAATTGCAGGAATCATAGGTATCATGAAGATGAGTACATGTAATTGAAACAAGTCGAAGAGGCAGGAGAGAGCTCCTAGCAAATGGGCTTTCTAACCATTCTAGGATTCGAAAAAATAGGCCATGAATCGATGATTACAGTACAGAGGATTGGCCCCTGAAAAAAATTTCATGAAAGGTAGCCGATATGAATATCAACTGAAAGTTCTCTATGAGAGCTTTTCAAAACAGTTCTTAAACTGACCGGGGGGGGGGGGGGGGGTTGGAAATACATGAAAAATGTGTTTCTCCCTCGCGAATGGACACCCGTGATCTAAAAAATCTGAAAAAGTTATCAAGGGAGATACTTATGGGTATAACTCTAACAAATACCTCAGAAATCAAGACTCTTTCAACTTTCACATTTTCTCTAATAAAATCGTCTTTGACATGTTTCTTGAATTTATTCGTTGTTGGTTACTGCATTTTGTAAGTTGAGTACAAAACCCTTCTGACATGAGCATAGGTCTGTCTACCCAACTTGTTTAATACTTGCATCAATTACTTTTTTCGTTATCCAAGCCCGTTGTCGACACCTGATTTTTTTCTCAATTGTAGAACTTTGCTTAGCAGATATGATGATATTTTTGAGTTCAATAATACTATTTGGTTTCCGCTTTTCCAGTAACTCTCGTATGTTTGATTTAAAGAGCTCCTTGTCTAGAAATCTGAACGTTTTGTAGGTCGGCTTCTGTTTGTTCAGGGTTTGGTCTTGAATAGCAATTTTTAACACACGATGATCCAGTTCCGGCCAGTCCTCAAATATGTATGTCATGCTTTCAGCGATTTTTAAATCATTGGTTACTATATGATCCAGACAGGTATTTGACACTGGGCGAGTAATTTGGTTGTTGTTTATGATTACCGTTCCATTTGTTTCTAGCGTATCTTTATAAATCCGTGTTTCTGGTGATTCCGTTAGCACATCAATGTTTGTGTCCGCTACTGTGATTAAATTTTTTTCAGTTGAGAATAATGTATCTAGTACTGTGAATGCGCAATCATACGATTGGGATTGTAGTACGTCCCTAATTTTATTTTTTTTACCTGCATGGCGTACTTCAATTATAATAACGTTATACTTATCAGGCGTCACTCTCTTCGTAATGAAATTGACTGTATTTTTTACGCACATTGCTGTACCTCCACCTCTTCCAGGTCTGCAGGAGAATACCGCATTATATCCTTCAATATTGTAAAACCGTGCTTCTTCTGGGTAAATCCAGATTTCATTTAGAATAATCAAATCTATGTCAGGATTTTGCTGCAGGTAAATCTGAGTATCACTTAGCTTATGTCTTAAGCTTCTTATATTAGCATACATAAGTGTTAAATTTGTTCCTCTTGATTGATTAGAAAGATTAGCAATCATCAAAGTAGTAGTCGGTGCTCCTCCTGGCGATCAATATTCTGCGTTGAAGCTCCGGACACTCTACAGAGTCAGCTCTGTGAGAATGATCAGCATTGTTATTGTTACCAATACAGTTCGAGCACTTCTCAATCGTGCTTTTGCAATCCTTTAGGTCATGCTTTCCTCCACATTTTACACATATTTGCTCCCCTTCACATTTTGATGTTTTGTGGTTGTATTTTTGACACTTATAACACCTTGTTACGTTGAAGTCCTCCTTCACGAAATACGATCCATAATCTATATTAATGTATCTATTCGCAAGCCTCTTATACATGCTCCCGTTTACCTGGATGATGTGCAACCACCTTCCATTTCTCGTTCGCCTAGCATGTACAAGTTACATAGAATCACGCTCCTCTATATTGGGATTTAATGCCTGGATCTTATTTCTTAATTCATTATTTGCATATTGTTTTTCTAGTCCACTTACATATAGAATCTTTCAATTGACATATCAATATCGCAAACCATTCCTGAAATTTGTTTGAAAATTTGAACATACTTGCAGTGTTCAGACCGCTTACAAACGCTCATATGTTTCACCAGTAGCAAATATTGATTTTATTGTTGTAACTGTAAAATTTCTGATCGGCTATAACTTTATTATTTAATACTGTTGGACAAGTGGCTAAAGGACAAAACCACCAATTTTAATAATTTTTACGATGAGCTTTTGGTTCTGCAGCAATACCACCAAAAGGATAATGATGCTAACAGCTCTTGGGTTTATATCTTTTGGTAATTCCCCAGTTTAGTTATATAATTTGTATTTTAAGAGTCATTTTTTTCAGCCCGTATAAGCGTAACTAGAAGTGCTCCGTAAAAAAGTGTGCCATAACTAGGAATTTTGACAAGTCCATTGAAAAATGTCCGCTAAGCTATTAAAAGAATTTCAAGTATTATTAAATGTCACTATAAAGTTTCTAGACAGCTTCAAATGTTTGGGTTTCCCCATTGGTGGACTTACCTATCGTGCCACCCCTAGGAACGGTTCGGCCTGACGCCCCTTTCTGTTTCGCTAATAAAGGAAACGCATCAAGATAAAGGTATATTTGCTATTACTGGGAAGTATTTGACACTCTTAATTTCATTAACGATGATCTTCTTGACTTTACTAGCAAATAATCGACAACTTCATCACATATTGTTGAAGAAAGGTAGGAGGTATTTCCTGGTCGAGGGTTACCGTGTCGTTGAATGTGATTAGCCAGAAAGGGATCGAATTTAGCAATCAGCTCTAATGACATCATAAATTCTCCATTGTGCAAAGAATCAAATTTTTCATCATTACCACGCAGAGGGCGGCCTGTGTTCGTCAATTTTATCACAACCGCAAAAACTCTAAAAAGTATATTTGTTCAGTACTTTGTTTAAACTTCTACATACGAATCACAATGACTTACGACAGTTCCTAAGCACTTTTTTCGTGTTAATAAATCTAAATCACAATTTTTATGGTCTTGAGGGTTTTTGTGTGCAGACAAAATCCTTGCAATATTTTTACAGTCTGATAAATTTGCAGTAGCAAGATTTGATCTTGTAAAGGCCACATATTTTGAGCCGAAAAGCTTGCATGGAGCGCAGAAAAATAAGCCTATACATGGAGAATAAACTAAAAATTTGACGATAAAAAGCACCCTCTGTTAAACATCTTAATTTTTCTCCAATCTTTCTATTAAACTTGGAAAAATAACAATTTTTATCCTGGCTAATACCTCGACGCAATAGAATTTTAATTGTAGCATCAACAACTGTTCATTTAATTGCATCATCAGTATCGAGTCTGATTTTCTTCAAATTATCCAACTGCACGACTGGGGTGGCATACTGAGGCCGACTAGCACTCAGTCGTGTCGTGGGTCTTCCGGGACACCCTCTGCTCGCACTGAGCCACCTTACATGTAATAATTAACACGAAGGGAAAAGGACGAGAAAGGGAGGTCATTTTAAGAAATAAAAGATTATGGCTTTTAGCAAGACATGGCCGTTTTTTTTTCACTAAAAAGGCAAATTTCTACAACAAAAAAATCTACAAATTATTAATTTCAATAAAAACAAGAAGAAAAGGACCCGTTTAAAACTTTACGTACAGAAGAAAAACAATCAAATAAAATTATTCATATAAAGGGAAACACGAAAAAAGAACTTGATGATGCGAATTTATAGTAACAAATAGGAAAATAAACCAACTGAATACTAATTTTTTTCCTCTTTGATCTCCGAGTGCTCAGCGAAGACAAAATAAAACAGTGGGGGAAACTGGAAATTCAATTATAAATCAATTTGTGAATTCAGTCAATAATTAAAAATCAAGGAACACGAAACGGCCACTAATTGCACTCTCCGATCCGTCATTATGGCTTACTCGCAGAAGGGAGAACTTTAATTCCAGCACCTGGCACTCTTCGAAACCCAACAAAACAGTTGTTTTTTTCTTGCTTTTTTTAAGGGAAGAATCACTCTCGGCACTTTATTTTACTTCAATTATTTCGACTTCAAACTCGCACCAACTTTATTCCCGGAGTCCATAAAAAAAAATTCTTCTCTTTCACTCGTATTTGCACATGGATCAGACGCTATTCCACAACTACTGTAATTTCTTTTTTCTTACTTCACAACAATTGTAATTTCTTACTTCTTATTACACAACTAATGTTGTTTCTGGTTTCTTATTTCATCACTTATGTTATTTCTTTTGCCCTTCCTCACACCAAAACTTTTGCCACTAAACTTCGCAATTAATTCATTCACTTTTTGCTTCCATCACCAAAAAAATTAATCCTGTATGCTTCAAATTCAGATCTCTTAATTTTTTCCCAACTTAAAAATTAACACACTTCAATATTTATCCTCCAATTCCCACATTAAGAAATTAGTTCACTAACTTTCTGGGGAAATTCCCAAATCCAAAAATTCATTTCACTGAACTCTCACTAAAAGCAATTTCTCTTCTTTCCGTCCAATACTCACTGCTTCCAACTTCAGACCCAATCTTCCATTTCACCTCCAGAAAATCCAATCCTGCAATTATTTCATTTTCAATTACCGCTGCCGTATCTGGATAACGTAATCGAAGTTCAATACACTTCGATTCTGCTAGCCACACATCTTTTTTTCGTATCAACAAACGCAATAATTTCCATTTTGCTTATATAGCGATTTGCATAATCATGGAAAACGTGTCGTATGTATAGCCTGAACGGCCAATCAATTCTTCATTTCAATGAAACATTAACATCTGACCTCATACCGAGCTTGAATCTTATTGATTACTTTGTCAGCTATGAAGACTTGTGTTTCATATTTCGCAAGATAAACAACAAGAAATCATGTGGTAATGATGGTATTCCAAATGTAGTTCTCCGACATTTGCCTGAGGTTGCTATTAGGAACTATTGCATATTGTTCAACAACATGTTGAGCAATTCATATTTCCCAAATGAGTGGAAAAAGGCTAAGGTATTTCCGATCTTGAAGAAAGGAAAAGAATCTTCATGCCCGAAAAGCTATCGCCCAATCAGCTTGCTGCCTAACATCAGCAAGGTGTTTGAAGTGATACTCAACAGAGCATTAAACGCCCACATTGAGGAAAATGAGTTGATGCCGAGTTGCCAATTTGGTTTTCGTGCCAGGCATTCGACCACACATGCAATAACGAAAGTAATCTCAGACATCTGTTGGAAACTAAATGATAGACAATGTGTTGGAGCATGTCTCATTGATATGGAGAAAGCCTTTGATACGGTATGGTTAGATGGACTAATTTTTAAACTCCTTCAGTACAAGTTCCCCAGACACCTTGTCGCCATGATGTGTAATATGTTATACGGGAAATCGTTTGTTGTAACCGATGGAAATCTGACAACAATGCGCGAGTTCAAGGTCTTGAATGGTCTACAGCAGGGAACAGTTACTGCGCCTCTGCTCTTCTCAATCTGTATTCGCAAGCTATTGAACGGCTTTGATTTTAACGTCTCGCCAACGCGATCATTGGTAGCGTTTGCTGATGATCTGATCATCTACACGGCAGACCGAAAAGCTACAATAGTTCAGAGCAATCTCCAAAAAATGTTCAATGATGTACAGCTGTACACTGACAATTGGCGAATGAAAATCAATGCGCAGAAGTGTGAAACAATCTTGTTTCGGACAACGCTGCAGGGGGTCAGTCAAGACCTGAAACGTAATTGGAAAGATTTCCACATCATGGCTGGCGAGGGTAGTTCAGAACGAATTCCACATAAATCCTGTGTTCGATACCTCGGTGTTTATCTCGATCAGTATCTGTACTATACTGAACATGTGAAAATCATGCTCAGTAAAGCACTTAAAGTAGTTATGGCCCTTCGAAAACTCTTTCATTCCAGATACATTGATCAAAAGGTCAAAATTATCTGTTACAAGACACTGGTTAGACCAGTTTTGACCTATGGATGTCAGATCTGGTACAACCAGAGTGCTAGTACTATGGAAAAATTAAGAGTTTTCGACAGGAAATGTCTTCGTGCATGTACTGGTTTGTACAGAAAGCCTGAGACGGATTGGAAACATTATATATCGAATAGAAGAATTTATCAAACTGCTGAAGTGACTAGAGTCGATATCTTCATATTGAAGCTTCTTCGGAATCATATCGCAAGATCTGTGACTGTGAGTGAAAACCCTTGGATTTCACAGCCGTTCCACCCTACAGACGGGTATATAGCGACTTGCCTCGCTACTGGCTTCATTCCTCCAGAAGCATTCGTGTATTTGGACATGAATGGATATGTTTTTGATTCTGACGGCGTCCCAGTCATATATCACATATATCGACGGGCCACCGATAAGAAGATAAAATATCCTCCGAATTTGAGTTCACGAGACCAACGATTTCAATGGAGATACTCATTTGCTAGATTCGTTGAAGCTGATCGAGTTGAGACGGCGCAATCCAGGTATTGGTGGCTGAATGACAATGTCTAAATTTTTCGTGTTTGTTTTCAGTTTTGGTGTTTTTCGTTATTTAGTTTTTGAGTTTCAGCTCATTATTGCTACATTTAGTATTGTTATATATTTTTGTTAAAAACAGGTATAGGTTAGGTATATGTAATGTTTACTATATTCCGTTACAGATAAGATTAAACACTTAGGTTAGGAACATTGTTATAGTATTTTTAGTATAAGATAAAGTTTTTTTGATTGTATTTTATTAGAAATAAGTTACAACATATTAGGTGTAGGATCAAAGTTTCACTGTTGTGTATTAATTATAAATAATTTTTGGATAGTGTTGGTTGGTTTTTTCTCCTTTTTCCAATTGAATTGTAAAAATATGTAATAATCGTAATTAATTGCATTTGCTATAGTTTTTTTTTGATGAAATGAGTTTATGATAACGTACAAATTTAGAGAGCCATTTGGGCCATTAAGTTTTTTGATTGTTATTATTTGGAATTTGCTTTACATTCTTTTAAAATTTATAACGATGAGTATTAAATAAAGCGCTTTTGACTTTGACTTTGACGTGTCGTATGTATACGAAAATTATTGCTCTTGCCGATGCTCCAAAAAGAGAGCTTCCTGCACTCCGGGAACTTGAACCCAGGGTCCCAGCAGTTCCTCGGTCGAGAATCCACGACGCTACCAACGGGGCCACCTTCTGTTGATTTCTCATTCATCAAATTAGCACCTTAAACTCTTTCTTGATTGGTATGAAATTAAAATTTGTGAATAGGGAACCATGAATAAATTTTTTGTTAGTATGAAAAATGAAATTTGTTAGTAGGAGCTAATGAATAAAATTTGTTAGTATGTAGGAAGGAATTAGGTTTTGTTAGGGAAAATGTATAGAATGAAATTTTGTTAATGGGAATTAATGTATGAAGTGTTGTTAGTAGGAAAAATTAAAATTATTATTATATTGCAAGTTTTTTTGTAGTTGAAAATAAGGGAAAAGTGTAGGATTGTGATGATGTGGAAATTAAAATTATAGGGAAATTGGTAAAATTTTAATAAAATTAAATAAAAGTATAAATGTCCAAAGGAAAGTGGAAATTTTGTGGCCGAAATTCGCAACACTACTTACCATTTATTGGTGAAGGTAAACTGCTAAAGATATTCGAGTATGTTCCCATTTGTAGACTCATAATTGTTGATATAAGCTCATTGCATTTTCCGTACTTGTTAATTTTCTAATAAACATCAATATGTTTTTTTTTTATGTCACACACAATTATTTCTTTAATAGAAAAGCAGAGAAAGCCACCAATATTTAATATGAAATCTTACCAAATGCAAAATCATATTTTCAAAATGTACTTGTTTTTAAACAATTAAATTCATCATCATAAAATTTTTTTATACATTAACGTTTTCAGTTTAATTAGGCTGTGATATTGTTGAAACTATTATTTAAAAAAAAAACAAACAAACCACAGTTAATTGCTAAAATGTTTCAGTACCATATTGTGATTTGCTTTCGTATTGTTTCACTACATTTATTAGCGCCATTCCATTGCAATAATCATATTTATATATGTTAACATTTACGCAAAGACTGTTATGTTTAATTTAAATGAACAAGAAGGATATGTAGCCAAGGATCGACAATTTTTTTAATTTTTTTGGGAGCACTAGAAATTTTAATCATTCTTCTCGGATGAGATAGTTAATATGGGATGTTTTTATGTCAATTCAAAAAAAAAAACTTTGGTTATTAAGTGAATTTACTTAATGTAGCTAATATACGAATAATAATATGATAAAAAAAAATGAAAGAAAGTATATACCCTTTAATTCTACTATTTATTTTAAATTTAGTATACAATTGTTTCGTTCTCTACCTGAGAACTTCCTCAGTCCTACTATTCCCTAAACTATAAGTGTCCTAATATTTATACGAAACTCATCATCAAATTAATATGAATCTCTAATTACATCTAATCCCTCAAAGTACTTTTACTTAATCTCTAATTACCTGATCCTTTACCATTCAAAAATTTGTTTTTCCTTAATTACTACTTAACTACATTCATTATTTTGTAAGCTTGAATAGCCAGGTGTATCCGTTACCTGGGTCGCCGTTCCAAATGTCCTGCGTGTTCCGATTGAATATCTCCAAGCTTTTTGCTACATCAAGCTTCCATCCGTTTGTAACCGTTTTCAGCATGCTTACGTTGTCCGCAGTGATGTCATGTTTTTCAAGGACTATATGCTCCGCTACTTTTGATTTGAAGTTTTTGCATCCTGCTTTTTGTTTTTGTTGACTGCTTCCCTTGAGTGTTCATTCCATCTGACAACTCCTCCTCGTTTGTCCAATGTAGCATCCATTACATTTTGTACACGATACCTTGTAGACTCCACTCCGCTCCATTTTGGGAATGGGGTCCTTGGTTGATCCAAGCAAGTTCTGTATTTTTTTGGCCCGGCTTGTATAAACTAGGTCGATGTCTACGTTCTTCATAGCCCTCTTCATTGTTTCCGTCCTTGAGTCAAACGTTATAACCAACCTCTTCCGTTGCTTGACTTCCGCAGTTAGGGTAGTGAACTTTTTATTGAAAATCTCCTTTGTTCGTTTGGCTATCAATTTGGTGACTTCATCCGTAGGGTATCCATTCCACTCGGCCAGCTTATAAATGTGGGACGTTTCTTTTTTCAGGCCTTCCTTATTCAATGGAAGCGTGAGCATTCGATTCACAAGCCAGCTAAGTGTCGCCCATTTTTGCTGTTGGCAATGGTTCGAAGTGAAAGGAATTATCCGCATGGTGTCCGTTGGTTTGCGGTATATTTCGAACTCCAATCCATTAGCTCCTCTACATACCATTACGTCAAGGAATGGTAGCCACCCCTTCGACTCCAGCTCGTGGGTGAAAGTGATGTTGTTGTGTATTGAGTTGATCGCCGTGAGAGTTTGCTGGACCTGATCCTCTTTGATAATCGTAAAGATATCGTCTACATAACGCACCCATCGATGTGGCGGTTTACCTTCTTGTGCTAACTTCTCCTCCAAAAATGCCATAAAACTTCACTTAGAAACGGGGAAAGAGGGTTTCCCATTGCAGCACCACGTGTTTGCTTAAAAAATTCTCCCCTGAAGGTGAAATAGCTTTCACTCATGCAGAGTCTAGCCAGTTTCAAATACATTTTGGCTCGTGCTTTCCATTGTTCTCCTGATCCCTGTATCAGAATCCACTCCTCAAGTAACGTAAGTGCTTCTTTGACCGGAATACTGGGAAAAAGTACCTTAACGTCAAATGACACCATCGTATCCCCATCTTCCAAAGGTCCCCAGGACAAAACCTTTGAAGTAAATTCTGTCGAATTTGCTACTGATCTGGTAACAAATTTTTTGTCCATGTTATTGGATTCCTTGACTAACCACTTCGCAATTTTCTGAGTGGGAGCGTTTCCTGCTGGCACAATTTCACGCATTTCATGGCCTGGCTTGTAAATCTTCGGAAGTCCTATGATCCTTGGCAGCGATGGGTTGGTTAC
Source organism: Odontomyia ornata (assembly GCA_963969285.1). Classification (NCBI taxonomy): domain Eukaryota; kingdom Metazoa; phylum Arthropoda; class Insecta; order Diptera; family Stratiomyidae; genus Odontomyia; species Odontomyia ornata. The sequence goes on along the minus strand of OZ017739.1, from coordinate 58,393,791 downwards.
TTTTAAGAATTTCTTGATTTCCTGAATCCATGGTTCACATTCTTTCAGCACTTTTTCCACTCTTTTTATTGACTCAGGAAGCGGATTATTTCGAAGACTGAAGTTTGGTCCCGTATTTATTTTTTCCCGCATTCTATTGTCGTAATCGGCCTTGTCCATGATCACTACGGCATTCCCTTTATCCGCTTTCATGTAGTAAACCGGTAGATTTTTGAGCTCCTTGATGATCCTATTCTCGTCCTGCTTTCCGACCCATCTAGTTTCTTTTCTCAGTGTATCTGCAGTGCTGGCTCTTATCTTTTGTTTTTCCTCTGCCGTCAGTAATATGATGAAATTATTTTTACCATTAAACACAATTCAAAGAAAACAGGATAATAACTGCGAAGAATTGGATGATTAGAAAAGAATTCATCTATGTAAGAATTCAATAAGGATAGTGACGTCAAATTGATTTGAAGGCAATTTTGATAAAGTTTCGGGTTGATAGTTCCACATTAAATTTTAATTAATCATTCATGCAATTCGTTTAGCTTTTGTTTTTTTCTCAAAAATAAGATCTACACTTTTTGAATTAACTAGGCTAATATTCTAGCAAATTACTACACATTTCACGTCACATCCATAAACAGTTAAGCAATATATATACATAATAATATTAAATAGCCTTTGAAGTTCAAAACTTCACGTTAAGATCATGAGAATTTATGATAAATTCATATAAATAATACTGACGCAAAAGTATGCCACAAGTTTCAATTTTTACTCAGATTGATTCTTTATAAAATTTTATTATTGAAAAAAAAAAAAAATTTCGTAACATTTCCATCCCGTAATTACTAAAATAAAATGAATTGTTAGGTAAAATCAGTCTTTTCTTTCCAGTATGTCCTTCTCTTCCAACAGGAATGGTAGCGAACGGTATGCCGTGACGAGGGTCAGTGGCGGCTCCAGAGGGGGGCCATGGGGGCCATGGCTCCCCCCCGACAGCTCAGAAAAATTCTTTTTTTCGTATTTCAAATTGTATACTCGTATAAAATTATGTTTGACCCAATATCGGAAAAGCCATTTCGTACAAGATTTGCAAAGACGAAACTTATTTCTTTATTTTTATATAATATTAACTTATATACACCTAATTCAAGTTTACATTTTTGGGTTATTATATAGAATACCTGCATCAGCGGCAATTTCACTACGGTTTTTAACAATAACAATTATACATTTATTTGTTTCTCCGTTTTAAAATGGAAATTCATCATCAAAATTGATCAAAATAAATTATTATCTACGATAGCGAGATCCGAATTGGGCCTTGTCGACTTTGCACGATCGAAACCGATATCTGCCGAGAGTCAATGGAGCAACGATCTTGCAGTCCCTACGTCGACACCAATGATATTATACTGAGAGGTAGTGAAGGAAAACTATCGGTAGCACTATCGACACTATCGATAGTATTTCACTATCGCACCACTATCGATAGTCCCCTGTACTATCGAATGTTTTCGTTAGTTTAAGAATATGTTTGGAATTGGAATTTTACAGCCCAAAAAGAAAAAGAATGATTTTATTCTTTTTCTTTTTGGGCTGTAAAATTCCAATTCCAAACATATTCTGCTAAAATTTGTTCCATTTGCGTTTTCCATTTTAGTTGTTTTTACCTAACATCACATTGAAAATCCATTCGATCATGTTCAATCAGGGGTGTCGTTCTAAATTTCCCCAAAAACTAATTTCAGAATTCAATGAAAATTAACCTTTAAGGGCAGAATGGCAACTCTTTAAACTATCGCAGTGGCCTTCAAATGCATTTGTTTATCTTACCGGTCGTTCTTGTTCCTTTTTTACTCATCGCGCATGCTGTTTTTTGTCCATTGAAATTGTCATTTCGTTGAAATTAAAATTTTTAAAAAGTTATCATTTTTTCATTCTCAGTGGAAAAGGGCTCGAAGCATGCTCGAAGCCTCTGTTGTGTTTTAAAGTGATTTTTACTGTTGTGTGTTTGTTTTGTCTCCGAGTCCTGATGGATTCCAAAAATGTAAGTACTGTGTTAATATATAAATATGTTTAAATACATATATATATATATATATATATATATATATATATATATATATATATATATATATATATATATTTATAAATAGATATATATACATATATATATATATATATATATATATATATATATATATATATATATATATTTATATATATATATATATATATATATATATATATATATATATATATATATATTTATATATATACATATATATATATATATATATATATATATATATATATATATATTTATATATATATATATATATATATATATATATATATATATGTGTATATATATAATTTTTATGTATATTTTTTCAGAATATACCTGGAAAAATTACGAAAAGGCAATCCACCAACCCAGTTGAATCTTACTTTGGAAAATTACCTAAACAAAATCTTGAAAGCAACTTATTAGAACCACAGCCTTCTACGTCCTCGTGTCCTGATATAAATGTACGGCCTCATATTCCAAAAACATCTGAGCAACCTACAAACGATGACTTCTTAAATAATTCTGAAACAGCGTCGAAATTGGTAAAAATTTTATTAAAGCATACCTGTCGCCTAAAGAAGCAGTTATAAATCAAGTTAATACTCAGCGGCTTCAACAAGTCATAGAAAATTGAGAAAGACTGCGGCCAATTATTGAAACAATCATGTTTTTGGGTCGACAAAACATACCATTGCGTGGCCACCGCGACGACGGTCAGCTTTTAGAACCGGAACCTGCACTGACCAACGAAGGAAACTTTAGGGAGCTCCTCAGATTTAGAGTAGCGTCAGGAGATGGCGTCTTAAAGAAACATCTGGAAAACACAAGTTCGAGAGCGACCTATATTGGGAAAAATACACAAAATCAGCTTATTGAATGTTGTGGTGAAGAAATCAAAACTGAGCTCATTAACAGAGTAAAACAGGCTGGATGCTATAGTATCATCTTCGATGAAACAACTGATTTATCGCATGCATCACAATTATCCTTAACTATCAGATACATTTGCAACGGGCTACTTAGGGAAGATTTTTTCTGTTTTATTGATGTCCATGAAAGTTTGATTGATTTTATGGAAGACAAAAGTGCGGAGCCCAAAATTAGTGGTGAAATGTTAGGAAAGATAGTTGTTAAACTAATCAAAGAAGAATATTTGGATATCAAAGAATGTATTGGAATTGAAACTGACAGCTGCAGTGTGATGTCTTCGAATGTTAAGGGTGCCGTCTCCGAAATCTTGGAAGAAGCTGTTCATGCTGTTAGATGTCCCTGTTTAAATCATGGATTGAACACTCATTATCTAAATCCAACAACGTTCAAAGTGTACGGAACCTATTTGGCACCATAAATTCTGTCGTTGAGTTTTTTTCATCATCTGCAAAGAGAAACACGGTTCTCGGAAGTGCACTGAAAAAAAGAAATGACGACTTAGAAGAATTTAAGGGCACCAAATCATCAAGTCTGTGTGAAACCCGATGGGTAGAGAGGCATGACAGTGTGATCAAGTTTCAAGAAGCTCTGCCTTATATAGTTAAAGCTCTTGTATCCATTTCCGAATGGTCAGAAATTAATACTTCATCGAAAGCTTACGCCCTGAAAAAGGCTCTCTGTGATGTGCATTTCATCACAACACTACTATCTTTAATAAATGTTTTGAAACAGACTCTCCCTTTGAGTAAGATGCTTCAATCTCCTTCATTAGATTTGAAGAAAGCTTCTGATGTGATTCTCGATACCATTTCAGTTTTAGAATCAAAGCGAAAAGAATGTGGTGTTGTATTTGCAAAGATTTTTGTTGAAGTGAGAAATTTATGTTCGGATTTAGACGTCGAAGTAAAAATGCCACGATTAGCTGGTGTCCCAAGAAATCGACCGAACTATGCAACATCTGATCCGGAGGATTTTTTTAAAAAATCCATATACATTCCTCTCCTAGACAACATTGTTTTTGACCTTAAGTCTCGTTTTCCTAAGGACACCGTAGAATGTTTCGGACTTCAACTGCTAATGCCAACAAGTATCGTGAGAGAGCCTGGGCCACCACACCAGTCAGAGCCGATACAAGAGAAACTATGTGCACTGAGGGACAAATTTTCACCGATACTCGGTCTAGAAAGCAGTCAAGTCCAAGCTGAATTCGACTTATGGAAAGCTAAATGGATGAGAGAAAAATCGTCTGGTGTAAAACTGCCGAATACAGCACTTGATGCATTAGAAGCTTGCGACGCAGATATTTTCCCATCAATTCATGGTTTGTTGAAGATATTTTCTACTTTGCCAGTAAGTGTAGCGTCTGCTGAAAGGTCGTTCTCCACGCTGCGTAGGCTGAAGACGTGGTTAAGGTCGACAATGGGTGAAGAATGATTAAGTGGACTTTGTTTACTTCATACACACCGAGATGTAGAGGTAGATATTAACAAAGTGATTGATAGATTTGCTAAGTCTGGTAACAGAAGGATGGATTTTGTTATTTAGTGTTAATCAATTATCTAACTAATGTAAATATTTGTAACATAAATAAAACATTTAATGTTTATTCTGAAAGTGGTACTTATTTCCAGTTTGTGTGGATTGAAATAGGTTTCTAACTACCCAGACCATAGAGTAAGTAATTGATCTGTTAAAATACTTTCTGGCATTCAAGACTTGGAATGATAACATATCAGGCTGAACAAAACGTACAATCAAAACAAAGTTGAAGTACATTTATGTGACAGTAATGTTCAACAAAACAAAAAAAAAAAAATAATAATAAAATAATAAACAAATTTCTTAATCATGAAATTATTACAATCTATAACAAAGTGTTAATAAAAATGTATTGGAGGGGGGGGGGGGGGGAGGAGACTAAAAGTTTCAACCAAACTTCCCCGTACACAGCCCCCCCTGAGAAACTCTCCTGGAGCCGCCCCTGACGAGGGTAGGGTTGTAGAAACCTGCGGATGGCCGGTTTCGCGTCGCGTGTGGTACGCGGTACCATAGTTTGATTTGAGTTTTTTTTTTTGAGTTGTTTATTTCGCTGTCGAGTTTGAGTAGACGATTTTTCGATACCGCGTCGGCGAAATTCGGGAGCGTGAATTTAAATCCAGTTTTTGTGTTGTTTAAATGAATGAAAGAAATGCGGAATAAAGTAGAGGTAGGTTTCTTGTCCGTATGTTTGTACTTTTGACGCGTTTACAATGGACACGTGATGGTGGCTGAAACCGGTCGGTACCATTCGTGGGCACGATAGAGACTTCACGTCTAGAACCGATGAGAAGTCGGCTCAGATTTCCTTCGGAAATTCTCTTCGTTCGAGCGATGTAAACAGAAAATCATTACAAATGGGCGCCAGTCAAAGCAAAGACTACTAGGTCTGGGGACAAGGTTATGTGAACTGTGTTCTGGGACTAGCAGGGCATACTGTACGTCGATTGCCTGTGCATCCAATATTCCATCAATGCTGCATATTACTCCAACCTTCTGAAACCACACGTGAAACCCGCTTATCGCTCGAAACAGAGGAGCATTCCAGCATGAAGTGTGATTCTTTTCCAGGATAACGTGCGCCCTCTCACTGCGCACTGGGGTGATAGGTGCTGGAACACCCCCCTTACTGTCTGGATTTATCACCCTGCAACTACCACATGTGTGGACCACTGAAGGAAGCCCTCGGAGGTTAAAGATTCAACACCAACGACGAGGTAGAGGATTTTGTGTGCACATGGCTATCCGAGTTTTCTTCGATACCGGCATCAAAAAGCTTCTGGAAAGGTGGAAAATATGCATAACTTGTAAAGGGGAGTACCCAGAAAAACTGAAAATTTTTTCGATACTACATAAACGTGTCAGAGCATTTATCTCGATCATATTTAAACTGCCCTCGTACATGGGCTTTCCATCGAATCAGACACTATACTTTCAATTGAATCTTCTCCAAATTTTCAGAAATGATGAAAAAAGAAAATACATTTAAAACTCAGGTCAGTTGATGAGTATAGCAAGATTGGCACAAAATGCTGGCTGGTTAAAGTGGAGTTCCTTTAAAGTAAGAATGTATTTGTTGTGCAGATCATAAAATTTTCTCTTGAATTCAATCATTCTACATATCCGCATATTGTAGGTTAAGCACAAAACCCTTCTAAAATGAGCGTAGTTCTGTCTACTCGACTTGTTAGGGAATTGTAAAATCATTTTACAATACCCTACTAGTTTCGCGTCCTGTCTGTCCGTCTGTCCGTCCGTCCGTGTGTCACACCACTTTTTCTCGCAAACTACATAAGCTAGAAACATAAAATTTTGTAAGTAGGTGCGAAGTGACGCCCTCCTTAAAGTTTCAATACTAAAAGAAATTTATAAGGTCTTTAAGGGGGGTCTCCCCATATAGGGGAGTTGCCCCTGAAAAAAAAGTTTTCATCGCATGTAGGCAATATGGGTATCAAATGAAAGGTCTTAATGAGCACTTTTCAGGTCTTAAAATGACAAATTTTGCTTCAAGGGGTGCAGGGGAGGGGGAAATGTACGAAAATTTTATGTCCCCCCCCCCTCGCGGATGGACACCTTTCACCCCAAAAATCTGAAAAAATCACGAATATAAGCCTTTATGAATACAATAACAACAAATACGTGAGAAGTCGAAATTCACTCAATGTTGTTAGTAATAGTATGATTTACCGATTTTATGTTTTCTTGAATAAAATCTTAACCGTGCCTTTAAATTTAATACAATTCAGTACACAGATGACTATTAATAAGACTAATCTGTTCTGAAAGTTTCATAAAGATCGAATGGTATTTAATGAAGTTATAGCGATTTTAATTTTCCTGTGTTACTATGGAACAATATGCGCTGTATTACTATGGAAACATATGGCTATGGAACAATATGCGCTTTTTACTGACTCAGATACTACAGCTTTGCTAGAATTTGCATGAAAATTTCAGGACTGATAGGTATCATGAATTCCTTTGAGAATTGGCTCAGCTAGCGGTATCAGTAATCGTAAAGCAAAATAGTGGCTGTTTTAAATGCGAAGATTGAATAATTTTGAGTTATTTTGCCCCAACTTCAACGTTTAAGGCGCATGCTTTTAACACTTGATTCAATTTAATGAATGACTGAAGATGAGTTCCTACAATTAATACTCATAGGTGAAACAAGTCAAGGAGGCAGGAGAGAGCTCCTAGCGAAAAGGCTTTGTAACCATTCTAGGATTCGAAAAAATAGGCCATGAATCGATGATTACAGTACAGGGGAGTGGCCGTTGAAAAAAAAAAATCTCATCAAAGGTAGCCAATATGAATATCAGCTGAAAGTTCTTTATATGAGCTTTTCAAAACAGTACTTGAACCGACAATTTTTCCTTCACAAGGGCAACAAATACCTTAGAAGTCGAAATTCGATCAACTTTGTTAATAATACTACATTTTATAAATTTTGATTTTCTGTCTATAAAATCAACATGTGACCCTTAGATTTCCCAAAATCTATAATTTAAATTTTCTGAATAATTGAACTATAAACAGCTAAGTTACAGCCGATTGAATATTTAAGAATTACAACAACATGAAACACGTGATACTAGGAAGATACGTGCTTGCAACGGACCAAGACACTACAAATATGTAGGAATTTTGATAAAAATTTTAGAAATGGTTTGTAATATCCATGTGTTATCATGACTAATCAAGCGACGAGGTCAAACCACTTGAAACAAAATGGTGACGAGTTTAAAGTCATAATAACCATAATAATTTTTCGAACTCATTTTATGGAATCTATATATTAGTCAAGTTTTGATATGCAGAATATATTGTTTGATTTACTAATTGTCTTACAATACCCTTCTGGTAGGAGCATCCTCCTGCTACTTCAACTTGTTTTATAATGCCTCCAAGTGGAATCTCTCCCTTTGGTGAATTAGCTGGGGTGAGAAAGACAAAAAATCGAAGCGGATAGATTACTATACTGCTATCATATTGTTCAAGTTTTAGGAGATATGCCACAAAATTAGCTTCAAACGCAGTGTTTGCTTAGCTTACGATGTCTTCTTTAATTAAATCGTAACAAAAATCATACGGTATTTATTTTACAATAAGTAAATCAAACATTTGTCGGTCACAAGGCAAATCATTTGAACTAACTGAGAAATCGTGCTGTGATTTCATAAAGATGACAGCTCTTTTGTCAATTCTTTGACTTCGTGAATTCATCTATACCTTCAATTTGTTCCTTTCTGCACGGTCTTGTTAAGATAGTTTTGGTTCATCACAATTTTTATGGATTCAGCATCACCAGTTTTTTACATCGAGTTGAACCTATTTGATGCTTCATCAGATCATCATCAGCCAGTCTGCTGGACCTTGGTATAAACAATAATCAATTGCTAAACTGCCTCAAGTGGGCTTCATACCTTTTATCCATATTGGGCTTTCTTTGTATTTATTGTCATCATTCTTCTATATTCTCGACTCATTAATCTGATAGTTAATATAAATAAACATAGTTTTAATTGACTTTTGTGTGCCTAATGGTCCAGAATTACAGCATTTCTAACTCACAAAACACCTTCTACTACAAAAAATAAATCCTTTTACGTATTTTTAAATAAAGGTTTAACTATGGTATTTAAAAAATGAATCCTACACTATAGCATTAGCTTAAAGTTAATCATAGAATCAGCCCAAACAAATTTTCGTGTACACATCATAAAACCTTAATTCATTTGATAACATTAATTAAACTTTCCAGTTTAATTCACGCATGAATATGGTCAGCATATCATACAAATTAATCACGCTTATCTTATTTCCACTTCACCCAAATCTCTTGTTATAACATTCCATTATTCAATAATGTATCAATTAAATACAACCATGGATGGGAATTAATTTTCAATAGCCTTAAAATCAAAAATGCTTAAAATGTAATTTGCTTGATATATTAAATCATAGAACCATAATTCATTTTGCACATCGCATGCAATACGAGAGTACATGCTGATACATCTAAAAAACTACCCGTTACTCCGATTGATAAAACCCTGAATTTAGCTGGAACGTGCAAATCCTAGTTACAGATACCCATACAAATCCTTCTAATTAGCATCATTTCGTCGACTCTAAAATTTAATATTTTGAAATGATAATGAGAAAAAAGAAAGGACTCATTTCTGCCTCATAATTTTCATTTAATTACTGTCCGTTGTATAACGCACGTAAAACACGCTATTTTAGATTATATTGCAAATCGATGTGAATTTTCAAAATTTATTACCGTCATCGTTGCTCGTTGTTCCCGTGGTATGTTGGGATACGTGTGCTTCTAGAATTATGGTTAGCCAAACGCACTGATGAGGACGTGCACCCGATAAATGAAGGACTGGTGATATAGTACTTGTATATTGATGTTAGCTCGCCTACGTACTCCATGGTCCTTAAACCGACCAGTGAGAGAAAAATCTATGCCAAAATATTGTATAAAACAAAATGTAATTAGTTTGATATTTAAAACGGCAGACAAGTTAATTAATCAAATAGAAAATAATTTTTGTAGTAAAGCACGCGAATCAGATGACGGACGGTTAGTCCAGTAACTTTTCATTCGATTGTTAAAACAAATTTAAATAAATTTTTGACTCGAACCTGAGAATCTTATTAATTATTTTCAGCATAACCTAGTTTCACTAGAGCATTCGTGAGTTTGTGGTGGTAACGTTTTTGTGTGTTTCTTGGGTGTGGACATCCTCTTGTTGAGACAAAATTTTTTTCTGGTGTTTTTTTAAACAACAACGCAAGAACAAAGGATTGAAAAAAGTTTATGATGAAGTTTAAATTTAGTACAAAATAGGAAAAACTCAAACATAAGCATCAGATGCCTTCCAGGTTGAGTCCAGTCTCGATGATTCAGTTTAAATCCTTTTCTAGAAATAATAAATTTTGGAATTAAAACACAAACGTTTGACGTCTTTCAATTTGAGGCGATTATGAAAAATCCCCTTTTATAAGTTGTATTTTTTATAAAAAATGATAAATTCAAATACAAACGTTGAACGCTTTGCTGTTTGCTAATTCTAAAATTACTTTTTAATCTTTTGCCTTTATTATGCGAGCGTAGCCATGCCGTTAGCAAAAAGGAAAGCCCTCACGCCCTAAACCAAAAGACCCGCGTTAAGTGTTTGAATAGGTTTTGTTAAAAAAATGTTCATCTAATATACTGACAACTTAGCAGTATTTTATTTTATTTAATATCAATATTCAATATCATCATGCTAAATTATTTAGAATCTCAAACATATGTTAGCAAGAGAGACGGTCATTTTTCATTTCTGTTTAGATTTATAAAGTGACATTTTAGCTATGTTATGGTAAGTTCGCAATTGTATAACACCCTCGCCATTAAGAAAAAAATTCTATTTTTTTGTTTTATTTGTATTTTTTTATACTATTTGAATATTGCATATTTTTTTAACACCACACAAGTACACAAAATGATGAGTTCTGTTAAAATGATGAATTCGGTTGATGTCTGATAATCCTTTAGGGGTTGGTTTAAATTAAAATTTTTTATTTACATAGCTGAGATTAGTTCTATCAGTTTTTGTATGAACGGACGTTTAAATCATATCATTTTTGTGTACAATTTGTAGTGTCTGGTTATTCATATATTTCAATGTATATTATATTTTTTCAATCGAGTTTGCACTATTAGTTTTTATAACTTTGTATTTGTTTATGAAAAAAGCTCTGTCATGTAAATACTTTTAACGTAAACCATTCAAAGCGCTCCGATGAATACATATGCAAAAATTTATTTGCTAATAAAGTAGCGGATTTCGATTACTATAAGAGCTCTTGGGGGCCACTATTTTGAGTGCAACCGCTTGACTTTAAATTATTTCAAAATATATCTGTCTCTGAATCTCACTTATTACTATGTCGCTTTTCTTTCAAGTCGGAATTTTACTTTAGGGACAACAAAATTATTCGACTTTTATCGAAAATGGTAGCTAAAAAATATTGAATTTTGTATTTCGAGTTTTAGGTAAATTTATCCAGAGAAATTTACCTATTGCGGAGAATACCTTATACGAGTATATGGTTTTCCATTAAAGACATAACTGTAAATAAATAAATTTCACTAAATCGATTGTGAGGCATGCTGTGTGGCTTGTGGTACCGTGTAATGAATCATGCGACGCCGCTGGCGACTACTTTTAACATATTTTGCTGCTAGGTGGCTTGTCATTCCACGTTGGTTGCGACGAGTGCACATCCCACGTCAATTTTGTCGTGGGATGTCAAGAGGATTTGACAGCCACATGGAGTGAAGTGTGCACGTAGTGGCCGCCACCCAAGAAGAACTTTTAGCTGATACACCCTCGCCACCTGCGTCGCCTAAACCGTTATCGCCTATAGATCCATTTTCGGAAGCATCTTCACGTGGAGTTTAAAAATTTTTATACTTAGTATAATTAATTGAACTTTATTTTGTAAAGTTGATAGAAATCTTTATTGCAGTGCATTTATCTCATCCAATCAATCCAAGGTAAGGAATCGTCCCGACACCGAATTCGCCTATACAATTGCCATTTATCAAGTTAAATACGCACAAAATGACAAAAGTCAATTGCAGGTATCGACCGATAAATGACAGTATTGCTTGAACTGGACGCCTCGCAACATCCCAACATTGTCAAATTAATAGAACATCTGGAACAAGAAGCCCAACGACTACAGAGTGATGGAGAATGCGTTGTTTTGAGGGACAGGAAGCTTAATATTGCTCCTGCTATTAAGAAACAGACTATATGTGCAACGAATGGTGCCGTTTATTATGCTGCTACTCCACCGGCTCCGATAAGCAACATGCCTATTGATCAGTTTGCAGCAGTTTACCCACCAGCAGGTGTGCCAACAATATACCCACCTTCAATGCCGTACCAGCCATTTTATCAGTACTACAGTGTGCCAGTGAATGTTCCCACCATTTGGCCTCAGAACTATCAAGGTAATTAGGTTTGCTTGGATTATGTTGCGTGTGATGTTGTACACACAGGATGTGATTGTGCCGATTGTGTTTTTAATTTAATGTCGACCGTTTTCGATGAAACGTTTGTTAAAATTAGCTGAACAGTCCCTACTTCGTGAAACAAGCGCTTGAATTTAATTTTGCTGAAGGTACTACTATGATTAAAACAAAAATAACAAACGAAAATATGTAATTATAATCGAAAGCAAAACAAAAGGACTTTGTTGTGAGTATAATGAGGCTAAACCAAAGATTGTTTGATTTTGAGACACACACACACAAGGAGGTAGACAGGACTTTGTTTGTAAGATACAAAATTCTTAGACAACAAAATACAAAACGAGAAGGCGTATTTATTAAGATTATATATATTTATCAGTAAAAGAACCCTAAATACAAATGAAAACCAATTCATTATTAACTTAAACTATACATTATAAAGTAGCTAGATAAAACTAGATGCAAGTAATAAGATAAACAGCTAGGCTATATACAATGATAAACAAATACCAGTAGAACAGAATGATAAATAATATATTTATAAACAAAGCAAAGAATAGATATATGAATTGTGCTGCGAGGTGCGGTGAGCAATACGCAAGAAATATGCGGATTTGATTAGAGGCGAGAGACGAAGTTCGCGAACATCGGCTTGGACTCCGTAACACGTCAATATATTTTACACGACCGTGCAACCTACAAGCAGAAATTAAAATTGTAATGATTTTTTCAATGCCCGTGTAGGACACGGATGCCGATGGTCTGGCATAAGTGTCAGCGAGCTATAAACAACACCGAGGTCAGCTAACTAGCTTCGCTTAACGACCGCGTACGCGTACTTGACGACTAGCATTTGCGGGATCATATGAGGCGGGTTCTTGTCGAGCCACGAAGCTACACTACAAAATACTTATCACGTGTACTCTACTCTACAAGATGCACCGATCAATTTTTATTGTCTCTAGAAAAGTTCTATCAGGTGTCAATTAAGCTACTCTCCAGTAATTCAATATTTTTTTGCCTCGTTAAAGTTAGCGGACACGGAGGATTGAGACAAACGCAAACATTACACAAAAGCACTCGAAGGAGAGTGATGTTGTTTCCCCCAATGGCACCCAACATGGGGCCCGAAGGGGAAAGAACATCACTCTCCTTCGAGTTCTCACATTTTTAATTTTGCTGTCAGCAGATGAACCGATTCAATTTTTAATGTCGCCCTCACCATTTGATATGAACGTAGCATACTTTGGAGGGTTCCGTAAAGTAAAGATAGAGTCACCGATAAACTTTTTTTTGGTGTTGTTTGTCTTGTCTTCGGTATGATAAGGTCTATAGCATCTTCTGGAGTTCTTCGTTCGTGGTGGCTCTGCCGCCTGAACATGCCGATGATGTTATAGAGTAGTTCGTCCCTTAATGTTACCAAAAGAAAGGTTTGCACATTTTTATAAAGTTGTTAGTCGGACAGTCCTAATTTTGAACAAACTGATGGTGCCCGGGGTTTTCAAATACACTGCTTGGAGTTGCGTCAGTTTTTGCTGGGAGCTAATCTGATGACCGGCAGTGATAAAACCCGCATCATCAATTAGTCCTGACCGACACCCAATTTGTTTTTATGATTGGTTAGCGGTTTTTATTAGCATACTTTCGTTGAAGACAGGGACTTGTATTCAAGGGGAGGGGCCTAAAATTATAACAACCATCTCTCTACTGCGGAAACAGTTGTTTCTTTACTAGTGAAGAGCGAAACCCTTCAGTCTCTCCATGTCTGGGTCGGCATCGAAGAGACTGTCCTGTAATAAACATAAGCAGTCGAGCAGTCCCGTGGTGATCAGGAGTGGCTGCTCCTGAAGAGATAAGGTGGTCACCCCGTTGAAACTGCTTAGTTTGTTGTTTTACTAGTGTAAAGTCAACTGCATCCGTCAAGTTTCCATCCTTTAGGCAGAGATGAATGGTTCACTTCAGCCACTTTAACATCTTTAGGCTTGAAATTCCCCTTGTAATGCAACGACCTTCTTCTGTGAAAGTAACGGTTGCTTTTTGTGTAATGTTTGCGTTTGTCTCAATCCTCCGTGTCCGCTAACTTTAACGAGGCAAGAAAATATTGAATTACTGTAGAGTAGCTTAATTGACACCTAATAGAACTTTTCTAAAGACAATAAAAATTGATCGGTGCGTCTTGTAGAGTAGAGTACACGTGATAAGTATTTTGTAGTGTAGCTTCGTGGCTCGACAAGAACCCGCCCCATACGATCCCGCAAATGCTAGTCGTCAAGCACGCGTACGCGGTCGTTAAGCGAAGCTAGTTAGCTGAGCTCGGTGTTGTTTATAGCTCGCTGACACTTATGCCAGACCATCGGCACCCGTGTCCTACACGGGCATTAAAAAAATCATTACAACCATTTTGTTGAAACCACAGATAGTTGATGTCAAATTCATCCAATTCTGACCTTAAATAATCTTTCGAAATAATACGATAGCGCTCTCTTTTGACTTTGACATGAAAGTCGTTTTCATTCACGAAAAAATACGGCTCATTCACACCTCGGGCATGAAAACCGCACCAGATAGTATTTTCCTGCAGATGCAACGGTGTCTCAGTTAGCACATGTGGGTTAGTTGCTGACCAATAATGCATATTTTGCTTATTAACAAAGCCATTGAGCTAGAAATGACTTCATCGCTGAGGACAATTTTTTGAAAAAAGTAATTAAAAATAAGAACTCCGTCGTAGGCGGTCCCAAGCCCGTTTGAAAAAGGAGCAGGGAACCTCTTGTTTCCCCAACCCATAGCTTCTAGGATCCCTTTCCCGAAACCCCCAATTAAATGGTAGTAAATGCTCTTGGGGTCGCACGTTGGGTTTAATGGTTCCTCAATAAGGTAGGAAAACTAGGACAAAGAGATTACAATATGAAAATCTCAGAAGAGTAGCGAATAAGATAATTATGATTAAGAAAAGAAAATACTATGACAACTATGATAATTGAGAAGTGCAGACATAAGTTTAGCGAGCAACCACAAACGACAAGCATACAAAGTAGTGAAAAGACTGAAACATGATTATTAGCCCAAAACTACGCTCTGTTGTGATGACATCGGCAATATCATCGCTGATGGAACCAAGATTAAAGAAAGATGGGCATCATATTTCAAGAACCTCCTTTCTCCTCCGCACAGCTCCAGAACATCGGAGCCTATAGATGACGGCGAAGAGCTTCCATTGGCCCACAAACTCTGGATGAAGTGTGTTCCATCTTAAAATCTCAAACAAATAATAAAGCACCCGGCATCGATGAGATTCCGGTAAACTCATCAAATACGCTGGCAGCAGTATTCATAAAGCTATTCATAAAGTCATCCAGCACATTTGGAAACAAGGGCATAGGTCGAAAGAGTGGAGCCAATCAATTATACTTCCTATCCACAAAAAAGGTGACAAGCTACAGTGCGAAAATTATGGCATATCACTACTTTGTACAGCGTACAGAATATTTTCAAAAATCTTAGAAAATAAAATTGGATCATACGCCAACAACAATATTGAGAAGTATCAAGGTGGTTTTAGACGTACACCAAATTTTCGTTAACTTTAAGTAAGCATACGACAGTATTGATTGTAACTTAATGTACCAAATAATGCTTTGCTTTTTCATCCCAGCCAAATTCATCCATCTTACCAAAATTGAAATGGTGTCGACGACCTCCCAAGCTCGCATCAATAATCAACTTACTGATACCTTTAACACAAATATCGGACTAACATAGGGAGCTTGACTGGCCTCATTTCTATTCAATTTGCCCCTAGAGGACGTCACAAGGAAGCTACCTGTCGATACACGAGGTACATTACTATTCACGTTGAGTCAAGTAGTAGCTTATGCAGATGACATCAACATTTTGTCATGGTCGTTAACAATTGCCAAAGAACTCTTCTTGAAACTTGATAGCGAAGCAAAACTATTAGGGCTATAAATGAAATGAAAATAAAACAGAGCTCATGCCGTAGTCAAAGAAAAATACCTCAAGCATACAAAATATCACACTTGGCGAATACAGTATAGAAAATGTCAGCAAATGTGTGACGAAATACGCCGAAGAATAAAACTCGCAAATACAATATTTTATTCAGTTTTGACGATCTTGAAGACTAGCTGCATACACAGAAAAACAAAGCGACAAGTATATAAATCTGTAATAAGACCTGTATTATGTTATGGGTGTGAAACATAGACCGTAACCCAAGCATCCGCAAATATATTGAACGCCTTTGAGCAACGGGGTCTGAGGCGAATAATCGGTGCAAAGCTAAACGGAGACCATTGGTGAATTCAATAGAACCGTAAACTATGTCAAATTTTTGACAAACTAGAGGCCTCAGCGATTGTAAGGCTGCAAAAACTGCAATGAACCGGACACATAAATTGTATGGACGAACAACGGATACCCAAAAAGGTATTCGTTGGGAGAACTGAAGGCCGGGGACCACTGGAGAAACCGTGGAGATGCTGGCTTAACTCGGTACTATCGTCGTACAAGGTATCGCCTTAAGTTTATTGATAAAATCATGCATCTATGCTGTGCCAGTATTATTTCATTAGCACATAATTTTATTCACCCAAGGAAATGACTTTTGAGAACGCAAGATAACATTAAAATTTATAGTGAAAATTGAAAAGAAAGCCAAAAATGCCGAGAAAGTATATGCCAAACAGCAATGTTACCCTAACTTACTGGATCTGGTGCGAAGATTTTATTCGATAGCGATTTTTGAATAACCGACAACCATTAGTCTAAGAAAGTTATTTTGTTTCCACTATACTTCTGATAAAGATGGTAGCAGGTGCTCAAAATATGCTGAGAATATAACATTGATGAGCACCAACTCTTTACAGAATTCATGCAAGCATACGACAGTGTCAACGGTAATGCGCTGTACAAAATAATGCTTAACTTTGGTGTTCCAACAAAACTAGTCCACATGGTCAAAGTCACGATGCTAAACATAAGAGTTCCTGATCGTGGTAAACAGTGAACTAAGGGACAGATTTTATATTGCGCTGGGACACGTCATCAGAAAGACATCAGCTGATAGCATATGCTGATGATGTCATTATCATGGCACAATCAATCTTAGATCCGAGAGGAGCATTTCTTAGTCTTGAATCTGAAGCAAACTTAATTGGCCTACGATTTAATGAAACTTAAACTAAATTCATTACTCAAACGGGGAAGAAAACTCCAGTTTGACAAAACCCTACCGTGGGTGACTACAACCTTGAAAGTATGGATGATTCTGTATATCTGGGAGCATAGCAGAATAGAAGAGGCACCAAAAGGACGAGATTGGACCCTGCATCAATGCTGCAAGTGAAGCATATCACTCCGTACTTCCCATTCTAAGATCCAGAGTGGTGCACAGGCAAAATAAGCTCGGCATTTACAAAACACTGGTCAAACCTGTGCTGTTATATGCAAGTGAAACATGGACTCTGACAAGCGAATTCGAAAATGCAGCAGACGTATATGAATGCAAAGTGCTTCAGAAAACTAACTGCCCAGTGAAGCAAGGAACAGAGTTGAGACTACATTACAACAATGAATTGTATGAACAATTTGGCAATCCATCAGTTTTCTCTCGCGTAAAGTTCCGTAAATTGCAATGGGTGGGCCATGTAGGAAGGAAACCGGCTACCTAAAATAACATTGACGGGTAAAGAAGAAGGTAGACATCTAGTGGGAGTACCAAGGGCTTTATGGGAAGACACAATGGAAGCTGACAGCAGGTCCTTGTGGAGAGTAAACAACTGGCGGACAAGGTTGCGGAACCATGATGATTGAAAAAAATGAATCCTGGAGCCCAGTTTGAGCTGTCACGCCATAGATGATGATGATGACATGTCAATCCAATTTAGCAGATCTCAGAGAATCATAGCTGTGATACTGTATCTATTTGGGTAGGTGATTATTATTTATCGAATCTAGTCTGTATGAAATATTGCAATAATCATATTTTCACTAGTTAGTAACAATTCTTAGTTAGAATATTTGTTAAATACAGTCTCATATGCATGATTAGCGTAGTGCAATGGCACGTAAAATAATTTAAATATATTCCCTGACTATGTTTTTTTTCAAATAAAGCTGATTAAACTTGCTCCAACTCCAACGTACGTATTATTAGTATTGATAAATACTATCCTCCGATCGAATTAGAATTATCAAATGGAAATAATGTAGAATATCTTCAGGTAGAAGAATTTTATTATGATTCTATTGTGAGAATACGGGTTTTTTAAGTTTCAATAAGTAACACATCGTTCAATAAGTCCCGAGACTAACAACGAAAACAACATTTTTTTTCAAAAATCATTTTTATTCATCAATATAATCTCCTTATAGGGTGATACAATCTTTCCAACGCCTTTCCAACATTTCTATACCATGTTTATAGAAGGGTTTATCCTTAGCTTCAAAAAAGGCTTCAGTTTTGACAATGACCTCCTCATTCGAGCTAAATTTTTTTCCCTGGAGCATTTTTTTTTTCAGATCAGCAAAGAGCCAGTAGTGGCTGGGGGCTAAATCTGGTGGGTGGGGAAGCAAATCAAAGCCCAATTCGTTCAATTTTGCCATTCTTTTCTTGCACTTGTGGCATGGTGCATTGTCTTGGTGCAAAAGGATTTTTTCTTCCTCATATGCGGTCGTTTTGCTGCGATCTCCTCCTTCAAACGTACCAACAAGTCAATATCATAATCACTGTTGATCGATTTACCTTTTTCCAGGTAGTTAATCACGCCATGTGTATCTCAAAAAACAGACACCATGACTTTGCCAGCAGACTGCTGCATTTATGAACGCTTTGGGCGGCTTTCGCCAACTTTGCGCCACTCAGATGATTGCCGATTCGACTCCGGAGTGTAATGATGTATCTTTGTTTCATCCACGGTCAAATATTGATGCAAGGAATCCTTTTTATTGCGAGTAAATAGCGATAAACAGCTCTCTGGATCGTCGATCGTCGTTGCTGTTTTCGTTCCACTGAAAGCAGTCGCGGCACCCACCTGGAAAAATCCTTTTTTCATGCTCAATTTTTCATGATGGATGTAAATACGCTTCCAGATGATATCTGTGTCATTTCTGTAATCTCACGGAGCTTCATTTTGCGATTTTTCCTTACAATTTTAAGCACTTCACTCACATTTTCCTGTGTAACGGCTTCCAATGGCCTACCCGAACGTTCCGCATCGTTTGTGTCCGTACGACCACGTTTAAACTCAGCATATCAACAACAAATCGTTAGTTTGGATGGAATTGAGTCCGGGTAATGTTTTTCAAGCCATTGCTGTGCTTCTACGGTGTTTTTATCCATTAAAAAACAATGTTTTATCAACACGCGAAACTCGCTTTTCCCATTTTACAAACAAATTACAAAGTGACTTTACTCTAACCTCGATAACTCTGCTGCCTGTGATCCGATCGACGTGAAATTTTTACACGTTTCATGTAAAGGTTCGCACTCTATGGAAACGTGGCCAATTTGGTACTACTAGCACTAGTCTCGAGACTTATTGAACAATATGATATTTGGGCTATTTTTATGCGAATGCCATTCTGTCTGCTAAAGATATTAATTTAGATATTGAAGTGTTTTATTATGTTTTAAATTAAGGAATTTAAAACTTTGTCATCATGAAGAGAATAAGAAGTTCAAATTTTCCTAAGTGGTTTAGCTCTGAGTTGAATGAATGAATGTGTTAAATAAAGAAAGTTCATACAAAATTTAAGCAAACGAACTTGTATTAATCGAGCAATTACACAATCAAACTGCTCGAAAACCTTTCCATCTCCTACTCGGAATTTTGTGGCAGATTAAAAAAAAATTAAAAATATGTAATTGATTTTATTTGCAATCCTATTTTTTTTTAAATACTTTTTCGTTTTATTAATTTTATCAAAAGTTATTTCATATCGATTTTGCTTTATATTAAAATTTAAATTCTAATTTTATTCGTCATGAAATTTAACTTTTATAACTATTTAAAATTTTCATTGCTTTACTCTAGTTAAAATTTCTTTACTTCATTTAAATTTCTTCACTCTATTCAAATCTTTTGTACCTCATTTAAATTTCTTTACTGCATTTCAAATTTCCTTACTTTATTTCAAATTTCCTTACTTTATTTCAAATTTCGCTGCTATAATTAAATTTTGTTTTAAAAATTTCAAATCTGCAGATAAAATTCTGGGTTTGGGAGACACTGATGTAATACTTCTCAACTGTGTATTACATCCAAAACTGACGATAGATACAAGCCATATGGCAGCAGCGCTTACTACCACACACATGACCATTAGTAGGCCGACTTTGCTGGCTAACTTACATGGCGTTATATGAAGAATTGTGGAGGTGCCAACAAAAATTCGAGGTTTTGTACGATTTAGAGACGGATTTCTACAGTGAAATCCAGATGATCCGCGGAGAACACAATAGCGCTCCTAGTGAAGTGAAAATTATTTCAGTTCTTATACCCGTTTCGTTCTTATCGCCTTCCAAAGTGAATTTATAGGAGTTTGTTTACATCTCAACGCTGAGCTATCAGTGGAAGGTGCAAAACGTGTGCTTCATTTGCTCGTCTTGGAAAGTTTAGGAGCACAATGGGCTATACAAGGTGAATTTATAGCATGCACGGAATGCGTTCGGCACGTTTTTTATTCGGAAAATAGTATATATGACGAAATATAAGCATTTGCTAATGCCGCGGTTGGGTGACAGCTACCGGAAGCTTGTCCATAGTAGGCCGACTAATACATATGCAAATTGTTACCATATGGCTTGATCTATCGTCAGTTTTGATTACATCACTTAAGAGAAGTGAACTGGGCTGATGAAGCTCAGCTGAGGCGATTCACCGTATGCACGGGATGGAAGGAAAGAGAGAGAAGTTTTGGACGGATCGAGAAGTAGGGAGTAGGCGAAAAACTGCAAGCACTTCGGACGGGAAAAGTTTAATTATATATCATCTCAATTGAGTATTAAATTCTAAGCTTTGGAGATATTAATTTTCCATTTTCGCATTCACCGGCTAAAAGCTGGATTCGTGTGTCCACTTAAAAATCTGGCGTGATTGCAAAATTCGGATTTTTGAATAGTTATTTGTAGTGTTGGAACGCAAATATTGAAATTAGTGGGACGTTTATTCTTTAGTGTTAGTTAAATTACACGTAATTTGGTAAATTGTGCAGTTTACGCAGTGATCGTTTTCTAAATTATCGAATTGTACTTCGCAATCCCTTGTATAATTAGCGAGTGGCACTGTCGCCCCTCAGCAAAGTTAATATAGTAAAGATACGTTTGTATTTCCTTGGCTACTCGAGCATATTTGCAACTCGACAAGTGAACGTTACGAGTTTAATATTTTGATGCCAATATGTGTGTCTTCAACTCTATATGAAATTTTAAAAGGAAAAGTGATATGCTTAAAGAAAAGAAAGGGAGTGCAATTCTAACTGGCAAACGTATGTATATCCCTGCAATGCTTAATTCCTCGGGAGTCGCGGATGATTGTGATCATGTTTCTACCAGTTCAGTGATAGTGTTCTCTTGAAAGATTAAATTTTTTCCCAAAATACCTACCCATTAACGTAATTTCAACAAAATATGATGCATTGTTACTATCGGATAATATTTAGGCACTAAATTTGCCAGCCAATGTAGAGTAGAATTGCACATAACATTTTAATCTCTAATATAAATGGAAAGGTTCATGGAAAGCCTGTGAGTAAAAATAAATTTAACCTGAATGGAAAACGTTGACTACGAGGTGAAATATGAACAGTCTGAAGAAAAAGTGAAAGAGCTAAAGTTGCTATTAGATGAAGACTGCAAAGTATAATCGACAATTTGGAAAGGAGGTTCCAAAGCCTACTGTTGACACCTCGATCTGAGATCAAGCGAACAGATCCACAAACTGCTGATGCACGTTAAGAATTTTATTGAATACATTGTAGCAGCTGCAGCAAGTCAAATTGGTAAAACTATTCTTCATATTGACCCCAATGATTTTTGCAGAGGCACAGGGGTATCCTTCAATTTAGAAGCATTCCAAACATTTATTTCCTCAATCAGTGAAAGTTCCGATATTTTAAAACATTTTAATTCAATTAAGAAGGCTAGTCAATCGCGGCAAATATCAACTCTCTAGCAACGCCTGAAGAACCAGTCGATGATAGTGTTTGGACAAAAGAGAAGGTTTTTAAGGAATTTCGACGATCTAACATCGATTTTTCTCCGAAACTTCTGTTTTCATGCAGGAAACTTGTTAACCTTCTAATATCAGCAAATTTACGCCGCTATGGTGAATTTCGTGCGGTTGATCATGTGTGCGCCATAGTCAATGGACAGACGAGAAGTGTACCCTGTTCCGGGACTGAAGGTTTTAATATCAAAGATTCAGCATTGATTAAAGAGTGTTTTGCATCGGAAATGCGCAGGGGAGTTAGATGGGTTGTATTGTCGGCATGTTGGACGTTGTTTTGATTGCACTGCAGCTAATTATCCGCATCCATCATGCGAATGCAAGGAGGGCTACGTGAGTAAGCTATGAAGCGAAATATTTTTTAATGGTAAGGCCACTGCAAAAGGTAGGGCTCCATGTTGCCCCCGGTGTTTCAGTACAGCAGCTGCATCTTTATTCTCTGCACGTCTTTATAAAATGATGTGAAATCGACGGGATAAGTGGGATAAAATCCAAGAGAGGACTGAGTCAGAAACGCGGAACGGTTGGAGTTTCTTAGCCAGAAGCCCATGATCAACACTTCCAAAGGCTTTTGCTAAATCAATGTGTATGGCATCTACTTGCCAGTTCTTGTGAAAATCAAGAGAGATCATACACGATCTCAGTTCCAACAAATTAGTTATTGCCGAACGATCCTTATTGAAGCCATGTTGTTCATTTGCAAATAGGATTCTTATGGAAACATACGAGGGTGGTCAGATAAGTACTTAGCCTGACCGCCTGATGGCACCACTTTCACAAAAAGAATTCATTACTTTATAGTAGATTCTTGTAGACGGCTTTTGTCAAAATTTCAGTCAAATCAGACTAGTAGTTTTGTTTCGACCGCAGGGGGAAGCGGACGAATTTGAGAAAAATGGATGAAGAGCAATATCAGTTGATAATTCGATTTTTGTTTTTGAAAGATAAATTACACAGCAAAATCAAAATCCGCTGGAATATTGTGTACTGTGACTCTACTTCTGTGATGGCAACCGTTAAAAACTGGTTAACGGGTTTCAACGTGGTCGCACGGTGGTTTTTGATGAGTCATATTCAGATGCACTAAAACGGCTACCACGGATAAAAATCCACGAGCTTGTATTGGTAGACCGCAGATTCAAGGCCATGAGATAGCTGAAATAGTAGGCATTTCAAAAGGCATGGGTCATATCCTGTATAAAATTTTGGGCATGAAGAAGCGTTTGGCGTGATATGTGCCACGTTTGCTGACTTTAAACAACAAACGCAACCGTGAGACTACCGCAGAGCAGTGTTTGACACTTTTTAAGCATAATTCGAAAGAATTTCTGCATCGTGTTGAGATCTTTGATGAAATATGGCTCAACTGGAGCACACTTAAGACCAAAGAGCCGTTAAAACAATGCAAACGTGCTCCAAAAAGGCGAACACTGTCCTATCGGCCTGAAAAGTAATGGCAACAGTTTTCTGGGACTCACAAGGCATGATCTGCATTGATTACTTGGAGAAGGAAAAAACAGTCACAAAGCTGTACTGTGCCAATTTATTGAGCAGACACCAAATTGCAGAAAAAAGGACCCATTTGGCGAAAAAAAATTCTGTTTCGCCATGACAATGCACCGAGTAACACCTTTGCCATCGCAACGGCCAAATTGGCCAAATTGGGCTACAAACTGCTACCCTGTCCAATGTATTTTTTTAGATTTGGCCCCGTTTTTTGCTTCCAAGCTTGAAAATGTCACTCGACGGGCAGTAATTTAAGTCGAATGAGGAGGTTATCACCGTCACGGAAGCCTACTTTGCAGACCTCGAGAAATGTGTTTTTCCAGATGGACTGAAGAAGTTGGAGCATTGCTGGGTCAAGTGCATTGAGCTAAGAGGGGATTATGTCGGGATATAAAGGACCACTTTTCCAGAATTTTTGTTTTTGTTTTGTAGGCTAAGTACTTAGTGAACTGCCCTCGTATATTTTGTTCTGCAAAATTCACTCAAGCAGCATGCCAAAACAAGGCAGTAAAGAAAGCGGATGATAGTTTTAGATTTCACTACGGTCTCCAGACTTATGGATCGGCAAGAAGTTAGCTTTCTTCCAGACGTCGTAGAAGCAGCAGGAAGAAAGGCTTACTTCTGTGTCCAAAAAATAAGGTGACATTTGAATTTAAGCTGCGCACGTCGAAAGATTTGGGGAATTAATTTTTTTCTAGGTTGGTAGTACTATCAGTGACATTTTTGTCAAATTAACATGTCAAAATATCCATTAGTGTTTGAGATACGCGCAGTGTTCGCCTTCTTTGCAGCAATAAATGATTAAAAATCATTAAGCTTCACGGACCTAAGCAAAAACTTGCCGGTGGGACAAGAATGGAACGGTGGCGCTTCTAGTGTTAAAAAATAAATTTAATTTGTAATTTGAAAATTTTGATTTTAATTTAATATGCTACCGTGGTCATTACTTATAACATAATGAAATTATCTCGATTAAGTAAACACACATAGTAAATATATCGTTTTTAGGGTATTGTAAAATCATTTTACAATACCCTACTAGTTTCGCGTCCTGTCTGTCCGTCTGTCCGTCCGTCCGCCCGTCCGTCCGTCCGTGTGTCACACCACTTTTTCTCGCAAACTACATAAGCTAGAAACATAAGATTTTGTAAGTAGGTGCGAAGTGATGCCCTCTTCAAAGTTTCAAAACGAAAAAAAATTTATAAGGTCTTTAAGGGGGGTCTCCCCATGTAGGGGAGTTGGCCCTGAAAAACAAGTTTTCATCACATGTAGGCAATATGGATATCAAATGAAAGGTCTTAATGAAACTTTTCGAAACAGGTCTTAAAAAGACAAATTTTGCTTCTAAGGGTGCAGGGGAAGGGGAAACGTACGAAAATTTTTGTGACACTAGGGAGATACACGTTTTCAACGGACCTAGACACTACAAATATGTAGGAATTTTGATAAAAATTTTAGAAATGGTTTGTAATATTCATGTGTTATCATGGCTAATCAAGCGACGGGGTCAAAGCACTTGAAACGAAATAGTGGCGAGTTTAATATCATAATAACCATAATAATTTTTCGAACTCAATTTATTGAATCTGTATATTAGTCAAGTTTTGATATGCAGAATATATTGTTTGATTTACTAATTGTTTTATAATACCCTTCTGGCAGGAGCATCCTCCTGCTGTTTCAACTTGTTTATACATAAATATAATTAATGGACTAAATTAGTAATTTGAAGTTAAAATTCAAATTTTAATTGAGTGTGGTACCATGGTTATAAAACTTATAACATTATAAAAATATATCGGCTAAGTAGACACATATAAAACATAATATTATATATGGTTGTTTATACTTGATATATAAAAACGAGGCGTGACAATTAAGTAATGAGACTGATTCCATGAAAATCGCATATTTAAAAATTATTCTACAACGCTACCATCCCCTTCAAAGTAGTCCCCTTGGGCAGCTTCACAACGATTCTGGTGCTTTTTCTGTGCTTCGTAACATTTTTGAAACGCTAAGAGTGGGATGTACGTGAGTACTCTCGTCACAGCTGCCTGGATGTCCGTAATCGACACAAAATGAGTTGCTTTGACCACCGATTTCGTTCTAAGGAACAACCAGCTCCCATCATCTCTAACAGCTTGATAAAGCAGCGTGGAATTGTTTTCCACTTGTTCCAAACAGTCTTTTGCGATGCTCATTCGATGCTGCTTTTGCTCCTCAGAAAGATTCTTTAGAACCATCTTTGTGCACAACTTTTTCATCTCAAAACCGGCAGTTAAAATTTGTCTGACCGTTTCACGGTTCAAACCCAGTTCCGAGGCCAACATTCAAACTGTTAAACGTCGATCTTCATGGATCAGGGCACGCACAATACAGTAAGCAAACTAAATAAGCTATAACGATATTTATTTATTAATAGAGAGGAGAGGAACGCCGAGGAAGGGGAAAGGAATTTCATAGTCGCAGGTTTACCACAAGATTGGCAATAAAATCAGGCTTAATACTTAATTATCATAACTCGTTTAGCTGCCGATTAGGCAATTTTCGGGCTCTAGTACAAAATGTAAGTAGAATTTGTATTTTTTACAAATATGATCGCGACAAACAACGTAGATGGTGCGCATGTATGTTTTCAAGGTTGTAGCTTGAGTATGTGATAGCTGGGTCTCTTACAAATAGTGTAGTATAGTTTTCATCAGGAGTGCATGTTTCACGCGCGTGCTATGACCATGAGTGAACGTCAAATGCCGACCGCCGTTGCACAACTTATTGTCATTAGTTTTTAGTGCGGGAACACGTTAAAAACACTGAAATTTTTCTGAGTTTTCAGAATCAGTTTGGTAATGAATGCCAAAGTAGGGCTCTTGTGTTTAAATGGGCCAAAGCATTCAAGGATGGCCGCGAGACCGTCGAGAATGAGTCACATGATTGTCAACCGTGAACCAACATCACACTAGACAACATTTGCCACGGAGAACAACTCATTTTGGAGGACCGTAGAATAAATGTTCGAGACATTTTGGCTAATCTTGGCATCGGTATTGGTAGTGTAGAGTCTATCATCTACGAACACCTTCAGTATCGCAAAATAACGTCGCGATGGTGAAGTAATCGAGCAGTTACACATGCAAACTGCTTGAAAACCTTCCTATCTCCTATCCAAGATGTTAATGGCATCCATTCATAATTTGTAAAATAGTATTCTTTCTTATTATTATTATTAAATGTAATTTTATATCAATTTTACTTTAAAGTAAATTTAAACACCTCCATCCGGATACCCCACTATTATTTGTGGGCCATAGGGATCGTCAGTAACGACGAAGTCTCTGCCAGTCCGTCCGTTTTTGCTCGGTCCAATTCGTTCTTCAAACAAACATAGCAAACCTTAGTAGGTTACCTCGGCCTCGACACCAGTCGATTGGCATTCGACCCTTTTAATTCGTGAACGGAAAATATTTTTCTAGTGGGTCCTTGTGCTAGGGAGGCAGCAGACCATCGCTGCAGTCCTTCACGGATCTCACTATACTAATTCACTACAATGGGTTCAAAAACTTTTGGATTTCTCCAGGATAACTGCTCATTTCACGCTTGATATAATATCGGTATTGGGGTGGGAGGTACTGGAACACCATTCTACAGTCCGGACTTATCACCCTGTGACTACCACATGTATAGACCACTGAAAGAAGCCCTTGGAGGTCAAAAATTCACCAGGGGAGTTCATGTGCACATGGCTGTCCGAATTGGCATCAAAAAACTTCCGGAAAGGTCGACAAAATGCGTAACTTGTAAGGAGGAGTACCTAGAAAAACTGTGAAATTTCGTAAATTTTTTTGATTGAAAATAAACATGCCAGAGTATTTGCCTTGATCATATTTGAACCACCCTTGTATATTGAAAGTTTAAATTAGCATGCGACATTAATAGTCATTTTATGAACCGCACAAAATATTTGCTACCTCGGTATAAGAAAATTTTAGCCTGGTATCACCAGTAATTTACGGATTTATAATTTAATTTTTGAGCTATATCATGAGTAGTAAGATGTTTTACGAAGTGTAAGAAATCATTCAAATCAGCTGTAGAACTATTACCTGCTTTTCTTACGGGTCGCAACTGGTTGTTGCAATTTAAGTCTTTCCATGATGATTTGTCAAACAATACTGAATAAAAATTACATTACAGTGCAACAAGAGTCACTGGTGATCTGTCAAAAAAGTCTATTGAAAATCAAACGTCACAAGGAATCACCTTTTGTAATTATTTTTTTATCCACACTCCTAGATAAACATTACTTTTACCAGTTGAATCATATTCCAATTTAGTTTTAAATCTTAATTTAAAATGCTGCATGCCTTACGCCTGTTGAAAAAGAAATTCATGCACTGGAATGAGTACTTACATTTATAGTTTAAATAAAACATCGTAAACTTTTTTAAAAAATGTCATTTATTTCATATATATATACTTTGTTTTCATCTTTTTCAAATTTTTGTTTCATATTCTCACAGTATGTATCGATTCCTCAATGTTCGTGTATTTCGATCAATTTTATTTATTTTGTTTATATAATTTACTTGCTCCAGTTTTTTTCCATTTTTTATTTATATATATTTATAAATCCATTTTTTGATTATTTTCCATTTTATATAACCTACAAAACTGTCACTAACGATTTTACCGGGTTTAGCTTTTACCACAATACATCCTTAAATTTGTTCGTCATGATCCACTAATTTGGTGCCATGAGTTCTTTTAGCCAAGTTATTCATATATATTATATATAAATAGTTTGATGTCATAATTTCATTTAATTTTTTTTTTTTCGTACGGCAATGTTTCTTCCTATTTTCATTTCAATCCAACAATTTTTTATTTTGCTTACTACTTTGAAATCAAGTTTCTCTAATGCTTCTGAAAATTTCGCTCATTTTGTTCGCTTACTTAACATCGTTTCGTCAGTGTGTACTATATTTTGCTGCATTTCTTTCGAATATATATATTTTAAATTATTTGTTGTTTGCTTGTTTTGTTAATTTAGTTGTGTAACTAGTTGTTATTTTTGATTTATTTCACAATTACTTTTTCTTCTTTTCGCAAAAATTGACTACTGTTATAAATTTGGTTTCTTGCGCTTGATTTATTATTTTATATTTAATTTTTTGTTTTTGTAATTGTAGATTCTTACATAACTAGGTGTTTTTCTTTTACTTTATATATTTATAATATTTATAGTATAATACATATGTGCGCTTTAAATAAACTTAATACATTATTGGAAAGATTACGTTGTCTACTAACGAAATAATTGATATACTTAAACAATTTTGAGTTTTGAAATTCAATATTATTCTCAATCAAACATAGTATGTTAGTTTGTAATCATTCGAATGTGAAACAATAAAAGTTCTTCGTAAGATAAACAATTGTTTGTTTCTGTTATAAGAATAATTGTGCATTGCTTTTAGTACTCTTAGTATTTTGTATAACACTTTATTTTTATTTGATACTCCTATTGTTTCGTTACGACAATATGTGCCTATATAATTTCATTACATAATATTTTGTTGATTATCGTATTTTGAGACCATTTAGGTTGTTTCAATGCAATTGTTCTCACGGTATGTCATCATACTTGTAGTGATACCTCGCAATCGAGTTCATACCTCTTCCACTGAATCTTAATTTATTTTTTCTAATGTGTACGTCACAAACCAATTAGAATAACATTATTTTTGCTATTTTCCATCGAGTGTCACAATACAAAAACAGAAATATTTTCTTAACAATATTTTTACTTCGTCGCTGAAGAAAACAAAAAAGTTATATTTTTATAACAAATAACTTAGATAAAAATAAAGAATAGAAAATATTGCAACGAATGTGATTTTTCCCATTTTGTTTCTTGTTTTCACATTACAATAATTTCACAATTATATTTAAATCGAGCAATTACACAAACAATACTCGCATCCATAATTCTAACTATTAATTTTACTTATCTATTAATATAATATATATTTATGCCTATATTTATTATTTTAGACACGTTTTTCGTTAAAAATACTCTTGGGCTTAGAAACAGTAACAAAAAGATCATTATCTCAATAGCCTTGCGTTCGTAATATAAATCATCACAAAATATTCTATACCCATTTATCATTTGTATTATTTACTCCATTTTTTGTTTTTTCATCTTTAATTTGATATTAAGTATCTATGTATGTATATAACTCTTTGTAAGTTCATTTTATTTTACTTAAATTTTTATAACTCCCTCGTGATTGATTTATTTCATACGCGTTTCATTGTTTTTTCATTTGTTTAATCTTTTTCGCTTAAATTATGGAGTTTATGGTAACATTGCACATATTTTGTCATTTTAGTATTACGAAAAGTTCGATTTATCCTTTCTAGACTAGCAAATTGGCAGCTGCTAACCACTCATCCTCTTGTAACTGCAAATACACGTTTTGAAGAGAGAAAGATAATCATAAAACCAAGGATAGAGTTTTTGAATTTGGAAGAAAAAACCGTTTTGGAAATTATTTTCAAATATTTTGGGCATGTTTCGTAAAAATTTTTTGAACTATTAACGAATGTGTTATATTTTTATAGCTCAGAAATAATAATTACAAATACAAAAAGAAAAACCTTTAATTTAATTCTTTTGCAATAAAAGATACAATTTTAAGGTTTCCTTGAAAATCAATGACATGCCCGAAATATTTCAATAAATTTTGAGTGAAAAGAGTTAAGCTCAATGTATTCAATCTAAAGGAAATATTGTGTCAAATATTACAGTGCCTTGTTTTGGGTGCAATTAAATACAGATGTTAGTACGATCACAATGATGTTTGAAAAAGTGGAAAATGAAAGATTTTTGGCAGCAGAGAAAAAGAAGATTCAGTGAAAAAATTGCATAATTAGCCCGTGAATTTTTAAGTCCTTATGAAAATGAGTGCCAATGCAATCGCCACTACTTTTCGGTTCAACGGATGAGTGGATGTGTCAGTGATAGTTGTTTCATTTCTAAATTGTAGTTTTTGTTATTTATATTAAAATGGGGCTTTCCCAGTTAATTTAAATATTGGATTTTTTAAGAAGCATAAACGTAAGGCGGGAAAAACTAATGAGAAGGTACAAAAGCAAAGAATAAAATATATATACATAAATAAAATTGTATTTTTACAAATGATTATGAATTGATGGCTATATGTATTCGAAAAAGTCACTGGCTTATACGTCAAACATGCTATTCAATTTTCTTCCTGTCTCCTTCATAATTATGTTTTTAAGGGTATTTCATTCATTTACAAAATTTCTGCCTTATTTGAGTTATTTTGCTTTCATGATTTGGATATTTCAAAAATTAACGGCAACGGTAGGAAACGCAAAACTTCAAAATAATAAAACGCATTTAATGATAAAATTATCTCACCCTGTAACTTTTGTGGCGCACTAAAAGTTGGTATCGGTACCCTAGAAGTTGATATGAACTCCCCCGTGGACGGTCCGAAGCCCATTTGAGAAAGGAATTGGGGGCCCCGTGTTTCCTCAACCCATAGCTTCCATGTCCCCCAATTAAATGGTAGTCACACGTTCGGCTTACTGGTTCACCAATAAAGGGACACTAAATGCCGAGAAATGCAAATAACTGAAAAAACATCCACAGTTTTGGTAGTAAATCCTATTTACACCTACTTTGTGGGGACGTAAGAGGGTGAAGGGCAATCTTCCGTGCCTGATCATGGAATAAAAATAATGACCATGTCGCCGGAATGGAGGCTGGCAGATGGGCTAACTCCCGTCCTGGAAAACCTTAAAATTTTTTGAAACCTGCAGATGGAGCACGGAATGGATTGAACGTATGGCAACTACCTCGCAAACGAAACAAGTTGGGTAGGCAGACCTATGCTCATGTCAGAAGGGTTTTGTACTCAACTTACAAAATGCAGTAACCAGCAACGAATGAAATCAAGAAACACGTCTTGTTCGAGGATCATACTATTATTAACAAAGTTGAAAGAATTGTGACTTCTGAGGTATTTGTTATAGTTATACCCATAAATATCTCCCTTGATAATTTTTTTCAGATTTTTTAGATCACGGGTGTCCATTCGCGAGGGAGGAAACACATTTTTCATGTATTTCCCCCCCTGTGCTCCCACTGAAGCAAAAACTGTCAGTTTAAGTACTATTTTGAAAAGCTCTCATAGGGAACTTTCATTTGATACTCATATTGGCTACCTTTCATGAAATTTGTTTCCGGGGCCACTCCTCTGTACTGTAATCATCGATTCATGGCCTATTTTTTCGAATCCTAGAATGGTTACAAAGCCCTTTTGCTAGGAGCTCTCTCCTGCCTCTTCGACTTGTTTTAATTGTATGTACTCATCTTCATGATACCTATCATTCCTGACATTTTAATGCAAATCCTAGCAAAGCTGTAGTGTCTAGGTCGGTAAAAAGCGCATACGGCTCCATAGCCATATGTTTCCATAGTAATACAGAGCACATTGTTCCATAGTAATACAGGAAAATTCAAATCGCTATAACTTCGTGAAATACTATTCGATCTTTATGAAACTTTCAGAAAAGATCAATCTTATAAATAGTCATCCGGTTGCTATATTTTATTGAATGTAAGCGTTCCGTTTAGATTTTATTCAAGAAAACATAAAATCAATAAATCATACCATTACTAACAAAGTTGAGCGAATTTCGACTTCTCATGTATTTGCTGTTGTTGTACTCATTAAGGCCTACATTCATGATTTTTTTTCAGATTTTTCGAATGGAAGGTGTCCAATCGCTAGGGGGGGGGGGGGGGGGTACGCGAAAAGTTCGTACATTGCCCCTTCCCTTGTCCCCCTCGGTACTCATAAGGCAACTTTAAGACTTGTTTTGAAAAGATCTCATTGAGACCTTTCCAATGACCCCCTACTCGACTACCAATGGTGAAAATTTTTTTTGAGGGGTCAACTCCCTATATGGGGAGACCCCCCTTAAACCCCTTTGAAAAACTTTTCCACCCTTGAACTTTCAAGAAGTCACCACTTCTTACCTTTCCACAAAGTTTCATGGCTGTAGCCTCTAGTTTCGGAGAAAAAGTGCTGTGACATACAGACGGACGGACGGACGGACAGACGGACAGACGGACAGACGGACAGACGGACAGACGGACGGACAGACGGACACAGGTCGTGATTGCAGTAGGGTTTTGTATTTTAGTACAAAACCCTAAAAAAGGACTATGGCATTGGATCCTGGAATGTCAGACCACTCAATTACCCTGGCACTGTTAAGGGCCTTTTAAAAAAAGCCAGCCAATATCAATTAAAAATACCGGCAATCCAGGAAACAGATTGGACTGGAAATGATATTTAAGTCATGAGATCGCACACAATATTCAAAAGTGGGAAGCCTGCTGGAAAGAACATTATTGATTTTAAGGCCATTAATGAACGGTTGTATGCAAACCGTATGAAAGCGAAATTCTTCAAAATCTAGCTAAATAATGTTCACGCCCCAACCGAAGAAAACGACGAAGAAACGGAGGTAAAGTTCTACAATCACCTCGAAAGACTAGTCAACTCTTTTTTCTAGGTGATTTCAACGCGAAGGTTGGCAATGCGCTATCTCATCGGGGAGCTACTATAGGATATAGCCTCCACGGTGAAACAAATGAAAACGGCCAGCACCTGATTGACTTTGCAGAAATCTAGTCATATGTTCGACTTGCTTCCCACCTCGACGCATGGTATCACCGAATGGGAACACAAAACTAGAACGACAATATTCTGATCCAACAAAGATGGGCCTCGAGCATACTTGACGCCCATAAACACCGAGGAGCCAATTATAACTCAAATCATTACTTGATCAAAGCAACCTATCGATATCGTATGTCAAAGGCATATTCAGCGAAGACTAGCCTGCCTTAAAAAATTGACAACGAAAGGCTCCAAACGGCGTCTGTGGCCAAAAATTTCACGGAAACCCTCAACAACTAGCTGTCACCTATCTTATCAGATGCATCTTTAAACACAAGCAACGAGCTCTGGATGGAAGCGACAGCGGCTATTAAGACCATTGTTGCGAATTGTTTGACATAAGTGTTTTTGTATTTGCACGCAGCGCCACCACACTTATTTTATTTTTACTGTCGCTTGGATTTAGATGAGAGGTCAGTTCGAGCTGGCAAGGTGAAGTGTGAGCATCGCGCAGCTATTTGTATCAAGTCATATCTGATTTACACTAGACACCTTAATTAATAAAGCTCTCAGTATTGATTTCTCCTAAGCCTGATACTAGTAACATTTGGCGACCGTGACAGGACCTGGTGAAATATAGAGCTAATTTTGATAGTTAAGAGTGTGAGAGTGATCGTGCGCGAATCTGTAATAAAATCAAGTTTAGTTATTGTCAAGAAGGATGCTTTGAAGAAAAAGCATACAGCCAAACGTGCGGCTGTGTTTATTACTTTGTGAGATTTGGTTACCGCTACACCAACAGAAAAGGCTGTGGCGTTTTCATTACTAGAGTCCAAAATGGTGGAGCTGTGCGCGATACGTATAACGAAGCACTCTACGAATCAAATAAAGACGAGACATTAATACAGACAGAACTCGACGCATGTGATGTATATAAGAATATGGTTAGTATAAATACAACTACAGTGCATACAGATAACGCACGCGGGGGATTAAATAATCCTCAGAAGACAAATCTATCCCCAAACCAACCTACCAAAGTTTTATGGAAGCGTCAACGAGTGGCCTCCCTCTTGGAGTCAATATAAAAGATTCATGAAAATATGGGATAAATTCCAATACTTAATCCAATGTACTGTTCCTGGTTCGAGAGCAAATACCCTTGTTTCTAGCTTCCTGCCAACAGCTGCAAATCACGACAATGCAATAGCTAGTCTGAAATCTCTTTTTGGGTGGGACAATGGTCATTGAATGTTACATGCGCGAGTTGATAAAGTTTGACTCGGAAAAAGATTCGAAGAAGTCATTGGCAGACGTTCACGATAAAATTTGGAATGTATATACGATCACTGGAAACGCTCGGAGTGACTTCTGAGAAGTTTGCTGCAATGTTGTGCCCACTCATTGAGTCATCTTTACCTGGAATAATACTTCAGGCTTGGCAACGTAGCAGTTAAAGTAGACGCGACACATCGAGCGAAGAAGAAAACGGAGCAGAAACAGATAGAGCAAAGGAGCAACTCCATGCTCTTCTTGCATTTTTGGAGCTTGAAGTTGAAAACGCAGAAAGGAATGAATTGGCAAGGCAGGAAAATTCATTATCAACGGAGTCGGCGGAGGCGAGCAAGCAGAAATCACACAAAGGTGAAACTTCGAAACCAAACGATGTAGCTACCGTGAGTGCGCTATTTGTTGCAAAGCAGGTTGTGGCTAAATGTGTCATTTGCAAAAAACAAAAATCGAAAAATTTGCAATGTGAAACTCCATCTTTGTCTTTGGATGGTGTCCGAGATGCGAAAGTCTTTGAATTAACCGGTATCGATCTGTTTTCTTTCGTGGGGAGGGGGAGAAGGGTTGGATCTGCTTGTTCACGTGTGCTGTATATTGAGCTTTTCATTTAGAACTATTATCATACTTATTGACTGAGACCTTTTTGGAAAGGTAACGCAGATTTATAAATAGGAGAGGTAGGCCTAGCACAGTCTACAAAGATAACGGAACGAATTTTTCTAGTGCAAACAATTCCTTCGAAGCATTAGATTGGGATAAAATCACGAAATATAGTTCTGTGGTTCATATAGAATGGCATTTCAATCCTCCTTTGGCACCCTGGTGGGACGGCTAGTGGGAGCAGCTGATAGGAGTTTTAAAATCAGTTTTAACGCAAGACCCTCAGTAAAACGAGTCTGTCTTACGAGACGTGAAATCCCGTTTTTTTTTGTGATTTAGAAGCTATTGTAAATTCTCAACCTCTGACATATATCTCGGAAAACACTGATGATCTTAAGCCACTTTCTCCTTCGTGTTTTCTTCAAGAAATACAGGAGGTCGGTACTCCCGACATTGATAGGTTTTATCATGAAAAACTTAATAGGTTTTATCATGAAAAACTTAACAAAAACTTCAAACATATTCAGGAACTCTTGACGTTCTTCTTAAAAGATTTCGAAAGGAATATCTAGGACAACTAATTTCGAAAAGTTCTTAAAACGAAAGTAGGAAAATACATGTCAGCGATGTAGTTTTATTTGGGAATGATAATCATAAATGCAAAGATTGGCCTCTTGCTCGAATCGTTGATTTAATCATAGAAAAAGACGGTAACGTTAGAGTGACCATAATGAAAATGCAGAATAGTTTGCTTAAACGTCCTATACAATGAATTTACCCCTCAAAATTGCACAAGAACACCTAGAAACTAATAAATCTTTGAATCAAAAGGCTAAAGTTATAAAATTGCGTTTTGTGACGCTAATAAATCTAAAATGAAATGTAAACAATCCGCTGAGAAAAATCTTTTAACGGAAAATGTTTAATCGAAAATTGTAATCACGAGAAGTGGGCGCGAAGTTAGAAAACGGCAGAACAGACGATCGGATATCACACCCGGCGCAAAAGAAATGAATGTTTCGATTATGAGTGCCAGAATGTGTTAGACAAAAAGAATCAGGCGTACATAGATAAGAAAGGTAGGAAAACCAGAACGAAGAGAGAACACTATGAAAATCTTAGAAGAGTTGAGAATACGATAATTAGAATTAGGAAAAGAAAATACTATTACGACCTACTGAGAAGTGTAGATGTAAGTTTAGCGAGCAACAACACAAGGCAAGCATACAAAGTAGTGAAAAGCCTGAAACGTGGTTATTAGTCCAAAACCTCGCTCTGTCGTGCCGACATCGGCAATATCGTCGCTGAAACGAAGACTAAGGAACGACAGGCATCATATTTCAAGAACCTCTAAATTCTCCACACAGCTCCGCAATATCGGTGCGTATAGGGCTTCCATTGGCCCCAACAACTCTGGATGAAGTATGTTCCATCATCAAAGCCCTAAAGAATAATAAAGCGCCGAGCATCGATGAGATTCCAGTGGAACTCATCAAATGTGGTGGCAGCAATGTTCATAAAGCTATTCACAAAGTCATCCAGAATATTTGGCAACAAGAACATATGCGCAAAGAGTGGGGCTAAGCAATTATATTCCCTATCCACAAAAAGGGTAACAAGCTATAGTGCGAAAATTATAGAGGCATATCACTACTTTGTACGGCGTACAAAATATTTCCAAAGATATAAGAAAATAAAATCAAATCATACGCCAACAGTATTATTGGGGAGTATCAAGGTGGTTTCAAAGCAGGTAGATCAACATCAGACCAATTGTTGGCAGTCAAGTAGGTATTGCTGGGATTTCAATATAGACGTATACCAAATTTTCGTGGACTTCAAGCAAGCATATGATAGTATTGATCGTGACGTACTGTACCAAATAATGCTTTGCTTTGGCATCCCGAACTAAAACAGGGAGATGGGCTAGCCCCATCGGTATTGAATTTGGCTCTAGAGTATGTCATAAGAAAGCTGCCTGTCAATACACGAGGTACGTTTCTATGCAAGTCGAGCCAAGTAGTTGCCTGTGCGGACTATATCAACATTTTGTCACGGTCATTAACAACCAAAAAAGAACTCTTCCTGAAACTCGACAGCGCAGCAAAACTACTAGGGCTGCAAATCAATGAACATAAAACAAAGCTCATGACGCAATCGAGGAAAAATACCTCACATACACAAAATATCACACTTGGCGAATACAGTATAGAGAACGTGAGCAAATTTGTGTAATTTTTGATGAACCGGATATCTAAACGATTGTCAGACTGCGGAGGCTGAATTGGGCTGGACACATAAATCGTATGGACGGATAGCGGCTACCCAAAAAGGATTAGAAGAACTGAAGGCCGTAGACCAATGTTGAGCAATTGACGCCATCGCAGATGCCCAATAACACAATAACGCCCATGGCGACGTGATAGAGCTATTGCAAATAAATTTTTGTTGATCAACATGAAATAGGACGTCCACCTTGCGCCCATAATTGTATTCCCTGTCAATGCCCGAAAATAGGCTGATTTTAAAGAAATCCATTCAACCTTTCCCAATGCCTGTAGAACAATTTCAACGCGTGCATCTCGACATTGTTGGCCCGGTAATTCCTTACCAGGTATACAGACATTGCCTTGCGATGATCAACCGCTTCTTAAGGTGGCCCTAAGCTGTTCCGTTTCCAGACTGAATGATGAATTCGGTGGTCCAAGCGTTTTTAGTCTTTAGGCTGCGAAAAAATAGGTCATTGCCCTTTCACCCTGCATCCAATGGTATGGTTGAACGCGGGCATTGCACCCTCAAATCTACAATTATATGCCATGAAGAAACTTCAAACTAGCCTACTGTACTTCCCACCGTCCTCTTGGACATGCATGGGAAGTTCAAGGAGAATATTGTGGCTTCTTGTGTGGAAATATTGCACCACGCTAACACTCCTCAGAGAGCTTGTGGCCCCTGCCTGAGCCGCAGCGGACCCACATGCATTCCTTGCACAGCTTTGTCACACAATGAACCACCTCCGCCTGACGACACCAGCACATCACAATCACAGGGCGATATTTGCAAGCAAAAAATTAATTGTTGGTTCACATGTTTTTCAAAGAAATGATGCAGTAAAAAAACCTCTCGCGCAGCCATACTCCGACCACCAGGAGGTGATAAATCGTATCTCCAATGTACTATTCACAATCGATATCAACGGAAAAGTGGTCAAGGTATCTACAGAACGGCCCAAATCTCCTCAAAGACATCCCTGAATCACGACTCTACACACTTGAAACCCCGCGCTCCCTTACCAGCTACTCACGATACTTCTCCATGTATTTCGGCCGCCCCAGAAACAAATCGACCATCAACCTCAGGTGCTCGAACCCAAGTGGCGCCAGCGGTCATGCCAACTATGGTTTTCAGGTGAATCCTCATTCACATTACCTCACCGTCAAGCTGTGTATGTGTCGTGTCACCTGCCGTCACTGCACCACCAGTGGCCGAGGTCAGATGCTTCAGCTTTTTGCCGGCTCAAAGCATGTAAACCCAGTTTTTTTAGACGAGAAGGACGCGACGTTGAGACAAAGAAAGCAAGGTGGATAAGTCCTGGAAATTTTCTAAAAGTCTGGCCGCACGCACTGCAACTAATGCGTACTTATCGGTTGCACCAAAAAAATTTCTTAAGTCTCAAGGTAATCATTTATCTGACGATAACTCAAAGGGAAAGATCTCGTATGAGAGATTGGAAATGCGTTCTTGGTCTCAGGATTAAAATGGTCAGGACCTACATCCCATGTACTCGTGTATGTCTCGTGTTCACTAGTCGGAAGCTAACAATGAAATGGAGTCAGTGATATGCATACATCGAAAAAATGTGTATCATATACAAAGTGAGCATGCGTGCAATATTGGACCATGTAGACCTCAGACAGGGTTAAGCTAACCTGGATGTTGAAAAAGGTCGTAATCCTGTTTACGCCTACGTCTGACCTGGCCCAGTATCTGAAGCGCACCAAATATCATCGGTAGTTATAGCAGCACCCGAGCCGAATAAGTGTCTTTCCGCTATTCAATACTCTTCGAACAACGTTAAAAACATACCCGCCAGCTAGGGACTGCCCCCATTGGGCACAGTAAATAGCATTTTTACCACGGCTCATTAAATGCTTGGTTGTTCTAAGTTTAGCGGCCTTCACGAGGTGTCGTCAATAGTCGCTAACGTTACTCAGGACGGAGTAACTGTAGCGCAACAATCGCTACCTTTCATGCAACATTGAGCATCTAGTACAGAAACGATTTGAAGAAAATAATCAAAGTTAGACAGTGATCACTCCAGTTTGGACTGTCCAACGAATTGGGCCTGAATCTCATCTTTATTAAATTTCTAATTATACGTCCTAATAAATATTGTTTGAACTATAACGTAAACTCCTGAAAACTAGTTACCTTGCACGACAATAAACCTTTTGGGTACTGGTCACAGAGAGAGATAGAAAATAAAGTGAAGATTGATCTCCTCTATAGTCAACAAAAGGTTTTAATCACTAATCTCCACTTGAGCCCCTGAGTTTCATGAGTTCATGTTTTTGCTAAAGACAGTACACTTTTTGAATGTTGTTGTCCATTGGAACCAGTACATGTATCAAATATTGTTCTCTAGTAGAGACAATATTCGTTTTCTTTTACAGAGTTTACAAGTATTACCATTTATATTTATTTTCAGAAACTTTGAGTGTGACAGATCTTTTCAGCGTTTTTGATCTTTTGAGCCAGATTTTGGGTTCAGTCAGTAAATGTTCGATAACCTAAAGTTTTGAAAATGACAATCGAGCACAAGCAGACAATAATTCGTGAAAATATTTTTGAAGCCTATGGAGGCTTAGTCACGAGAATATTTTGGTCTAATGGGTGGAATCATATGGAATGAATGGGGGAAGTTTCTTATGAACAACGCAGCAATTTGGATTGCGATGGGTCTTTTATCTAATGAAGACTGTCAATTTATCGAGTTGAGTCCGTATCTCAATCAAAATTTGTATGCTTTAAGTCAAGAGCAATATCTCGAAACGATGAAAAAAATTAAATAACTCCTTAGACAACCTCAAAAGTTATTTAATTAAGGCCACCTGCCTTTTCCGGGGGTCTCAACGATTGGGAAGTTGTAAGAAGTGGGCCACGTAAAATGAACAGACAAACAACAGATACCCAAAAAGGTACCTATGCCTTGAATTATCCTCGTGTCAATAAAGGCAAACTTAAAAAGAAATGTAGCACCTCACCTGATTCAAAAAGAAAGAATCCTCATTGGTAGCACAAGCCGGAAAGGTAAATTTCTCTTATGTACTACTAAACTTTTTACTGCAATTTTTGGAACACCACATGGGTATTTATTGACATAAAAAGAATCTGCCTACGTTCGTATTTAAAGACGCTTAATAGAGGCGCAAATATTTTGCTCATTCAATTGAGTTGCACATTTATGGATCACATATTGAAAATCGGTAGTGAATAAATTGTTAAAAACATATAAATGCAGGTGTTGTCCTTCTCACATTTGCTGTTTACACAGTGGTTACCACACAAAGGTAATAACTTGTCGACTTAAATAGCCCAAATAGATAATTTCAAAAGGTTTTCATAAAAGTTTAAACAGCACTTGCGTTGCTATTAATATAAATATTTTCAATACTTTTCTGAACCAACAGGGGCCACCATTTTGAATTTTTATTGAAAACGGCTACTAAAAACCTTAAGCTGTAAATTTGACTTTTTGATTTGTCATCCGATTTGCATTGCAGGTTAAATTAACTTGCTTTAATAACTTATAATTTTCCCGCAGGGGGAATGCCGGTCGACAAGAACAACCTTGGAGGCTAGCATTCTTTGGGGAGTTCCACCCCACGTACCCGAGGTAACTCCCACAGGGGGAATGCGGTCGATAAGAACACTCTTGGAGGCTAGCATTCTTTGGGGTGCGCCGCCCCCACGGACCCAAGGATATGGGGGGCGCCGTGAGGCTCCCTCCTGGGATGACAGGTGACGGCTCTGATTGGATCTGGACTACACTTTGGACAACGAACTGGAATTGACGCTTTTGGCTGGCGGATGTGATGGTTTGGACCTAGTTGCTTTGCACAGTAGCGCCAAGGTGAAACTCGTATGTGAACGGCTCCAATTCAAATATCATACCGTCTCCGTCCTGATAAAACCTTGGCAGGCCTCAGAGTACGTTCGAAGTTCGCACCATTGGGTTGGTGGTGTACGTTCGGTTGAGACAGACTCCCGATTAGTGCTGGCCTGGCTCTGAGCACTTCTTCCTATGAGGGCTTGTGCCAACCCTCGCATGGCCTCCCTGCTCTGCAAAGATAACCATGGGACCACAATGGCGACTATACACACAAACGGAGATAGCGGCTCCGAGGGGGGACCCAACAAAACTTGAGCAAACAAAATCAAAAAACCAAAAACATCCAAAACAAGTTGGGTATCAGAAGGCAATTTTAAGACTTGTTTTGAAAAGATCTCATTGAGACCTTGCCAATGACACCCTACTCGACTACCAATGATGAAAATTTTTTTTGAGGGGTCACCTCCCTATACGGGGAGACCCCCCTTAAACCCCTTTGAACATTTTTTTCAAGAAGTCACCATTTTTGACCTTTCCACAAAGTTTCATGGCTGTGGCCTCTATAGTTTCGGAGAAAAAGTGCTGTGACATACAGACGGACGGACGGACGGACGGACAGACGGACACAGGTCGTGCTTGCAATAGGGTTTTGTATTTTAGTATAAAACCCTTAAAAGAAATAAATAATAACAACGGCGACGCAACCAGCGGTTGCAGCCACGATGTTAACAGTACATCGAAAGCAGTACTAACCACGACAAAAATGAAGAATAATGTGTCAAACGGTTTCAGGCTGGGTTCTAAGGTTGACAGGGGAGGTGTTTA
Source organism: Odontomyia ornata (assembly GCA_963969285.1). Lineage (NCBI taxonomy): Eukaryota > Metazoa > Arthropoda > Insecta > Diptera > Stratiomyidae > Odontomyia > Odontomyia ornata. The sequence continues at coordinate 58,351,412 of OZ017739.1, read as the reverse complement.
GTGGGTAGTCCAGTCGCGCATGGGAGTCCCAAACTCTGTGCATAAATAGGATTGACCTCCCTACCAAAAAAAAAAAGAGTAACAAAGGCAATCTATTCATAATCGCAATAACGGACCCTTTCAGTAAATTCACAATGGTTCGAGCCACGAGAGCAGCCAACAGTCGTCCAGTAGTTACCATGTTGAGGGATATCACGTCAAACTTTGGATTACCAATCCGTATTACAAGCGATCGAGGGTCTGCATTTACATCGAAAGAATCCGAGGATTACTGTGCAACGTATAATATTCATCACGTGAAAGAACTTGTATGAATTCCACGTGCTAACGACCAAGTTGAGTGCGTTAACCAATCAATATTGTCATATGTAAGATGTTCGATGACGGATTGTCAAAAATGGGACGAGCTTCTACTGAGTTTGCAATGGGTACTAAGTTCTCAAATCAACTCAATGATCGAATTCACATCTGATTAAATAATTTTTGATTTTCGTTAGAGGGATGTAACAGCGAGCCGTATCATCCAAGCACTATAGGACGAAACGGGAGACAATAATCAACTGTCAAAGAGCAAAATTCGGCAGGAGGCTGCACAGCGTATTATAAGCGTAAAGGAATGATGGAAAATAAAATTCGACAAAAAATATAAGGTTCCTGTTTTATCCAAAGAAGGCGATTTAGTGGTTATACAGAACATACCGAGAGCAACCGGGGAGTCCCATAAATTGGAGCCAAAGTATCGAGGGCCATATGAAGTGGCAAAAGTTTTGAAAAACGATCGCTATGTTATCAAAAGCCTCGAGGATGTTCAGAAACGAAAATTCAGTTCTGTGTTCACGAGTGATAAAATGAAACCATGGTGCCGGCTTAGCCCAGATTTGGATACCTACGACTTTAATGACGATGAAGAATACTTCGAAGAAATCGGGCCGATTTCTGGCCAGGATGGCTGAGCTGTCAACGTCAACTTGGCATCACCATAGCAAGGTACTCAGTTAGTCGAGTCGAACCAAGCAAACGGTTGGTAGGAACACAATATCCTATGATATAATGGTAAAGATATTTTTAACGTGAGTTGATGAGGGAGTTAATATTCATTACTGAAAGAAAGTGGTGCTATCTTTAAATTCAAGCAATTCCCTAACATATAGAGTCCTCTTATTCCTGACAATGTTTATAATTTTTTCCACACAACGAAAAAAATTGTAAAGGTCAAAATAAAGATACCCATCGCTCAAAATTATTTTTTTTTTATTTAGTGAAAAAGTCATTCAAAAAAAATTGGATGCTTAATTTTGCGCTACCTTGTACATTAAGGAACATATATTGATAGTAATAACCGTAGATGCAAGTATAATGACTCGATACTTCATTTATGAATTTAGAAATTAGGTATTTAATTAACCCTTAACATACCAAGGGGGGTCCTCGAAAGACTCCAGAGGTTATGTTTTTGTGATCCTTCCGTAAATATAACACCCAATTGAACCATGATTTTTGTATTCCTCCCGGACACGGTTAAGATAAATATTTCATTGTAATGATTATGCTTCTTTATTTCGAAAAATATATAAAAAAATAAAAACGCACTTCGGGCCGGCGGGATCCCACTTGGTATACTACGTTAATAAAACTGATTCATTTCTTATTTTTATAGTGTAAGAAACTGTTCTTCATAGCAAATTCAAATAAAATAAAAGTTTGTATGCATATTTACTTCTTTCTATGCACGTGCAGTTGATATGAGGCAAAGTGCCGTTTCCAAATATCTGTTTCTTCAGTTTCAAGTGGTGTTCGCGTAAAGTGTCGCCTTGTGATCTGTCATTCAGTGATTATTGAGTGTAATACATTGTGTGTCTTTTGCCTTTTTTTTGCAGAGAAGTTGTGTTAGTTCTCTTTTTACTTAGTGTGTTGTGCAAGTATTGTGGTTTATTGTGGTATATATTATATGTAAATTATTGCTGGAAAAAATAATATTCAAATTTTTTTTGTTGTACTTTACTCTTATAATAGAAACTGAATATCTGGAATTGTGAAAATGGCCCGTCAACATCTATCAGATGATGATATTTTCCGGATTCTGGGTGAATGTGATGCCAGTGATCCAAAAGATATCTTTGGATGAATCTGATGCAAAATTCAGCCCAGCAGAAGATGCATCAGAGTCTGAAGACCATTTTGGAATGAATAGTGAGCTCAGTGACACTGCTAGTGAAGCTTCTGACGAGGACTTCAATGAAGGACATTTATTTACAGCGAAACCTGATCAAAAATGGACAAGTTCGGTGCCCCGTGTCACTCGTCATCGGCAATGTAACATTGTCAGGGGTTCTCCAGGTCTAACGCGCGCAACCAATGTTGCAACCACAATTTCTGACATTTTCAACTTGTTCTTAGATGCCCAAATTGTGGAAGCTGTATGTACCTTCACCAATGCTGAAGCTTTACGAGTTGTTAGTGATTTCAATGCAAATGCAGCTCCAAGCAAACTGAAAACTTGGTCAAATGTAGATCCTGTTGAAATAAGAGGGTTTTTTGGTTGCTGCTGATCTTCGCTGCCGAAAGGAATCAATCTCTGAAATGTGGACGACGAATGAAAACATTCGTCGTGCTGTTTTTACTGCTGCCGTGTCACGAAACAGATTTGCGCTGATCCTTCGGTTTATCAGGTTTGACGATAAATCAACATTTGCTCAACGAAAGGTAACTGATAAACTTGCTGCTCTTCGTGAAGTTTGGGATCGGTTTGTAGGACACTCCAAGACACTTTTCGAACCATCTGAAAACATCACAGTCGATGAGCAGCTAGTCGCGGTTTGTATCAGATGTACAATGAGACAGTACATGATATCTTAACGTGCAAAATATGGCATCAAAGTCTGGGCGGCCGCTGACGTGAAGACGTCATATTTGTACAACTTGCAAGTCTACACTGGGAAGCTCCCAGGAAATGCGCCAGAGAAAAACTTGGGACATCGCGTAGTATGCGACTTGATGGAACCACTGTTTGGATCTGGAAGAGGTGTCACTACAGACAATTTTTTCACGTCCGTGCCAACTTCAGAATTTTCGCTGGAGAAGAACATTACTATGACAGGAACATTGAGAGCAAAAAAGCCTGACATTCCTGCGATGATGGAGAATGCAAAAGGAAGAGACATTCTCTCTTGAACATTTATCTTCTCAGACGGGGTAGCAGTAGTCAGTTACGTCCCAAAGAAAAACAAAACAGTTCCTGTACTTTCCACTCAATTCCTAGAAGATTCAATATCCAGTGAAAGCCATAAGAAGCCCAACTTGATATTGGAATACAACGGTACCAAAGGTGGAGTGGATAATGCAGACAAGTTGGTAAGAGAATATATTTGTGCCAAACGTACCTCAAGATGGCCTCTTTTTATGAACATGCTCGACATTGGAGCACTGAATGCCTTCATAATTTGGATATTGAAAAACAAAGACTGGGACAGTAGCCAGAAAAATATCGATTTCTGTTGGAGTTAGGAAAGGAGCTGACAAAACCCAATATTCTTCGCAGGGCAACCAATCCATCTTCCAGTTGTCAGAGCAATTGAAGTTGCGGGAGCATTTATTGCACCCAATACTGCAGCTCAAAGCATACCATCGACATCAAATCTGCAGAAGCAGTTACAAAGGAGGGGAGATATTCATACTGTCCCAGAAACATAGACAGGAAGGTCAATACAGGCTGCAGGGAATGAAATCGATAATTACAACCGTAATATGTGCCAAGAATTGCAGCAGTAGCAAACAATGATTGCGATTTATTTTTGTGAAGTTATATAATGTTACAAAGATTTTATTTCCCAATATTATGAAAGAAATGTTGAAATAAAGGGAAAAAATAACGCTCACAATTCTTGTTTAGCTGAAATATATTTCCAGACATCTAAAAGCGTATTTTGAATAGTCTTACAGAAGAAACAGTTGAGAAATAATGTAAAAACACTGGGGTCCTCAGGAGACCCCAGTTTGGTAAACAACGCTGCCAAAATAGGCTTGGTATGTTCAGGGATAACGCCAATATGACATACCTTCATCATCTTAGGCCAATCAATTTTAGAAGGTGCAAGCCAAGTGTTTATAACAGAGCAAAAAATACATATAATTGTAAATATTATAAACAATACTAAGCAACCACTCCTTGTCGACAGAAATGATATTTCTTAATTAGAGTGTATAAGCCCTAGCCCGGTCAATCTTTTGGGATCAAATCTGGAGAAAACGATCATATTAATTGAGTAGCGGCCCAAAAATAGTTGTCATTAAAAAGAAACAAATCATGAAATTTTATCATTAAAACATTATCTCTGAGTTAAGAATCTGTACCGGTCACTTGGAATGGCTGATTTAACAGCGTTTTATTGTTTCTTGTGGGGCTATATTACATCGCAGGTACATTAACATAAACTTTATATAATTTATATTTTCAAGGATAAATGCAAACAACGAATTCCAGCTGATTTATTTTGTTAAGGAATCGAAAATAAAATTTCTCGGTTACTTTGATGCCTTTATTTTGTAAACCCTGTATCTTCACTGAAATTTTTTGTGTTTTAGTCAATATTCCCGCAGGTATTACCCGCCGGTAACTACGAGTATTTCTAGAAGCTTTCAACTCAAAGTCGACCGATTTTTCAACTCATCAAATTTGTCTCTCGAAAACAAACTGAAAAATTGAAAATTTTAAGAAGAAAGTTTTGAAACTGAGCCATATATTAGATCATTTTACTGCATTAAGGTAACTCATTATTTTCTTCTGACTAATTATTTTCTGAAAACCAACAGCAATTCAAAATTAGGAGTCACAAGTTTTTCTATTTCCACAAAATTGGATGTTGTATTCAAAATCGAATACTTCCTACAATTTTTTGATTTCAACCACGAGCAACTAGAGTTTTCTAATTCTATTCGAAATCAAAAAATAAGTTTGAAACAAAAAAAAAACAACTCAAGGGGAAATTTGTTGAAAATTGAAAGACATTATTATAAGCTTTTACCATAACAAATCCTACGCCAATTATGATATTAACTCATTTTTCTACTAACATGAATCTAAATATTTTCACGCCATTTTTCGTTTAAATTTTCGGTTTTAGTTTTTATACAGATTACCATTCATTAGACAATGTTCGATTTATAGTTCTAATGGTCTTTTACTTATGAACTTTTTTCAACACAAAATTTTGTTTAAAACGCAAATTTCACGTTTGTTATCTGGTTTTGTTTTCATCAATGTTTTTTTTCTTATGTGATAGTTTCATTGGTTTGCTTGGATTAATTTGTTTATCATAAATATATATATTTTTTGTTTGATTATTCAACACACTAACAGCTCATTTTAATGTTAATTTTACTGTGCCTGCAAAAGTAAAGGGTAAACCTTAAAAATAATAATATGCATATTAGTAAAGAGTAGAATTGAAAAAATTGGAAAAAGAGTTGAAAATTTGATTCAATGTAACAGTCAATGTGGCTTTCAATATGCGAATATGGCAATTGGGATTAACTACTTCAATTCTAAGTTTCTACAATAAATTAAAGTAACCAGAGCAAATTTTCATTTGTCCTTATCTAATATAGCAAATCTATTATATTACACATGAATATATATCGAGAAAGTTAGTAAAGGATTTGAATGAAGGAAACTTCCTGCAATTTATGCTACAAACTTCAATAAATTGAAAAAGAATTTCATCGTCGAAATTGAAATATTCATGCAATTTAAACGAATAGCTATGAAGTTCTAAGGTAAATTCTATTTGAGAATGTTTCAGAAAACGAGAAGAAAAACTGAGAGAAAAGTGAAAAGCATGAGAGAAGCGTGCAGAAAAAGTTATGTTGCATGGAAAATGTAATTTAATTTACCTGCGGGCTAACTTGGAATTGTTGTATTGGGTACGCCACAACGCCAGCAGCTTGTGGTATTGTGGCACCGGCCACGCCTGTTGCTAACTGCTGAGCCGGTGAAATTTGAGCCTGTGTTGCAACTCCTTGCCATGTCGCCGGTATTTGAACGCCCATTCTGTACAGATGATAAAATAGGGTATTTAGTATCTTTCGGTGAGTTAATAGGAATTTTAAATTAATCTTAATAATTGTTATCAAATCAAGGCAAAATAACGCGATGCAGTTCTTACCCCATATAACCTTGTTGATAGCCCGCATATTGCCCATATGGATATCCTTGTATTCCTTGTAAGTACTGATTTTGTACCGAAGCAGCCGTTGGTGTTGCAGCTGCAGCAGCGGCAGCCGCAGGATATGTAGGAGCAGGCGAATACCAACAGCCTGCAAGTTGTTGGCCATATGCAGCCGCAGCGGCAGCGGCTGCTGCCCCAAACTGGAATGCAGCAGGATTCAATGCCTGACTAGCGATTGATTGAGCATTATTTGGATCACCGCTTTCCTTTCCCCAAGAACATTTCACTGGTTGCCCATTTATCTCGGTATTGTGAATTCCAACGATAGCGTGAGTAGCAGCTTCTTTTGTTGAGAACCTTATTTAAAAAAAGAAAAAAAATCAACCATCAATCTACAAGATGCTTCAAAGTTATTTCTAACATTAACGATTGCTCTTAATGTAATCTCAACAAAAAATACGAGCAACGAACAACACAAACATCCTCTACTCACCTTACAAATGCATAGCCTTTATCCTTGAAAACTCGAATCTCTTGAATTGTACCGAACGGCGAGAATGTTTTCTGGAGTACTTCTTCGGTTAAGGCACCAGTTAGGGCACCATTAACACCACCACAATAGACTGTACAATTTGACGGGCTGCTCTGATTGTAAACTTCATCAAAAGTCAATGGCTTGGCATTCTCTGCAATGAGAAAAAGGAAAGAAAATTTTTTTTCGATTTCCCATTTTCTCCATTCAGCATGCTTAAGATTAGTTTTTTCAGAGTATCAACTTTAGTCTAGACTGAATGGAAGTTTTATTTTTTAATATTTTTATAAATAAATCTTTGCACACGGACTTGAATAATCATACAATGTTGAATAAATTATCAAAAGAATTGAAAATTTCAACTATTTATAATATATTTCGTATTACTGTATTAGCTAGGATGGAAAAAAGTTGGAATTTGTAAGAAAAAAATAAAAGGTATAAGGAACAAAATAATATATTGCTAAAGAAAACGTTTCTGGCTGAATTGTTATAATGGTCGATAAGTTTAATTACTTACAAGAAAGAATAAGCATTGTAATTAAAATTGTGATGGCAAACATTCTGTACATTATCAATTATAGTTTGTTTTAAGATAAAACTTAAAAAAAAAAATTTATAAAATGTGAGTGTTATATTGGATGCATTAACAAGAATCAAGCGGTGACCAAAAAGAGCAAAGCAAGGATGCAGTTGAAATGATGAGTGAAAAAGTATCTTGAGTATGTACGTTAAAGCTTGCAAAAATCCAAATGAATTTGTCAGATATTGACTTTTTTTGATAGCTTCGATGAAACTAGTTGACCGATGGCATTTGAAATTTGATATTAAGAAGTTATGAAAGAGAGCATGCAAACTATTCATGCTACAGTAAAAATTCAAATGATTGCTCATACTATCAAACTTGAGATTTTTGTATCTATTTATTTGAACTCTTTAATATTTTACCGAAATTTTCGTAGCAGAGCTTAATTGAAAATACGTCAAAGAGAGTTTCTGCTTCAAATGCATCTAATTGACTTATTGGAACATTTTTTCCTTATATATACTCTCATGCAAGTGAACTCTAAGATTTAGTTAAATTTTTTTTCAGTTTTATCTAGTTATTTCCTTTTAAGCTGTATTTAGTGAGACAGAACAGAGGAGCACCCTTTTTGTTATAAAAGTTTGGCTTACTTTAATCCATCATTATCAAATAACGGGCAAAAAAAATTTGCCAATTAAAAAGAAAAGTCTTTTGACAAAATTTTGAATAAAATTGTAACTCAACTATAAATTCTGAAGGTTTAAAAAGATTTAGCTGTAGTTGCAAACATACCCAATAGTTGTGTATTTTACTACCTGACAGACCGGAGCCTGCTCTATGAGACGAAGGAGGGTCGGCGGAGGATGGAAGTTACATCGGGTGTTGCACAAGGCTCCATCCTTGGCCCAGACCTGTGGAACATCACGTGCGACGGGCTACTGAGAATCGAGCTGCCGGATGAGTCGCGCTTGATCGGCTATGCAGATGATGTCGCGGCGCTAGTTGCGGGACGCACTGTTGAACAAGCGCAACTCAGACTGGGTATGCTAATGCGCCGAGTGAGGGACTGGATGACTGCTCGCGGGTTCAGCCTAGCTTTGGAGAAAACCGAAGTAGTCATCTTAACAAAAAAGAGAATCCCTAGAGTAAGGATGATCAACATTGGGGAAGCACTCGTTGAGACTAAACTAGCAGTGAAGTACCTGGGCATTTTGATCGACTCGAAGATGCGTTTCTCCGAGCAAATCAGGGCAATAGCTGACAAGGCTGCAGCGAGTGTTTCGGCTCTCAGCCGACTAATGGTCAACATAGGGGGTCTCACCTCATCAAGAAGGAGACTTCTGATGAGTGCAGTACAATCTGTGCTGTTGTACGGATCGGAAATATGGTGTGAAGCTCTCAACAAGGAGCTGTATCGAAAGCGCTTGGCACAGGTGCAGCGAAGAGGAGCGCTGCGGATCGCATCTGCATATCGGACTGTCTCGGAGTCGGCAGTGCTGGTCATCGCAGGAGTGATACCCATTGCCCTCCTTGCCAAGGAGCGCCGCAGAATCTACCTGCGGAGGAACGAATGCGACAGAGATGCTGTCGCCCAAGAAGAACGAGAACGCTCACTCAGTGATTGGCAACAGTCCTGGGTGAGCGATACAAAAGGTAGGAAGACCGCACGCCTTATTGGTGACCTGAAGCCGTGGCTCAATCGAAGGCATGGTGAGACTGACTTCTATCTAACTCAGCTACTGAGTGGACATGGATACTTTCGATCTTACTTGCACAAGATTGGTAAGTCACGGTCTCCTGACTGCATATTCTGTGCTGGAGAGGTCGATGATGCCTACCACACATTTTTTGTATGCAAGAGGTGGGAAAGGCAGCGCGGTGACCTCATTGAAGAAATGGGAGATCTCTTTCCGGATGAACTCACTGGAGAGATGCTCACATCCGTTGACAAATGGAACTGTGTGGCACATTACGCTCGGGCAGTCCTTAAGATAAAAAGGAAAATATATGAGCGCCTGGAGGCGTCCAGGGCAGAGGGGTCGGTTTTCTAGAAATCCCTCTCCCTTCCCTCCTTCCGCTGAAAAAGGGATCCCTGTAGCCCGGTGGCGCCTAAACGCGTAGAGAAACGAGGCTTAGCCCGAAGTAATGTGTCAATCGGTTCCAGGCTAGGTTCTCAGATTGACAGGGGAGGTGTTTAGTGGGTAGTCCAAGGGTATCCTCCATGGAAGTCCCACACTGCCAGACTCGGCGGGCGTAAATGCGTTCACCTCCCTACCACAAAAAAAATAGTTGTGTATTTTTAGAAATTTCATTGCATAGTCCTTATAGACGATGATGAAAATCATCAATGCATTAAACCATTTAGACAAATGATTTCATTATTTTAATCTATTCTATGAGAAAAACAATGAATTTACACAAAAAAAAAAAATCATATAATTTAATTCTTGAACGAAGACAGAATGTATTTTATAGCAAAAATAAAAACTTTCTATTAGGTCAAAAAATAATTGATGTTTAAGTGATTATTTATGTATTGTCACAACCGTTAAAATAAGAAATAAAAATTTAAATCGCCGTTTATCCCTACAATGGATATGGAAAAAGCTATCATTTAAAATTTAACACAAAAATCTTAAATTTAATCTGAAACAATCAGAGCACAATAAGCGCACAATAAAAATCTGCAAAATAGGAAAAATATAAAAATATAAATTTTCTTGATTTTTTTCCTTCATCAACACATAAATTTCAATTTTATAATTCAGGAAAGCAAACTAAATCAAATTCAATTTTCCCGAAATTAACTCATCGTGATATTTGGATTTTAATAAGTCAATGGGTACAGAACTAGAATGGTGCATGTTATCATTCATTAAAATTCTCTTGTAAAAACTAACACTTTAGAATGCAGGCTGTTAAATATACAAAATTCAAGGACCAACGACTTGAATAAACCTTGTATCTGGAACCCTAAATTAAAAAAAAAACAAGTTGGGTAGACAGACCTATGCTCATGTCAGAAGGGTTTTGTACTCAACTTACAAAATGCAAAGAAACATGTCAAAGACGATTTTATTGGAGAAAATGTGGAATTCGAGGATCATACTATTATTAACAAAGTTGAAAGAATTTTGACTTCTGAGGTATTTGTTAGAGTTATACCCATAAATATCTCCCTTGATAATTTTTTCAGATTTTTTAGATCACGGGTATCCATTCGCGAGGGAGGAAACTCATTTTTCATGTATTTCCCCCCTGTGCCCCCACTGAAGCAAAAACGGTCAGTTTAAGAACTGTTTTGAAAAGCTCTCATAGAGAACTTTCAGTTGATACTTATTATCGCCTACGTTTCATGAAATTTTTATTCAGGGGCCACTTCTCTGTACTGTAATCATCGATTCATGGCCTATTTTTTCCAATCCTAGAATGGTTACAAAGCCCTTTTGCTAGGAGCTCTCTCCTGCTCTTCGACTTGTTTCAATTATATGTACTCATCTTCATGATACCTATCATTCCTGCAATTTTCATGCAAATCCTAGCAAAGCTGTAGTGTCTAAGTCGGTAAAAAGCGCATATGGCTCCATAGCCATATGTTTCCATAGTAATACAGGGAGAGCATATTGTTCCATAGTAATACAGGAAAATTCAAATCGCTATAACTTCGTCAAATACTATTCAATCTTTTTGAAACTTCTAGAAAAGATCAATCTTATAAATATTCATCAGTTTTATTGAATTTAAGGGTACCGTTTAGGTTTTATTCAAGGAAACATAAAATCGATAAAACATACTATTACTAACAAAGTTGAGTGAATTTCGACGACATGTATTTATTGTTGTTGTACTCATGAAGGCCTACATTCATGATTTTTTTCAGATTTTTCGGATGGAAGGTGTCCAATCGCGAGGGGGGTACGCGAAAAGTTCGTACATTTACCCTTCCCCTGCCCCCCTCGGTACTAATAAGTCAATTTTAAGACTTGTTTTGAAAAGATCTCATTGAGACCTTTCCAATGACACCCTACTTGACTATGAATGGTGAAAATTTTTTTTTGAGGGGTCACCTCCCTATATGGGGAGACCCCCCTTAGACCCCTTTGAAAAAATTTTTCACCCTTGAACTTTCAAGAAGTCACCACTTCTGACCTTTCCACAAAGTTTCATGGCTGTAGCGTCTATACTTTCGGAGAAAAAGTGCTGTGACATACAGACGGACGGACGGACGGACGGACAGGCGGACACAGGTCGTGATGGCAATAGGGTTTTGTATTTTAGTACAAAACCCTGAAAACTCTATCGGATGTGAGACCATGGCTAAATCGAAGGCATGGTGAGACTGACTTCTATCCGACCCAGCTTTTGAGCGGGCACGGGTGTTTTTAGTCTTACCTGCACAAGATCGGTAAGTTATGGTCCCCCGATTGTCGGTTTTGCCCAGAAGAGGAGGAAAATGCCTGTCACACATTTTTTGCGTGTTCAAAATGGATCAGGCTGCGAAGGGAACTCTACAGGGAGACGGAAGAGCTCACCCCGGATAATATAGTTGCGGTGGTGCTCGAATCGGTTTACAAATTGAACCAGGTGGCACATTAGATCTACTCATTTTTACACGATTCCTTTCGCGCGTACAGATATTTATTTTCATTCCCCATTGGTCCGACTCGTCCGAGGCCATGAATACCTTCAACTTGGTCCTCCTTTGGAGTCGCTCGCAGTGTTCAAGTCCAAGCTGCCTAGGATTCTTAATTTCTAATTTTTATTGCGTTATCTTTTTCAAATTTGCCTAATTATCTTTCGTTCATATCTTTTGTAATAATATTTATTTTGCGTTAAATTGTAGCTTTCTTTAGTGTTAGCTTTTTGTCTATCTATTTTGTAATTGGAATGTTTTCTGTAAAAAAGATATGAAATGAAATAAAATAAAATCATGCTCGGGCAGTCCTAAAATATAAAAGGGACTCACAGCAGCCAGGGGCGCTGGGGCTAGGGGATCGCTCCTCTGGCATTTCCTCTACCCTTCCGCCAGGAAAGGGAATCCCCAGCTTGAGGGTGCCCCATGGCGTAACAAAACAAGACCTGGCCCGAAGTAATGTGTCAAACGGTTTCAGGCTTGGTTCTCAGGTTGACAGGGAAAGTGTTTAGGGGGTAATCCAGTCGCGCATGGGAGTCCCACACGCTGTGCATAAATGGGATTCACCGCCCTACCACAAAAAAAAAATAGAAGAGTTCGCCATGTCTTGAGCTGCCAGTTCTTCCGTCCCCTCCGAAGCTCCCTGCAGCGGCTCACCTGCTGTGAGCACCACGACGAACCTCTTGACGTCCATCCTACCGATGTTATATTAGATATATATATATATTATATTAGAGACAGACCAAATGCCTTTATTGACAATTTCGGGGGAAGAAAAAGGTATTTCTCAAATGGCCGCGGGAAGAATGCAAAGGTGGGCGTATTTTCTCAGTGGTTTCAACTATACCATGAAACATGTTAAAGGTGTAAATAATGGAGTAGGTTTTTTGTCAAGGCTTCCTATAAATGATGTCTCTGTCAGTGAACCTGAAGCTCATTATTTCAATTTTTTTAATTGAAGATAAGCTTCCAATTGATGCAAAAAGTCTGTGTATTGAGACTCGTAAGGATCCAATTTTAACTAAGGTGTATGAATATACTAGAAATTGTAGGCCAAGTAAAGTAGAAAAAGATTTACAACCTTATTTTATCAGAGCTCATGAAATTAGTATTGAACAAGAATTGCTCTTGTGGGGATATCGAGTTTTAATTCCATTAAAATTTCGAAATGAGTTATTAAAAGAAATTTATGTAACACATATGGACTCAGTTTCATTGATAACAACGAGATTTGTTAAGAGTGATCCTACGGATGGGCTCAAGTCCCGATTAGGTAAGATATGCAATGGTTTATAATCAGAACATATCATAGCTGGGTGGACAAACACATGGCCAAAGCATGGTACTGACCATACCACCTTCTCGAGTTTCGACAAATTAGATAAAGATAATGAGACACTCTAACTACCTTTAAGCGAAAGCCTGAAAGCGGCTGCAGTGCTAAAAGACAAAACATAAAACAAATCTCCGCCAACACAAAACCCTTGCATTGGAAACCCATACTACCTTTTAAGCCTTAGAATTTCGCAAAAGTCATTCGAATTAAGTACCCTTATAGGGGGAGCAAAGAGCACCCACTAGATGTCTTTCACTGCCACAGATAAATATGAAATTATAAGCAATGAAATTATTGATTTATATTTTCCAAAAATTTCTTTGTAGTTGGGAGGTTAGTGCCACAAGTGGGGCTTCCATGCGTACGAGGGACTGGACTACCTACTAAATACCTCCCCTGTCAACTCGGTAACCTAGCCTAGAACCCTTTGACACGTTGTTTTGGGCCAGGTCTCGTTTTGCTACGCCATGAGGCATTTTTAACCTGTTAACCAAGTGGGACGTAAAAATACGTCAAACTTAATTAATAGCGTCTACGGATAGGACGCATGAATATGTCCTTGACGAATAGTTTCGTCCAACAAAGGTATTAGTCATCGAGACGTGTTTCGACATGAATTTAAGACGAAGAAAATCAGTATCATTTCGCTATTGAGAGGGTTGGACGTGTTCTGGGTGAGCAGTGACGAGTACATATTTACACTTACTTACCAATTTTCGTATTGTATTTTATTTACTTCCTTTTATTTTTACAACATTGTTTATACTTTCTATATTTCCAACCATTTTATTTTAGAATATATTCTTAAAAGTATCCATTAAAATGAATGATAACGATTTCAGCGATTCCGAAATCAATATACCGGCAGGTATAAAAAGGAGACTTGTTATGAGTTCGTCATCGGAGTCACCTGAAGAGCGATATTGGGAATGAAGATGGTGAAGAAGTTGATCAAGTTAGTCCCCAGCAACAGCATTGTTTCTGAAGAATGGCTACCTCAAAATACAGAAAAACTACCATTCCCCTTTACCACAAATCCTTGAAAAACTTTCGATACTTCTCCAAAAAAAGTTTCTCTGTTTTATCTTGAGAAGTTGAAACCACGTTCGAATATGACAATTTTTTAAGGGCTCCTAATTTTACAAGGAATAATCGGAAAACCGGCTTTAGTACAGTCCTTTTCAAGAAAAAGGACAATCGAAACGCCATTTTTTTTATGAAGCTTTGAGCAAAAGCAAGTTTGGATTAGTATTTAAGTTTTTGCACTTTGCAGGCAATCTAAATTATGATCCTAACACATCTCATAACAAAACATACAAAACTGATTCAATCATCAATAACTTGTCAGGAAAATTTAAAAGTTTTTATGTATGTGAACGAGAAATATGCGTAGATGAATCTCTTTTATTATGGTAAGGGAATTTATCTTGGAAGCAATGTGTATATATCAACAAAAAGAGCCAGATTTGGAATAAAGTTGTTTATTTTAAGGATACGTCCAAAATATAATTTTATACACAGGCAAGGGCACAAATTATGACTCGAACTACCCACAAGAAAAACAATCAACAGGAATTGTTTTGATGTTAACACATGACTTACTGAACAAGGGGTATAGGGTTTACTTAGATTATCTCTATACGTCAATGCATTTGGCTGAACTCTTGTATCAAAACAATACTGACACTGTTGAAACAATGAGGATAAACAGAGTTGGCGTCTACAGTGAAATAAAAACAAAAAAAATTACAGAAAAATGAACATATAGCAAGATTCAAAGACAAACTTATGGTTTTCAAGTGGAAGGATAAAAAAGACGTATTGATGCTCAGTTCTATTCATAAATTTTGAACTCAATATTTCTATTATATTTGTGTGTATATATAAATAAACGAAAGCATGTGTATTTCATAGTCTTTTCATTTATTTTAAGGACAAATAAAAAATATCAGTATTATGAAATTATGTTCTCCGGGCGTGACGCACTGGCACGTCCTAGTGAAAGAGTCCGCGCCCGTTATATGCTGCATGGTTAATAAATGATGAGATTTGCAGTCCACCTTCCCTTCGTGTAATTTACCCAAGACTGCTGCCAATCGTTGAGTAAGCGCTGTCTCTTCTCGTGGACAACTGTCTCCCTTGCATCCTTGCATCAACGTTGGTAAATAGCACGGCATTCTCTAGCAAGGAAGGCAACAAGTATTATGCCTGCAATAACTGCCACCATTGACTCAGAGATTTTCAGATATGAAGATGTAATGTTCAGTGCTTCTCCTCTCTGTACTTGTGCCAAGGATTCTCAGTACAAATCTTTACTGAGAGCGTCGAACCATCATTCTGCTCCGTGTAGTAGCGCTGACCTTAAGCATGCATCAGGATGCATTTTTTTTGATCAGATGAGTCCCCTAACAGAAGCCATAAGTTGACTCAGAGCCAATATACTCGTAGCATCCGTCGCCCTGACTTGCTCAGGAAAACTCATCCTTAAGTCGGTCAGTAGTCCCAGGTACATCACTGCTGGCTTCAATTTGAATAGTATATCTCTAATACCGATCATTCTTACTCTGGAGATTCTCTGTTTTGTCAAGCTGACAACTTCGGTTTTATCCAGTGCTAAATTGAACCAGCGAGAACTCATCCAATCTCTCACTCGCTACATTAGCATAGCTGGGCTAAGTTGTAATTGCTCAACGATGCATCCAGCGACTAGAATCACAACATCATCGGCATAACCGATCAAGCGTGACCAATCTGGCATCTCTAGTGCAATAGTCCATTGTAAGACACATTTCATGGATCCGAATCAATGATAAATCCCTGACCAACACCAAATGTAATATTCATCCTTTGTTGATCCTGTGTAAAGCAGGCTTCTGTCTTTCAGGTTGTCCGTCAGAATCCGCAAAAGCTATCCTGGAACCTGAAAGGGGGTTTTGGACGTTTATAAATATGCTATCATCTAGCGGACTTAAAGGCGTTCCTAACGTTGAGTGTCATCAAGAGAACGATCCATCTCTCATTGCGGCTATGTGCTTCTGCCATTTAGACCACATCCACCACCTCTGTGATCACATCAATGGTGAAACGTTCTACTCTAAAACCGTTCTGCCAGGTAAATAGTTGCCCAGCAGCACCAATTGTGTCAGTGAGTCTTTTCTTGGTGAGTTTCTCCAGAACTTTTCCAGCCATGTCTAGCATGCATAACGGAAGGTATGCTGACGGTGATCCAGGGTTTCAAGCTTCCGCATAATTAGCATGTAGCCGAGGCCCCACGAATCCTTGTTCACATTGTCCACTAGATCTAGCTAGCCGTGAGCCTTGCTGTTGTAAATCAATTTGCAAGGGTATTCCCTGGCTGACTTAATGCTGCTTGTTGGTTGCATGCCTCGTCACGGTTTCGTGCCCGTTGAGCCGGAGTCTTCAACGGGGCATACAAGCGCTGCAAATGGTCGTGATAATACTCATAGTTGAGTTCCCCACGTATTGAGCTACCAGTTCTTCTGTCCTCTGCGTATCACCCTACTGCTGAGCACCTGCCGTGACTTCCTCGATAAACATCTTGACGTCCACCTTCCCAATTTTTCATCCAATTTTAGAAGGTTGAAAGCACGGATTTTGGTAGATAACATCACGGATCTCAAGCAAAATGCACTGATGATCACGGGCTGAGTAGTCCTCTAATACTCTCCAATTGTTCATCCTCGGTAGTAGGGACTCCGAAGTAACTGTCACGGCCGGTTGGTTATTTTGCAGCCAATACGGTGGAAAGTCGGCGTATTTTTGGTGTTTACTATAACGAGCACCATCCTGGCTACCACTTCTAGGACTCATTTTACCGCGGATTTGTAGTTGTTCAATTGTTTTAGCATTGAAGTCTCCTCCAACGAGGACGTTGCCACCTGGGTTCGAAGCAGCACCCTCCAAAGCCTTATGTTTGGTTTGGAAAGATAATATTGGTTGTTCGTGAGCACTAAGCTCACAAGAAACCATCTCACCATCCACAGTCCTTCCTCTGGAAACCACTGACGCTAACCCACATGGCGGCCGCACCAGTTTCGTAAAGATGTAGAAGTTTGATTGTGGTGTTACTCACTCAGCACAGAAATTCAGTTTGCATGCCCCTCACAACCTGCTCAACAGGTTTTGGGGGCTTCAATAGCGGTGTAGGTTTAGTTGAAGGATTCGGGACATCAACATTAAGATTTTGCCTTGATTAAGACTTCCTGGAAAACCCGACCCGACCCGGATCAGCATCTTTGCAAAGGACACAAGACGGGACCTTTTTACACGTTTTTCTTTTATGTCTCATTTGTAACATAGGGGACTTCTATCGAGTCTTTTGCATGCTTGTGTGGTTTGTCAATAGCCAAAGCATTTGAAATATTGAAGGGGCTTTGCTCTTTGCCTGATTCTGCAGACAACCCACCCTATTCTAAATTTTTCCTTTTTCAAAAATTGTCCCTTCCGCACTAGGGAGCTCTCTTGTGATGGCCTCTTCTACCTCGGAAAAGTCTGTGACGTAGCCTTTGTCCCCTATTTCGATCACTGCCATCGGTAGAAGTGAGAGTATAGCTGTGCTTTTTGCGAAGACTTTCTTTACTGCGTCGAAAAATGTTTCTTTATTGTCAGCGTCTGCTCTGAATTCGACCAATATGTGGCCCGACCACACTGGTCGTACTGCTTAAATAGCAGTGTTGGTATCTTTGGGTCTTACATTTTCTATGATATACGACGAAGGATTGGCCATTTAGGGATTTTACGAGCAGAACCTGCTGCCAGGGTCTTTATCCGTGCTTTCTCTCTCCTGTTTTGCATCAGATCTTTTTGCATCTTGAGTGTCACTTTAATGTTTGGCACTTTTTGGAGGCGTTTCTTTGTGACTTTCTTTGCTCCTTTTATAAACTTTGTCTGAAATCCCTGAACTGGCATTTCACACCCATGAAAGGCCTCTCCTTTCTTTCTTCTATCCCGACCTCCTTCAATTGGGTATGACGCTATTCTTTTATTGATGTTTGATGGTCAAGCTATCTGTGTGGGCCATTTAGGCTTTGGCCTCACCACTTTCTTGGCCTTCTACTCTTATCTAGCCTTTCGGTCGTCCTCGGCCTTTAACCAGCTCCTCCGATAATGTCCTAGCCAGTCTAGGAGCTTCTCTAGTTCATCGAGTCTATTTTTTACTCCTTTACTGATTTTTGGCAAGTCGCATGCAGTATTTATTCTTTTAAGGAAATCTCCCGCTTTTCAGATTAGTTTCCTCATTGATGGGGCTGGACGGTGATTGTACTTTACGACCTCTTTTCTTAGGAGAGTATGTCGGCTTTCATTTCCGAGGACAGTATATGAGCTACACCTCCGACTGAGGCGGTGAAATCACACAACGGCGTTTTATTTGTCTGTTCACTTCTTACTTTCCCTGCTGCGATAAGTTTGTGGACTTAAGGGTTGTGATCATTGTAGCTGCTGCCACTGGTTACGTAGTCCTTGTTTGTATTTTTACTTACTTTTTAGGGTTTTGTACTAAAATACAAAACCCTATTGCAATCACGACCTGTGTCCGTCTGTCCGTCTGTCCGTCTGTCCGTCCGTCCATCCGTCCGTCCGTCCGTCCGTCCGTCCGTCTGTATGTCACAGCACTTTTTCTCCGAAACTATAGAGGCTACAGCCATGAAACTTTGTAGAAAGGTCAGAAGTGGTGACCTCTTGAAAGTTCAAGGGTGGAAAAATTTTTCAAAGGCGTTTGAGGGGGGTCACCCCATATAAGGGGGTGACCCCTCAAAAAAAAATTTTCACCATTGGTAGTCGAGTAGGGTGTCATTGGAAAGGTCTCAATGAGATCTTTTCAAAACAAGTCTTAAAATTGTCTTATAAGTACCGAGGGGGGCAGGGGAAGGGGAAATGTACGAACTTTTCGCGTACCCCCCCCCCTCGCGATTGGACACCTTCCATCCGAAAAATCTGAAAAAAATCATGAATGTAGTCCTTAACGAGTACAACAACAACAAATACATGAGAAGTCGAAATTCACTCAACTTTGTTAGTAATAGTATGATTTATCGATTTTGTGTTTTCTTGAATAAAATCAAACGGCACCCTTAAACTCAATAAAATTTAGCAAAGAGATGACTATTTATAAGATTGATCTTTTCGGAAAGTTTCATAAAGATCGAACAGTATTTACCGAAGTTATAGCGATTTGAATTTTCGTGTATTACTATGGAGCAATATGCCCTGCATTACTATGGAAACATATTGCTATGGAGCCATATGCGCTTTTTACCGACTTAGACACTACAGCTTTGCTAGAATTTGCATGAAAATTTCAGGAGTGATAGGTATCATGAAGATGAGTACATACAATTGAAACAAGTCGAAGAGGCAGGAGAGAGCTCCTAGCAAAAGGGCTTTGTAACCATTCTAGGATTCGCAAAAATAGGCCATGAATCGATGATTACAGTACAGAGGAGTGGCCCCTGAAAAAAAATTTCATGTAAGGTAGCCGATATGAGTATCAACTGAAAGTTCTCTATGAGAGCTTTTCAAAACAGTTCTTAAACTGACAGTTTTTGCTTCAGTGGGAGCACAGGGGGGGAAATACGTGAAAAATGTGTTTCTTCCCTCGCGAATGGACACCAGTGATCTGAAAAATCTGAAAAAAATATGAAAGGAGATATTTATGGGTATAACTATAACAAATACCTCAGAAGTCAAAATTCGTTCAACTTTGTTAATAATAGTATGATCCTCGAATTTCACATTTTCTCCAAATAAATCGTCTTTGACATGTTACTTGATTTTATTCGTTGCTGGTTACTGCATTTTGTAAGTTGAGTACAAAACCCTTCTGACATGAGCATAGGTCTGTCTACCCAACTTGTTTTAGGTAAATTTGCGGAGAGTACCTCATATATACATTGGATAATCTAAAAAGTATTGAGATTTTTTGTCACTAGAAGGTGTTCGTTGTCATACTCGTATGATCAGATTGAGTCAAACTGACATGCGCTTGAAAGGTGACTTTCCGTTAGTGTCAAAAGTTGTATTCATTTAAAAATGAGTGAAATTTCTGAAAAAGTTCGTTATATTTTACAATATCACTACGATCAAGGTGAGAATGCATTGCAGGCTCGTGAAAAAAATTTGTGGTAACTACGATCAAGATACTTTATCAAAAGCCACATCCAAAAGATGGCTCGCTTGCTTTTGTACTGGAAATTTTGATGTCAAAGACGCACCTCGATCAGGTCGACCAATCACTGAAAAAGTCGATGAAATCTTACAAAAAGTTGAAGAAGACTGACAAATAAGCAGCAATGACATTACTAAGGAACTGAATATCCATCATTAAACAGCTTTGAAGCATTTGCGTAAGGCTAGATATACAAAGAAGCTCGACGTTTGGGTGCCGCATGAATTAACACAAAAAAATTACTCGACCGAATTTCTATTTGCGAAATGCTAATAAAACGGAACGAAATCGAGCCATTTTTGAAGCCAATCATTACGGGCATTGAAAAATGGGTAAGATACGAGAATGTCGTTCAAAAAAGATCATAGTCGAAAAAAGGTGAATCATCACAAACGACTTCATAGCCGGGATTGACACCAAATTTAGGTTATGCTGTGTGTATGGTGGGATTGGAGGGGAATTGTTTATCATGAGGTACTAGAGCCTAGCCAAACACTCAATTTGGCTATGTACTGTCAGCAATTAACCAGATTGCAGCAGGCAATTCAAAAAAACTGACCAGAAATGATCAATAGAAAGGGCGTTGTCTTCCATCATGGCAATGCCAAACCACATACATCTTTGATGACCCGACAAAAATTGGCAGAGTTTCGTTGGTAAGTTTTGATACATTCACCGTATAGTCCAGATTGTGCGCCATCAGACTACCATTTGCAACGGTCTCTGCAAAACTTCCTTAATGAAAAGAAATTCACTTAAAAAAAGGAACTGTGAAAATCACTTGGCTAAATCTTCCGCCAATAAACCACAGAAGTTCTACACTTCTACACAGATGGAATAATGGCTCTACCCAAAAAATGGCAAAAGGTCATCGATGATAATTGACAATATGTGCTTTAATAAAATCCGTTTTTAATAAAAGAAATATTCAACTGAAAAATGCTAAAAAAAGGCTCAATACTTTTTATACTTACCAATGTTTTAAGCATTTTTGATTAAATTTAGCATATTTTTGGCATTATTTTTTTTTGGAGTTGGCAGCACTGGCTCATATGCTCTGCCTGGGTGAGTGACATGAAGGAATTATGGACCGCGCACCTTAGTCCTGATCTAAGACCGTGGCAGAGCATATGAACTACCAAGCATCCACACAGAACAAACTCCCAACTTAATGGTATTCAACCTTCAAAGATCAATTTGAGCATGTATAAGAGTTCACAAATGCTTTCATGGGAAAATGTAAGAAAGAGATTGAATCGGCAAATATTGCCCTGCACATGCGCTTGAATGGAATACAAAATGGTGAGCTTTCATTTTGATCAGATGGGGAAAAGATCCCCCTTATATTATATGAACGTACATGCGAACACAACAGCAAACATACCAGCAAACCGATTTTGTGCAAGAAAGCGTAGTCCCAAGTAGACAGGACTTTCACGTCTTATCTCAAATAGAAACAAATGATGATAAATGCGCTCTCTATCTTGTGCAAATTTATCACTTGTTTCAATCAAACATTTTCCCTCTCTTTTAATTTGGCCGCTCAGCTAGTGAGCTTGCTTGTTAGTCTATAATGCTCTACCCTGAACCCGTGCGAAAGCTTTTAACAAAAAACTAAATCTGGTGACCATCATGTGATGATGTCAGTAGGATTCTATAACAGGATTGTCGCAATAAATAAGGTTGGAGTTTTCCTTATTCAATATTTACTTAAGGAAATGTTTATCGTTACTCTATTGGCCATATTGGATGAGTTCCACTCCCGGCTTATCTGATTCTAAGACCAATAAAACTTAAAATGCCTCAGAAAAGAAGTTATAACATACCATAAAGCCAAGTTGAAGTTTGAAGGACCATTCAAAAATATCTACGAGTAAGATGAGTTATAATTTCGCTAAGATTATTTAAAGCCAATTTTAGCATATATTTTTTTCGATTAAGTTTAGTTAGTTATTGCACAGACAAATGCTTTTTTTGTTTTGATAAATTGAAATCTCTTAATTTGAAATATTTTATTTTACAAACAAAAGATTAATGATTATAAAATTTTGTTACCCATGCATTGAAACTATTTCATTCATATTGTTAGGCAATAGTATGGTGACTTGTGCCTACGTTGAAACCAAAAACTATGTATATAAACTCAGAATAAGGTGTTTTCTTTTCATAAATTGATGGAGTATATATGCAACTAAAAATTTAAAATAATACGTAAGCGAGAAAAACATCATTGTGCATCCCCTATGATCTATTCACACACATGCATCCTAACTAAAAGCTTAAACAAACAGAAACAAAACTAAGCACAACCAAACATTTTTAAAAAAAGTTGCATTTTCTAACAGGAGCAGTTTAACTGATTAAAAATATATTATGAGGTAATTAATAAAAAATAATTAGTTGTTCCAAATTTCGTTGAGTCAACTGAAAACTATTTACAGATCTAACAAAATAGGCGCATACTCAAGGTGCGAGCATATCAAGATGTGGAAAAAGTGGAAAAGATTTGAAATAAATTATTGAAAATTAAAATCAAGATTCATCTTTGACTTACACATCACAGAAGCCCATTTTTGTATGCAAAAAAGAATTATGCAAGCATGGCTTGTAGTGAATACCTGGTACGACTAAAAAATGTATAATATGGATTTTGGTTGTTTCTTTTATACTTTCAAGTAATTTTCGGATAAAATAATAAAAACTCAATAATGATTCACTTATAAATATAATTATTTTTCATCTTACTAATAATGCACTTTACGAGCTTTCTTATAAATTATTCTATTACTAGGGATTCTTTTCATTTTAGAGTCCATATGAAATTGTTTAAAATTTTCCTTTCTCTTGACCCTTCTTTCAAATTAATTGGTTATTAAGTAAAAAGTTTCCGTATGAATTGATACCATAATACCTTTACAATCTCTTATTTTCTTAGTCATTAAATTATCATCAAGCATTCATCAATACTTTCCAATAAATGTATCTATCAGATTTTATATTTATATGCTCAGCGCATTGACTAATGAAACGTATATGGGGATGGTGTGTATGTTTGTGTTTGAGTGTTATTACTATAGTTCAGGCGAATTCGATTGTAAATTTCCTTATGGTTCACACAATAAAGCGCGAGGATAACGAATAACGAGTAGCGAACAAATCAATACTTACGGTCTGTTTTGGCAGCTGGTGGTTTACGCGTTGCCCAGTTTGTTCGAATTGAACGTGATCCGAGCCACTGACCATTCATTGCAGTTATGGCACTTTCTGCTTCCTGAAAGAATTTCAATTCAATTCATTTTCAATTTATGCTGTTTCAAATCGAAAATGCTGTTGGCGTAATCGAAACGAAACTTTAATGATTCAAAAAACGGGGTTAACGCTGGGAATTTTATGGTTGTACCTACAACTCAAAGTCGCTCCCGCTCTCAATGGGTGGGTGAATGTGCAGTTGTGAAAGGTTGCATTTTCAGTGGTGCTTTGTGAAATTGCCGTTCGACCTATTTTACCCTCTAGTTCATTTCGAATGGACTCTAGTCTCAATAAAATGATTGCAATTGATGGCAGATATATTGAAATAAAATTGAAGCTTGAATCTATTAGAATCAATAGGTACGGCATAAAATAAACAATTCCAAATCAAAATGAGCTTAAAGCTGATGAAATGTTATTTTATTTTTTTTAAAGATATTTTTCTGATTTTTTTTACGAAAACAAAAATAGTGTTTCGTCTTCTTCTTCGATTTTCTGTTGTGTTCTTTAATATCCACAAGTATCCTCAAAATTCTAAAGAAGTATTTTCCTTTAGCAAGTGCAGATTTGAAGCAAAATACTTAATATTATATGGGAAAGTTATGATGCTTTTTCGCATTGTTTTGACTCAAAATGGATATTTCAGATATTTCAAAATTAAAACCATCTATGCCTATATTGATGAAAATCCACTTACAGTTTTTTTAACAAACGACACAAATCCATAGCCTTTTGATTTGAGTGTCTGTGGATCTCGAACTACACGGCAGTCTCTGAAAGTAATGAAGATAAAAAAAGTTTAGTTATTATCCTGAATAAAAAATAAATTTAAAGTTTGATCAAGTATTTATGATCATTCCTCAAATTATCAAAGTTTGAAAGAAGTTGAACAGATTCGCTTATAACTTCGAACACTAACTGGTTTACAACAATCCATGGTGGTAGCACCAGACGGAAAGGGAAATTTCTCGTATAAGGTGTGATAATTAAGTAATGAGACTAATTCCATGAAAACCGTATATTTAAATATTATTCTACAACTCTGCCATCACCTTTAAAAGTAGTCCCCTTGGGCAGCTATACAACGATTCTAGCTCATTTTTCATGCTTCGTAACATTTCTGGAACGCTTCGACTGGGATGTCCACGAGTACCTTCGTGACGGCCGCCTGGATGTCCGTAATCGACTCAAAATGGGTTCCTTTGACCACCAATTTTGTTTTCATCGCTCTCGCCACTTAAGTAACTCGATCAAGCAGCATGGGATCGTCTTTCACTTGTTCCAAACAGTCTTCTGCGACAGTCATTTGATGCTGCTTTTGCTCCTAAGAAACCATCTTCGCGCACCAGTTTTTCATCCCAAAATCGTCTGTTAAGATTTGTTTGACTGTTACACGGTTCATACTCAGTTCCAAGGGCCAACATTTTAACTATTAAACGGTCATCTTCACGGATTAGGGCGCGCACACGCTGCGCATTCGCGTCAGTCCGCACGTCGACTGCTCTCCCACTCCGCGCCTCGTCTTCCACGCTTTAACGCCCCTCCTTAAACTCTTGATGCCATCGAAACACCTGAGCATGACTAAGTGCACTATCAACATGCACTTTTACAATTTAAGCGTATATTTTCGAAGCTGTTTCGCCCAATCTGGCGCAAAATTTTATCGCGTCGCGTTGCTCTTGATTTCGTTTCTCCATTTTCGTGACGAGCACTACCAACACATGTCTACTCAACACGACACAGCAGGCGAATCAAACAAGTTATAGCAATGGTAAATATATCAATGTAGAGGGGAAGGATGCTGAGCAAGGAAAAGGGATTATAAGGTTGCAGGTTTACTACAAGCGCGGCAATAAAATCAGTCTCATTACTTATTTGTCACACCTCGTATGTAGCGTAAGATTATGAAAAAGAATTTGGCTTACTTTGGCCTACTCCTAGACTTCTTACTGCAATGTTCGTAGCACCTCATGGGTATTTATTGACATAAAAGAATCTGCCGACGTTCGCATTTAGAGGCCTTTTACAGAGGCGCAAATATTTTGTTAATTCAATTGAGTTGCACACTTATGGATCAAATATTGAAAATCGGCCGGTAATAAATTGTTATAAACATATAAATACAGGTGTCGTCCTTCTCACATTTGCTGTTTACACATTTGACAGTGGTTACCACATAATGTGATATATATAATTTTCTTTTATAAGAATGTATGCGGTAAAGAGACCTTATAATAAAGTAGGTGTTCTGAAAAAGTCATTTCACCATCGTTTGAACATTACTTAAAACTATGTATAGTATCCCCGCAGGGGGGATGCCGGTCGACAAGAGCACTCTTGGAGGCTAGCATTCTTTGGGGAGTTCCGCCCCCACGTACCCGAGGAAACTCCGCAGGGGAATGCCGGTCGACAAGACCACTCTTGGAGGCTAGCATTCTTTGGGGAGTTCCGCCCCCACGTACCCGAGGATATTCCCGCAGGGAGAAAGCCGGTCGACAAGAACATTCTTGGAGGCTAGCATTCTTTGGGGAGTGCCGCCCCCACGGACCCGAGGATATGGGGGGTGCCGTGAGGTTCTCTCCTGGGATAACAGGTAACGACTCTTATTGTATCTGGACTACGCTTTGGACAACGAACTAGAATTGACGCTTGGGCTGGCGGATGTGATGGTTTGGACCTAGTTGCTTTGCACAGTAGCGCCGAGGTGAAACTCGTGTGTGAACGGCTCCAATTCAACTATCATACCGCCTCCGTCCCGGTAAAACCTTGGCAGGCCTCGGAGTACGTTCGAAGTTCGCACCATTGGGTTGGTGGTGTAGGTTCGGTTGAGACGGGCTCCCGATTAGCGCTGGTCTGGCTCTGAGCACTTGTCCCCATAAGGGCTTGTGCCAACCCTCGCATGGCCTCCCTGCTCTGCAAAGATAACCATGGGACCAAAAAGGCGACTACACACACGAACGGAGATAGCGGCTCCGAGGGGGGACCCAATAAAATGGAGCAAATAAAATCAGCAGATCAAAAACATCCAACAAATGAAACCACAAGCAAACAGGACGCTCGCACGGAGAACCCTTTCAGGCAAAAACCGCTGTTGGCAAGAACACCGACAAAGCAAGTCAACGATTGCGGGGGGAGGCAGCAAACCCCAGAAACTCTGTCAAAGTCAACATCACAGGTTAAATCATCGGAGACAGACCACAGACGGACTAACGAACGAAAGAAGGCAGAGTGCGTTGTGCAACCTGGCATCATTGCGGCCTTTGGGCGCAGTAGAAGGACTATGCGCACCCCGGAGCGCCCAGTGCAAGACGTACACAATCCGGATCAAGCTGCGACACCAACAGAGGCCAGTGTAAGACTGGGGGAGGGAAAAGTTTTGCCGTTGGCCGACGCAACTTCAAACGCGACCCAAGCGATAGAAGCAAAAGGGCTAGGAAACGGGGGCCTCTCCCAAGAGGTGGCGCCAAATAACACAATCGCCCTTGACCGCGCCGAAGAGGAGTGGCTTACTCGGAAAGCAGGGAATATCGTCAAACAACTGAGGGCTGCCTGCGAAGTGCAGAAAAACATAGGCAAGAGTGTCAGGAATGGCATTCTTGAACTGGAGGAGCTTTTTGGCCGCATGACGCACTACAGGCGGAGGTGGCTTGCAACCAAAAAGCACCAAAAAGACACACTCTCCCTCGAGGCATCAGTGGGTCCTAGCAGCAGCAAAAGAATGGCCGGTAGCCCAATTGAAGGCGACCGTGAGAAAAGGAGGAAGGACGAGACCATAAATGAAGTTGACACTCCAGGCGAGAAGTTTCATGTGGTGCGAAACAAGGCAGCGAAAAAAGCGGCCAAAAAGCTACTCCTAGAAAAAACAGACAAAGAGCTCAACCACGAAAAGAACAAAGAACCCCCCAATATACCGCAGAAAACAAAAAGCAAACCGCGGCGCAAACTCTTGCGAGAGGCACTGCTTATTAAACCAACTAAGGGCCGAACCTACGCAGATGTCCTCCGTGAAATTAAAGGAGCGGTCAAGCCAGACGTAACCAAAACTGCCATCAAAGCAGTTCGACCAACCCGGACCGGTGGCTTGCTGGTGGAATTCGGGCCAGAGGCCACAAACAAAGATGCATTCCGTGACGCGGTTCAAAAGGTTCTTAGAGATGCGACAACGGTTGCCTCGCTCGAACCAATGACCACCCTGGAAATCAGGGACCTCGGCTGCATCACGGACAAAGCTGAAGTAGAGGATGCCATTAGGAGGGAGTTCCCCAGCTTAAGTGAAGTCAAGGCAAGATTGACACGTGAAAACACAAGGGGGCAACGCATGGCTATGGTCGAACTAGCTGATAAAGACGCCCAGAAAATCCTGGCGAAGGGCAAAATTGAGATAGGTTGGGTGATCTGCAGGGTACGGAGAAGAGCGATCCCTATCCGCTGCTTCAGATGCTTCGAATACGGACACACCGCGTATGGCTGTAGGGGACCCGACAGGAGATCTCTGTGCTACAAATGTGGTGAAACGGGGCACAAAAGGAAGGAGTGCACGAACGAGGCAAAATGCATTCTTTGCAAGGATGCTAAGCTAGCACCCGGCGACCTCAAATATGAGCCGGGGACAGGGAGATGCTGGGTTTTCGAGGAGGCCCTAACTAAAGCCAAATCGATACTCAAATGATCCGTATCCTGCAGGTCAATTTGCACCGAAGCACAAACGCCCAGGACCTACTTGAGGAGTTTGCGAGGGATAAGAAAGCTGACCTCCTGTTGCTGAGCGAGCAACATCATAACAAGGACTCGCAAGCGTGGTACCCTGACAAATCTGGTACGTCGGCCATCTGGGTTTGAGACAGCGCCTGCCTTCAGGTGCAGGGCCATGGACGCGGGGATGGTTTTGTGTGGGTGCGGTGTTCATAACATAACATATTTCAGTGTTTATCTGACGCCTAACGAGGCAATGCGATCTTTTCGAACCAAACTCGATGCCCTGGAGGACGCTGTCTCGAACACAGAGGGCCACATGCTGGTCGGGGGAGACTTCAACGCTAGAGCCATCGAATGGGGTATGCCACAATCCGACCCAAGGGGAAAGCAAATCTTGGACATGGCGGCCAGAACAGCGCTTTTTGTCCTAAATACTGGTAACACCCCTACTTTCCGCCACTGGGGTTGCGTAGGAACCATACCCGATGTGGCACTCGCTTCGGAGTCCCTGGTACCCAGAGTACACAACTAGTGAGTACTAGAGGACTACTCGGCTAGTGATCACCAGTATATAGCTGTTGAGATTCACGAAGGTGCCACTCTGCGTGCATATGCCCAAACTTCAATCCTCGGATAGAGGACTGGGAGGATGGACGTTGAGAGGTTTGCTGACGCGCTTACGGCAGGCGCACCGTCGCTGGGAGCTCCGCCAGGGAGTGGAGGGCCTACAGCCAAGGACTTGGTGAACTCAACTATGAGTACCATCATAGCTGCTTGCGAGTCTTCAATGCCCCGTTGGAGACCCCGACATGCTAAGCCTCCAGAATACTGGTGGTCAAACGAGATCGCCAAACAAAGAAGCGAGTGTCACAAACTTCGGCGAGAGGCCCAGCGGGCGCGAACACGGGAGGAGGCAGACACTAGGCTAGCAGCATACAGGTCCGGCAGGAAATATCTTCGCAGGCTTATTAACAAGAGCAAGGCCCGATGCTGGCAAGACCTCGTGGAGGATAAAAATAGGGATCCGTGGGGCCTTGGCTACAAGCTGGTCATGGGGAAACTTGGTGCCCTATGGAAGCCTTGTATACATGACGCGGAAAAGATGAACGCGATAGTGCGGGGACTCTTCCCCGCCCATCCCGTCCGTGTTGACGCTGTCCATGGTGAAACAGCAGTCGAGTGCCCACTCTTCACACAGCTGGAACTGGAGGAGGCAGTCCTCTCCCTGAAAGCGAGGAAGGCTCCAGGTCCAGATGGTGTTCCAGCTGAGGTTTTGCAGCTCGTCTATCACCATTGTCCTGACTTGCTGCTCAGCACATTCAACGCTTGCCTACGGGACGGGGTTTTCCCGGTACGATGGAAGGTGGCGAGGCTCGTGCTGGTCAGCAAGGGGAAGGGAAATCCCAAACCGCCGTCTGCATACCGCCCGTTATGCATGCTAGACACGGCTGGGAAAGTGCTAGAGAAACTCATCAAGGGAAGACTCACTGACGCGATTCGTGCTGCTGAGGACCTATCTCCTCGGCAGTACGGCTTTAGAGCAGGACGTTCTACCATTGATGCAATTACAAAGGTGGTGAACGCTGCTCAAAAGGCAGAGGCATATAGTCGCACCAAGCGACGGATCGTCCTGTTGGTGACACTCGACGTCAGGAATGCCTTCAACTCCGCTAGATGGGTGGATATTCTGGACACGCTGGAAAACTCTTTTCAAGTTCCAGAATATCTAATGCGGCTTTTGAGGAACTACCTAAAGGACCGAAGCCTGCTCTACGACACGACACAGGGCCAACGAAGGATGGAAATTACATCGGGTGTTGCCCAGGGATCTATCCTTGGTCCGGACCTGTGGAACGTGTCTTACGACGGGCTACTGAGACTTGAGATGCCAGATGAGTCGCGCTTGGTCGGCTATGCGGATGATGTTGCGGCTCTGGTCGCCGGACGCACCGTTGAACATGCGCAACTTAGGCTAGGTATGCTAATGCGCCGAGTGAGGGACTGGATGACTGCTCGCGGGCTCAGTTTAGCACTGGAGAAAACCGAAGTGGTCATCTTGACAAAAAAGAGAATCCCTAGAGTAAGGATGATCAGTATTGGAGATATACAGATCGAATCGAAGCTAGCGGTGAAGTACCTGGGGCTACTGATCGACTCAAAGATGAGTTTCTCTGAGCAAATCAGGGCAACGGCTGAGAAGGCTGCTTCGGGAATATCGGCCCTGAGTCGACTTATGCTCAACGTAGGGGGACCCAGCCCATCAAGAAGACGCCTCTTGATGAGTGCTGTAGGGTCAGTGCTAATGTACGGAGCAGAGGTATGGGGCGATGCTCTCAGCAAGGAGGTATATCGAAAACGATTGGCACAGGTACAGAGAAGGGGAGCACTGAGAATTGCATCTTCGTATCCAACAGTCTCTGACTCGGCGGTGAGAGTGATTGCAGGCGTGATACCTGTCGCCCTCCTTGCTAGAGAGCGCCGCGCTTTTTACCTGCGCCGAAACGAGGATGCGAGGGAGATGGTTGTCCGCGAGGAGAGACAATGCTCGCTCAACGATTGGCAGCAGTCTTCGGTGAATTGCACGAAGGGAAGGTGGACTGCGCGCCTCATCCTGGATGTGAGACCGTGGCTGAATCGAAGGCATGGTGAGACTGACTTCTATCTGACCCAGCTTTTGAGCGGGCATGGGTGTTTTCAGTCTTACCTGCACAAGATCGGCAAGACACGGTCTCCCGATTGTCGGTTTTGCCCAGGAGAGGAGGACAATGCCTATCATTTTTTGCGTGTACAAAATGGGCCAGGCTGCGAAAGGAACTCTACAGGGAGACGGGAGAGCTCACCCCGGATAATATAGTTGCGGTGATGCTCGAATTGGTTGACAAATGGAACCAGGTGGCACATTATGCTCGGGCAGTCCTAAAATATAAAAGGGACTCACAGCAGCCGGAGGCACTGGGGCTGGGGGATCGCTCTTCTGGCAATTCCTCTTCCCTTCTCCCCTCCCGCTAGGAAAGGGACTCCCCAGCTTGAAGGTGCTCCACGGCGTAACAAAACGAGACCTGGCCCGAAGTAATGTGTCAAACGGTTCCAGGCTAGGTTCTCAGATTGACAGGGGAGGTGTTTAGTGGGTAGTCCAAAGGTATCCTCCATGGGAGTCCCACACTGCCAGGCTCGGCGGGCATAAATGCCTTCACCTCCCTACCACAAAAAAAAAATGTTTAGTATCGTATTTCTATGTGAATATTACAATTAGCTAGCTAGTCTGTGTGGTCTAGTGGTTCGAGCATGAACGCATAAGCCGAAGGTCCCAGGTTCAAATCTCGTTGGGAGCAACGTGTTTTAGCTCAGGGGATTTTTCGGGCAGGCTATGAGTGTTCACTCAGTGGTGTTATGTACTGATTTAATCAGATCATATCATAGCTTAGCAAGCACACGGGAGCATGGTACTGACCAAACCAACTTCCGAAAAAACATCAATACGGTCATGAAAATGAGATACTCTAACTATCTCTAAGCAAAGACCCGAGAGGGGCTGTAGTGCTACAAAGTAGAAGAAGAAGAGGAAAATTTCGGCAAAAACCACCACTGAACTGGTTACTAGCTGAACATAACTTAACTATCTACTTATAACTAGCTAAAATCTATGAGGCTAGGTTACGGCCAAAGAGATAGGTAGTAGCAACTGCTGGTTTTCAGTTCGCCAGGGCACGAATTAGTTTTTCAGAAGAGAAGTAAAATGGTTTATTAAGTACCATTTTCAGGTATCTGTTTTGGGTGATCTGACGCTTTGTTACTAGATATTAATCACATTGGATCCAGGTAGGTGAGCCATATAGGATGATCGGTTGAATTGCCGTTTTGACGATGAGAACTTTGTTTCTCGTGTTGAGACACGAATTACGATTAGGACGGGGGTATAGTGAGAGCACGACCTTAGACGCTTTCGAGCTAGTATGCTCAATATGACTTCTGAAGGTTAGTTTTTTGTCGAACATAAGTCCACAATAATTAAAATCCTCACTCCAGGGAATAGTTTGCCCTTAAAAAATGTATTGGTCGCTTGGGTAGGTGAGCAGGCTTACGCTTCCTGGTGAAGAATATTGACTTCGTTTTTGCAACATTAATTTTAATTTTTCGTCCATGGTGGTATTGATATGTAAGTCCTAACACCATTTCAAAGCTGGCAATAATGGAATTTGAATCTGCGCCTATGCTGTATATGCAAATGTCTTCTGCGTAAGCTGCAACTTGGCAGATTGGTAAAGAAGGCAAGTCAGACGTATAGTTGTTATATAGTGATGGGCTTATTTAAGAGCCTTGCGGAACACCGGCTGTAATACTTTTCACTGGGAAAATACTTTCCCCTACCTTGACCTGGAACTTCTTGTCAGTTAAAAATGCTTGTAAAAGGTTCAACAAATATGGGGGTGTGTTATATTTCTGAACTTTATAATTCAGAGTATCATGCCAGACTGTATCGAAGGCTTTTTCTATGTCCAGCGTCGCTGAACCTACAGACAACTTTCTGTACATCGCTGCTTTGACATCCTTCGTAACACGGACAAGCTGATGTTCTGTAGAATATCTATTTTTGAAGCCCAATTGGAAATCAGGTAGGATATTATTGTTAGCCATTAAATTACTTAATCTTTTTAGGACTACTCTTTCAAAGAGCTTACCTAAACTTGGTAGTAAGCTAATGGGCCTGTAGTTGTCAGGAGAGTGCAGATCTCTTTCAGACTTCACGAGAGGTATAACCAGAGCTTATTTTCAGATGGATGAAAAGAAGGAGGGCCTAAGGTAAGCGTTAAATAGGAGGCATATGATGGCTATTCCTTTTTGGGGTAAATTTTTAAGTACTATGTTTGGCAGGCCGTTGATGCCTGGAGCTTTGCCGTTTCTAACTTTTTTAAGTAAACCTATTTACTCTTTGGTTTTTATTAATGCACCAGGAGGTAAAGATGTTTGGTTTAGTTGTTGTTCCCAAGGTTTAGCCATCATCATTTCTGCTATTATGGAACTGCTTAAATTCATCCGCAATTTTCTTTGCTTTTCCATGATTGGAGTAAATCTGCTCTTCGTTGTTATTTATTATCGATATTGGTAACGCATGATACTTTCGTTTAAAAATTCTATTTAAGAACCAGACTTTTCGTGAGTTGTAGTCTAGATTTGATAGCATGTTGTTCCATTGGAGACTCCGGAGATCTTTAATTTTGTTCTTAATTGCTAGATTGAGGATATTAACACAAATTTTGAGAGATCTAATGCGGTTTTTTGCCATTAACGCTGCAAAGAATTTCGTTTTCTTATTAGATTGTAGGTTTCTTCATCAAATTCTAAATTATAAGAAGCTTTTGATGGTTGTGGGATACTACACTCAATAGCTTGCCAGATAGTGTTTGCGAATTCTTCAATTTGCTTACATACTGAGGGAGTATTAAGCGGTTCATGATGTTAAGGTCACTATTTCATTAATAAAACTCCAAGATTCAGACCATTTTGTTTTTTTGTAGCACTAGTATGTTTTTGGTGCATTACTATTACTTATCGTCGTTTCTAAGGAAAATATTACAGTAGATGGGGAGATGAGAGGGTTCGCAAGACACTCAGCTCGGAGGGAGTAATATTTTGAGAGTAGAACATGGGTTCTTTAGAGAAATGCATGTACACATTTGCCTCTCTGGTGAGTTTAAATAAAATGTGCCCCATTTTGTTGTTTCGTGTGCAATTCCTGTGTCAATGTCTAGCGTTCAGGTATCAGCGAAGTAAAAACCTTGGTTTAGCCTTGTTAAATCATTTTAGATCCCTTCTGAAAAGTTAAACTTTTTCCTTGCTTAATTTCGTCCCAGGAAAGTAAACACCGTATAATTTAATATTTGGTTCTTCGATAATAACGTCAATTTTTCAATTACCGATGTTGGACTTTTAGGCAATACAGAATGTTTAATTTTTCTATTAACAGCTATGGCTACGCCTCCGCCAGTTTTATCAACGCGATCATATCTGTATATATGTAAGTAGGGATGCTTAAAACTATCATTTGGCCTTAACCAAGTCTCCGTTATGACAAATATGTCTATATTATTTTTAACAGCGAAATTGAACGCTTCAGGTTGTTCATCTTTAATGCTTTGTGCATTCCAAACTAGTACATTTAATTGTTTATCCATATGAAAATGTTGAGTGGTTACCACATAAAGGTGATAACTAGTCGGCTTAAATAGCTCAAAAAGTTAGATTACCATAAAATTTTAGTCAGCACTTGTGTTGCCATTTATATTAGCATTTTCAATTCTTTCCTGAACCATCAGGAGCCGCTATTTTAAATTTGTGCGTTTGATTTTTGATAACTTCTACAGATATCAGTTGTTTAGTCTCAACTGCTGTGCTGAATCTTATTTGAATTGGAGTTTCACTCTGAGCAGCACCAAAATTTCCGATTTTTATTGAAAATGGCTGGTTAAAAATATTAAGCTATAAGTTTTCGACTTTTCTATTTGTCATCCGATTTGCATAATTTTTAGCAGGTTAGAAGAACTTAACTTATAATTTCAAGTTTCATCAGAATACAGGGTTGGAATGATAAGAAACCGGACTGACCTCAGGAAATTTTTTATTGGCAAAATATGTACAATTTTTCTTTAGAAATCTTCAAAGTAGTCCCCATTGGAGTCGATAACACCCGAATACCGGATTTTCCAATCCCCGAACGCTCCCTGGAATTCGGCAACCTCGATGCTGTCTAGAGCCCTCGTCGTAGCACGTCAAACGCTTTCCAAAGTCCTGAACCGCGTCCCCTTAAGGTGTCTCTTGATCTTGGGGAACAGAAAGAAATCCACTGGTATCATTATCGGCCTGCAAGGAGGCTGTGGCAACGTTGCTATCGACTGTTTGGCCAACTGCGAGCAGGCAGGTGTGCAACGGAGCATTTTTGTGATGGAGGATCCACGAATCGGCAATCTCCGGATGGCCTCGGTGAACCCGGACGGTTAGTCGACGGAGCACCGAATGCTCAGACGACGATCACTGTTCAACACATCACGTACTTTTTGCACATTTGTGTCCGTGTGACTCGTTGATGTAGGACGGACGCGCTGTTTGTCATGGACGTCATTGCGGCCCTCCCGGAAACTTCTGTCCGAGTGGAACACTTGAGTTCTGGACAGAGCATCCTCACCGTAAGCCTCTTGAATCATTTGAAGAGTTTCCGTGGCCGTTTTCTTGAGTTTGACAAAAAATTTGATGCCAACACGTTGCTCGATCGTACGCTCCATTTTCACTCCGACGACATAACTGAGCACGCACTCCACTCTCGCTCGATGCTATCTCTCCAAGCGCTTGGAGGCAACTGCTGCAGCCTGGTTCCCTTTACCTAGACCCCTACCACCACTACAGCACCAAATACCAGTTAGTCGACGCTTTGACGGTGCGGGGTAAGCTCAGTCCGGTTACTTATTATAATGACCCTGTATGTTGAGAAACTTGGCTGCTAGAGGGCTACAAAAATAACAAAAAATTTAAGTCACCCCCTGTATAGGGAGACCCGCCTCCTTAATCACCTTGAAATATTTTCTTGCACTGCAAATTTTAAGAGGCACCACTTTTGACCTACGTAGAAAATTTCCTCATTCTAGCTCATGTGATTTGGGAGAAAACTTGTTGTGACGCACAAGCAAACGGACGGACAGATGGACAGGCAAGCCGCGATTTTATAGTTTTTTAAAGGTATTGTTAAAATATTTGAACAATATCCTTAAAAATGGGCTGCTTTATAAATACTTCCAAGTTAAGTCATTTAAAACGTTTCCATGAAAAATATTCATTATTTCAGTTGCAAGCGCAATTCACTATTTTGAATTACGCTTGCTTCTGACCTTTAGGGGTCGCCATTTTGAATGCATGTATTTGATTTTGGATTATTTTAAATCATGGTGCGCTAGGACCTCATCAATCAATAAGCCAAATCTTGTTCATATCGGAGTTTCACTCTGGACAGGGCAAAAGTTTTCAATTTTGAGTGAAAACAGCAGCTAAAAATTTACGTTTTAAATTTCCGACGTTTTTATTTTTCACTCGATTTATTAATTTTTTGCATAATACAAGAACTTAGCACAGAGATCCAAAATCTCAAGTTTCATCAAAATCCGTTAGAAAATGTGACCGCTGGAGGGCCTCAAAAACCTGAAAATATCGCATATTTACACTGCCGCCATTTTGGAAATTGCTCATGCATAATCACCAAAATGTCAAAGTCTCTAGATGTAGGCAATTTCTATCTTAAAGCCAAGCTTCATATACATCGAATCAAAATTGCGACTTTTAGAAGCCTTTGAAGTTTCGAGCTTAAACTGGCCGCTATTTGGTTTTTTGCAACCTGTTTTTTTACATAATTCTTTAGATACTTATAGTTTGTATCAAACTACCGAATTTCATTGACACTGGTTGAAAGCTTTAGTCACTACTACAACAACAAAATTTTGTACGTTTTTCAACCTTTTAGCGGTCGCCATTTTGTTTCAGACGAGCCCACTTCGGATTTTCTTACTGTGAGATTCATCACATATATTAGTGAACCTTTGTACCAAATTTCATCCAAATCGGAACTTTCGTCTAAAATCGCCAATTTGTATTCGATTGGCCGATATAGGTGGTTCGTGAATTGAGATATTTACTCAATACATCTTTCCTGAAAATTTGGTGATAATCAGAGCAAAATTGCAATCCTAGCTTGATCACAAACTTCGTAAGATCCCATATATATATATATATATATATATATATATATATATATATATATATATATATATATATATATATATATATATATATATATATATATATATATATATAGATATATATATATTCGCAATAGGTAAATTTCTCTCGAGAAATTTACCTTAAATTCAACAAGAAGGGCAATCGCGATAATGTGCATCACCCATTATATTGTACTTGTAACTTCGCAAAAATGCGTGCGTTATGCGGTAAGCATACAATCATACATACAATTATACAGAAACTGTCAAAGATTTGGACATGACAATACTTATTGCCATATGCCAACTAAATTCTTCATCTAACATATAGTGATGCCCATTACATTACGCAATATACTCTTACTAATAATCAAAAAGATAAAATTGTGTGTCCCAATAGCAAAGGTGCTCACTTTACCAATGCTCCCAATGATTGGAGGAGATTAATCCTGGAGACTAAGGCCCGACTTGGGCTGTCACGCCATAGATGATGAGGATGATTAATTTGTCAGCAAACTTATTGTATGGCTGAACTCTGTAGAGTATTCATGTGAAATGCACAAAGCATTCAAAATAAATAAAAGGTGGTCCAACCATAATGCACAATGTTAATTGTGACTCACACCTTGACGTCAATTTTTTCGTCCAATTTAATTTTACATTTCTTCGTTTTAGTATTTGACGAATTCAACCATAAGGAGGTGCACAATTAAGCAGCGCGTTAAGATTTTTGAAGCCTTTTACCATAATGAGCGTTCAAATCAAAATGCATTTCGGGCACTTCGTGATTTTTTTGGTCAGCATATTCGACCAAATGTGTGCAAATCTTGCGCAAATTCCAGCAAACCTGATCTGTAGGAAATGTGAAATCACCTATGCGTGCTCGCCCAGTTGTTCTGCGGAAAACATTGCTGTTTTTTGCGATGGTGTGGCAGAAGAGCCTTCAACCTCGACTCGTCATCGTGCCCAACAATTGAACAGCTCTTAAACATTACTGATCCGAATTTTGAATAAAGGCTTAAATTTACACACTTTCAAGGTTTACTTGACTCAAGAGCTGAAACCTACTGACCATTTCAAGCGTCGGCAATACACCGAATAGTTGGTTGAACAGACAGAAGGGAATGACGACTTTACAAAGAAATTCATCTTCAGCGATGAGGCACACTTTCACCTCAGTGGATTCGTTAACAAGCAGAATTGCCGCATTTGGTGAATCCATGAGTGATCGTTGAAAAACCGATGCCTTATATGGGCTGGCGGCGTCGTTGGGCCGTACTTCTTCGAAAATGAGGACGGCCAAGCAGTTACCGTGAATGGCGTTCGCTATTGCGAGATGACAAAGATTATGGACCTGAACGATATGTGGTTCCAACAGAATGGTGCCACTTGTCACCCAGCCAACGAAACAATGGCCCTTTTGGGCGAGAAATTCAATGGCCGTGTTATCTGACGTTGTGGTGATGTTAATTGGCTACCACGATCAAGTGATTTGACACCGTAGGACTTCCTTCTCTGGGGGTATTTAAAAAAAAGGATACGTGAATAAGCCAAGAACAATTCAAGTGCTAAAGAATGAGATAATTTAACACATTAACGACATCGAACATCAATTATGTCTCACAGTCATTGAAAATATGGACCATCGGATAGAAGTATGCCAGCCCAGCCATAGCGAGCATTTAGGAAATATTTTGTTTAATATATAATTGTAATAGATTCTTTTAGTGTAATAAGAAGTATTAACATAATTCTCTGAAAACTTATTGTTTTACTTACAATCAACATTGTGCGTTTTGGTTTGAGCACCCTATATATCGTAAATGGACACCTACCTCGAAATCCAACCAACTTCTTATCTATGGTTAGGCGAGCTCGCGGCCTATAGCTATTTTTGCATTGGTAAGTAAATAGAGCCCAGACTTTTCGAATTGAAGTAAAGACATCAGCTGCCCGCAGTGCGAGACGTATGCTTTTGTCATCCATCCCAAGGCATCGGCTTAAAAAATCAAAGCGATCACGACTCATTACTGAAACCTATATCATTGACGATGATCTTCGGTACTCCAAGGGTTATCTTTTCTCATTGCAATCATTACGGAGATTCCAATTAAAGCACGGATTTCACCTTTTCTCGTGTTGCGGAATCTAACAGCAGTCAGCATAGAATCCCGTCGCTTTAAAGACATCTCGACGTTTGTCCATTTTACGATTTCGTCAATTATTTCGTCAGTAATGAAATATTGAAACGTCAGACAGCATCGTGAACGCGTGCCGGACCACCTTAAAGCTCTAATGATATTAAGTGCTGAAATTCAAAGTCGACCAGCAATGGTTCTTTTTTTACCTCGGCGGTAAAAAAAAAACTTGGTGGTTAACTGATGCTGAAGCCAACTGTTTATTTTCTTTTCGTAAGAGCTCATTTTCATTGAGGACAAGCTTTTCACCCCTTAATTATCTATAAAGCCATCTTCAATATCACTTTCAATGTTATCTTCCCTCAAATCGCTTTTTACTTCACTATCACTACCGCCACTCTGGTTTTCTTTATCCTTCCCTAGAAGAGCAGCCAGAATTGTATCATTACGCTAAAATTAAAATCAAATTATAGAAAGGAGTTATTCAAAGTTTGGCAATGTACGAAGCCAAACAAGACCAATTTAATGTTATTATTGATTGGTCAGTAAAATTCTTGTATGGCTGAACTCCGTAGAGTATTAATATAGAATGCACAAATCATGCGGAATCTTTGAAAAATTTTGATTTTATTAACGTAAATAACATAGACATATAACTCTGCAAAAGATGGTACCAAGCCCGCTTGAGAAAGATAGAGGGAGCTCCTTGTTTCCCCAAACCACAGCTTCCATAATTCCTCATCGTAAACCCCTCAATCAAATGGTAGTAAATGCTCTCGGGTTCGCACTTTGGGTTCACTGGTTCCCAAACAATAAAACATTAAATACCGAGAAATTTTGACAACTGTAAAAACATCTATAGCGCTGCTGCTAAATCTTACTTAGAACTCATTTTTGGGAACGTAGGAGTGTGAAGTTGAATCTTTCGCACCTGATAACGGAATTAAAGTAAAAACCATCCTGCCGAAATGGAGGTTGGGCGGCGGACTAACTCCCCGCCCCTGGAAAAGCCTACAATGTTTCGAAACCTGCAGAAGGGCCTAGAAATGGACTGGACCCACAGCAACGACCTTGCAAACGGAAAAAGTACTAAGGCATCTTGGAATGTCAGACTACTCAAAAACCCTGGAGCTGTTAAAGACCTTTTACAACAGGCCAGTCAATAAAAATTAAAAATACTGGCAATTCCGGAAACGAACTGGACTGAAAATTATATTTAAGACATGAGATCGCACACAATATTCAAAAGTGAGAGACCTACTGGAAAAGAGAATACAGCGTGGCCTATATTGTGGATAGGGACTTCAAATCACATGATTTTAAAGCAGTCAATGAACGGTTGTATACGATGCGTATAAAAACGAAATTCTTCAAAAACTGGCTGATAAATGTTCACGCCCCGACCAAAAAAAAAAGGACGAAGAAATGAAGAAAACATTCTACAATCATCTGGAAAGACTAGTTGACTCAGTACCTACAAGCGATACAAAAATAATTCTGGATGATTTCAACGCTAAGGTTGACAACGAGCTATCTCATCGCAGAAGGACTGGAGGATACAGCCTCCACGCCTTATTGACTTTGCATGCAGCAAAAATCTAGTCATACGTTTGACTTGCTTCTCACATCGATGTATTCATAAAATGGCCTGGTTATCACCTGATGGCAAAACACAAAACCAAATTGACCATGTTCTGATCGAACAACGTTGGGCTTTGAGCATACTTGACGTCCATGAGTACTGAGGATTCAATTGTAATTCAGATCATTACTTGATCAAGTTTAAATTACTATATCATATGTCAAAGGCACATTCGGCAAAGGCCAGCCCGCTACAAAAATTTGACATCAACAAGCTCCAAACGGTGTCTATAGCCAAACATTTCACGGAGGTCCTCGATACCCAGCTGGCTCCCATCTTATCAGGCGAATCGGTAAATACAAGCAACGAGCTCTGGATGGAAGTGGAAGCGGCTACTAAGACTTTGGCAGCACAGACAATCGGAGATCAAGACCAGCGCAAGAGGAATGATTGTTTTGATGATGAGTGCCAGAATGCGTTAGATAAAAATAATCAGGTATACAAAGATTACGTAGGTAGGAAAACCAGGATGCAGAGATAACACTATGAAAATCTCAGAAGAGTAGCGAATAAGATAATTGGAACTTAGTAAAGAAAATACTATGACGACCCAATTGAGAGGTTTTGATGTAAGTCTAGCAATCAACGACTCAAGACAAGCATGCAAAAGAATGAATAGTCTGAAACGTGGTTATCAGCCCGAAACCACGCTCTGCCGTGATGACATTGGCAATACCATCGCTGACGAAACCAAGATTAAGGAGAGGTTGCCATCATATTTCAAGTTTCTTATTAATCCTTCGCACAGCTCCAGAGCAGCGGAGCCTATAGATGTCTGCAGAGAGCTTCCATTGGCCCCACCAACTTAGGATGAAGTTTGCACCATTGTTATGGGAGCTGTCCTGCAATTATGATACGATCGGGGTGCTGTCGTTCATCTCTGTATACTGTGAAGGGCAACATATGCGAAAAGTGCGAGTCGTTATCCAACCATCTGTGGGCGAAGTTTCATGCATTGGCAGATTGGGTGTGTATCCATATTTGCATTAAGAAATAAAATATATACACACAAGATTTTGCTATTGACCGCACCACCTCAGTGGAACGAATTGGTTACACGCATGCGCAATAAGGCAAATCAAATGTAAGCTTGAGCTTTATGGTTGTGCCAGACATAGACACATGGCGTTAAAAACACGATGTTTCAATATTGATCGTGCATTAGTTTAACTTGTCTTGATTATTTTGGTTGGTAAGCAGTTAAATTAGCATGATTATGTTTTAAAAGAAAATTAAACAGTCAGGAAAATGGAGAAGTGTTTCTGTATTCACTGGTTCGAGACGTGCAGCAGAACTCAATCCATCCCAAGGCACTAAGCGCAGGATAAGCGAATTAGGATAAGTTCAACTGCGTACTCAAGGCGTCTACCCGAGAATACGCGTCCCAAGGCAGTTAGGCTCGGGACTAGCAGTTGGATTGTTAATCAATTGATTCATGAATATAACTGCATACTCAACGCGCCAGCCGGACTGTTAGCTTCTTAAGGCAATTGCGCCCGGGGTGTGCAGTTATAGCTTTAACTAATTGTTTTTTTTTCAAATATAATATCGAGTTATATCATACATTTCATTTCCATCAAAAAACAAATCTAATCAATCCCAGATATTTTACAGCCCCATTAATGCTCCAGGTTTACACTTACGGAAACATAAAACCTCATCAAATGACTCTGTAATAAATTAATTGTTAGACAAATTCATTATTAAAACATTACATTCAAATTATATTTTTAAGTGAACGTGTAATTGTATAACCTAGCAAAGAACGAAATAAAAATTATGTCGTTAAATAAACCCGTCTTTCGCTGATCTGATTGACAAGTATGAAGTAGCAGGTAAGTATTAAATAGTGCTATCTCTCTCTCCCCTGCAGCCTTTATTTGTATATAGGATACACATTATATCAAGCTCCCAGTTCATGCCAGTGTACATAGAGTATACCAGTATAATAACACCATCATCAAAACCCAAAAGAATAATAAAGCGCCGGGCATCGATGAGAATCCAGTGGAACACATCCAATATGGTGGCAGCAGTGTTCATAAGCTATTCAAAAAATCAACCAGCACATTTGGCAACAAGAACATATGCCGAAAGAGTGAAGCCCATCAACTATATTCCTTACCCTGAAATAAAAGCCACAACCAACAGCGTGAAAATGATAGGGACATATCACTACTTTTTACGGCGTAAAAAATATTTTCAAAGATCTTAGAAAATAAAACCGGATCATACGCCAACAGTATTATCGGGGGGTATCAAGGTGGTTCGAGATCATGTAAATCGACAAAAGGCCAATGTTTCACTGTCAAGCTGGTACTTGAAAAATGCTGGGAGTACGTACACCAAATGCTTTGCTTTGGTTTCCCAGCCAAATCAGTCCGTCTTATCAAAATGACAATGATGTCGATGTCCTAGTTCCACATCAACATCCAACCCACCGATGCCTTTGACACAAATATCGGACTGAAACAGGGAGATGGACTGGCCCCATCGCTGTTTGATTTGGCTCTGGAGTACGTCATAAGGAAGCTTCCTGTCGATACGTGAAGCACATTGCCATATAAGTCGAGCCAAGTAAAGGGTTTTACAATAAGAGGTGTTATTTTGAATAGCCCGTTATTACGGTACATGTCACTTTTGCAGCTGTAATTTTTTAACATTTGACAAGTAAAAACTGCGCCATTGATAAAAATGAAACGGTACACGCTTCAACGATGCATTCAAATTATTAAAATTCACTATAAAAATGGTGAAAATTTGCCAAAGACGGTTCGTAAAACTTGAATATTTTTGGGTTGTCATGACGCACCTTGTCGGACCGCAATACAGAAATTGGTGGAAATATTCGAGCTGTTGGGACAACTTAGTGACATGAAGAATAAAACCCGTGAATGTCACTCAAGAACAGTCGAGAATATTGCTGCTGTAGCCGAAAGTGTTGAATAAAACCCCGGTTTGTCCATTCTTCGTCGTTTTTTGGAATTAAGCATTCCACAAACGTCACTACACCGTATTTGGCATAAAGATTTGGGTCTTAAGGCTTAAAGAGTTCAGTCAAGGCAAGAACTCAAACCGATCGATCATCAACAACGTCGTGTCTTCGCTGATTGGGTCCTTGATATGCATAAAAATGATCCGGAATTCCATCGAAAAATCATCTTGAGTGATGAGGCCCATTTCCACCTCGTCAACAAGCAAAATTGTTGCATCTGGGCTCGGAAAAGCCTTTCTATCTTCAACGTGTGACTGTTTTGTGCGGTTTATGGTCCAGGTGAGCTATTGGACCTTACTTTTTCGAAAATGAGGCT
This sequence comes from Odontomyia ornata, assembly GCA_963969285.1. Lineage (NCBI taxonomy): Eukaryota > Metazoa > Arthropoda > Insecta > Diptera > Stratiomyidae > Odontomyia > Odontomyia ornata. The sequence continues at coordinate 58,307,241 of OZ017739.1, read as the reverse complement.
GGAGCAACAGTTACGGTGAATGGATTGCGCTATCGAGAGATGATTAATGATTTTAAATGGCTGAAATTGGATGGTATTGATCTGAAAAACGTTTACTTTCAACAAAATGGCGCTACGTGCCAACCAAGCAACGAAACCATTGATCTTTTATGGGAGAAGTTTCCCGGCAGTGTTATCTCTTGAAGAGGTGATCACAATTGGCCACTGAGATTTTGTGATTTAACACCTTGTGACTTCTTCCTTTGGGGCCACGTGAAAGAAAAGGTCTACACCAACAGCCCAGCGTCGATTCAAGATCTTAAAGATGGAATTCATGAGGCTATCGAGGACATAGTGCAGCCACTTTGCGATTTGGTTATGGAAAATTTCATGATCATTATATGGTCCTGTAAGCGTGGTCGTGGTGGTCATTTGCCTGATGTTATTTTTACTATTAATGGCATACCTTCTTCTTTATAATGAAATAAACATTCGATCATTTATAAAAAAATGGCATTTTTCTTTCAATATCAAAATAACACCTCTAATTGGAAAACCCTTTTAAAAACAAATTATATCATAACTCTTCAAATTTAACTTAATTCATAAAAAAACAATGTTTTTACTTGTATTAGTATTGAAAAATGTTTGTTTTATTTTATTAATTTATATAATAGAATTTTTCAAACACTAATCGTATATTTATAAATCATAAACGACCCCTTTATCGCCTTGGAACATGAAAATCCACTAGTGAGTAAAATTTACTCTTCTGTACCTATAAGCACCACACAGTTAACGGTACCTTTCTAGGGTTAAAACATGACAAGGATCGAAACCCACAAGCAGCATTCCGCTACAAAGTTTCAATCTAACTTTCACGGTGTTCGAAGCATAAAATTACTTAAATATAGAATTTCACAGGTTTGTACTGTATTTTATTTCGTTTTCATTTTATATTTTTAATGTATTTAATCTTCGCTCTTTCATTGACTCATTTGATGTTACATCATTAACAACGTCATAATAATGAAGTTTGTACTTACGATATTTCTCCAAATGGTGCGAAAGCATCTTTCAGCTGTTGTGTTTCAATTTCTGAACTTAAATCACCAACGAAAATGTGAAAATGTTCTGCAAAAGAAAGGAAAATAAAGATAAAACTTTTATGCCACAAAAACAGTCATAAGTGATTGTGAGTAAAACATTTAAACAAATTGACAAAGCTCCCATATTATCAGCGCAAAATCCGCTATTCACTAAATCCCTCTCACTGGTAAAATACAAATCCGATACATAAAGAGAGATATGTATAGTATATCCTTTTAACTATTCACACAAAAAACACGCAAAGACACAACCATTAAATAAAATGCATAAATTATTTTTCACATTAGAAAACAGTGAACCCTGAAATGGAACCCTAAAACACATTCTTTGTAGCTGTCGTTTCTATTCTATTTCCTACCAAAGTTATGCGTTCAAGGATATATGGAGTATTTACATTCAGGCCCATTTTAAGCAAAGTGTTTATCCAAAAAAAGTGTGAAGAAGCAAATCGTTTTATTGTGCTGTCCTCAAGATACATATGTTTGAGCGGAGTTGAGAGGGACATTAAGCTCAAGCTGAGAAGCATAAAGATGCTTATTATCCCGAAAACTAGTCTTCAAAATATTGTTACTAAACTCTTCCAAGCAATTCAAATGGACAACAAAGGACTGCTGAAATTTTCCCATTCCCATTATGCATGTGTCTACACACATGTACATATAGTGTATATTCGTTTGGGCATTAGTTCTGGTCGGATCCTCTCTTACCTAGTTTTTCTGTCTTCGCCTAGATTGCCCAGGATACAGGGTCGGGGTGCGAATGTATCTACTTGTCGCCAGCAACCATAATTTTTAGTGACGAGAGTATATTGTTAAAGATTTTTTTGCGCTGCTCCACAACTGGCTCTCATAACCGCAAGAGCAGTTCCGGATTTTAGAGAGACGATCCCCCATATGGGTTGCATGAAGATATCCTTGTTGCTTAGCTTGGCCCGGCTGGGTGGTATGTGGCACACATTCTAGTTTCCTATTTAAGCCAAGTAAGAAAAAACTCATGATTTTGTCGCATTCGTCGTTGTCCTAGTCATCATCGTCACTGTATGTCGTCGTCGTCGTAGTCGTCGACATTGTCGATGTCGCTAGGAGTTATTCGAGAAACACAATTTCAAATGGCCATCATGGGAGTCTTGGCAAAAAGGCACATTGTCGCCTATGAGCTCAGTAAATTACATGAGCTTTAGCGGATATAAAATGCTCAAGGGACATAAACTGAAACGTGCCTAACTTACTATACTTCTATGTGAAAAGGACCTACAAATAAATATATGAGTATGTGCTAAGTGTGAGAATGACGGCGTACATATATGATTAAAAGAAAATATTATGCATCATGTTAACTGAAAATGAAATGAGATTTTTTTACCAATGAGATCTCTGTTTTTTCTCAACTGGTTTTTTGTTAACGTTTCCAACTTCCTAGACGAAAGCTTTTTTAGCTGGCTTTGAGGATACTGACTATGTTTCACGGTACGATGGGTTGTTAGATTTGCTTGAAACATTGTTGAGTACTTCATGGTTTTAATATTAATGAGTTTATTTTTGCTTACAAAGGGATATACTGAAGATAATAAGGACTTTATTACAAATACCCTAACTTACAGCTTAAAGAGAGGAAATGAAATAAACTGCCCTAGAATTAATGCTGTATTGGTAATTGAATAAGCATATCTGGCATATTGAGAATGCAAATCATTATACAAAGGAAAATTTAATTTCGGTTTATGGAAAAAGTATTTTTATTGTATGTTATTTATCATTCAAGCACTCCATTAATGTTACTTACTTTACAAAACTTTATCGTTATATTGTTATTGTTGTATAGTTAATTGAAATTAGTTTGAGAATGGGCACGCAGGTAACCGTATTGAAGCCAACATTTAACCATATTGCATCATCTCCTGAAAAGCTGAGTTCTCTTGAAATGTTGGAAAAACTAGCCCTTTTAGAAAGTAAGCATCACAAATAGATAGACCTTATGATTACATAATTACCAGGATGCCGGAAATCATATACCTGTTCTAATTAGTGCCTGCGTGTGGAGTGTGATTCGGATATTACCGGGGAGATTTCAGGGATAACCAATAAATGTTGGCGTGAAGTCTCTCGGGTGAAGTCCGCCAAGTTCCGTATTTCGTCAGGTTGGTCGCACTGAATGTTTGGTCTGTGTGTGAGTTTCCAAACCAAAGACATACGAGTATAAATAAATGAACGAGCAACGAGAATCTGGGCTCGTCCACGTGGGAAGCTAATTTAACACATAAATGACATAAATAACTTACGCCCTCGAAAACATATGATTCCATCTGCTTCTCCTTCTCCTTTGTTTCCAGACAGGTTTTTCTTTCCTCTCTTCAGAAGAATCACTTCCCCCAGTGACACACCAACAAAATTTCGTTTCACGGGCACCTTCGTTATCATTCGTTAATCAATTTGAGTGCAACACAAAAAATGTTCTCTCACAGAAAACTCGTACGGCAAAGCTGATGAAATTCGTAGAGGCGAGAAAACTCATGTGTCAAAGCCGATGGAAAATTTTTAAGTATTTAATGAAAACGGGAACTTAAGTGCCGATTTCGTACACGCGATTTTCATAACCAAAAACTTTATAAACGTGAACGTATTTCAGAGTGAATTAAGTACAATAACATATCACTTCAAACCTCAACTTCAGACAACTTTAGCGAAGGTTGCTAATTGCTTGGGCTCTTGTGACCGGTTGCGGATCCAGTCCTCTCTATATCTACATATGTTCCGAATATTCCTGGTCGATTGTTATCTACCCGAGTCAAAAGATTCGCATGGGCACGTTTTGTCTGCGTTATTTCCTTCGTGAGCTCAGTCTTCGATTTGAATTACTTTGCGAGAAAAGCTTAACGCCTTTGTACTGTCTTATTTTCATCGCCTCTGCTGTTGAAACTGCGCTATGGTAATCCGAGATTGAAATTAGAGGAAGTGAAAGTAATATTTTTAATTCTTGCAACAGTTGTAAAATATTGCATGCTAATTGCCTCACAAAGCATTTCCAATTGCTTGATCTATCATTTTGGTTTTGAGTACCAATCAAACCCATCGTCCGTTCGCAGATTAGCGGCCGAAATAAGCTCACAGCATGTGCAGTGCTTCAACATTATAGTACTTGAATGCAAAATTATGATTCGTCTAGGAAAAGCAAAACATCATTTTGTGATCAATGAAGACGGGGATACCCTCCTATGTCAGCAAACTTTAGTTTTTTTTCTTTCGTATCCTATCCCGTCCGGCACTATTTCTACTATTAAGCCACTATCAACAGGCTCAACATTTATTGTGGATTTATTCTTGCAATTTTGGATAGACACCCATACAGGAAATGCACGTGAAACTTGAAATCCCCATTATTTTGAATTCTGTTCCTTATCAACCACTTGCGCTTGCTAATGAGTGACAAAACTATTAGTAATTGCATGAGTGATCAGCATTTATGTACAAGAGCGGTCCAATAAGTACTAAGCCGTACACCCGATGGTGCCACTATCGCAAGACAGACAACAAACGCAACCGTGTGATCACTTTAGAGCAGTATTTTTTGCTGTTTAAGCACAAATTGAAGGAGTTACTGCATAGTTTTGTGACCAGCAACAAAAAGTGGCTCCACTTGTACACACCAGAGACCAAGGAGTAGTCTTTACCAACGAACGTGCTCCAAAGGAGGCAAAGACTGTCCTATTGGCCAGAAATGTGCTGGCCACCGTTTTCTGGGATTCATAAGGTATAATCTGTATTGACTACATAGAAGGCCAAAATGGCCATAGAGCCCTCCTATGCCGAATTCTTGGGTCGGTTTGACATCGAATTGCAGGAAAAAGGCCCCATCTGGCGAAAAAAAAACGTGCTCTTCCACTGTGACAATGCACCGGCTCACACTTCCGCCGTTGTCACGGTGAAATTGGTCAAATTGGGCTACGAACTGCTACTCCATCCACCGCATTCTTCTGACTTGTTTTTGTTTCCAAACTTGAAAAAGTCACTCGCTGGGTATAAGGAAGCCATCACCGCTATGGAGGAGTACAAAATTAATTTTCCGAGGGGTTAATGAAGTTTGAGCATCGCTGGATCAAGTGTATCGAGGTAAGAGGAGATTATGTTGGGAAATGAATTGCCACTTTTCCTAAATTTTCCTTTTTCTTTTGTAAGCCAAGCACTCATCATACCACTCTCATGGCATGATAGCCAAAAGGGTAATGTTAGCAATTATGGTATGCAGCGAAAGCGAGATCAAAATCCTGGCTTAAGTTATGGGGACTATGCAGCAAAAGCAAGATCGAAATCCTGGCTTAAGTTATGGGGACTAAGGATAATTTTTTTTGAAGAACTTACACTCACGAGAACAATTCATGTTGTTTCATTGGACTCGGTCAATTCATTCCAAATCAATACACCTTAAAAAAATTTTCTTCAGTCGCGATGTACACACATATCGATGCGTTTGACGTCTGTGAAGAAACCAGAAAAGAACAGGTTAAGAAGACCACCTCTCTTCCGCCATCGATCGCAAACGATGCTAGGAGTACTACTACACTCATTTGAAACTTGAAATATGCCCGGGAAAAATTTTTTTTTTCGGCATCATGGCTAGCTTTTTGGAGGTTATGGGGAACATGCAGCAAAAGCGAGATCAAAATCCTGGCTTAAACTATGAAGACTAAGGATATATGTTGTAATCGAGCAGTCGCCTAGGTAGACTGCTCGAAAAACACCATTTTTACATCATATAATTTTAATTGTAAATTTAAAAATTTTTAAATTTGCAATCAAAATTCGATGATGAAAATCCCATTGCAACGCAACTCAGTAAAGTGCCTTGTGTTAGCTCGCAATGGAAAAGTTCCATTGGCAGCGAGCACAAAGCTTGCGGATGGAACTACAGTTGCGACACGGGAAGTCTCTTTTTGATCGCCACACGTTGCGGGCGCCGCAAAGGCATGTGCCGGCAACGAATGTTATGACTTTATTTAAATAACTTATTTTATAAAATTTTTCGGCGTTCACCATCTGATTGGGACACCATCTACGAGGCGGGAGTATGCATTGCAAAAGAATCTTGCGCAGGATTTTGCTCGGAAGAATCTTGCACGTAGTCGGAAAAGTATGAAACGAATTCCGAGCAGCCAGTTTTGTTATTAATGTGATTACTTACTGACTGCATCTATTTTTGAGTTCCAAGTGTGAACCTAATGCTTCCATCTGTTCACGTTAGGAGGTGGCAAAAATTTTAGTGGGAAAGGGTGGAGAATTGGCATTGGAAAAGGCCAAGTGAGAAAAATCAGTTCAAATAAGGTCCTCGCCCGTCCAATATATCGCACTTGTGCACGAACGCAGTCAAACATCTATAGATAACAGAGCCTGATATCACACGGAAGTCATACATTCCAATTGGGTTAAGCAACAGAAATCGGTTCACCATCGCCTTTACTGCCATCACGGTCGGGTTCGTAAATAATTTGACCGTCAGCATCGTCACTGTTGTCGCCGCCGCCAATTCACAATTAGTGAATGGAAATTGTATGGAATTACCTCCACAAATATTCCGTAGGCACTGCATGCGGCCGTGATATTGAACTGGATTCGGAATTATGGAATCAGAACCACCGGCCTGGGGCGCCTGCTGCTGATCACCTGAGTCGGGCAGTGAGTGGAACAACTGGAGATGGCGAGCGCTGGGATTTTTTTTCTTGCACGAGAACTGTATGCAAAACAAGACTAATGAAAGAGGCGTCAACGAATTAGATCCCATCACGTTGACTGACCCCTCCACTCATGAGCTAGCCGTTGGGTACGCTCACCCCTTCTTCTTGCGTTACAGGTGCTCTCGCAGGGTAGAGTGACTTTCCCTTTGCGTTCTTATTTATGTTACAGTATTATGCGGTTCCGTCATATAAGATTGTAACCTAGATATGAAACGTTGATGTTTATTATTTGAGGATAAATCCATGCAAATTATGTTTGCATGAGTTTTTCATTCAAATGAAAAACATTTGGCCACGTCTAGAATGGATCTTGATTCGGATGCGGGGTGCGAGGTGGCATCTCTAACACCTGGTTGACACACTCTTATTTAGGGGCCATAAGTACCGCCAGTAAAGACGAGATACTCTCAAGTCTCTTTCCTTTTCACCAAGTCCAGTCAGTTGTTTGCTTTGGCAATCTTTTCCTTATGGTATGTTACCTCAGCTTCGACATCTGTCGATGCAAATTGTATCTAGTAATTCGTGAATTTGAAATTTTTCTTGTAGTTGACCCTTGTGCTGGGGAAAAGAACCCACCCCACGACACTGCAATGCTAGCCTACCTGCACATTCACGCGACCTCAGACAAGGTCAATTTCAGCGAGCACTAACATCCCCGCTCACCAATGAAGCAGACTCCTCCTTTACGGGCATTTACAACTACTCTGTTCACAACAAAATAGCTCATTAACAGGACCAGGGTAGTTGAGTGATCTGACATTCTAGGACCCAGTGCCATAGTCCAGTTTTTGGTTACTCCAATCCATTACAAGGCTCTGTTGCAGGTTTCGAAACAATGTAACCTTTTACACGGATGAAAAGCTAGTCCATCGCCCAACATCTTTCCCGGCGGCATGGTTGTTACTTTTGATTCTGTTATCAGGCGCGGAAAAATCGTCTTCACCTCCACACGCCACCACTCAAGAGGTGTAAGTAGGACTAAGTAGCAAAGCTGCACGAGTCCTCGTGGTTATTGGTATTTCTCGGCATTTAGTGTCCCATCATTGAGGAACCAGTAAACCCAACGTGCAACCCCGATTCTATTTACTACTTTTTATTCTTGGCATTTAGGATGAGGAGTTGTGGAAGCTATGGGTTGGGAAAATAGTCGGAAACTCTCCTCCTTTTTCTACCGGGCTTGGGGTCGTCTACAGAGGAGTTTTGTTACTTATGTACAATGTTCAATGTGAGTTTTATTTTGTAATTACAATGAGTTGTATTATGTAGAAGGTTTGGCATAACAATTTCATATCGTTATGTGAACGCACCCTTAAACTTTTTTAAAGAACTGTCAATGTCAAAATGTTAGGTAAAGTCAACATTTTCATCATGGTAAAGTTCAGAACCAGCAATCGGGCTCTGGCAAAGCTTGAAGAAAATAAAGAATTTAATCGAAAAATCACCTTGAGCGATGAAACTCATTGGCTTCGTTAATAAGCAAAATATGTATTATTGGTCAGCAACAAACTCACATGTGCTTCTTGAGATATCGTTGCATCTGCAAAAATTACTGTTTGGTTCGATATTCATGCCGGGAGTGTGATTGGCCCATATTTTTTCGTGGATGAAAACGACCGTCATGTTACCGCCAATGGAGAGCGCTATCGTGTTATGTTTGAAAGATTATTTGTGGTCAGAATTGCATGAACTTAATATCAACGGTTTGTGGTTTCAACGAGACGGTACCACAGCATACCTCAGAATCGATTTATTGAAATTTATTTATTTATAGTTATGTCCTGAATGAAAAACCCTATACTAGCAAAATTGCAATGCAAAGTCTAGGTTAGTTTTTCCTTTCATAATTATAGATAAGATGTTTATATGTAGGTTTTTTTTGGAAGCTGAATGATATGGCAGGAAAAAAGAGATTTGATCTTTCAAAATTGCAAATCGGAATTTCATGTTCACAAATTGGTGGTATAAAATGAACATTATCTGTAGCTTTGAGCAATTTTCTTGATAAAGCCGCAAAATTTCATTGTCAATCCAATAGCCGCAAATATCTCAAGTGCTCTATAATGTAATATAATTTACAGAAATAATTATTTTTTGAATATACGAAATTATAGGTACATCTGACAAAATTATTGCTATTAAAATGAAAACGGATGATGTTTAGCTGACTCAGATTCTAAGCCACACTGCACTGCACTAGCCTCAACATCCAACCAACTTGTTCAACCTCAGGAAGCCTGTTCATTACCAAAAGCACGGAAGCAATCTACTTGAGGAAGAAAACGGAGGAAAGCTGAACTTCTCACAGACACTCCAGTGAGAAATTCGTTAGCAGCTGAAGTACGTAACTGAGGAAAGAAGCTATCTGATAAAATGACTAAGAGGTTGAAGATGTGCAAGGCGAAGAATAGGCGGTTTGTCAAAAAGAAATTAGCATTTGCTTCTACGGAATCTGAATCCGAAGGAATTACTTATGCTGAAAGTGAGGATAAGGTCACTCAATTATCTGATGCATCGAGTCAAGGTGAATCCATCACTAATAATGAAAATTTCCATCCGACCGAATAAATCCAAAACAATAGTGGTTCCTTGCAGAACACGGGTGTCACCGCACCTGAAGTACACAAAAATGATAAATCAGCATTATAAGTAACAGATTCTAAAGAGAACCGTAATATAAATCAAGCTGAGAGGCGTGATAGACCTCAATACGATTAGTACAAACAAAGTTTGAAGAACGTGTTAAGGAAGCCCCCAGCATAAAGAACAAAAAGAAAAAAAGTTCGAAATCATCAGTTGCTGAGCATATCGTAGGCGAAGGACATGCGATAACCATGGAAAACCTCAGGGTCATTAAAGAGGGATTAAGGAGTAATAAATTTGATATGTGTTAGGAATCAAGAAAAATTTTGATGAATTTTGATTTTCATAGTTGCTCATATTGATAAATTTTATTGACATAATCGTTTTTGTTGAGATCTATATTCATATGCATGAAAAAAAACATGAAAATTGTGTCATTTTTCTAAAATAAACATATTTTTGCAAAGCAAAAATACTAGTACGCTTCAAATTACGAAAAATAAACTCATTTAGAAGTTTTCCCAGATCGAGCTCGTTAGTCATATTCAAATAAATATGTAGAAGAGCGACGTTGTTGTTCCGATTTTGTGACATTGTTAAACTTAGATATGTTTTCAGTCGGAAAAAGACCAAAAAACGTCATTCATTCGAACAATATGACCCTGGAATTGTCATTAACAGACGAACAAAACGAACAAACTCTGGAATGAGCCCTCTATCCCATTCGCATCTTTGAACAAAATCACAACTCCCTCCAAATTGTTTGCTTGCTCATTTTGCCTGCGCAAAAGATGCAAAAATATGTAATGGTCCCCCAACAGCCTCTCTCCGTCAAAATCGGCTTTATAAAAGTTGACAATCTTGTCAACATAAACGGTCTTACCGATAGCGAATCGCTTCAGAAACTCGAAAAATGTTGCTGCCTCTGTTTCGAATTGACTGTTTAACGATCCAATCAACTGATCAAAAACTTCACAATGAGATTGACTAAAATAATTCTTGCGTGTCAGAAACTTGAAATTTTCTGTTGAACCTGGATCAAAACGTTTGATAATTTTACGGTGGCAGAGAATTGGAGGTTTTCTGAGTTCAAAATCAATTACAGCTTTAACACTTTTTTCCCAAATTCCTTCAAATTTGGAATCACGAGACGCATTCAGCACATCAGCAACTGCTTTTACTTTTGCATGTGATTCAATAACACTTCTGCAGTTCTTTGTTCAATATTTCAATGCGATCGAAAATTTCAATTATCATTGTTAAATAGATACACGCTCATAAGACACCATGTAATCATAAAACCCCAAAACCCTGGCGATCATCAAGGGATTTCAGCAACTCGGGGTAATTTGCCTTGGTTATCTTAAGAAGCCGTGTTTACATCGCCCATCTGAAAAACATTAATAAGCTCTCAAAATTTGATACAATATTTGACGAAATTTTTGGTCGTAGTTTTTAACTTGTCGGGTTGAAGGTTGCGGTAAAAGTAAATCTCCGTCATTCTTTCCCATCACTTCAGTCTACGACTCCTTGAACTATACAACGCGTTTTGGCGAATCTCTGGCCAAGTTGATTAAATCCTTGATGAATTCAATAAATTTTCTGGCAGATAGTACCTTTTCAGTTAAATCTTGGACAACAAGGTTCAGGTTATGAGCATTGCAGCGCACAAACAAAGCTTGAGGTAATTTTCCATGTATACGCACTTGCAATCCTGAGATTTTCCCAAAAACATTTGATAGCCTCTTACTTTTGAGAGAAGCAACGAGTTCACGACAAAAATGTTATCAACTAGATTGAATACAATTTTTGCTTGAGTGCTTGGCGTTGAAAAGAATCCGATGGAACTCTCATTTGCAACTAAATCTGCGGAATCCGTTCTAAGTCAAACGGAGACTTGACGCATCTTCGGTTTCATCTAGTAGAATTGAAAATTCTCCACTTTTCTTATCTCGTCCATGATTTTTGACAAGATTGTAGTTCCCATCAGATCGAGTATTTCATTTTGACTTTTATTGTGGAGCCATCTGTATTCATCGCTCTGCAACCAGGAATTCAGTTATGGAACGTCTTCCAAGCGAGCCTTCAATAACGCTATGAAATTGAAATTCTCGTCATTTTTGTCTCCTCTTAAAGGCAAACCATGTTTTGCCAATGCTTTTAGGGTGCTGAAAACTTTCAGTAACACCATTCTATTCTCCATTATCTATTTTGAGTGAGCTGACAATAATGTTTGTACAACGTTCACTTTTCCCAGGTTTGCCAGTGCTTCGGTGCAATTGAAATGTAGAACACTGAACGAATGGTTCTTCATCCACTCTGACCAATGTTTCCTGTTTGAAAATCCTCATTAACCCTGGCTTGTTTTGATTTCAAAATATGCGAGTCACGCAAATATCCAGGTATGATTCTTGATATCTGCACAGACGACGTTTGTGTCACAACTATGATAAAACATCATAAATACTGGAAATGGCCAGACATCGAGGGTCGCCTTTGATACAAAAAGAGCAAAATACTGCGGAAACTTCATCCTTTTAAAAAGATAAGTAGTACACCAATATTATTCACTGTTGACACATAATGCTGACAAACCAAATTTTTAGAATGTTTGCTATCCGTGTACTTGCTTTGCTTCTTTCTTAATTAAAAGAGAAATAAAATACTTTTGTCCAGAAATGTACGTTGGTTTTCCTTCAAAACCCAATTTTTTCAGGTATGCCAACTAGCCCCTATAGGTACGCCAACTGACTCCATAACTGGGGTTAGTTGGTTTTCTGGCAGGCCTTCGGGAAATATTTTGTAAGAGTAGACAAAAGCATTCCTAAGTAATAATAACTATGCAAATCGATACCCGAGATGTTAATCAATAATTCACAAAAGTCGAACATGCTGTTTGTTTATCTGAAAAACAAACAGTGAAATCGAAAAACCAAAATCTATGCCAACTAGCCCCGGTTTCCCCTATTTTATGGACTTTTCATTGAATCAGACACTGCAGTTTTGATTTGATTTACTTAAAATTTTCAGATAAGATCAATGACATAAATATTTTTAATAATTCATGATTTGAGTGATTTTTGTAAGTATGCAACAAAATGGCGACCGAGAAACAATGGATTTGCTTGTAAACGTGTACGAGTACATCTCTTTGACATGTTTCTTAACTTTATTCGTTGCTGGTGACTGCATATCGTTGGTTGAGTGCAAAACTCTTCTAACATGAGTGTAGGTCTGTCTACCCAACTTGTTTCTATGACTGAATTTACAAAGTCTCCTCCATCCATTCCTATAAAATTTTTAATTTGTGTTAAAATTATGGATTACTGAATAACCGACTTTTCGATAGGGTTTTTCAATTAGTGGTGTTATTTTGATATTAAAAGAAAAATGCAATTTTTTAATACAAATGATCAAACGTTCATTTCATTATAAAGAGGAAGGTATGCCGTTAATAGTGTTAAATAACATGAGGCAAATTACCACCACGACGGGACCATATTCTTTTCATGAAACGGGACCATATCCTTTTCATGAAATTTTCCATAGCCAAATCCAATAAGAGGTGTTATTTTGATACTAAAAAAATGCCATTTTTATAAAATAAATCATCGGATGTTTATTTCATTATAAAGAGGAAGGTATGCCGTTAATAGTGAAAAATTACATCAGGTAAATGACCACCACTACCACGCTTACAGGATCAATCCTCTTCATGAAATTTCCCATAACCAAATCACAAAGTGGCTGCCCTATGTCCTCGATAGCCTCACGAATTCCATCTTTGAGGTCTTGACGCTGGGCTCTTGACGTAGATTTTCATTTTCACAAAGCCCCTAAGAAAGAAGTCACAAGGTCTTAAATCACAAGATATCGGTAGTCAATTGTGATCACCTCTTCAAGAGATAACACGGTCCGGTAACTTTCCCCGCAAAAGATCAATGGTTCCGTTGCTTGTGTGGCACGTAGCGCCATATTGTTGGAAGTAAACGTTGTCCAGATTAATATCATCCAATTCCAGCCGTAAACAAGTTGGGTAAACAGACCTACACTCATGTCAGAAGGGTTTTGTATTCAATTTACAAAATGCAGTGACCAGATCGAACCAAATCTAGAAACATGTCAAAGACGATTTTATTGGAGAAAATATGAAATACGAAGATCATACCATTATTAACAAAGCTGAACGAATTTCGACTTCTGAGGTTTTTGGTATTGTTATACTCATAAATATCTCCCTTGATAATTATTTCGGATGTCCATCCGTGACGGTGGAAACACATTTTTCATGAATTTCCCCCCCTGTGCCCCCACTGAAGCAAAAACTGACAGTTTAACAACTGTTTTGAAAAGCTCCCATGAAAACTTTCATTTCATACTCATATCGGCTACGTTTGATGAATTTTTATTCAGGGGCAACTCTCCTGTACTGTTATCATCGAGTCATGGCCAATTTTTTCGAATCCTAGAACGGTTACAAAATCCTTTTGCTAGGAGCTCTCTCCCAGCTCCTTGACTTGTTTCACTTATGAGCATTAATTGTAGGTACTCATCTTCAGTCATTCATTAAATTGAATCAAGTGTACAAAGCATGCACCTTAAACGTTGAAGTTGGGAAAAAATAACTCAAAATTATTCAATCTTCGCATTTAAAACCGCAACTATTTTGTTTTACGATTACTGATACCACTAGTTGAACCGATTCTCAAAGATATACATGACACCTATCATTCCTGAAATTTTCATGCAAATCCTAGCAAAACGGTCGTGTCTGAGTCGGTAAAAAGCGCATGTTGTTCCATAGCCATATGTTGCCATAGTAATAAATGCAGCGCGTATTGCTCCATAGTAATACAGGAAAATTCAAACCGCTGTAACTGCGCTAAATATGATTCTATCTTTATGAAACTCTCAGGAAAGATCAATCTTATAAATAGACATCTGCGTACTGAATTTCATTGAATTTAAGGGTAGCGTTAAGATTTTATTCAAGAAAACACAAAACCGATAAATCATACTATTACTAACAAAGTTGAGTGAATTGCGACTTCGCACGTATTTGCCGTTGTTGTACTCACCAAGGCCTACATTCCTGATTTTTTTCAGATTTTTCGGATCACAGGTGTCCAATCGCGAGGACGAACACAAATTTTTCGTGTATTTCCCCTCCCTGTGCGCCCCTCGAAGCAAATTTTGCCAAACTAAGACCTGTTTTGAAAAGTTCTCATCAAGACCTTACATTTGATACCCATATCGGCTACCTTCAATGAATTTTTTTTTTTTCGGGGGGTCACTCTCCTATATAGGGAAACCCCCCTTAAATACCTTATACAATCTTTTTGTAGTTAAACTTTGAAGAGATCACCACTTTACACCTACACACAAAATTTGATGTTTCTAGCTTAAGCAGTTTCCGAGAAAAACTGCTGTGACACACGGACGGACGGACAGACTGGTCGCAAAACTAGTAGGGTTTTGTAAAATTATTTTACAAAACCCTAAAAATAATTAACTATGTCTAGAGCAATTCATTCACTGTAACTGTTGCTCTAGCCTCGTTTCCGAAAAAGTAACGTGCAATGACTCCGCCGGACCATAAACCGCACCAAACGGTCACACGTTGAGAATAGAGAGGCTTTCCAACAATAACTCTTGAGTTTTCCGAGCTCCAGATGCGACAATTTTGCTTGTTGACGAAGCCACCGAGGTGGAAATGGGCCGGGAATTCTGGATCATTTTCATGCATTTTAAGGACCCAATCAGCAAAAACACGACTTTGTTGATAATTGACCGGCTCGAGCTCTTGTGTTAACTGAACTTTATAAGCCTTTAGGCCCAAATCTTTATGCAAAATGGGGTGTAATGACGTTTGTGGAATGCCTAGTTCCAAAGAACGACGAGGAATGGGCAAACCTGGGTTTTCTTCAACACTTTCGGCTACAGCAGCAATATTCTCGGCTGTTCTTGAGTGACGTGCACGGGTTTTATTCTTCACATCACTAAGTTGCCCCAACAGCCCGAATTTTTCCACAAATTTCTGTATTGCGGTCCGACGACCCAAAAAAGTTCGATTTTTACGAACCGTCTCTGCCAAATTTTTACCATTTTTATAGTGAATTTTAATAATTTCAATGCATTGTTGAAGCATGTTTCGTTCCATTTTTATAAATGGCGTAGTCTCTACTTGTGAAATATCTAAAAATAACAGCTTCAAGTGACATCTACTGTAATAATGGGCTATTCAAAATAACACCTCTTATTGAAAAGCCCTTTATATAAGCTACACATCGCTGGTAGACGGTAAATATCAGCTTGCGAAAGACGTTTTAAATGCATGGAGTATTTATAGTTTCTTCTGCCTGCTAAAGAAGCGGAGCGGGGGCTATCTCTTAAATTTTGGTGCACAGAAGTTTACACGTAACAATCAGCAGGTGCCAGTGTTCTTATAAAAATGAGCTAGCGTTCGTTGTTAAATTAAGCAAATGTTTCTGCTGAACACTTATCCTATAATCTCAGCTACTTGCCTTCATCACCAACCAAGCTCAACGCGATCCGAAGAAAAACATAAATAATCAATCTGATATCCACTCTCTCGCTATTAACCGCTGGAATTTTATTGCTCCTAATGGATTACCATAAGAATTCATAAAATAGGAATTCCTTTGATACATTTATAAAAATAAAGTATGTATCGTGCTTTCTTCAAATTCCACTTATATTTCACACTCACGCAAAAGAACAATGAAACGAGTCACAAACATGTGAAATAGCTTACTGATCACTATACACGCCGTCAACACCGTGTTGAGGTCATTCTGGCAACACACTTTTCAGCCACGCTTGAATGGTGTCGTGGTGCGTAAGTTTTCGTGTAAAATTTACGAGATATAAGCGGGAAAAAATGTTTTATTATTCAACTCATAAATATTTCAAGTTGTCCTCGCTGTAGTGAACAACAGGACGAGCGTGCTTAATCACACTCCAAACTAAAATGTCCAGCAATAGCTCTAGTCGTTGTTGACGGGGGGCGAGTGGCGGCGAGGGAACGTGGAAAACCCCGGTGGGAGGGCGAGTCATAAAAAGGAGGGGCAGTTGTAATAAAAAATGAGATATTACCCTTAACTTTAATGGTTGCGCGAGAAAATCTCCGTATAAATAAAAGTTTTAATTGACAATAATATTTTGGACTGAAATTAAGGGGCGTGTAGTATGCACACGAACATACTCGCTTCCTTAAGCCGAATGACTGGGACGCGACACAGTGGAGGGTGACAATAAACGAAAAGTTATATAATTTTAAAATATTACTTTGAAACGATGTCAACTTGTTTCACACGAAAGTTTGTGGCCTGCGGAAAATTTGAAAATTTCCTAATTGTTTTCAAGGACTGAATAATATTTTGGTTAAATTTTCAACACGTTGTCTGAATAATTGCAAATTTATGGAATGATTATGAAAAACATTTAGCCTATTTGGTGGTTTAGGATTGAGGGGTTTTGGGGAGGGGGAGCAGAGTTATCTCGGCAAGGCTATGAGAAGTTTTCGAAGCAGCGATTAATTATCGGAAATTAGTTTCCAACAGGCCACGTGCGTTTACATAACGAAAAAGTCTTCAGCTAAATATGTTAAATTATTCATAGCCTTGTCTGCTGAATGAGTTCCATTGACTTGGCTGTAGGATAATGATTTAAGATATGCATAAAGTATTGCCACTTCCATCGTATTAGGTATTGGAGTAAAATTGGGAGGACATTTACAAGTGTTTGTGGAATACAACTTGAGGTCGATATTCATCTTTGAGAAACTTTAGCGTATCCTACAAACTTTCGATGCCCTTAAGTTCTATGAATTTTGAAGAAGGAATGCTTTTATTTATGTCTTGACTACAGTATCTCCTACCGTTCTCATAACTCAAGCTTAAGGAGACCAAAAGTTTAAACTGGTACAAAAAGATTAAACGTTTATTTAAAGGCTCTCGCTTAAGTGGAACATGCGCATCCCCTAATCTTTTCTTTATGCAAATAATATCCTGCCCACTTGCGAGGTTGTGAAGTACAATGTCCTCTTCATGGCAAAATATGATAATGAATGTTGTAGACTTTCCAACGCGCAATGCTTCCAATGTGATGACTTGTTCATCTTTTCCCGGATCCGTACATCCTCCGAAATGGGAAACTTACAAAACAACGCTCATGGTGGTGATGATGATGATGATGGGCATGACGACTTGGACGACTATGACTACGATCAGTTTACTGACGCTTGTAATGGGGTGCAATGAAAATTAAGTACCATACCCACCCTGGGTCATTTTTGAGCTTTTCCTTCCAACATGTAACATCCGAACACACACACAAAGACTCATCCTCCTTTCGTTTGTCTATCTCACATAAATTAATTTGTAATTAGTACTGGAGCTGGTGGTAATGTATAGATAAAAAATAATTTGCATTTATTCATCGCTGGGTAGATCTTGAATATTTAATATTTCAGAATAATAAATTGGAGTTTCCCTTTTTCGGGTGTTTTTCTGCACACCGAGTCGCGTTTGATATCAAATTAAATACAAAAAACATTGAAAATTTTATGACTGGATGATGTTTGTGTTATCGGAGGGCATGTATTAATTGCATTTCATTATTCATAAATGCTAATTAGTTATTTCAGGGGTTGTAATTTTTCTAATGAAACTTCAAACAAGCCGTGGATAATTCAGTTACAAATAATTTTAAACTTGCTTAGTTCGTTGAATATTTACATTCGTGCCAGTTTATATGATTATAATTTATTATTTACGAAAGCATTGCTTCAAAAAGAGGATTTTAGAGTGCGAGAAAATTGTTATTAAGTTTTATTCTGAAGGTTTATCAAAGCAGGTGTCAGACGAATAATCTAAACGACAATTTTTTGAGAAGCCTTTTGCAACTGATTCGTGAAATATTTTATTAAAACTGATATTGATATATGAGGTGTGTTCAAAAAGTAAGGTGACTTTGTATTTTTAGGAAAAAATATTTATTTATTCGTCAATATTTATTTTGGATCCTTCACAGTAATCAATACACTTGTGCCAACGTTTTTCCAATCCTCGAGGGACTTCTCATAAGTACTTTTCGGTACAGCCTTGAGCTTTTCCAGCGATGCAGTCTTTATCTCACCAATCGTTGCAAATCTCCATCCCTTCATAGTTTTCTTCAGTTTTGGAAACCAGAAAAAGTCACATGAGTCCGAATACGGTGGCTGACGAATGATTGTGGTGTTGTTTTTGGACAAAAAATCCTTGGTGTTAGATCCTTTTTTCGATAGCAAAAAATCGCCGAGCACGGAGAACACTTCTCACTGTTATGCCTCTTACAAGCAAACTAAATATACGATATAGCTGAAACTGTAAATATATGTTCGTGACGAGTGTATCAACATTAAAAAATCGATGATCGAATGTACGTTGCCCGCGAAATTTGAAAAGTCGCCTCCTTTTTTGTATACACCAAGTACGTGAGTTTTTGTTGATATTACGGAAAATTATAATAATAATTTTTGTTACTTTCAGTGGGTGGTGATAATATTTACAGATAATCCATTAAGTTACCCAACAGTCGCTGTGAAAAACCACAGGTTGTCAGGTTTTCCAACAATTCCACTCCAGTTATTTGAAAGAACTCTGAATTGGTCCTCGACAATCTAAAATAAAGCATTCTACACTTTCTTCTTCCTCACCATAATCTCAGCCGGTATCATTCATTTGGACACATATTCATTTGGTATGTTGACCTAAGAAGTTGTTGGCCGCCGAAAATGCCAGTAGCATTTTTATGTCATTCCTGTTTTCCCTTGCAGCTTTAGCCTTCTTTGTATTACAGGGATACTAAGAAGTTCG
Organism: Odontomyia ornata; assembly: GCA_963969285.1. NCBI lineage: Eukaryota > Metazoa > Arthropoda > Insecta > Diptera > Stratiomyidae > Odontomyia > Odontomyia ornata. The sequence goes on along the minus strand of OZ017739.1, from coordinate 58,287,969 downwards.
ATCTATTATGCAGTCAATCCTGTCATTCCAAGCCGTTTCTATATTTTTCAGAGTGTTATTATTTCCTCTTCATCATTGCTTGTGGCCCTTTTATGGTGTTCCCTTCTACTGCATTTTTGCAAGCTGACCTACTAGCTTATCTGCCCCACCATTCTCTTTTGCAGTTGACTATCTAGGGGCCGATTGTGGTTTTGCATTCATTCGGCTGACCATAGCTTTCAGGGCCCATTTACAACTCAAAGTCAATAGCGCTTTATTCAATACTAATCGTTATGAATTTTAAAAGAATATAAAGCCAATTTCAAACAGTAACAATACAAATACTTAATGGCCCAAATGGCTCTCTAAATTTATACGTTATCTGATAAACACATTTTATCAGAAAAATTATAGCAAATTCAAATTAATTAAGATTATTAAATATTTTATAATTTGATTGGAAAAAGGAAAAAAACCAACCAACACTATCCCAAAATTATTTATAATTTTAACACAATAGTGAACATTTACCCTACACCTAATATGTTTTTACCCAATTCTAATAAAATACAATCAAAAACTTTTTATTATACAGGGTTCTCCATTTGGTGGTAGGAAAGTATAACCCTGTCATTTGACATCTTTCAGAGCTAAATGTCATCCAAACAGTGTTTTTTCTTAGTTGAAGGCTTACCATTTAGAAATATGAATCGTTTAGCAGTCAAAAAACGCGTTAAAGTTATTAAATTTTATTATAAAAATTGTGATTCTGCTGTATCAACATTTAGGGCTTTACGAGCCGATTACGGTCGACATAATCGACCTACACAGCAAACAATTTCGAACACAGTGAGAAAATTTGAAGAAACTGCATCAGTTATTGATATTGCAAGGCCTGCACATCATCGCAACATTCGTTCTGCTGAAAATATCGCTGTCGTTGCTCAAAGTGTGGAAGAAGACCCGAATTTGTCGATTCCTCGACGTGTTCAACATTTGGGCTTGTCTTACGGCTCATTGTGTTGGATTTTGCATTTGAATTTGCATCTCCATCCGTACAAAATCCAACTCACTCAAGAACTTAAGCCTCAAGACCATACACAACGCAGAATGTATGCGAATTGGGTGATTGAACAACAAGCCATTGGTAACAATTTTCGAACAAAATGTTCTAGTAATGAGGCTCATTTTTCGCTCAGTGGCTACGTAAATAAACAGTATTGCCGCATATGGGGCTCTCAAAATCCTCAGGTGATCACAGGAAGGCATTTGCATCTGGAAAATGTGACAGATTGGTGTGCATTATGGTCTGGTGGTGTTATTGGCCCATATTTTTTTGAAAACGATCTTGGAAGAGCCATTACAGTAAATTCTGACCGCTATGGACGGATGTTATCCGATTATTTTTGAAGAGAACTTGAAGGTTATGATCTGGAGAACATGCGGTTACAACAGAATGGAGCCAAAAGCCACACAACACAGGCTAATTGAGCATTTTTGCAAGAATAATTTCCAGGACGCGTTATTTCGAGATTGTGTGATGTCAGTTGGTCCGCAAGATCCTGCGACAAACACCTTCGGATTTCTTTTTATGGGGCTATGCAAAACATCGTGCTTACGCAAACAATCTTAAAAATCTTGAGCAATTGAAAACCAATATTCGTGAAGTTATGGCCGAGATATTAACGGAAATATGCCAAAAAGTCATTGAAAATTACCTTAAAAGGATTCAGGCCTGTAAGAGGTCCTGTGGAGAACATTCTAATGATGTTGTATTTCACGTATAATGACAAGGTTCATATTAAGTAAAAAATTTTGTATCATCTGAATATTTTATGTGTTTTCTTTAGCTTTACGTTCCCAAGCGTAAAATGGATAACCCCTGTACTAAAAAATTATATCGCAATATTTCTGACCAAAGCGTTTAACCTTATGTCTAAGCCTAAAAAAATAAACATGATATATACCTAACCTATCCCTTATTTTTAACACAACTAAAGCTGAAACTTAAAAACTTTGTAAAGAAAACAAGAAAAACTAAAAATAAAGACGAATAATTAAGACATTGTCATTCAGCCAACAATACCTAGATTGCTCCGTCTCAGCTTTAACAGCCGCAACGAGCGTAGCAAATGAGTGGTTGGTCTCATGAACTCAAATTCTAAAGATATTTTATTAATATGTCTAGGATGCCGTCAGCATCAATAACATATCGATTCATGTCCAAATACACGAATGCTTCTGGAGAAACGAAGCCAGTAGCGAGGCAAGTCGCAATGTACCTGTCTGTAGGGTGGAACGGCTGTGAAATCCAAGGGTTTTAACTCACTGTTACAGATCTTGCAATATGATTCCGCAGAAGTTTCAATATGAGGATATCGACTATTGTCTTTTGAGCAATTTGATAAATTCTTCCATTCGATATATAATGTTTCCAATCCGTCTCAGGCTTTCTGTACAAAACAGTACATGCACGAAGGCATTTCCTTTCGAAAACTCTTAATTTTGCCATAGTACTAGCACTCTGGTTGTACCAGATCTGACATCCATATGTCAAAACTGGTCCAACCAAGGTCTTGTAAAAGATAACTTTGACCTTTTGATTAATGCATCTGGAATGAAAGAGCTTTCGTATTGCCATGACTCCTTTTTGTGCTTTACTCAGCATGATTTTGAAATATTCAGTATAGTGCAGATACTGATCGAGATAAACACCGAGGTGTCGAACAAAAGATTTAAATGGAACCCGTTCTAAACTAAGCTCGACAGCCATGGTATGGAAATCCTTCCAGTTACGTTTCAGGTCTTGACTGACCCCCTGGAGCGTTGTCTGGAACAAAATTGTTTCGCACTTCTGCGCATAGATTTTCATTCGCCGATTGTCAGTGTAGAGCTCATTGAACATTGAACATTTTTTGAAGATTTCCCTGAACTATTGTAGCTCTTCAGTCTGCAGTATACTCGTAGATGATCAGATCATCAGCAAATGCTACCAATGATTGCGTTGGCGAGACGTTAAAATCAAAGCTGTTTAATAGCGTGCGAATGAATAGTGAGAAGATTAGAGGTGCAGTAACTGTTCCCTACTGTATACCATTCAAGACCTTTAATTTGCGCATTGCTGTCAGATTTCCATCAGTTACAACAAATGATTTCCTGTAAAACACATTGTACATCGTGGCAGGAAGGCATCTTTGGAGCCTGTCTTGAAGAAGTTTAAAAATTATTGCATCTAACCACACCATATCGAAGGCTTCCTCCGTATCAATGAGACACGCTGCAACACATTCTCAGTTCTTTAATTTCTAACAGATGTCTGAGGTTACTTTCGTCAATGCATATATCGTTGAATGCCTGGCACGAGAACCAAATTGGCAATTCGGCATCAACTCATATTTCTCAATGTCGGCATTTAATGCTTAGTTTAGTATCACTTCAAACGCCTCGCTGATGCTAGACAGCAAGCTGATTGGACGATAGCTTTTGCGGCATGCAGATTCTTTTCCTTTTTTCAAGATCGGAAATACCTTAACCTTTTTCCACCCATTCGGGAAATATGAATTGCTCAACATGTTGTTGAACAATATGCAATAATTCCTAATAGCAACCTCAGGTAGATGTCGGAGAACTACAGTTGGAATACCATCAGTACCACATGATTTCTTGTTGTTTATTCTGCAAAATATGAAACATAAGTCTTCATAGCTGAAAAAATAGTCAATAAGATTCAAGCTCGGTATGAGGCCAGATGTTAATGTTTCATCGAAATGAAGAATTGATTGGCCGTTCAGGGTTGATTTGAAGTCGGAAACTTTTGCTTCAACGACTTCATTCCCTCTCCCAGGGTTTGGTAGATGAACCAATTCAAAATGTGTTCCAATCAGGTTAAGTTTATACAATTTCTCACATAAAATCCTGTTTCCATTTGTATCCGGAGTCGTACTATCAATTTCGATACGTGCCCTATCGAGAAGATTTATCTCATCATTAGCGACTTCAAGATTCGATACATTCACTCGAGACTTCTTACGGAATATGCTATTCACTTTCGTGAAGACGCCATCTGGGTTCTGTGGGCTAGTACCCCGCAATTTGTCCACCCATTGATTGCTGACCTCACTATTGATGTATTAACGGATTAAGTTCCAAATATTTTTCAGGTGTAATTTCAACAGAGCCAACCAGGGATGGTTGTAGTTCAAAATTTGTCGACAAATATTGTTGACGTGTGTGAGAAGAAGGCTTTTCGATCTTTCCAACCTTGCGATGGTGGGTGCTTCATATCCTTCCATATTGTTTCGATGTTAAATCTTGGGAACTACTTTCTCAATGGTGTCCAACGTCAGTTTCTCTAACTTCGACAAAAAGAGAGCTATTTCCGCGGTGGTTAGATTGCTGTCATTAGGAACCATTGAGCAAGCATTGCAATTATCAGAAGAAGGACATTGCTTCTGGTAATCCCGATTAATCTTCTTTTAAGACTTTCTCCAGTCTGTTTTTTTGAAATTCAACCGATGATTTTCATGTTGAACTGGAATGAGGAAGAAATCATCTCTTTGATGATTGATTTCCATAAGGATTGAGTTATGGTAACTATTATAAGGAAGCACCTGCAGTTTACGTTAAGGACTATTCAATTTGGTTCTCTGTTATCCACGATTTCAGGAATACACCTCTTGGATTATTAGTGGCGTTCCGCCTTGATGTATGGTTGGTATGCAGGTCTCCAGCAAGAATATAATAATCATGCAGTCTGTTCAATTCGAGTATTTCAAACAATGAGTTGAGCTCCTCCTTGAACTTGAAAATATTTCGACCAGTTGCATGGGCAGAGATAACGAAGAGATTATCCACACCTGGCAGTGAGATTTTGATAACGGACACTTCAGGAGATTCCAAGCTTTTGAATTCAACTTTTTCAATATTTTGGAAACAATAGGGTCTTCTAATCAATATCCCGGTGCCACCTCTACCATCACCTATGACCCTATCGTTTCTTACGAATTCAAAATCCTTGAATGTTATGGAGTGCCATGCATTGAGGTGAGTTTCAGTGAGAAGTATGATGTCAGGCTTTTGCTTGAAAATGAACTCCAAGAGACAGTCACGTCGATGTATAGTATAGCAACAATGGAGTTGACGTTGATCGAGATAGGATGAATCCTTTCCATGGAAATGTGACTGGATGACAAACTATTTTTAAGCATATTTGCCTAAACTTTGAAAAATGAAATTCATTTTTTGGTCGTGTTTATTTTTTCTTTCTGAAAGAGATTCAAGCTGTTGGTGAATTTTAAGAAGCAGCGCAGTATTGCTACTTACATTATTTATTTTATTTACATTGTTGTCTGCTGGTCCTCTAGCAACAAGTGCAAATAATTCCCTGGTTTGACGAAGTTGGGAGGTAACAAGTTGCTATGTACTTGTGTTTGTTTTAGGGAAAATTTAACTCTTGCATCTTGATACCGAGGGCAACCTCGATATGATGCTGGATGATCAAATATACCGCAGTTAACACAGTATAATTTTTCTTTCGGCTCCATCTGAGCCAGTTTGCATTCACCGGAGGCGTGAACATCTTTGCATTTAACACAGCGATAGTGCATGGCACAATTGGCAGCCGAATGACCAATTTTTTTGGCACGTGTAACACTGGTTGACCTTAATTTTTGGAAGCATTCCTACCTCACAACTCTAAAGTTTAAATACCTTACCTGTTGGAGGGCACTCGGACTCCTATCGTTAGAAATTTGTACTATATAAAATGGTGAAATTTTGCCATCAACAGTTGATCTCCTTGTAGCAAAATTTTTCACGCTGATGAACTTAACAGCTGGTGCTGCTTTCTGCAACATTTCGAGGAGATTTACTGTATTCTCCCCAAAATCCAAGCCCTTCAACAGGAAGATATGATTTTTTTCCGCGAAGTGGGGAGCTTTTACACTATTAAGAGCATCTTTCGCTAGCTTGAAATCAGCCAATGTTTTTGTCTTAATTGTGAGTTTATCAGCGGTAACTCTCTTAACTTCAAAATTATCGATCCTATGTTCAACTACTAATAACCGAACCATATCCCCTCCACGCTACCCAAAAACAGCAATTGGAGGAACTTCTTCATTTATCTCATCATTTTTAATAGGAGGACCAGCAGGCACACCGGTTGGCTTCTTCTCCTTCTCTTAATTTTTTGATTTTAAATATTCAATGAAACTATTACTGCAATCATTAATATTACTTACGCTTTCTTGACACTCTTTCTCGATGTCCATTACGTCACTCATCGCAGACAGTACCGCATTGGCGCTGTCGTTTGCTCTTCCTGCGCTTAGGATGTTTTCAGCATCATGGATTGATGTCTTGCTCGTATCTTGTAATTTTGCTTTATATGTTTGTCTTTTTCGTCGCTGCTGTTGTTTCTTTGGTTTTGTTTGTTGTCGCTTGCTTTTTCTCATTCTTCTTATTTGTTATCACTTCTTATTTGCCGGACGTATTCTATGGCATGATCACTTTTGTTTTGTTCACATTTCTTAATGTCCAGACCATACCCTCCAAACTTTGGATTCGGAGTTTCATCTCATCGTTTTGTTTATTAACCTTTGCGTTTTCTCTGGTTACTCTTTCGTATTCTTGACTTGAAAGTGTAATACGCTTGGCATGCTCACTGCTGTCTTGATCGTTTTTGCTTCATAATTTTTTCATTCGTCGTATTAGAAATGCCTGGTTCTGGGTCCCCCGGTGGTGGGAAGCCGTCGGGCTCCTCCATCCCTCGGTGAAAAAATTTTTCTTCTTTTTTGTCTTTTTTTAAACTTTCTCGCAGTTAAAATCTAGATACTCGATAAATTGTTCGAATAGTTCGACGATGTAAAAAGTTTTTTTCTAAAATTAGTGTCCAATTGATGGTCTGAAAATTATTTTAATTTTTAAAAATTCTTGACAGGAGCGAATTAAAAACATGTCTACACACAACGAGTACTAGACGTAGAATCCTGTCAAAAATGCCAGTAGGGGTTTTATGCCCCTCCTGCCTTCTTTTCATCATAGGGATGCCAAAGAGCCCAAACCGCAACCCGCTCAACAGCTGAACGTGCTTAAATGGCCACTACCTAAAAATATTAAGCTGGCAGATCCCAGCTTTCATATGACCGACAAAATCGACATATTATTGAGTGCTGAGCATTTTTCCGAGATCTTGTCCATCGGGCAAATAAAGATGGGACCCGAACTTCCAGTGCTTCAGAATACACTGCTATTTTGAATTGTAGCAAGAAAGGTCGGCAACCCTGAAACTTCATCAGTTACCTGTAGAATCCTGGCAGAAGGCACTAATTTGTGCGAGACCATTAAACGTTTCTGAGAGGTGGAAGAAGTGCCAGACTCAACACACAAATTAACAACCACTGAAAGCGCTTCCGAGGTACACTTTGTACAGACAACGCAACGGGAGTCGGACGGTTGTTTCATGGTGTGACATCCTTTCAACAAGGACTCAGGAATGCTGGGCGAGTCGCAGGACGTTGCCATGCGCAGATTCATTGCAATCAATTGCAGACTGGAAAGGAATCCCGCGCTGAAGTTACAGTACGCAGAATTTATGAACGAGTACGAACGACTTGGGCACATAGAAGAAATCAAGTGGTCAGAAGGCAAGGAAGCACATTATTTTCTGCCACACCACTGCATTCTGAAGCCGGAGAGTAGTACCACCCAATTGAAAGTGGTCTTTGACGCGTCTAGTAAAACTGCCACAAACATTTCCTTGAACGGTCTTCTACACACCGGGCCAATGATTCAGGATGATCTGTTTGCAATTTTGCTCCGCTTCCACATGCCACGCTTTGTCTTCACGGCTGACATTGAAAAAATGTATCGGCAAATAGTGCTTCACCCCGACGATCGCAAGTTTCATGTAGTCGTTTGGACAACTAGTCCATCTCAGCCTTTGCGTTATTATCAATTGAAGACCGTGACGTACGGTATAACATCTGCCCCGTATCTCGCAAGCAAGTGCCTTCAACTCCTTGCTCAAGCAGAACGGCATCAAGCTCCTTTGGGCAGCCAAGCATTGCAGAATGACTTCTACATGGATGATGTCATGACCAGGGCTGACACATTGACTGAGGCAGTTCAGAAGCAGAGTGAGTTGCGCAAAATACTTGCGAGCGCCGGGGTGCATTTGCGCAAGTGGTGCGCGGATCATCCTAGCCTTCTGCAACCAATCAAGGTTGAGGACTAGCAGGTCCAACTGGACTTCAGTAATCTATCGAAAGACTACATCAAAACTTTGGGAGTGATTTGGCTGCCGAAAGCGGACGAATATCAAATCCACATTAATCTAGACATCGCTGAGGTAAAATTCACCAAAAGGACGATCACTTCCGACATCGCCAGGATGTTCGATCCATTGGGCATCCTGGCAGACTGGGACGCAGCTTTGCCAGCCGGGATCCACACGCAGTAGGCCCAGTTTCGCAGTGAGCTACCATCATTGCAGAAGGTTCGTTTTCCCCGACACGTCAGCACCTGCGAGAAGCCAGCCCAGTTGCAGTTACATACCTTCTGTGATGCCTCCGAGAAGGCATATGGTGCCGCTATATATGTCGGCTCAACATCAAGGGGTGGTCAAGTTAGTGTCCGGCTGGTGTGTGCGAAATCAAGGGTAGCCCCAATCAAAGTGCTAACGGTTTCACGCCTGCAACTGTGTGCTGCAAAGCTGGGAGCAGAACTGACAAAGCGAGTCAAAACGGCATTCAACGTAACAGATGTCTCCCATGTCTTGTGGTCGGATGCTGAAATTGTGTTAGCGTGGATCAACTCTACTGCCTTGTCATACAACACCTTCGTCGCAAATCGTGTCTCGACTATTCAATTGCTGTCGAGATCAAGACCAAACTCTCAGCTTCCCCAAGTGCGCAATCCAGTAGTCACAAGTCGAGAACTTTCCAGAGCCCTGTTAGTCATACTGAAATGCAGTCAACAAGACGACTTCCGTGAGGACTTACGGGATATTCAACTAAAGAGGCAAGTCAACAAAAAAAAACCCATTGTTAGTGCTGGCTCCTTTTCTGGATTCGGACGGAATCCTGCGCGTTGGTGGAAGGCTTCAGGCTTTGCAGCTCCCTTTCGAGACCAAGCATCCGATGCGGCTGCCGTACACGAATTCGTTTACAAGGTTACTGATGGCAGACATCCATCGCGACTACTGCCATCTTGGAGCTCAGGCGCTGCTTGCCATGACAAGACAACGCTTCTGGCCTATCAACGGGAAGCAGCTGGCAAGATCAATTGTGCGATGATGCATTTGATCTATTCGAGCGGGGCCACAGGTTTTCGACCAAATTATGGGAAGTCTTCCTAGTCCTCGTGTACGACCTGCTCGCCCTTTCATTACCGCGGGAATCGACTTTTGCGGGCCCCTTCTGATACACGACCATGGCAGAGGTGTGCGGCCGCAGAAAGGTTACATCGCTATCTTTTGTTGCTTCGCCACCAAGGCCGTTCATTTGGAATTGGTGAGCGATCTCAGCACTGACGCTTTCATTGGTGCCTTGTGGCGTTTCATTGGGAGACGAGGGCACTGCAAGGACCTGTACTGTGACAATGCTACCAACTTTGTAGACTATGCGAGTTATCTTCATCGCTCTACTCGGCAGAGGCTCAGCACAAGGTGATCAGCTCATGCAGTACCCAAGGAATAGATTTCCACTTCATCCCACCTTGTGCACATCACTTTGGTGGATTATGGGAAGCTGTGGTCAAGTCGACCAAAAATTTGCTCCACCGAGGCCCTTCATCGGCTACTCTCACTTATGAGGAGCTGCATACTCTGGTGGTTGGATTGGACGCCATCCTCAATTCGAGACCCCTAATCCCAATGTCAGATGACTCTAACGACCTGGCAGCGCTTACTCCGGGACACTTCCTCATCAGGGAACCACTCACGGCTACGGTGGATGTTGAAGCGGAGCTAGTCACCAGCAGTCTCCGTGCTCGATGGAGTCGTGTAAATCAACTCAGGAATGAATTCTGGCATCGATGGTCGCGTGAGTACCTGTCACAGCTCCAACATCGGGTAAAGTGGCGACAGATCCAACCAAACGTGGTTCCCGGAACAATAGTTATCGTGAAGGAAGACAACACACCCATCATGAGATGGCCAATGAGGTGCATCATACAAGCCCACGAAGGGGCAGATGGCTACGTTAGAGTGGCTGACATAAAAACCGCTACAGGAATAGTGAGACGGCCCACTCACCTGCTGGCTCCATTGCCAGTGCTGGAGAACACACCATCCGAAGAAGTAATTTTGTATGCACGTGTAAAGTGGTGGTTTTGTCAAAGTTCAACTACTAAAAATTTTATAAGGAATTTAAGGGGGGGTCTCCCCATATAGGGGAGTGGCCCCCTCGAAAAAAAATTTTTATCAAAGGTAGCTGGGTATCAAATGAAAGGTCTTGATGGGAACTTTTCAAAACAGGTCTTAATTTGATACTTTTTGCTTCGAGGGATGCGCAGGGAGGGAAAATATAGGAAAAATTTGTGTACCCCCCGCGATTAGACACCTGTGATCCGAAAAATCTGAAAAAAATTATGGTGGTGGATGTTTATGAGTCCAACAACAGCAAACACCTTAGAAGTCGAAATTCACTCAACTTTGTTAATAATAGTATGATATTCGAGTTTCACATTTTCCCCAATGAAATCGCATCGGTACAGTTAAACGAAACGAAATTCGACATTTACGTAGCCCTACTAAGGATCCTTAAACTTTGTAAGTTTGATGAAAATTGAATGATATACACGGAAGCTATGGCCGTTTGAAGTTTCTCCAATTACAACAACAATAACACATGATTTTGGTATTTTATGGACTTCCCATGCAGTTTTGACTTGATCTTCATCAACTTTTTCAATAAGGTCAAAACATTTATATTTTTGAGAATTCATGATTTGAGTAATTTTTGTCGGTTTGCAACAAAATAGCGACCGTTGAATGTAAAAAAAAGAATGTATTTTCTTATGAAAGTGCACATCTCTTTGACATATTTCTTGACTTTACTCAGTGCTGGTGACAGCATTTCTGAGAAGTAGGGTACAAATGCCTTCTGACAAGAGCGTAGGTCTGTTTACCCAACTTGTTTAAATTTTCATGAAAATCCGAATAAAACTGTAGTGTCTGGGCCGACTTGAAATGTATACCAACCAAAACCGGTATGAGCATCATCACGTCTGCTTACAACGCTTATCATGCGCAAGATAGGTGAGTCGAAAAGAGGTATGTGCAAGGAAATAGCACCACAAAAATATTTCTATTCCAAGAGGGGTATACCCTCTATCAGATACACAATTATATTTGTAAATTTTAAGCAGAGTGATGGTGGCAGAGTTGATATAAAAAACACTGGTCTAAGAAAACTCTACAGGACTCTAGGTAGGAAGACACAGAAAGGTTAAACGATGCTGATAGGATTAGTAGGGTAAATTAAACTTGTAGAATAAAGACCGAGGGAGCCTTTGCTGAACAGACTCCAAGGTTGAATGAAGGTAGGAATAGCGAGGAGCCCAGACGACAGCACAATATTCAAGAAGTGGGCGAACAAGAGAAAGAAACAAGCAGACAATGACGGAAATGTTGCTAAATTTATTTACATGTCTGAGCAAGAATCCTGAAACCCTTGATGTTCTCTATACCACATTCAAAATATGCGCATCGAATTTGAGTAACGGATCAAACGTGATACCTAAGTTTTTAAATGTACTCACTGCTAGGAGGGGAGCATCACTCAAAGTATAATTAAAAATGACGGGAGATGACTTAAGTGTAAAATTCATTTTGTGCCATTTGGTAATGTTGAGGCAAAGGAGATTTGATTTACACCAGCTGCTTAAGGCAGTAAGGTCTTGTTGGAGATAAAAGCATTCCATGCAGGGATTTGATCTCACAGAAAACTTTAAAATCATCTGCAAAAGTAAGACAAGGTAACTTTATTACAGACAAAGGGTCATTGATAAACAATATAAACAGAAGAGCACCAAGGATGAGTCTTGCGGAACAGCCGATGAAGTGAAGAATTGCAGGGAGCTGGTACCAAGAAGACATACACAGCATGCAGTAAGGACAAATAAGAAGACATCCACGAGAAAAGGACTTCAGTGATTTTGTGAGGCTTCAATTTATAGAATAAAAGGAAATGGTTCATAGTGTTGGAGGCTTTAGTAAAATCGATGAAGATGAAATCTATTTGATGTCGATTATCTAAAGAATTTCCTATGAAATCAGCAAACTCAATTCAATTAGTGATTGTAGATCAACCCTTGAGGAATCCATTATATTGAGGTGTTATCTTTGGACTCCTTAAATCAGACAGTCGGTTGTAAACCAGGCGCTCCAGCACCTTTTGAAAGTCACGAAAAAAGGGTCACCAGTTTTTAAAATCAAAATAGCTCCAGGTCCAGATTGAATCCCAGTTGAGATATTGCAAGCTTTTCTATATCATTATCCTGACTTCATGCTCAGTATATTCAACACTTGCCTGCGGTAAAGGGTGTTCCCAAAATTTCGAAGGGTGATAATAAAATAAATAAAAAAGTAATAAATTAATTTTTTTTAAACTTTTCTGAACATCAATAGGTGGCCAACTTTAACTTATCTTCTTCTTCTAACTTTTAAATTAAAAGTTAGTTTGCAAGAGATCCATTTCAAATAATAAATCAAATCACTTAACCAATAGTCCTTAATCCGAAATAACCCTCAAAACATATTATCAATTCGTCATACTATCATAGGCTAAATAAATGAAATTCTATTTATTTCCGTCTGTAAATTGATCCATCTATCAAGCTTTTATCAATTTCCTCTACTTCCAAAACTTTTATCATCTTAATATACGTCCAAAGTAGGCCATCTTGTCCGCTCCTCTCCACATTCTAAGACACTACATCTCTAAATCACATTTCGTCTCATAACTCGCAACGACTTTTTCAAGAAATTTCTTCTCACAAGCAAACCATGCCCAACTCATCACATCTACTTACCGAAACAACTAAAAACAGGACATCTACGAGCGTAAAACATCTGAAAACAGACTTTGTCTCAATTTATCTAAACTCGTAGATCCATTTCTCGAACCTCGCTATGAAATCGAACCAAATAGCGTTGGGGATACTCGTATCATGTGATGGTGAATGAAATCGAGTAGCCATCAGCAAATTAAGTTTCAATCAATTAAGAAGGACTTGAGCAGTTGAAGCGGAACTTCCATGCCTCAATGGTTGTTGGTTGAAATAACCGTAGAAAAGGACAGTAGCGCCGAGAGTCATAGTGATACTACAGCGACTTGGACAATATCACTCCATTCACCGTATATACAAATAACTATGTGTGTTTATTCTTCCAATATACGGGTAACATAGGAAACGGAAAACTTTAGCTTGTCGACAAGAATGGACAACAGTTGTTGCTGCGGCTATTCCTTTCTTTTATATGATTGAGTAAATGTTCGTAACTGAGTTGGAGTTGAGGCCATCTAGAAAGAAGAGATAGTGCTGGTGTTTTGGCATCATTGCAATTGGTAAAGCGTGGTTTGAAAAATTATATTTTAGGAAGATGGTGGCATTTGAATGATGCCCGTAGTTTTTTTTTTTCAATGGAACATTTCAATGAGTATTTATTAAATTTTTGTTAGAAGTCTAAGATGCGTAGGATTTCGTTCATTTATTTCAAACAAAATCGTTCATCCAGCTTTGTATTCTTATCGAAATATAGCTCCTTGCCATAGATGGCTCTTTGCGGTGACATCTTGTAATACCAATTTATAGGGCTTGCTATCCACAGTTTTCTGTTGTTGTTGGGGGATCAATGATATTTACACACTGAGTGTGAGACTCTCAAGCTTGCAATGTATCTGAACTACGCACCAAATACCTCCCCTGTCACCTGAGAACGCAGCCTGGAATCGTTTGACATATTAATTTGGGATAGGCTTCGTTTTCTTATAACAACAGGTCCCTAGCAGTCGCACGGATCCTTTCTCTAGCTGGAATAAGGGGACGGAAAAGGTTCATTCGAAAAAACACTCTTCCACTCTCGATACCTCCCGATGGTTCAGACGTCATTTTCAAGCGTCTGCACTGCCCGAGCGTTTGTTAATTGATGTAGGCATCTTTCAGACTACAATCTCTGGATAAAATTTCCCGATTTCGCTGTGGAGATCATCGCGCAGCCTTTTCTATTTCCCACCACTCCTCTGCAAAACCCGCAGTTCGAAGACCGTGACTTATCGGTCTTGTGCAGGTAAGACTGGAAACATACATGCCCGCTCAAGAGCTGAATTAGGTAGAAGTTAGTCTCACCCTGCACTCGATTGAGCCATGGCTTAAGATCAAGGATCAGGCAAGCAATCCGTCTTTCCTTGTAATTGCTCTCCTAAGACTGTTGCCAACCACTGAAAGAGTACTGTCTATCCTCCGCAGGAACCGCTTCTCTATAGTCCTTGCTTCTGCGTAGATAGACGCTTCTTTACTCCCTAACAAGGAGCGCAATACATGCAATTTGCAACGCTACTTGTCTCTACATCTGTGCCAGCCGCGTTCAGTACAACTTCTTGTTTAGAACGTTACCCCATAGCTCTAACCCGTAGAGTAGGACAGATTGCACAGCGCTCATTAGGTGTCGTCTCCTTGATGGGACGGGTTCCGGTATGTTAGCTATTAGTCAAGTTAGTGCCACTGCACGCATTACTACCCGCTGGCTACAGTTGGAAACAACAAAAACTCTCGGGCTCAATAGCAAGACAGCGTAAAAATGCTATTTTTGCCTTTTGCTGAGGCACCTTGGTTTAAGCACTTGATGAGAATCAAGAAGAGTAAAAAACATTGGTTATGATATCCACTTGAGCTTGGAAGGGAAAAGACTTCACAACTGTTAACGAAGGCTTGCGAACCTCCAAATCTCTCTTATTGTAATTGATGGGACAACTTCGGGTCATGGTAGAATCGGCCCTATCACAGAGAGGAAAGAAGAATGACTACTTTGATCTCCCAAGATACATGAAAATAGCGTGCATTTAACTACTGAGTCTGGAGGATTATGAAAATTTGGTAAAAAAACGTATTGGTATGAACAACCTTGACTAAAGGTTAGGACTGACTCTGAATACTTTTGTTCGGACGAACCATCACGGTGAGCAGATCTTGAATACATTGCCCATCAGAGATTCAAAACTCTATAACAAATTGAAACTCTGATATAGAAACTTGCGTAGAAAATAGAAATACTTGGCAAAAGAGCAACTTTTCTCTGCAAAAAAGTCAAAACACGCACTGGCAACTCCAGAAAAGGCTACTGCTGTCAGTATGCGATAAATGTCAGGTGACAACACTAACAGTGGAGAGATCGTCGCCTGCAACATGATCGAAGGGATTCGGCTAGAAGAGCGAGCAAACGTGACTTCTTTTCTGAACACTGAATGCTGAATTATGTAATAAACCTCTTCAACGAATAAAGATCGTTTTATTGTTTAACCTTCACTTGGAGGCTCAACCGGGATGAGTATTGATTAATAATCAAATTCGTTTGTGTTCCGAACCCAGTATCGATCAGCGGCGCTATTTTGAAGTGATATCGCGCGTGTGTGCGAGCTGCTACCTGTCTAGAGAGACACAGCAATATTGGCGCGCGAACTTTTCTGATTGCCGAGAAAAGAGAGAGAGACGGGGAAAGAGGATACCATGCGCAAGATAAGAAATGATAGAGTGACTTGACCGGTACACCAAAAAAGGGCTCGTGCGAGAGTGCTCGATCTGAGATCTCGAAGAAAGTGGGACGAAAAAAGAACTAGCTACTCGAATTGTGGAGTTTGACGAACAAAATCCCGTGGTATCTAACAAAATGTGTGAGATGGCGGACAATATGAGACGAGTCATGAGTGAAAAGACGATTGTTGAGAATATTGTAGTAGGAACATCAACACCGATTCAAAACCTCACAGCGGCAATGAGTGCGGGCCGGGAACCGAGTGGGGTATACGCGTTCCGCGAAGTGGAAGAGAGCATTGAAAAATTCGGTGCGGAGAATGGACAAAGTATCTCCAATTGGATCGACGAATTCAAGTGTATTAGTAAGAGCGTCGGTTGGCCTGAACTGCAAAAATTCTTTTACGCGAAGAAGTTATTAACAGAAATCACGCTGGAATTCATGTTCGCCAAGAACGATTTGGATAATTGGGACAAGTTGAAACGTGCTCTATGTGCCGAGTTTGACAGAAAATTCAGTGCCGCGAAAATACATAGAAAATCACTCCAACGTACGAAGAAGCCAGAGGAAAGCCTGTTAGAGTACGTATACGAAATGCAGCGCATAGCAAGGGCGGGGAAGATAAATGAAGCCACCATATGTGAGTATGTATCCGATGGTATAGCCGACGATGCAGCGAAAAAATCGATCCTGTACGAGGTGACAACGATCACTGAGCTAAAATCAAAATTGGATGTCTATGCAAAGGTGAAAGAAAAATCTAAGGGAAAAACCCATATCAAAAAGGGTGGCAGCGACACTCAACAACATGGACGTTTTTCGAACGAAAGAACGCGATGTTTTTCATGTGGCAGGGTGGGGCATAAAATGAATGATTGCCTGGATAAAGACAAGAGAAATAAGTGTTTTAAATGCGGAACGTATGGATATTTATCGTGACAACGCTCGCAAAGGAAATGTGTAAACAACTCGATCCCTACGATGAATTTCATTGAACGTTTCACAGGAGATGAAAACGTTGTTAATGTGAAAGTCGGTAACCGAAAAACTACGGCAGTAGTAGACACTTATAGTGACTTGAATTTGATTGGACATGCGTTGTGGCAGGAATTAGAAGGACCAGTTCCAGGTACGGTTCCAAGTAACATAAAAATTTGCGGATTCAGTAAAGCAATTTCTCACGCAATCGGGAGAGTAAATATGGACATCAGTGAGTGTTGATATGATAATCGCTAGACAATTTTCGAAAACGGTAAACTAAATTATTACGCCAAAATATGTGAAAATTAAGCCACTCATGCAAACAGTTGAAGAATCGGCTTCGAACGCGATCAACGATCCAGTTAACAACGACAGCTGGATAATGAAAATTTCATGTGACCACAGGGAAAACGAGTTCAACATTCGGAGCAAATCCAAAGACGTTGTGAAAAAATTGGTGGAAAGCTTCACCCCAGAGGAGAAACAGAAGCCAGGTTTGAGACGGTTATAGTGCTTATGGATGAAACGCACATATACCATCGCCCAAGACAATTGGTACCTTTAGAAAAGACCATAGTTGAAGGTCAAGTAAAGGAATGGTTGAATGAAGGTGTAATACGCCCATCATCGAGTGCCTTTGCAAGTCAATTGGTCGTCGTCAAGAAGAAAGACGGATCGCATAGGTTCTGTATAGATTACTCTAGCCTGAAAAGTAAAGTTGTAAGAGCTCGATTCCCTGTGCCGATAATTGAGCACCAGCTTGATCGATTGGAAATTTTGGAAATTTTTACATGAATTTGAAATTTTTACATGAATTTGAATGGCAAATGCGTCCATTGAGTTCAATGCTGAAAAACGGAGCTGTATTCGAGTTCGGAGAGGAGCAGATAGCGGCATTCGACGACGTTAAGGTTGCGCTTTTCAGTAGGCCGATGCTGAGTCAATACGACCCCTGCGGTGAGACGAAACTTTACACAGATGCAAACAAGGAATGTCTAGCTGCAATTCTACTGCAGAGACAGCCAAGCAATCAAAAGATGCACCAATGTTATTATTATAGACGTACTAGCAATGACGATGAAAATATATATCATTCGTACGAATTTGAGTTTCTAGCGATAGTTGAAGCGGTCAAAAAGGTTATGGTGTATCTGCTGGGAGTCAAATTCAAAATCATTGCGGATCGTTCGGCGGTTAAGATAACAGTAGCAAAGAAGGAAATTCATCCTGAGATTGCACGATGGGTCATTAGTCTATCAGAATTTACACAGTGGAGCATTGACCAGCAAAACTGATGCTACGCGGTGATGCCTTATCTTAAGCCACAGTAATGATGATAGCCAACGATGTCGCGAGTAAAGTACGTGCGACTCAACATGGCGATGAAGGTATCAATGCGAATAAATACGCACTTGAAGCTGGATAGTATAAGAATTACATGTATCACGGCGATATATTGTTCATGGAGGACGATGGAAAGAGAACAATCGTAGTACCTGAAAATGTGCAAGCAGACGTAATAAAACATTTCCATTCAAGAGGGCATTTTGGAATCAAAAGAGTCAGAGAATTGATAGACAGCAAGTTCTTCATACCACGGCTTGAACGGGAAATTCAGCGGTGTATCGAAAATTGTATAGAGTGCACCGTATCGTCTAGAAAGACAGGGTAGCTGAAAGGCATCCTTCTATTCCTAAGAGGGAAGTACCGCTCGATACGCTCCACCTGGATCACTTTGGACCAATGCCATCAACATGAAAGTGCAACAATTATAATTTAACGGTCGTGGATGAATTTGCGAAGTTCACCTGGCTTTTTCCCGTGAAGTCAACATCAACCGAGAAGACGATCAAGAAGTTAGAAATATTATCAGCCATGTTCGGAAATGCAAGAAGATTTATTGTGAATAGAGAGCCCACTTTCACATCCAACTTATAAAAGAGATAGTGTGCGGACAACAACATAGAGCTTCATTTGATATTTACCGGTATCCTTCGGGGAAACGGCCAATGCAAAAGAGTCAACGGCAAGAAGGATCTGATGAATGGCTCAAACATGTCAAGAAAACTCAAAGATACATTTCATCGCAGTACAAATATAACACCTTTCGACTTGCTCATTGGCGTAAAGATGAAGCATCCTCAAGATATTGAATTGGCGAAGATTGTCGAAGAAGAATTGCGAAGAAATTTTACCGATAAGCGAAGAAAATTTTGTGAACGAGTGAGAAATGAGATAGCAGAGCGGCAAGCGGAAAATCGTGGGCGATACAACTTGTATAGAAAACCTTGCTGGCAGTATGATATTGAAGGGTTTGTGGCAACAGAAAAGACCCACTTTGGAATTGGACAAAAGATGTGATCGAAGTATTTGGGTTCGTATTGAATCAGAAAAGTCCTTGCTCATGGTCGTTACCGACTCAGTAAGCAGGGAGATTGTTAAGGACCAATCCAGACATATTCAGCAGCAGACGAAATGAAGGCATGGCCAGGTGCTTCACTCGGGTCGAATGACAATCAGGAAAGGCTGTGTCAGGTGACAACACTGACGGCGAAGAGATCGTCGCCTGCAACATGATCGAAGGGATTTGGCTAGGAGAGCATGCCGCAAGCAGACGTGACTTCGTTTTTCCTAAATAAAGAGTTTTTCCTAAATAATGAGTTTCGTAACAAACCTTTTCAACGAATAAAGATTGTTTTATTGTTCAACCTTTACAAAAATGTTTTTGAAAAGCATCTTTTAGTGACTGATGTCAATAATAGTGCTCCTGTGACCAGTACTAGTAGAAAGATCAAAGGCTTTGCATGCGAAAATCTTGTAAAATATATCAGCCTGGACTTGTTTGAGTCTACTTGAGACTCTCTTTAGGACATGGACAGCTTCTTATATTAGCCATTCTTTATGTAAATCGATGATAATTATGTTCTCCAGCGTCCTCTCAAGGCAAAATTCTGCTACTTCTACGTTTTTGAGTACATTGTACACTCTAATGGTGATGGGAGCAACTTTAGTCATCGGCGTAGCTTTGGTCTCCTTGCTTTGCTGTTTTTCCGCACATATGTTATGTGTAAGTTTCTCTTGGGCAGGGCGCTCTAAAATGGGCACTATTTTTTCAGCTGACTCAAATGCTGCGAATATATCCTGTAAATGGGGGCTCACTGGCTCAGTGACACATGAAAGGCTGCCGATAAACAGAAAAGTGAATGGAATGCCTATTCCATTCACTTTTCTGTTTATTGTCACACTTTCATGCGTCGTTTTGTGTTTTTGGGAACGACATTGGCAGGATGTGACTTTTTTATTGGGGCTTAAAACTTATGGAATCCTTTACGGGATCTCTTCCTACACATTATGAAATAATGATAAGTAACTCATTAGATTATTTAAATTGGATTTTTATAGGAATCACAGTAAGGATATAGAAGGTATGGTTGAAACACCAAGGCTAATTAGGATCCGTCACTAAATTTAGGCAGAATGTGAACTATTGGCTTTTGATAAATTTTAAGGGGACCTTATAAATTGTAGTTAAAGCTTATTTTTCAGCGATATTGCTTTCCAGGAAGAAAGAAAGATGAAAGGTCCCAGGAATGGGCTGCTGGGCACCCTCACAGGTTGCAATTGAAGACAAGCTGATATGAGCCAACACTACAAAGTATGAAGCGCTTGAGCACCTTGCTTGGGTGTTCTCAGCTCCTTACCCTAAACAATTCAACACATATTTTTATAAAAAGAAGTACCCGCAAGGCATTTTTGTCTTCATTCAGGGAGGATTTGAAATTGCTAATGCAAATTTTTTTGTGAGGCGGCTAGAAGTCATGATGACAATGAGGTCATGTTATAACAGATCAAGGCTATACTTCGTGGATGTCTCTAATGTTTTTCTGCCTTTCCATTCATGTTAACGCTGACCATCAAATGCGCACTCTTTACGCGGCTGGAATTACAAAATGAAAGTTTTATTCATGTAAACAAGTAGAGCCCCAGGAGCAAACGGCACGGCATCACAGTTGAGGTTTTGTAAATTTAATGCTCAGCCTATTTATTGTTTGTTTGTAAGGAGAGGTATTCCTGAAACGTGGCAAGGCTCCTATTGATCAATAAGATGGAGGGGAATCCCAAATCGCCTTCTGCATACTGCCCATTATGTATGCTCAACACAGTTGGGAAAGTCAAATATTTAAGAAGTTTATGACAGGAAGATTCATTGACGCGGATTTATACTGTTAGGGACCTATATTCTTCGCAGTATGGCTCCAAAGCAGGGCGCTTTAACATTAATGCAGTTGCAGATGTTGCAAGCGTGGTTTAATAGGCGGAAGCGTATGGCTGTACCTACTAACGAGTAGTTTATTTGTTGATACTAGATGTTCAGAACACCTTCAACTTAACTAGATGGGTGGAAACCGCTTTTAAAATTCCTGAATATCTTATGCATCTTTTAAGGGATCCCGTAAAAGATTGAAGATTGTTTTTTGACACAATGCAGGGCAAACTAAAGACAGAAGTTATATTGGGTATTGCTTAATAATTCGTTTTTGGTCCAGAGTTGTTGAGCACTTTGGACAATAGACTACTTAAACTAAAGCTGCCAAATGGATCACGGTGGATCAGCTATGCAAGCAGTTTTGCGGCGTTACTCACAGGACGCAGAGACAAACAAGTGAAACTTAGACCACGTATACTGATAAGCCAGGAGACCTGATAATTTTTCGTGGTTTCTGGCTAGTACTAGATAAAATCAAAATTACCATACTGATAAGGAAGAAAATACCCAGTATAAAGACAATCAGTATTAAGAAAGTACTGGTTAAATCGAAACCAGTATTAAAGTACCTAGGGTCACTGATGGACTCGAAGTTGAGTTTCTTTGCGCAAACCAGAGTAAAAGTCAACTTACAGCCAACGTAGGATGACCAAATTTATCAAAAAGGTGACTTCTTGTGAGTCCCGTAGAGTCAGTTCTACTGTATGGAGCATAAATTTGAGGTGACACTCTCAGTAAAGTGTTATACCGAAAATACTTGGCACAAATACAGAGAAGAAGAGCATTGAGGACCGCATCTGCATAACTGACATTCTCTTATGTGGCAGACCTAGTTCTCGCAGATATGATACATACCACTTTTCTTACTAGAGACTCTCGATAAAAGACAACTTTCGCTTAAACATTTGCAGCAGTCCTGGGGAACAGTATGAAGGGAAGACGGACTGCACTTTTCATTGCTTATCTGAGGCTGTGGTTCAGCCAGAGGTATTCTAAGACTAACTTTAATTCAACTCAGCGCTTCAATGGATGTTTTCAGTGTTACTTGCACAAAATTGGTAAGTCACGGGCCGTCATCTGGTAGGGAAAGACAATGCCTTTGACCCACTTTTCGTATGTAAAAGATTGGACAGGCTATGAAGAAACCTTTACAAGGAATCAGGAGAGCTGTCTCCGGAATTTTTAATTGCGAAAATATTAGGGGCAGTTAAAAGATGAAAGTTTGTGGCATATTACGTTCGGGCCATGCTTAAATATAAAAATGGCATACTTGAGCAGCCGTTGGGTACCAATTTTCTAGTAATCTTGTCCCTCCCGGCCCTTTTGGTAAAAGAGGAATCGTCAATGCAGTTAATTATTCTATTTATTTGATATCCGCAGGTCAATTTTCTTTTTTCTTTAAAAGCCGTCGGACCTTGCTGATGAGTCAAAGTAGTCAAAACACATCTGCCCACGCAA
Source organism: Odontomyia ornata (assembly GCA_963969285.1). Taxonomy (NCBI): domain Eukaryota; kingdom Metazoa; phylum Arthropoda; class Insecta; order Diptera; family Stratiomyidae; genus Odontomyia; species Odontomyia ornata. The sequence continues at coordinate 58,265,533 of OZ017739.1, read as the reverse complement.
CAAAGCAAGGCCTGATGGCTTTTAAAGAAAAAATAATCCCCTAAACTTGAGGGCACGCAACGACGTTGCCAAACGGGGTTTAGCCCAAAGCAATGTGTTCATCAGTCCCTAGCTATATTCTCATATTGATAGAAGAGTTACTTAGTAGGTAGTCCAGATGATTTTTACATGTGAGAACTCCATACTTAAGACATAAATAGCTTTCCTGACTATAAAAAAGGACCGAGTGACAGATGAAAGAACACTGACCGATAGAAGCTCTCTCATCAGAACGATAGAGCATCTTGAGTAACTTTCTCATCCGGGAACGCAAAGTACAAATCACATATGCTATTGATATTGTAATGGCATCAGGCAATAGATATCTACAAGGGAAGTACGATAGGTACTTAGCCTACAAAAGAAAAACGGAAGTTTTGGAGAAGTGGCGATTTATTTCTCAACACGATATCCTCTTAGTTTGATACACTTGATCCAGCAATGCTCCAATCCATCTGAAAAATATTTTTTTCTCGATGTCTGCATATAAGGTTTCCGTGGCGGCAATAACCTCATCGTTCGACTCAAATTTCTTTCCAGCGAGTGACTTTTTTAAGTTTGGAAACAAAAAGATGTCACATGGGGCCAAATTTGGAGAAAACAGTAGATGGGGTAGCATTTCGTCGTCATGGCGATGGCAGAAGTGTCAAGTGGGTGCGTTGTCATGGCGAAAGAGCTCTTTTTTCTTCGCCACATGGGGCCTTTTCATCTGTAGCTTAGCGTCGAATCGGCCAAACGATTTGGTATACTAGAGTTCTGTGACCGTTGTCTTTTTCCAGGTAGTCGCTACAGATCACACCCTGTCAACCTCAGAAAAAAGTGGCCATCACTTTTTTGGCCGATACAACAGTCTTTGCGTTCTTTAGAGCACGTTTCTTGGGTGAAGTCCACTGTTTCGACTGCTCCTTGGTCTCTAGTGTATACCAATGGAGCCATGTTTGGTCAACGATCACAAAACGTACCAAAAACTCCTTCAGATTGAACTTAAACAACGTCAAAAACTGCTTTGAAGTGGTCTCAGGGTTGCGTTTGTTGTCCGGAGTGAGCAAACGCAGCACGCATCAAGCCAATACCTTTCTCATGCCCAAGATTTCATACAGGATATAATCTATGCGGTGTTCTGGGATGCCTACTGCCTCAGCTTTCTTGCACATCTTCAATCGGCGGTCTGCCAAAACAAGCTCGTGGATTTTTGTCATATTATCCTCCGTGGTGGCCGTTTTTGGGGCACCTGGGCGTAGCTCATAAAAACCGACATGCAACCGCGTTGAAACTCGTTAAAGCAGATTTTTAACCATCGCTATCGAAGGAACAGGGTAACCTTTTTTGTTATTGGGAGGCGAATACCATTTATGCACGGAGTGTGGACTACCATGCTCGCAAGCATCTGGATTACTCACTAAACACAACCCCTGTCAACCTGAGGAACCCAACTTAGAGCAGAGCCACTTTAAACAGCATCTAAGCGCTCTTTTCTTTCGCCTCACCATTTCTCTTCCAAAAACAAGAATCGGATCACCGACTGATATTGCTCTTTCTCCATTTTACAAAATCCGCGGACACACCCGCTTCCTCACGTGGTGAAAACAAAACTACGGGTCCGATTAAGCTGAATTTTTGACAGTAGCTGTCTACAAAATTTTACTATATGATAGTGAATCTTTCTCGTAATAGCGGCAGCATCGGGCGGTTAGGCTAAGTGCTTATTAGACCGCCTTCGTAAATGCTGGTTGAAGAATTGCACACTAAGATCTGAATGCCGTTAGATCTGGTTATGAGAGGCAGGGGCTGTTTGCTAATCCACAAGAAACAGGATTGATCCTCAAAATAAAAAATAAAAGCACTGGTAGCCTTACTCCACCTGCTTTAGCTGAACAAAGCATCAACTTATCACAGTAGGCTTAATATCTGGGAATTAAGGATAACATGCGTGTGAACTCCTGACACTATTGTCGAACCTTAAGCTGCAAAACATAAAAGTTGCTGCTTATTTGGAGGCCGGGTTATTGTGGTATTGAAAGCAACAAATTGGCTGACGTATGACAAAACAAAGATAATCTTCTACTTGAGTCGGGCGAGAGTCTGCCACATATACATCAAAAGCCATTAAAAAGCATACCACAGATAATAACTTATTATTTGAGCCCTCAATGAGCGCAATTCCGTGGATAGCACTTTCCAATAACCACCATTATTGCTAACGTTATCTTCTTTCATTTTTTTGGAAATTACGAGGCTGCTCAATATTTCTTTTCATAAAAATACCTCTCTAACGATAGTGATCTAAATTTCAGATCTCTTGACAAAAAAAATTGTGCCCATGTTCAGAAAGCTGACTCAAAATTCACTAAAATATCAATGACTCAAAAACTGCCAAAGCATCAAATGACTGATTATATTCAACATTTTTTTTTGTTTTTTTTATATTCGGTGTCGGGCATTTAAAAAAATTAACACCGGCCCGATTGAGATGGAGCATAACAAATAAAAGAATATTTTAAATAATTTAGGCCAAAATTTTGCAAAGACGGGTGTCAAAATTATGTACTGATTTTTCTGGGCGAGAAATGTTCATATATGTTATCATCTTTAGCCAGATGAACTCGATGTGGATAATCCAGTTTAAAGATTATATCAAAAACTTTAAAGTCGTTGATCTTGCACCATATTCGATTATCTTAGGAAAATAGTTATTTTTAGGGATTACCTGAGAGAAATAGTTTTTATAGGCTCAACTTACAAAATGTCATGACTTTTGAACCCTTAAGTCAGTAATGATTTTTACATTTATAGTTCCTGAGAACGTTTGTTGCATTACAAAGATGAACAAACAAACAGACAAAGATCGCTTTTATCAATGTAATTTAAAATTATTTTTCTAACCCTGAAAAAAGAATTCATTATGACGAAAAATAAATAAAACATCATTGATTCCCTTTCTCACAACTTAATGCTTCCAAATCTATTTTTGACCATTCAAACTCTCCTAGAACCGGAAATAATTAAGAAAAAACCCTTTTATAAAAGCCCTTGGAATCCACACGAAACAAAAAGAAAAGCCCGAAACAAAAACAAAAGCTTTGAAAAAAATAAATGAATGTTTTCGTTATCTATCCACAGAGCTCTTTATTTCCTAAAAGGTAGTGGGGACGATAGCGAAAGCCACAACGACAAAATTATATTCGAAATCAAATTAATTTCCCGTCAGTCCTTTTTTTCTATTCTTGAAATTAAGTGTTTACTCAGTAGTCCTATTCAATTATTTGGCTACACCACGAGCAGACCGAAACGAATTGGTTTTATCTTTTTGAAGATGATCATCATCTCTTCTCTTCCTTGAGAAGCGTATAACGTCGATGTTTCCTTTCCAATCAGCAACATAAACTCACGGTGCTTTGGTATTCGATGGAGCCAGGACGATGGATGAGTTTCGCCGCTTTGACGGTGGGAGGACATAAAGTACCACTGAAATGTATGAGCAACTTGGCTACGCATTGTAATGTATAGTAAATAGTCGTGGCTTTGGGGAGGGGGTTAAAGCATGGGAGACCGAAAAAATCGAATCAAGGTGAATGGCTTTCTAGAGTGTACTTAATGTCGTCGTTGGTTCAATTGGGATTAAGTTAAAGTATCTAAACGGAAGTGAATAAATAAAAAGACGACAACGTCGAGTAAATAACTTAATGCAAAGCGCGTTCCATGCCGGTGGCTGCAGGGTGGATAGATGATGATGGCATTTGTCTGGTGAGAGTGAACCGTGCAACGTGAGAATGTCCCCCGGCACCATGGCTCGTAAGACAAGAAGGATTGACGCTGCTGAGTTGACACTGCGCTTGGAAAGTTGATGAACCGTTTCAGTTTATACAATATTCAATGCAGCTGGAAAAGTTTTTATAAAAAAAAAAGGAAAACAAGCGGAACTGTAAAGGATCTCCCAATGGTGCAACAAAGCTTGTTTTTGGATTTTTCTTAAGTACCCCATTTCGACAAGTTTAAGTTCAGAGAATTTGGAAAACTTCATTTTCTGCTTGGCAAAAGCTTCCTTTGTTCTTTCACTTCTATGAACAACTGTTTAATTGGTACATACTGCTCAACCAACAGTACACCCCCAGATTTAGCATGAGCGAATACGTAAAGAAAGACAACAACGACTATTACTATCGTCCTTGTCGTTGCTGTTCGTTCATCCTCATTGCTAGCTTTCCTCATCACCACCACTGTTGTCGTATCTTTCTCGTCTAATCTAATATTCACGATATCTCCGGTAATTTAATTCTTAACTAAGTTTCGACCCATAGGGAAAACAAACCAACGACAACGACGTTGACTGCCGCCACCACTACTGCTGCTGCTTGTGCCAACACCAGCACAACAAGGACTTTAATTCTGATGGCAACTGAAATTTCTCATCACAGCAATGGGAACAAGAATGAGTCTAATACCGATCTCTCAACTTAAGAACATTGAAGAATGCAATAAACCACCACCCGCCCGGCCCCTAAACTACAGTTTTGTTATGATTCAGGACTTAGATTCCTGTCTCCCTGTGGACAACTCACTGCACACTAGTAAGATACTTTCGGCTCAAGGCAAACAGAGGATACTCGCGTCTGTGTGTTTGAGAGCGTTTTCTTTGGAAGGATATCACAAACTGAGCTTGATTCCTTTCTATCTGATAAGACCGAGAATCCTGGATGGGGTGCTTTATCACGCAATATCCATTTTCATTTTCTGTCCAAATACTAAATCGTACCCTTGCACTGACGCAAAGGTATATTAGGACAGAAATGTCTCAACTACAGACCAAAAAGAGGAAGCAATTCGCAGCAATACGAAATGAAGTGTTTTGTGTACCAAACCCGATCCATTTTGTCCATTTTATCTGTAGACGCCTGCTTCGTTGCTTCTTCCGAGTTCAAGTCCGAGATACGGTCCTGTTTGCGAGGGATGTGGGGATATATGGTGTATCTGCTTATGAGATCTTCATGCACGTACTGAAATTACGTACCTTTGCATATTGAATATATGCTAAAAGCATTCCTAGGACATGACACAAGTTGTGTACGTTGCCGATTAGTTGGTGTTGTGGGAATACAAATACGCAACTATTAAACGTACATATTTTGCATACATTAGAAACGACTCATTCTAAATGTAGAAGTTCGATGCGAGAAGCAGGTGAGTGGAGATGAAGTGCAATTCACTCAGGAATTTATTGAATGAATTGTAGTCCTGGCATGTTTTATACCGGTTAGCATTATTCTCAACGTATGAGTGGAAAATTCTTCGTGTCCCAAGTTAAATTTGTAATACTGATCAAGTCTAAAATAGATAGCTATACATTATCTGAGGCTTAGATTTGGTAAAGAAATTGTTTCAATTTGATCATTTGATGTGAATTTGTTTTGTATAAAATATTTCATATTGGAGGGAATTCTAAGGGGTTTTGGCCCGAATATTTAATTGGATCAATATTTATATCTCTAGACTAATCAGAACATTTTTGACTATTGTGCCGTATATCCTGATTATAATTGAATTCTTCGAATATTATCCAGTTGGGCATATTCAGTAGGAATGATATTAAAGTGTTTTTTCAAGCTTTTATTTAAGAGACTAAACTGATAGGCAAAAAATAAATTTAGATAGAATTTATCGTAATACCTTGGTTCTGAATGGATCTTTTTTTTTGTTGTACAAACACTCTTAACGAAAATGTTGAAAATCACATATATTACAATATACGAAAGAAGGTGCCATAATTGATTGTTTAAAAAAAACCGACAGAAGTGCTTTCCTAATCACAAATGCGTAATCATACAAAAAAGGCAGTGATATTTAAACTCTGCTTGAAGTGATTTCACTCAAATATTTGCAGTTTTTTGCCCTATAGAGTATCAAAATACCACCCGGGTCAAAATATTAAGTCTCCTTTTCATTGAAAACGTCTTATTTTAGAGGCTTTGATGATTCTTATTTCTACTTATTTCTAGAATAAGTTTATTATATACCATTTAATAGCTTAAAGCAATGCAGAGCCACAGCTACAGTGACATTTACCTATTTAAAAGGCTCACAAAAGGACGATTCTTAATGAATAAGGGTTTTAATAACATACCGAAATCAATAGCCTTTGCTCCAAAATGAAATGATTCTCCTTCTTCTTCGTAGCACCACAGCCTTTCTCGGGCCTTTGCTCACAGCTAATAACGCCTCCAAGTGCCTCGATATATTGACCGAGTCCTCCAATTTCGCAATCCCAACAAATACCTTCCTGGGTATCCTTTGTTCGTCCATATTATTCATGTGGGCAGCCCATTGCAGGTTTTCCGCAGCCTTGCAATTATTGTTGAAACGTCTGGCCAGTCAAAAATTTCATACTGCTCATGGTTGTATCGAATTTGCCATCAGTCCCCGTCTAGCTATGCTCCGACTATTCTCCTCAAGATCTATCGTTCAAAGGGGTTCAATATATTTGTGCATGCTTGGGTTTTACACCTATAGCGTAACACAGGTCTTATCACAGATTTATGTACTTGCAACTTTGTTTTCCTGTGCATTCAGCTGGTTTTAAAGGTCGTCAAAACTGAATAAAATATTTTATTTTCGAGGTGTATTACTCGGCGTATTTTGTCTCTTTCACTACCGGTTCTCGTTATTTTGGCGCGTAAATACACAAATTTCCTCACGTTTTCGATACTGTATTCACTAAGTGTGGCATTTTGTGGATTTACGGTATTTTTCTTCGATTGCGTCATGAGTTTCGTTTTATTCTCATTGATTTGTAGCCCTTCTAGCTTTGCTTCGCTGTCGAGTTTCAGGAAGAGTTCTTTTACAGTTGTTAATGACCGTGATAAAATGTTGATATTGTCCGTATAGGTTATTACTTGGCTTGACTTGTATAACAATGTACCACTTGTATTGGCAGGTAGCTTCCTTATAACATACTATAGAGCCAAATTGAATAGCAATGAAATCAGCCTTTCTTCCTGCTTTAGTGCGATATTTGAGTCAAAGGCATCGATGAGTTGGTTTTTCATGCAAAATTGGGAGGTGGTTGCCGTTATTGTCATTTTGGTAAGATGGACTAATTCGGCAGGGATGCCAAAGCAAAATATTATTTGGTACATAACGTTGCAATCTATACAGTCGTATGCTTACTTCATGTCAGCGAAAATTTGGTATTCGTCTTTGTTGAACTCCCAGCATTTCTCAAGTTGCCGCTTGACAGTGAACAATTGGCCCATCGTCGATCTATCTGCTCTAAACCCACCTTGATACTCCCTTATAAAACTGCAAGCGTATGATCTAATTCTATTTTCTAAGATGTTTAAAACTATTTTGTACGCCATACAAAGCAGTGATAAGCCTCTAAAATGTTCATACTGTAGCTTGTCACGTATTTTGTGGATAGGAAATACAACTGATTGGTACCACTTTTTTGGCTTATGTGCTGGATGATTTTGTAAATAGCCTCATGAACACTGCTGCCACCATATTTGATGAGCTCCACTAGAATCTCATCGATGCTCGGCGTTTTATTATTCTTTTGGGCTATGATGATGGAACAAACTTCATTCAGAGGCTAATGGAAGCTCCCCGTAGTCATCTATAGGCTCTGATGTTCTGGAGCTGTGCAGAGGATTAAGGAGGTTCTTGAAACATGATGCCCATCTTTCCTTAATCTCAGTCGCATCAGCGATAACATTACCGATGTCGTCACAACAGAGCTTGATTTCTGGCTACCGATCACGTTTTAGGCTTAATACTACATTGAATGCTTGGCTTGCGTTGTTCCTCCCTAGACTTGCATCGATGCTTCTCAAATGGAGGTCAAAGTGTTTTCTTTTCTTACTTCAAGTATCTTAGTCATTACTCTTCTGAGATTTTCAGAGGGTTCTGTCTTTGTCCTGGTTTTCCTTCCTAAGTTTTCTTTGTTTGCTTTTTTTAACGCATTCTGGGACTAATCATCGAACCAATCAGTATTCTTCCGTCTGGCTTGATGTCCGATTGTGTGTTCTGCCATGGTCTTACTAGCCGCTTTCACTTCCATCCAGAGCTCGTAGCTTGTTTTCAGCGATGCTTCTGATAAGATGGGAGCCAGCTGGTTGTCGGGTGTCTTCGTGGAATTTTTGGCCACATACGCTGTTTGGAGCCTTTTGACGTCAAATTTTTATAGCAAACTGGGCTTTGCCAAATCTGCCTTTGACGTATAACATCAAAAGCTTAATTTAATCAAGTAATGATTCGAGGTACAATTGGCTCCGCGGTATGTATGGACGTCAAGTATACTCGGTGCCCAAAGTTGTTGGATCAGAACATGGTCAATTTGGTTTTATGAGTTGCCATCTTGCGATACCTAGGTCATTTTATGAATGGGTCGATGAGGGATGCAAGTCAAAAGTATGACTAGATTTCTGCTACATACAAAGCTAATCAGGTGCTGGCCGTTCTCATTGGTTTCATTGTGGAGGCTATATCCTCCAGTTATTTCCCGATGAGATATCTTATTGCCAACTTTAGCGTTGAAACCACCAAAAGTTATTTTTGTATCGTTAAAAGACAATGGGTCGACTAATCGTACCAAATGTTTGTAGAACATCTCCTACGTTTCTTCGTTTTTTTCTTCAGTCTAGGCGTGTACATTAATCAGCCAAATTTTGAAGAACTTCGCTTTTATACGGATCGCACTCAACCATTCATTGACTGCCTTAAAAATAATAACGTGCAATTTTAACTCTCTATCCACATTAAAAGGCACTCCGAATTCTGATTTTCCAATAGACCTCCCAGTTTTGAATATTGTGAGCGAAGTCATGTCTTGAGTATCATTCCTAGTCCAGTTCGTTTCCTGGATTGTCAGTATTTTTTATTTATATTTATAGCCTGTTGTAAAAGGTCCTTAACTGCGCCAGGCTAATTGAGTGATCTGATATTTCACGATCCAATGCCATAGTCTTTTCTTCCGTTTGCGAGGTCGTTGCCGAAAGTCCAATCCATTCCGAGGACCTTCTGCAGGTTCCAAAACTTTGTAGGGTTTTTCAGGGATTGGGGTTAGCTCATCACCCAGCTTCCATTCCGTTGGCATGGTTATTACTTCACTTTTGTTATCAGGTGCAGAAGACTCACCTTTACCCACTAACGTTCCCATAAAGGAGATGTAAGTAGGACTTAGTACCAGAGCTGTAGATGTATTTACAGTTATTAGCATTTCTCGGCATTCAATGTCCTACTTTTTGGGAATGAAATTATTGGGATGATTTACTTATGATCAATATGTTGTCAAACAAGAAAGTCTTCCGATACCCATACACTCTGTGAACAGGCTAAAATTCTAAATCTATTGTATATTATACACATGCTAAAACTTTTAGCATCTATTTCGTACACGGAGAGGATGCAGGTCACAAAATACAATGTTTGGGTGGAAATGGAAAAGCGTTGCTTCTACTTATAGATATAGTTTTGGGTATAAAACATTTATTTATTTATACTGCACAACATAGAATTAGTACAAACTATATTCACTGGAAACTTTTCCATATGTGGTTGACGTTTTTTTAGGGTTTTGTAAAATAATTTTACAAAACCCTTCTAAAATCGCGTCCTCTCTGTCCGTCTGTCCGTCTCTCTGTCCGTCCGTCCGTCCGTGTGTCACAGCAGTTTTTCTCGGAAACTACTTAAGCTAGAAACATCAAATTTTGTATGTAGGTGTAAAGTGGTGTTCTCTTCAAAGTTCGAATACAAAAAAATTTTATAAGGTATTTAAGGGGGGTCTCCCCATGTAGGGGAGTGACACCCCGAAAAAAAAATTTCATTGAAGGTGGCCGATATGGGTATCAAATGAAAGGTCTTGATGAGAACTTTTCAAAACAGGTCTTTGTTTGGCAAAGTTTGCTTCGAGGGGCGCACAGGCTGGGGAAATACACGAAAAATTTGTGTCCCCCCCCCCCCCTCGCGATTGGACACCTGTGATCCGAAAAATCTGAAAAAAATCAAGAATGTAGGCCTTGGTGAGTACAACAACAACAAATACGTTAGAACTCGCAATTCACTCAACTTTGTTAGTAATAGTATGATTTATGGATTTTATGTTTTCTTGAATAAAATCTTGACGGTACCCTTAAATTCTATGAAATTCAGTACGTAGATGTCTGTTTATAAGGTTAATCTATCCTGAAAGTTTCATAAAGATTCATACTTCATATTAAGCGAAGTTATAGCGGTTTGAATTTTCCTGTATTACTATGGAACAATATGCGCTGCATGTATTACTATGGCAACATATGGCTATGGAACAACATGCGCTTTTTACCGACTCAGACACGACAGTTTTGCTAGGATTTGCATGAAAATTTCAGGAATGATAGGTGTCATGAATATCTTTGCGAATCGGTTCAGCTAGTGGTATCAGTAATCGTAAAACAAAATGGTGGCTGTTTTAAATGCGAAGATTGAATAATTTTGAGTTATTTTTTCCCAACTTCAACGTTTAAGGTGCATGCTTTGAACACTTGATTCAATTTAATGAATGACTGAAGATGAGTACCTACAATTAATACTCATAAGCGAAGCAAGTCAAGGAGGCGGGAGAGAGCTCCTAGCAAAAGGGCTTTGTAACCATTTTAGGATTCGAAAAAATTGGCTTTAATCGATGATAACAGTACAGGAGAGTGGCTCCTGAAAATAAAAATTCATCAAACGTAGCCAGTATGAGTATGAAATGAAAGTTTTCATGGGAGCTTTTCAAAACAGTTGTTAAACTGTCAGTTTTTGCTTCAGTGGGGGCACAGGGGGGAAATACATGAAAAATGTGTTTCCTCCCTAGCGAATGGATATCTGAAATAATTATCAAGGGAGATATTTATGAGTATAACAACAACAAAAATCTCAGAACACGAAATCCGTTCAACTTTGTTAATAATAGTATGATCTTCGAATTTCATATTTTCTCCAATAAAATCGTTTCTTGATTTTATTCGATCTGCTGACTGCATTTTGTATATTGAATACAAAACCCTTCTGACATGACCGTAGGTCTGTTTACCCAACTTGTTTATTGTGTGGAAAAGCAATAATTTATTTATTTATTTATCTGTAATCTAATTACATTATAGACAAACAAAGAATAAAGCAAAGTTTATTCAATCAACTAATCCAAAATGGAAAATTAAATATTAAAAAAATAAACGCTATCAGAAATGGAAAAATCATTCCACGAAGTAAAACAGAAGAACTGATTCTTTAAGTTTTTTTTTTTTGGATTCAACATAAGGTAGCAATACCGAATGATTACATGGTAGACGTACAGCTGGCAAAAAAACAAAATATCAGTGCAAGCAAAGGGAAAATTGAAGGCTGCTGAGGATCTAGTTGGACGTGGGGTATTGGAAGCAAATTGTGATAAAGCTTGAAAAGCAGGCCTTCATCGAGAGAAACTCTGCGAGAGACTAGTGAAGGAATGCACAGAAAAGACTGAGATCACAATATGTGCAATATGGAACACAGAGTTTAAAAAAACAGGAACCGAGTAAGCCTAACTCGCACAGATTCAACAGCATCACTTAGGTAGCCTTGATGCAGACTCCATACATGCAAACAAAACTCTAATATGCGATCATATATATCTCTAATCTTTTCTGAATCTGAGGATGAAACCTGACATACGAGATGCTCTAGATATTAGATGAGTTATATGCTGTCCAAAATGAAACTTGCTATCAAAAAATACTCCCAAGTCCTTGTGGGACACCACACATACCAATTAGCAATCGCAAAGTTATGATCAAAAGAAGACTTTTTAAGGAAGTAAGTCATCTTGTAACGCTTGCAAAAATTTAACTTCAACCGATTAATTGTACGTCAACCAGCTAATATATTGAGGTCTCTCGGCAGAATAATACAAACATCAGCAGATTAAATCACCCTGAATATTTTCAAATCATCTGCGTACATTTGTGAGTATGAATTGAGTAGAGAAGGAATATCATTGAAAAATACAAGAACTAACAAAGGACCAAGAATGGAGCCTTGCGAAGCTCCGGTACAGAGGTAAAATGGAGACAATTTATGGGCATTAGTTGTCATGACGCAACTCCGATCAGCTACAGAAGAACAGAACCAATGTATGATAGGCATACCTCGGCCGAATTTACCTAGTTGCTGCATAAGAATAAGATGATTAACTGAATCAAGGGCCTTAGAGAAGTCTGTGTAAGTGACGTCTATTTGGTTCCCCTTATTAAACTCAGCACCAACCTTATTTGTAAAAAATAGCAGGTTGGTGACAGTTGATCTAGCTTTGATGAATCTATGCTATTCGTTGGAAAAAAATGGAAGCAACAATAGATAAAGTTGCTTGTACACAATGCCTTCCAAACCTTTGTTAAAACAGGGAAGAAGTGTTCAAATACACTTGCTTTATCTCCAGATTTGAAAATGGTAAAGACATGAGCTCTTTTCCAGCAGATAGGAAGCAACTATCTGAGAGACATTGGTTAAATAAGATGGACAAAGGACACACAGCGAAGACGACAAAGATTTAGAAAATATATTGAGAATTCCATCTGAACGACAACCAATATTACCATCAAGACCATGTAATAAGCATTCAACTTCAAGAGGGTTCATATATGCAAATGGCGAATTCGTGATTGAACAATTGATGACTGAAAATACTGCAGCATTTGTGTCAGTATAAAAGAGGAGGATGTTGCGTAAAGAAATCAGAAATCTTCTCCACTATCAGATGGCATGATACTATGAAAATTCATAGAATAAGGCATACCACAGGACTTTTGAAGAGAATTTATACAGGCCCAGAAAGGCCTTTTATCACTGGACCTTTTGGAGCTCTCCACGTTAACTTGGAAATATTTATACAACAGACCATTTTTACAGTATTACCAAATATTTTTACAAGTCCCTACTAAAATTCCGACCTATTTGTCCGTCTCTTCCATCGGTGTGCCCGTGCCTCACAGCAAATTTTTTCGCAAACCACATAAACTAAACTGATAAAACTTTCTATGTAGGTAAAAAGTGGTGCCACCTCAAAAGCTGCAGTGCAAAAAAAGGTAGCCAATACTAATAAAAGCTTTTGTAGAGAAATGTTCAAAACAACTCCCAAACAAGGGGCATTTCCAAGGAGGGGGGCAGAGTGAGGGGAAATGTCCAAAAAATTTGTGATTGGATATCTTCGGAGAGGCAAATCAGAAAAATCACGAAAGTAGGTCTTTATGAGCAAAAGGCTAATAAATAGCTCAGAAGTTGAAATTCAATCAACTTTGTTAATAATAGTATATTTTATAAAATTTACATTATCATCTATAAAATAGAAAGGTGACCCTAAAATTTTCTAAAAATGTGTATCACAACTTTTTTATGTAAAGCGTTTAATGAAAGCTTCATAAAAATCGAGCCGTGAGTAGCTGAGTTACAGACGACTGAAATTTATCAATTATAATAACAACTACACGTAATACTATGTAAATTCACTTTCGCAAAGGACCCAATCAGTACAGATGTGTAAGGGATCCGGGTAAAATTTTAGAAATTTTTAAAGCATTGGTATGTTATCATGACTACTCAAACATTGAGGTCAACAGATTGAATAGTGGCAAACTAAAATACATAATGACTAAACAGTGGCTCACAGTTATAATGGAACAGAATGTATATATAAGTTTGTACCTTAATTATCTATGAATCTATGCCGTTATATTATGTGGTACCCCTAAAAGTCTCATTTTATAAGTTTCGTTTATTTCTCTATCGGTAACAAGTACAATGGCACCACGCAGTAAGCAGACATCGGTTGAGCAGAGCGAAACTATAATTTGATTATCAAAAGTGGGCGAATCTGTACAAGATATTAATGTGATTGTTAATCGAGCATCAATAACTATTTTTAACATCATCAAGCGGTACAAATATACCACAAACTTCAAAAATAAGCCAAAACTGAGTGGTCGCAAATATTTTTCGGATACAGATGAACGTTGGATACTAAAAAACGTAAAGAAAATCCACATACCAGTGCTCCAAAATTAACATCAGAAGCTAAGAAGTATCTTGGGAAAATAGCCAATCCTGAAACAGTTAGAATTGTGCTTAGAAAGCATCAGTTACATGGACGAGCACCTTGAAAAAAGCCATTTGACATACACAAACGAATGGAGTTTGCCAGAAACATGGTTAGTGGAGGTTTTCCTTTCTGAGAAAAAGTTATATTTACAGATAAAAATTAACTCAACATTTTCCAATCAGATTGGCAATCATATGTCTCGCGTAAAGCTAATTAAGTGCTCAAGAAGACAAACCTTCGTCCCACACCCAAGCACGGCTTAAGTTCAATAATGGTATGGTTCAAATATCCGCAGCTGGACCGGGTTTTTTGCATATAATCGAGGGAAATATGGACGAAATGTATTATTTGAATCTCTTAAAAGCAAATATAAAAGAGAGCGCTCGAAAATATCTAATACTTGTAGAAGAAGATTTCATTTTTTTATCAGAATAGTGACCCGAACCACAACGCTCATATTGTGCGCAGTTAGTAGCTCTACCATTGTTCTCATGTGCTTCAAACCCCACCGTAGTCACCTGATTTGAATGCTAAAGTGCACGTGTGGAGCTACCTGGTGACAAAATTAAAAAATCATCACATAAAAATAAAATGCACTTGGTAGCAGTCTTAAAAGAAGATTGAACAAAATTCTGCCATCATTCTATAGAAAATTAGTGCAGTCATCCAAAAATGGCTCCCAACTTAATATTAAAATTGAGCTAGTTTTTTTTATAATCCTAAACTTTTTATTAATTCAAATTGTGTTCAACTACAACTTTGAGGCTGAAGTTCTTGTTTTGTTATGTAATGCAATTTCTTTGGTTTTTGATTTGAAAGTTGCTAAAGTACGAGTATAGTATGGTAGTCCGCGTGGTCTAGTGGTTAGAGCACTAAGCCCGTAAGGCAAAGGTCTCTGGTTCGACTTAGTTCGAGTGATTCTTCGGACGGACTATAAGCCTGCTCAGTTATGATACGTGCTGGTTTAAAATCAGAACATATCGCAGCTGGGTGGACGGACACATGGCCAAAGCATGATAATGATCATATCACCTTGTGGATTGCCAGTACATTCGATCATGATAATGAGATGCTCTAACTATCTCTAAGCAAAGGCCCAGAAGGGGCTGAAGTGCCACAAAAAAAAGTATTTTTGTTAATAGTAAATGTATATCAATTATACTACTTAAAATAAAAAATAATGCTAGTAACCAATTTTTAAGTTAATTTGTTATTACAGTATAAACTTATACATCCATTCTGTTCCATTATAACTTTAAGCCATTGTATATCATTTTTCCAGCTCAATTCATGGAATATATATGTGAGCCAAGCTTTGATATCCAGAAGAAGTTGTTTGATTTTCTAATTATTTTACAATACCCTTCTGGTAGAAAGACTCCCCTGCTACTTTTACTTGTCCTTAAACAGTGTTTGACATTCAAAGAGGGGGCTAATGAAATTATCCACCAAATAATGGTACCTACGAGAAATCTACCTTCCGGCTGGTTTCACCAGCGGGATTTTTACGAAACCCTACTAAAATAGTGCCCTATCTGTCCATACGTCCGTGTGTCATAGCACTTTTCCTCGCAAACTATTCAGGCTAGAAACATCAAATTTTGTATGCAGGTGGAAAGTGGTGCTCTCTTCAAAGTTCAACTAATATGGGTACCGGTTAATTCGTGCGGTTTTTTTTTTTAAAATTGAAGCTTTATTATGAAAAATTGCTTTTGGACGATCGGAAATGATTTTTTAAGCGACGCCAAGTGAATTTGCAAATTTGGGATGAGTTTTGGTCGAGCAATGTCTCTAATTCGTGATCTTCAAATTTTGTTTCCTGTTTTTGGCATCATCCTCCAAGTCAAAATTGCCACTTTTTAATCGTGCAAACCACTTCTGGCACGTACACTCAGCTAGAGCGTGCACACCATACACTCCCACCAAAATACAATGACTTTCGGCAGCCTTTTTCTTCAATGAAGAAGTACTCCCCGCAAAAACACTTTATTCGGCGCGAAATTCGACATTTTCAGAGTAAAAACAAGTATTGTTGTTTACGTTTCAGCTAAATGACACATACTGATTCTGAAACTATATGAAAGTAGCTTTTCAACACATATTTGGAAAGGTGAATCACTGGAATAAAAATCAAGTTACGCAAACTGTTAGAAAACCGCACGAATTGACTGGTATTATGAAATAATTGCTTGAGTTGCATTTAGTTCACGTGTTTATTAAGGAACAACTGCAAGTGGTTAAACAGTGTGAAATAAAACAATCACAATTGACAATAACATTAATAAAACACATTGTTTTTCTAACACATTGAAAAACGCAAACTTCATGAACGTTTATGTTGAATTACATCATTCTAGATGTCTGCATATTGTTGGTTAAGTACAAAACCCTTCTGACATGAGCGTAGCTCTGTCTATCCGACTTGTTATTTATTGCATTTTGGGGCATGAAGATTCAGTTCCTGTGTAGTATTTAATTATTATAGATTTTCTCCTTGTTTTATTTTGTAAATGATAAGTGTTATTGAATAAACAGGCTGTGAATTGCTAAATCTCTAATTTATTCATTTCTTAATTTTGAATCCCGTTTCCTTACCATCTTTAGTGTTTGTTTTTTTCTCAATACAAAGTGGCCCAGGACAGGCAGTGGAATTGCTGAAATCAACACTGACACAGCTGAGCTCTAGCCAGATCAAGATGTTACCTGGGAATCAAAAGCCTCTGCCATATTTTAATCTCTCAGTTTGGATATCGAAAATAGAATTCCTCATTAGGTAAGCATATACAAATGTGGGCCGAATAATTGACGTATGTACAAAGTGGTTTTTTCGCCCATATATTTTTGAATATTTTGGCGCTTTGTGAAGAAAACGTAGAATTTAACAATGGTTGACCTGGATAAAGCTTCATTATAAGGAAGATTGACACGAAACTTATCATTCAGGACGATACCAAGAGCTACAATATTACCGTCTCTGCTAATCGTTGTGTTGTTGAAGTGAAAATCAGGCCAAATCCATGGTACTATTCAAGGAGTTGAGTTTAATTTTTAGGCGTGACGTGGCAAACTTTGAGGACATCTACTTAAAAGATGTAAGGTGCATCATTAAAAGCTGCTGAAAGATCTGAACAAGACCAAAATACCTTCCTTAATGAGTCGCAGAGAGGGCGTGCATTTTAGGGTTTCGTAAAACGATTTTAAAAAACCCCAGTAAAAGCCTATTTGTGCATCACAGCAAGTGTTATCAAAACTACAACAGCAACAAACATAAAATTTTGTAGACAGGACAAAAGAGATTATTAACTTTAATTTTATAATAACGGGTTTTCCAATAAAAGGTGTTATTTTTAATAGCCCGCTATTTCGGTAGATGTCACTTTTGAAGCTGCTTATTTTTTGACATTTAACAAGTAAAAACTACGTCATTAATAAAAATGGAACGATTTACGCTTCAACAACGCATTGAAGTTATTAAAATTCACTACAAAAATGGTGAAACTATGGCAGAGACGGTTCGTAAATATCGAACATTTTTGGGTCGTCGTGAAGCACATTGTCGGACCGCAACACAGAAATCGGAGGAAAAAATCGACCTGTTGGGACAACTCAGTGACGCGAAGAATAAAACCCGAGCATGTCACTCAAGAATAGCCGAGAATATTGCTGTTGTAGCCGAAAGTGTCGAAGGAAACCCAGATTCTTGGGAATGAGGCATTCCACAAACATCATACACTGTATTTTGCATAAAGATTTGAGTCTTAAGGCTTACAAAGTTCAGTTAACACAAGAACTCAAGCCGCCAATCATTAAAAACGTCGTGTCTTTGCTGATTAGGCCCTTGAAAAGCATGAAAATGATCCAGAATTCCATCAAAAAATCATTTTGAGTGATGAGGCCCATTTCTACCTTAACAAGCGAAATTGTCGCATCTGGGGCTTGGAAAATCCAAGAATTATCGTTGAAAAGCCTCTCTATCCTCAACGTGTGACTATGTGGTAAGGTTTATGGTCCGGCGGAGTCATTGGACCTTACTTTTTCGAAAATGAGGCTGGAGCAACAGTTACGGTGAATGGATTGCGCTATCGAGAGATGATTAATGATTTTTTATGGCCGGGATTGGATGGTATTGATCTGGACAATGTTTATTTTCAACAAGATAGCTGCGTGCCACACAAGCAACGAAACTATTGATCTTTTACGGGAAAAGTTTCCATACCATGTTATCTCTCGAAAAGGTGATCACAATTGGCCACCGAGATTTTGTGATTTAACCCCTTGCGACTTCTTCCTTTGGAGCCACGTGAAAGAGAAGGTCTACGCCAACAGCACAGCGTCGATTTAAGACCTCAAAGATGAAATTCGTGAGGTTATCGAGGACATAGTGTAGCCACTTTGCGATTTGGGTATGGAAAATTTCATGAAAAGGATATGGTGCTATAAGCGTGGTCGTGGTGGTCATTTGCCCGATGTTATTTTTCACTATTAACGGCATACCTTCTTCTTTATAATGAAATGATCATCAAACATTTATATTTAAGAATAGTTATTTTTCTTCTAATATAAAAATAATACGTCTTATTGGAAAGCCCTGTACAAGTATGGACCGATCTATCCAGATACATAATATTTTGTCATTCATATATTCTTGAATTTTTTGGCACTTTGTGGACCAAATGTAGCATTTTATTTGACTTATATACAGCTTCATCGTAATAAAGATTGAAACACAACTTTTGATTCACCACGATACCAAGGGAGAATCAGGCAGGAAAAACTTTTTTGGAGGGAATCAATCACGTAGTATTTTGTAAGCTTAGGTTAAAAAAAATCGTGTACCGTTCAAGGAGTTGAATCTAATTTTCAGGTAGATGATATGACGAAGCAAACTTTGACGAAATCTACTTAAAAGATGTGAGGTACATAATAAAAAACTGCTGAAAGATCAGAAGAAGACCAAAATACCTTCCTTGATGAGCCGCAGAGAGGGCGTGCATTTTGGGGTTTCGTAAAACTATTTTACAAAACCCTAGTAAAATTGAGACCTGCTTGTCCATCAACCTATTTGTGCATCACAGCAAGTGTTATCGAAACTATAGCAGCTACAAGCACAAAGTTTTTTGGACAGGACAAAAGAGATTACCAAGATTAAGTTTTGATACGAAGCACATTTTATAATACCTTAACACTTTACGGCGCAAAACGTGTTTTTGTTTTTTTTTAATTGAAAATATGAGATGCAGATGTGCATCATGGTGCAAAAACATATTAATATTCACGAGCTGTGGAAAGAACGGAAACAGTTATTGTTTTTACTAAAACATAAGGCTACGCCACACTTTGCACATTTCGTTTGGGCTGTTCCAGTATATCTTGGATATTTACACCGAAGCCTTTTGTCGATCCAAACAGGCCAGTGCCCTAAATGATCCAATCTGATATCTTTTGGCGGGATGTGCTGACAAGGCCCTTTTTAGGGTTTTGTACTAAAATACCCCATATAAGGGGGTGACCCCTCAAAAAAAAATTTTCAAAAGGGCTTTGTAACCATTCTAGGATTCGAAAAATAGGCCATGAATCGATGATTACAGTACAGAGGAGTGGCCCCTGAAAAAAAATTTCATGAAAGGTAGCCGATATGAGTATCAACTGAAAGTTCTCTATGAGAGCTTTTCAAAACAGTTCTTAAACTGACAGTTTTTGCTTCAGTGGGAGCACAGGGGGGGAAAAACATGAAAAATGTGTTTCCTCCCTCGCGAATGGACACCAGTGATCTAAAAAATCTGAAAAAAATATCAAAGGAGATATTTATGGGTATAACTATAACAAGTACCTCAGAAGTCAAAATTCGTTCAACTTTGTTAATAATAGTATGATCCTTGAATTTCACATTTTCTCCAATTAAATCGTCTTTGACATGTTTCTTGATTTTATTCGTTGCTGGTTACTGCATTTTGTAAGTTGAGTACAAAACCCTTCTGACATGAGCGTAGGTCTGTCTACCCAACTTGTTTCTTTTTGTCCTGGATGAGTGCTTCTACATCGCTAGTACGCCTCAGCCGGTTCGTACTTTTATATTTGGCTAAAGTTTTAGCAACTTCTAGTCAAAAATCAGTAGCATTTAGCACCTTGACATTATTTTCCGTGTCAGCATGAATTTTTCTATACAATAGCCAAGAATTAGTCATGGTCATTTCCAGGAAATGGTAAAAGAGCTTTATAAACCAACGTTTGCTCCGAAGTCTAATTTAATAATGACCCATTACGGAGTCCATGAGGTCTACACCTCCCATGTGACGATTATATTCTGCCACAATTAAGGGTCATTCAACATTGATTTGTTTCTTTTGCGACCTGTCTAATCTACTTACAATAAATGTGGGCTTTTTGCCAGCAAAGTTGGATGCTAGATTCACAATTTAATTATCTTTCCAGGCCACCACCGATATGTCAATACCATTATAGCTTGCAACCGGTTCAATTGATGTGCCTCTAGGCTGTTTTTTCTGCTGTTTTTCTTCTAGGAGTTTATAGTTCAGGATCCGGTTTCTCCGAGCGGTGCCCAAAGCTAATATACCACGGTGTGACAAGAATTCAATCAAGGGTAGCGATGTATAATAGTTATCAAAAAACAGTCTATAGTTCTGGTTGGCAGGAATCTCTCTGGCAAGTCGGACCACTACATTAGATAAGGCACCTTATTGAGGCTCGTCATCTGCGCATATATTCTCTTGGCCATTGTAAACTTCAAATTTGTAGCCATATCCACTTGCACCATAAATAACGAACAGTTTGAAGCCCCACCTGTGGGGTTTGTCTGGCAAATATTGCTTTAGAGCACTTCGTGCTTTGGTTGAACGCATTAGTTCATCGACAGACAAATGTTGTTCTAGAGGCACTTTTCTAAAGTTACGATTCAGCTTTTCAATTATTGGCCTGATTTTATAAAGTCGATCAGAATTTGGCTGACTATATGGTAACATTTTAGAGTTATCATTGAAGTGTAGTACTTGCCTCAGAAACTCGAACCGTTTTAGTGTCATTATCTCACGTATGTTGGCATAGCCATATTTCTGTGACCAGTACATTCGAACATTGGGCAGGGCAATTATGGACATGTAGTAAATAATTCCAATAAACTGTCTTATTTCCTGGCTTGTAACATTTATAGGTTTACTGGCATCTTTTTGCAAGCTGTACAGGGTTGTTTCGTCTCTTATGAGATCCACAATGTCGTCAGTAAATAAGTAAGAAAATACCTGGTAAGGCGTCTGTAATTCCAGTATTTCATTTGATAACTTGGAAGATCACCAAAACCTCACCTGGTCTTCATTTAGTTCTAAGTTTTTAATTTTTCCATATGATATTCGTTTTGGGATCACATGCGCTTCGTAAAGTTGTGTTGACTTTGGAGCTGGTACTGAGTACTGAAACAGCAGGCGGTATCTCACATGGTTGAAATGTAGTGCTTGTACTGGTCTCAGAGCTCGGTAGCAAGACGTCATCTTCCTGATCTTCTAGGAAGGGTATTTCTGGTTCCTCATCTGAATCTTGGCGTAAATTTCGATTTTCCAACATGTACGATGGATCGGCTACATCGTCGTCGTCTGAAAAGTCTAAGCCATCCTCACTATCTTGCCATTGGCTTAGAATAGTTTCTAATTCGACAGTTGACAAAGGCCTAGAGCCTGAACGCGGAAACCTCAAACTCATATTGAGCCTGAAAAGAGAAAATATTCCTCTCACGAAAAAAGAAATAAAATATAACAGTTTAGCGCAGTGTTGCATTACTGCATCAAAACAAAACTTGAGAGTATCTCTCTAAAAACAATCTAAACATTTGAATTGCATGTTCTTAGCAAAAACCAATAACTGACCTTTACTGTGCAGTAATTTCAGGTCAATATTTCCAAATAACCAATCAAAAAAAACAATGAAAATTTTGCGCGAACAACACAAACCGGTTCTAAAGGATCCGTCACTTCAAGTGGCCAAAAATTACAAATAACACCGTCTAGCACAAACGTGGGGAACTAATTCAATAGAATGCTTTGCTGCAGATATGCATTGCTGCGTTGAAAGGTATTTTATTCGTTGCTTTGAACGTCTTTGCTAGTTTGAAGAGTATGATGCAGATCTGCTACTCAGCGCCGTAAAGGGTTAAGGGAGACTATATGGAGATGTCCCGTAACATTTATTTTTACAAAATGTTTTGATAAACGCATTCAGGATCAGATTTCAAAATTGAGGTGACAAACGTGAGATAAATTAGGGAGTCAACTTATTTTTAAATTTGTTGGTACTATTGATTTTTTTGTTTTTTGTTTTCAACCATATTGTTTGGTATTTAGCTTTAGTTTTACGTACATATACGAGGTGTGTTCAAAATATATCGCAAATTTTGTTTTTTTTCAAAAATTATTTATTTATTCATGAATATCTATTTTGTCCCCTTCAAAGTAATCCCCATGAGATATTATACACTTGTGCCAACGGTTTTTCCAATCTTCGAAGCACTTCAAAAAATCATTTTTTTTTTATCTTGTTCAGCTCCTCCTTCGATGCCGTCTTTATCTCGTCAAGCGTAGCGTAACGTCGTCCTTTCATGGGCCTCTTCAGTTTACGAAACAAGAAAAAGTCACAGGGGGCCAGATCTGGGGAATACGGTGGCTGCGGCATCATTAGTGTGTTGTTTTTGGCCAAAAAGTCGCGCACAAGCAACGATGTGTGAGCAGGGGCGTTATCGTGGTGCAAAAGCCAATTTTTGTTCTCCCACAAATCCGGGCGTTTCTGGCGGATTGCTTCGCGCAAATTGCGCATAACTTGCAGGTAATATTCCTTATTGACCGTTCTTCCCTGTGGCAAGAACTCATGATGCACCACGCCTCTGCAATCGAAGAAAACTGTCAGCAAAACTTTCACATTCGACCGAACTTGACGCGCTTTTTTCGGTCTTGGTTCATGCGGCAGCTTCCATTGAAATGATTGAGCTTTGGTTTCCACGTCATAACCATAAACTCACGATTTGTCACCAGTTATGACCCTCTGGAGCAAATTTGGTTCGTCGCGGACAGAGTTTAACATCTCATTAGCAATGTTCATGCGTTGCTGTTTTTGGTCGCAATTGAGCAATTTTGGTACGAATTTCGCGGCGACCCGTCTCATGCCCAAATCGTTGATAAAAATCAAATGGCACGAGCCAATCGATATGTTTAGGTCCTCAGCAACTTCTCTAACGGTGATTCGACGATTGGCCAATACCATTTTCTCCACTTCATTAATTTTTTCGTCTGTTGTTGAAGTGCTCGGGCGTCCGGCACGCTCTTCGTCGTTCACATCTTCTCGGCCTTCTAAAAACATTTTGTACCACCGATAAACCTTGCTTCGGTCCAAGGTAGCTTCTCCGTATGCCACAGTCAACATTCGGAATGAAATGAAATTTGATACACGTTCTTTGATCCATTTTTTTGAATAAGTAAAAATCGAAGACGATTGAAAACACGTGCAAGTAAAGCAGCTATCACCAATTAAGTGAACATTCAAAATGGCCGAGCTTGTCGGCATAAGTGACAGCCATGAGTACTAACATAACGCCACAAAAAAATCGAAATTCGAATATACGTAACCCGCGAAAATTCAAAATTCGTGATACTTTTTGAACACACCTCGCATGAAAGAGCTTTGGATGATAACATTGCAAAGCATCTGTAATTTGGTATTCATCATTTGTATTTCATCTTATGAATTCGTATTTTGTAAGAAGATGTCCATTATGAAGAGAGATGCAACAAGAGAGTGATATTTTTGAAAATTTTGTAGAGAGGCCAGGTCAGTTTATCCTCAGACTGAAACAGAAAATTATGTGGAAAGAAAATCGAATTCAGCTCCTTTATTCGAATTCAGGTCTGGAATCACAAGGCATATTTCTATAAGCAACAAACAGAAAATTTGCAGGTCTCCTCTCAAAAAGAAAATAGCAATTTTGGTAGGGCTTTCAAAAATTATTTTATAAATTTTATAAAGAAATACGGCTTTAAAATACCCTAAAATAGATTCCTGTATATATTGTAGGCTAGCTCTAGCTTTAAATATCTAGTATTGCAATCATTAAATGCCTAATTTTTCTTTGAGAACATCGCAACCAGAAATGCTTTCACAAATTCAGCTGTTTTTATTGTCATTCATGCATTCATTCATTTGTTCTCGAATTCGAAAAATTTCATTGTAAATAGTACACCAGGGAGAATGTTTGCCGAATGTGTAGCAAAAATAATTCAGTATGCTTGTGGTTCTGTAGTGAATGCTGTGAAAATTACAAGACCAACATTTTCAATGGACGATATATCAGGAGGAATCTATGAGTTTTTGTGCAAATGGTCTCCACCTCCCTACCATTGTATTATTGTTATTAGACGAAAGCAAAAGGAAGAGATTCCCATGTACATTTTATTGTTACGCTTCGCGTATCGTTGAGTGCAGAATACAAAATTTTCTGTGTCACTATGAAATATCCTGTCACCGAATTACACTGAAATAAAAAAATCCAACAAAGCCAAAATGGGGTTCGTAGGGAATTTTATTTTATTTTTTTTTTGTCTTACATGCGGCTCAATGACAGGCGACATTGTTGATGGCGCGCAATGTTGTATGGGTGACACTTTTGTTGGTAAGGGGTAGAAGTGGCGTCGTCAGACATTAAAAATGCCGACCATTTTGCAAGCAATAGAAATCCTGTCGTCGTCTATGTCTGTTGATGACATATCACGCATTCATATCACACAAATTTTTATCCCATAAGGACGACAGAGGGTTGTCGGCGAAGAAAATCAATTTAGCAATCAAGTTGTTTGAATGTTTGTTCGTATGCATGTTCGGAATGGTGCCTGGTTGGGTTATGTTTAGTGTAAAAGCATTTTTAGTAGTCATGCCAGTTGCGAAAAGATTGAAGCTAGTAAACAATTTACTTAGGTGGAAAATATGTAGTTTAATAGCTTAGCATGGAATTCGTGGTCGGATATTATGGATTTATTTTTAGTGTTTGTTTATACCGTTGCGCTAATCGTAAGGAGTGCATAACGTGACTGGCAACGGTGTTTTTTTAAATGGAAACCACACATCGTCCTTTATGGGCTATAATCTTTCCATAGAAGGAAACGTTAGGAACATATTATTTCAATAGAATGACAAAAGGTAATCCTTTGATTGCTGCACATTTTCACAAATGAATCATAAGCGGCTTTTGAATACTCTTAAAAGGATACATTTCATAAGGCCATGCACCCCTCAGGTTAAGATAGATGACAAGCTAAAAGGTAGAATTGCTTTAATTTTTAAAACCCTAGTTTACTCTTTAATTACAGAACATCCCTTTAAAATGCCTGCAGCACATGAAGCAACAGATGTCCTACCATTCTATTTCCCTTCTCTTAAAGAACACAAGAAA
This sequence comes from Odontomyia ornata, assembly GCA_963969285.1. Classification (NCBI taxonomy): domain Eukaryota; kingdom Metazoa; phylum Arthropoda; class Insecta; order Diptera; family Stratiomyidae; genus Odontomyia; species Odontomyia ornata. Next base: position 58,239,968 of record OZ017739.1, on the reverse strand, counting down.
TTCAAAACTTGATTCATTTTCCATTTACTTTAAAATAAATTATTAAAACAAAATAACACGAATGTATGTATATTTATTTTATTAACCATACAAAATTTATCAGAGCAATTAGTAAAGGAAATTGAGGTTGTAAAATTGGTTGCTTGCTTAACAGTTCATCTACTTCACAACTTTCACCATGAAGTCGAGTGTTATATTCCGATGTAAGTATAACAAATTGTATAAACCTCTCTATGAACATATGAATAAATATATCAAAGTTTGATCTTAATTGTTGTCGACATTTATGTATACTCGTTGATGCAACATCTGGATAGCGTACAAATTAAATTCATGTTATTCAAAACTTTGAAATTCTCAAACATTGCAATCACGAGCTTGAGTCTGAGAATATGAGACCAATTTAATTTGAAACAAGTAATCAATTTCACAAATCTATGAAAGTTTGTCGAAAGCGAATATTTCAATTTTAGGAATGTAGTTGGATGCATCCGACAAATTGGCCTCAGGAGAGTTGACTGGAAATAAATTTGCGAATTGGAGGATAAATTTGGTGTATATTAAAGTGAGTATACGAGTAGCGTATAAGGAGTGAAGTTAAGGTAAAGCTTGCAGGTTAATCTATTGAAGTGAAATTTATCTATATAAATATAAATGTGCATAAAGATATAAGTTCAAAGCATTTTGCCAAAAATCATTTCCATCAAAAAATTATAAACACATCTTTTCCAAAGGAATGGATATTTTTTTCACAATATTGAGGACATATATTGCTCACAATATCCACAAACTAGAAAGAAATGAAGTCCTCTAAACAAGAAATTCTTAAAAATATTTTAAAGCACAGATTTTTGACTGAGGTATCTTCAAAAATAACTAAGCTCGTTGAATCGATGGTTTATCGATAGAACTGCTCCAAGGTAGAGGAATACACCCACACAATCTTCTTCATGGGGTAACATGTAGCGTACGGATAGAAGAGCAGCTACCAAATGACTGGTGGAAAATTATCATATGCACTTTATACTGGGTTATCCATTTCGTGGTAGGAAAGTATAACCCTGCCATTTGACATCTGTCAGAATTAAATGTCATGTAAAGCGTGTTTTTTTTTAGCTGCAGGTTTGCCATTTAGAATTATGGACCGTTTAACGGTCGAAAAATGCGTTAAAGTTAGTAAATTTTATTATAAAAATGGTGATTCTGCTGTATCAACATTTAGAGCTTTACAAGCCGATTACGGTCGACATTATCGACCTACATAGCAAACAATTTCGAACACAGTGAGAAAATTTGAAGACTCTGGGTCGGTTATTGATATTGCAAGGCCTATGCATCATCGCAACATTCGTTCTGCTGAAAATATCGCTGTCGTTGCTCAAAGTGTGGAGGAAGACCCGAATTTGTCGATTCCTCGATGTGCTCAACATTTGGGCTTGTCTTACGGCTCATTGTGGTGGATTTTGCATTTGGATTTGCATCTCCATCCGTACAAAATCCAACTCACTCAAGAACTTCAGCCTCAAAACCATACACAACGCAGAATGTATGCGAATTGGGTGATTGAACAACAAGCCATTGATAACGATTTTTCGAACAAAATTTTCATGAGTGATGAGGCTTATTTTTCGCTCGGTGGTTGCGTAAATAAACAGAATTGCCGCATATGGGGCTCTCAAAATCCTCAAGTGATCACAGAAAGGTCTTTGCATCTGGAAAAAGTGACCGTTCGGTGTGCATTATGGTCTGGTGGTGTTATTCGCCCGTATTTTTTGAAAACGATCAAGGAAGAGCCATTACAGTAAATTCTGACCGCTATGGACGGATGTTAACCGATTATTTTTGGAGAGAAATTGAAGATTATGATCTGGGAAACATGCGGTTCTAACAGGACGGAGCCACAAGCCACACAACACAGGCTAATCGAGTACTTTTGCAAGAGAAATTTCCAGGATGCGTAATTTCGAGATTGAGTCATGTCAATTGGCCCGCAAGATCCTACGACCTAACATCTTTTGATTTATTTTTATGGGGCTATGGGAAAGATCGTGTTAACGCGAATAATCCTCAAAATCTTGAGCAATTGAAAACCAATATTCGTGAAGTTATGGCCGAGATATTGCCGGAAATGTGCCGAAAAGTCATTGGAAATTACCTCAAAAGGATTGAGGCTTGTAAGAGGTCCCGTGGAAGACATTTAAATGATGTTGTATTTCATGTATAATGGCAAGATTCAATCTCCATATTTAATAAAAAATTTTGTTTCCATCTGAATATTTTATGTATTTTCTGTAGCTTTACTTTCCGAAGCGTAAAATGGATAACCCTATATAAAAAGGGAGATTGGGTGTGCTGTGAAAATTACAGAAGGATGGCCCTGTTATATACATCATATAAAGTTCTGTCTTAAGTGATCGAATGAAGACTGAAGCCATCATTAGAGAGTACCAAGGTGGTTTTCGAAAAAAACGGTCTCCAATTGGCCAGATATTTTCAGTGAAACTGGAGCACGAAAAGTGCTGGAAATATAATATTGATGTACACCAGCCCTTTGTAGACTTCAAACTAGTATACGACAGTGTTGACAAAAACGTCCTATATAATAATACCTGATTTTGACTTCCTAGCAAAACTCATACGCGTGCCTAAGGTTACAATGCTAAATACTGAGTCTTAGGTCAAAGTTAATGGAAATTTGACTAAAAGCTTCGCAAGAAATCTCAGACCTAAAACAGAAGGATGGGCTTGCCTCAATGTTGTTCAATATTGCTCTGGATTATGTGGTCAGGAAATCATCAGCAGATACTAACAAATTCATGCAACTAGTAGCGTATCTTCTTCTACTTAGCACTACAGCCCCTTTTGGGCCTTTGCTTGCCATATTAGCACCTCCAACTGTCTGGGCCCATTGGCCGCGTCCTCCAATTTCGAAATCCGAGCAACGATGAACTGTTTACGTCGACCGAGTTAGACCAGCGTTTCCTTGGCTTCCCGACTGGTCTCCGGCCTTCAGTTCTCTCAACGAATACCTTTTTGGGTATCCGTTGTTCGTCTATACGATGCATGTGGCCAGCCCGTTGCAGTTTTCGCAGTCTTATAATCGTTGAGACCACTGGCTAGTCGAAAATTTCACTAGTAGCGTACGCCGATGGTGTTAACATTATGTCTAGATCAATTTTACATGCAAGGGAAAAAGTCAGACTCCTGGTCAATGAAACAAACTAAATTCATGACCCAAACAAGGAAATGTATGCCTGTACGTTATAGCCTGACCTTAAGAGACTACAACCAAAATGTGGATAGCTTTCTTTATTAGAAGTCCATCTTGAAAGAAAGAATACATGAAGGGATGAATTGCGGAAAAGAATAAACGCAGCAAACAAAGCCTACTTCTCAGTAATTTCTATGCAAAAATCCAGAGATGTTAATAGGGGAAAATAAGATTCTTTTGTATAAGTCACTCGTAAGACCTGTGCTATTGTATACATGTAAAACATGGTGTAGTAATCGAGCAGCCTGTCTATGCAAACTGCTCAAAAGACATTTGCGGAAAAAATACCATTTTTTTTTGAAAATAACAACGTAATAAGTGCGGAACAATTTTATGCGCAACTTTTTAACATTGATATGTTCTAACCTGCACTAAATCACGCCACGACCATCAGCAGAAAAAGTTTTTAAAAGAAACAAATGAAAAAATTATATGAAAACTACAGAATAAAATTGATGATGGCAACCCCCTTTGCAACGAAATTTAGCGAAGCAATCGCTAGATTGTGTCTACGAAAAATACCTCCCTCATCCCCATGAAGCGGCGATATTTTTGGGAGGTTTACGATTAGCTCGCCAATTTCGGCCGCTATATTATTTTGAATTATTTTTTTTTCTTATTTTCACGTTAATCATATGTATAAATTGTATTCCAGATAATGTTTTTTTATATGCACTTGAATAATTTAAATTACAATTAAATATATATATTTAGAACTAAACTTATTTCCTTAGGAACAACGTCAACGAAGCGCATGCCAGACAAATGTTGCTTACGGTCAGATGTGGGACCAACAGCGCTATGCGTGATTTGCCAGCAGGCAAGAAACGATGACACGCCAGTGCGAATGCTACTATGTGGCCATCAATTTCATAATACTTACCTGGCTGAATACTTGCAAAATAAACGTATTTGCCCACTTTGTCGACAACCAGCAACTTGTGCCATAACACCAACTGGACTTGACAAAACACAAACAACACAAGGGACGATGCCTAAGCATAATGATCCCAGAGACCAAGGTTTGTCACTACCTGGAGAGGTTCGTCACTACCCTAGAAGGAGCCGGAACAGTGCCGACTGCTGGAGGACAGAGAACTAATGTGCTCGTAGATATGACAGACCTGTAGGACATGATGGCTTTATTGCAGACCTTGACTACCCGGGTAGCCGCTCTGGAGAGTAAGAAGGAGAGCCTTCGCAAAGCACGTCCCCAAACGCCTCTACCGAGTGGAACGTACCTAGCTCTTTTATGAGCCTGATGGCACCGGTATACCAGCCAAGACTCAGCTAGGTTTCATGACTGACATTAGGTCCGGTGGCTCCTTCGGAACGATGCGGAATTGATAAGTACATTGAAGCCGACTCAAATTTTCAGGACCATACAAGGCTGGAATCTTCATTTTAGTTGAGAACCACAGTCCATCACAGTCGGGGTCTTAATTGCCCAAGTGAAACCACTGATTAGTCAGATGTTGGCAAGAGACCACATGACGCTAGCCGGCTACTTGCCAATGTTGTTGCAAGGAGCAGCACTCGAAACATACTGGCGCATATATACCACTTCAGCCCACCGCTGGTCACGGTTGAAGGAAATATTACGTATGGAGTATCCTACCGTCAATATGTATGAGGAGATACTGAATAAAATCCAAGCCAGATGGCAATGAGCGGATGAACCGTTCAGCAAATTTAGAGCCGACGTTTTACGGCTCAATGAAAAACTGACGGAGCCCTTGACCCAAACCCAATTGTTCCAGGTGTTAAAGCGCAATTTGCGGCATGAGCCTTGCCGCCACATTGCGACGGTCAGCAGACAGGAGGGAGTTGAAAGGGGCTTGCGAGAACAACCATACTGGTTAATCAGACCTGGTCCGCGGTGCGGGATTTCAGAAGTGGCGCAGGAGATACACACTCCCAATCTGGAAGACACCGCCGGGGAGCCAGATGAGTTTGCGGTAGCCGTGGTGAGAAACCTCATGATCTGCTGGAACTCCGGACAAACTGGACATCGGTTTGTCGCATGTCAAACAGGGCGCACGGTTTTCTGCTACGGATTGCGCCATTCCAAAAAAAGGATGAGCGAGTACCCGACCACCTCAGTAGTACTCAAAAGCTCAACCGTAGGTTGCAAGCCTACTGCAAATACCAAACATAACAACACTACACTGGCATTGACACCAATTACTGCGAGGGTTTCTTCTCTCCCGGAGGCTTCTCAAGAGATGATTTTGTAGCGATCACTACATCAACCAACAGTCTAAGCCAGACGGCCTCTGGTTTGTGCACTAAAGCCCTATAACATTCGACTGCAGGTATACCGTGCGACTCGAGAGCAAATTTTTGCATCAAAAGAGCGTCAAATCCTGAAAATATGCAACATTGATGAGGTTTCCAAGAATGACACCAGGCCTTCCGCACCAATCAAAATGTTGGGCGGAATCGCTGTCACATTAATTGACACGGGTACAAGTATTAGCTGCCTTGCCTCAAGCCTCAGCTCAAAGGTACTCCACCAACAACCTACGTTGGTAAAATCTTAGCACCAAACATCCTATCAAGGGTAGATTGACAACACCCGCCACGATTAGAGATCAAACTAAAGAAACCACATTTTTCATCATCCTCTCACTGACATAGAATGAGTACCTTGGCGTCGATTTGTGGTGTTATATTTTAACACCACACACGCTCATGAGCTTACTTCTATAACCAAAAGACACAAGTTAACTCCTAACCAGCGACAACGTCTGGGAGTATCCATCGCTGCCTTTCCATCTTACGCTACGCAAGGCCTTGGCCACACTACTCTGGTCTCACATGTTATTGACGTTGGCAATAGCAAGCCAATAAAGCAGAGACACTAGGCCATCTCGCCAGCCATGGAAATGCTAGTGTACGCCGAGTTGGAGAAAATGCTAGAGTTGGGGATTATAGAGGAATCGCAAAGTGCCTGGTCGTGATCAACACAGTGACCGTTAGTGACGCTTACCCTCTTTCACTCATCGATGGAATATTGGGAAGACTGCTGGAAGCAACTACATGACGAGTCTTGAATTGAAGGATGCCTTCTAGCAAATTCCACTCGATGAAGGGTTGAGGGGGTAAAACCACTTGCACAGTGCATGGATGACCACATTAGTTCGTCACAATGCCTTTTGGCCTGAATAATGCTGCCCAAACGATGACCCAGCTGATGGACAAAGCCATATCACCTCATCTGAAATACCAAGTGTTCGTGTACCTGGATGACCTTCTACTCATTACAGAAACGTTTGACCAGCATCTTCTATTGCTGCAAGATGTAACCATGCATATTAGCAAGGCGGGGCTCATCACGAATGTCCAGAAAAGCAAGTTCATCATGACCAAAGTCCACAAACTAGGATGTGCTATCATACTTGGTATCACCAAAAGTGATCCGGACAAAACTCGGGCGATTTTTGAGTTTCCCTTACTGTGCGGTTGGTAATGAACGTTCATTTGAAACTACGCCTGGTTTCAGCGCCTCTATTGGACATGCTTCGGAATCTACTGTATGGAATGCTAACCCTACAGGGCAGGACTGATCTGGTAATTCAAAGGAGTGCAACTGCTATTGTTGGGTCATCGTCTCCGATACCAATAAAACCGACGGGGACTGGCGTTCTCGGGGTACCCAATTCATTTAGTAAAAATACTAGGACAGGAACTTGATCCGAAATAGTGGATATGTGTTCGACAACAAGACCAACTCATAGCTGCAAACCTCAACCCAGGAGGTATAGTCAGGTACCACGGGCAGCTGATGAGCCCCCATCTTCGTATGGTCAGCTGATTGGTTGCGGCTCTTCGGGAAACACCAGTATGAAAGTTGAGAGTTCCCTCAATGTAAACTGGAATCGATCTTCGAGGCGTTGATTGGTGCTTAAGCCAATTGCTATTTAATGTTGACCGTTGGGTTAGGCCTATTCATGGCATGTACTCACGCTAATCATAATCAACTACTCTATACGATATTTAAGAGAAAAAAATATTTTATAATCACAGCAGTTTGATTTTAAACCAGGATCTAGCTATTATTGAAGTTTGCAATTAGCTTCATGAAGAAATTGACAAGAACAGTAAGACACTGACTATTTTCATGTACATAGCCAAAGCGTTCGACACAATTTTCCACGACATCTCAATCAGAAAGCTCAAAAACCTAGCACTATACGGGAAATCATTGAATCTTTTAGAAAGCTACTAAGCGAACTAGGAACAATGTGTAAAGATTGAAATATATGCAGTGATTGGGTAAAGAACAAACCATATGGTATTCTGCAGGGTATTGTTTTCTCACCTCTTCTTTTCATAAACTATGTAAATTAATAGTGCAATGCAAATATTATGAATGGAAAAATAGTAGCATTTGCTGATGACACAGTTCTTCTTATTTCCTTGAAAACAAGGGATGAAACATATAAGATTGTAGAGCGAGCAATGCAAGCAATTGAATCATGATCGAATAGGAATTGCTTGAAATTAAACACAAACAAAACAACATTTTTGAAATTTTCTGCAAATAAGGTAGGGTTACCAATAGGATTAAACTTAAAGTTACGCGTTACTAAATGCCAAAATCGACATAGTGCCCAGTGCAAATGTGAACGGATTGAGAGGAACGATAGTACAAAACACTTACGACTAACAATTGACAGTACTCTTAAATGAAATCACCATATCAATAAAATCAACAGAAAAATTCGAGAAACGCTGCATGCCTTCAGAATAACTCGGTCCATATTATCGGTACAGCAGCTGTAGCAGGATTATTTTTCTATCTATTTGAAATACGCTAGAGTCGTTTGATATGGTACATATAGATCCCATGCATCCAATTGGGAAAGGACTCATAAGTTAGTTACTAAAACTATATATAATTTGCCAAATCTGTTTTCTTCTGAAGACATATGAGCATCATATATCAAATGTTGTTTGATTCATCTATCTAAATCAGGAAATGTGAGCAGAACCAATCATGAAATTAATACTAGGCATACCCCAAAACTACAAAATCCTGAAGACAATACTACCTCTCCTTTTCCAGCCCGTACATATTTAAGAAACTACTTGAAGGATCTTAGGATTTCAAATTTTTGTAAAATATTTGACTCATTTGGACTTAGATAAGTTATTTACTACTTCATTCATTTATTTAATCATTAGTACTTTTTGAAGCAATAGTAATGTGTGGTCCAACCATAATGCCTGATGTTAATTGTGTCACACCTCAACGTCAAGTTTTCCGCCCAACTTAATTTTGACATTTCTTTGTTTCAGGGCTCAACAAATTTAATCAAGGAGTGATTCACAATTGAGGAGCGCGTTAAGATTGTCGAAGTCTTTTACGAAAATGGGCATTCAAATCAAAATGCATCTCGTGCACTTCATGATTTTTTGGGCAGCATAATCGACCAAATGTGTCCACAATCGCGTGAATTTCAGCACATCGGGTCTGTAGGAAATGTAAAATCACCTATGCTTGCTCGCTTGGTTGGTTCTGCGGAAAACATTACTGTTGTTCGCGATTGTGTGGCAGAAGAGCCGTCAACCTCGACTTGTTGTGCCCAACAATTGAACATCTCAAGAACATCACTGATGCGAATTTCGAATAAAGATTTGAATTTACACGCTTGCAAGGCTTAATCGGCTCAAGAGCTGAAGCCTACTGACCATTTCAAGCGTCGGCAACACGCCGAATGGTTTGTTGAACAGACAGAAGAGAATACTTACTTTACAAAGAATCATTTTCAGCGACAAGGCACACTTTCACCTCAGTGGATTCGTTAGCAAGTAGAATTGCCGCATTTGGGCAAATGAGAATCCACGAATGATTGGTGAAAAGCCAATGCATACACAAAGAGTGACTGTTTGGTGCGGTTTATGGGCTGGTGGCGTCATCGGACCGTACTTCTTTTGAAATGAGAACGGCCAAGCAGTTAACGTGAATGGTGTTTGCTATTGCGAGATGATAACGGACGTTTTGTGGCCAGAAACTGAGGTTATGGACCAAGACAATATGTGATTCCAACAGGATGGTACCACTTGCCACACAGCTAACAAAACAATGGCTCTTTTGCACGAGAAATTTAATGGCCGTGTTATCTCACGTTGTGGCGATGTTAATTGGCCACCACGATCATGTGATTTGACACTATTGGACTTCTTTCTCTGGAGATATTTAAAAAAAGTGTACATCAATAACCCAGAGACAATTCAAGAGCTAAAAGATGAGATGATTCACCACATTCACGACATTGAACCTCAATTATGTCTGAGAGTCATAGAAAATATGGACCATCGGATAGAAGTATGCCACCGTCGTTTTTTGATTCTAAGGGCGCATTTGATTAGGCTTGGGTGCGCCATTCTGGGGCTAGCAATTTTGTCCTCTATAGCTTCTTTACATTCCTAAAGGGCTTACTCGGCTCGTTTCGTTGATTCTTTTGAAGGCTTGTGTCTCATCTCCTTAAAGTTTTCCGACACCATTTTTTTTATCACTCTTTAGTCGTAATCGTTCTTGTTCATTATGCCCACCGAGTTTTCTTTGCCCGTTCCATGGTTTTGTTTTTGCTATAGCACTACAGCTCCGTTCGGGCCTTTGCTTAGAGATAGTTAAAGTATCTCATTATGTTGATCTCACTGGAGGCGATAGGGTCAGTACTTTGAGGTGATAGGATCCGTATCACGTCTTGACCATGTGTTCGTCCACCCAACCGCGATACATTCTGATTTGAAACCAGTACAAATAATAACTTAACGGTCTTAATCTGCGCGAAGAATCACTCGAAACAATTCTCGGTGTCACCAACGGCATTCAAACCAGGAACCTTCGGCTTACGCAGCGAGCTCTCTAACCACTACACTGCGGGGACTACTACGCTACAAGATAGAACCCTAGCTTTTCCCTTGAGTTCCTTCACTATCTTTAAATGCTTCGTAGCCCTTGAATTTTTACAAAAGATAAAAAAATTAATGTAAACAAAAATGATATATTTTGTTGAAATGTATCAGAACAGAATTCGAGTCCTATGGACCAGTCAGATTTTAGCAGTTGTGAATTTTGCATTGTAGTCAAGAAATTAAACATGATGCAATCTATTCAAGAAACTGAATAGAGCTAGCTTAAGATTTTTTTTGAAAATTTTCCATAAAGGCCTTTGATTTGATACCTAGATTGGGTTCCTTTGGTAAAAAAATTGTTTGAGAATGGACTTCCTTTATGGTGAGATGCCCCTTAAGCACCTTATAATTTTTCTGTACTGCAACTTTGAGAGAGCAGCATTTTTGATATACTTACAAATTTTTAGCATTCTAGCTCATGTAGTTTGCGAGAAAACTTGCTGTGACACAGGGACCGACAGTAGGACAGACAGGTTACAATTTCAGTAAACATTTCAAAATAATTTTACCATAGCCAAAAAACTTATATGAAACTACTCCCAGAAAATTAATTGTATCCTGTTTAGGGCATTTTGAAGTCAGTTTTCTTTTTTCTCAAAAATTTGTGACACTACTAGTCAGTCAAATTAAAAATAAAAGAATTCTTAATTTTAAACCAATCAGAGTAGATTGTAGAAACAAAAACCCTACTTTTTTCAAACTTTCTTGAACAATTCAAATAAAAATATTAAGAAAACAGAGAATCAAATTAAAACAAAAAAAAAGGTATCCGACAATTTGATCGTTTTGATCGAAACGAAACCGGTTCATTTTGCTAAATTCAAATCACTTCTAGCATAAAGAAACTGACCAATATTTTAAACTAGTTCAACCAAAACTAAATCAGTAAAATATTGCGTTAGTGCGATTTTTCCAAAGGTAAATATGGTCAGTATTACAGTTTTTTGTTGTTTAAATTGAAATAAACCATCAATTTTTAAAACTAAGCCTAATTATTCTTTCCTGTAAGGCAGATATTTTAAAGAGGGATTCACGCGATAGGTAAGTGTCGCTACTAGATTGCAAATTTCTCCTAGAGAGATTTGCTGATAGTTTTTTTCACGGTATCTCATAGTTCTGTTGGCTTAGTTTTATTCTCTCTTCTCTTTTAAGCACTACAGCCCCTCTTGGGCCTTTGCTTAGAGATAGTTTGACTATCTCATTTTTATAACCGTATCGATTTTCGGAAGTTAGTTTGCTCAGTACCATGTCACCGTGTGTCTGCTCAGCTATGATATGATCTGATTAAATCAGTACATATCACCACTGAGTGAACACTCTTAGTCTGTCAGGAAAATCCGCTGAACTAAATCACGTTGTTCACCAACGAGATTTGAACTTGGGAGCTTCGGCGTATATGTCTCATGCTCTAACCACTACACCACACAGACTACCTTCAGCGTATGTGTCTCATGCTCTAACCACTAGACCACACAGACTAGTTTTATTAGCGTAGTTTATTTCTAGTTAATGAAGAGCAGATTAGGTATTACCACCTTAACGGTACGGAAAATTGGGAACACGTAGATATTGGTTATTTGGGAATTTTTCGCTTGTTTTGAATCAAAGTATGCAATATTGGTAGAGTTATGTAGAATTTGACAGTGGCTGAAAAAAATGTAATTGAGCAACAGATCTATCGACGCTTCGACCCATGACCAAATTCCTCTCTGAACTAGCTGGCCAGCTAGCAGCTGCCTATGGAGTAAACTGTTGAGTAACCAAATTAGATGACCATAAGGGTACGATTCACAAGCACATCTCTAGATTTCTCGTCTTCAAATCGTTGAGAGGTCAATTTAGATTCCCTAGAGAAATCACAGACGAGACGAAACCATTACACGTTCTAATCATTAAACAAACAAAATCCTAAAAATGAACTTATTCACAATAATTATTATAATTATTTTGAAGTGCGTTTGGAAACTATAAAAAAAAGGTTGGTCGGACATATGAGAAAGCAAGAATATTACGTATACAAATAATGTTTGCATAGGCTAGAAAATAACTATACTTGACCTAACCGTACTAGCTTCTGAATAGGACAATTGATTAAAATTTTAATAACTAACAAAATGCGAGGCTTGTTATATAAAAGGACACTCCATTAAACAGAGGGAGTGGTTTGCCTATGTGATGTATTGTTATGAGTGACTCTTGTTTCTCACCCGACCAAATGGAAGGAATCCTCGTGTGTACTATTCACGCCAGACCGTAAGAAACGAAGAAAGTTTTCTCTGATGGGACGCCAGAACAACGAGAACAAATGGCCGTCGACTGCGATTCTTTCGACCTTGTAGCTTCAATTTTCAGCGCCCTTGAACATCAGGACTCAGAATTTGCCATAGGGTTACTTTGCCGTGCCATGAAATTTTGGATCTGATGGAATATTGTGGCGGTGGCAGTTTGCAGGATATCTACCAGATATCCGGTCCGCTAACAGAACGACAAATCACCTATATGTGCCGTGAAGCACACAAGGGGTTGGAGAAGTTACATTCGATGGAAAAAATATATAAGGACATTAACCAAGCAAACGTCTTGCACAAGGAGATGCAAAATCGACCGATTTTGGCGTATCAGATAGATTACGGCGACGATAACTACAACAACTGCAACTGGCAGTAATGTTAGGATCAACATAAGTTCAAGGAATAAATACCCCCGTTCTATTTACCAATCAGACCCATTAAACATTGCAAATCAACCGAAACTATCTTGTTCACGTATGACAAATTTACGAATATATCCACGTATGCCATCAGCACTTCATTTTTTCTTTAAAATAAAAATTCAATAAATAAATAAGTAAACATTTACGAATGTGCTAAATGAAGGGAAATTTACATTTCAATTGCCCAATATGACAATAGTTTGACTACTGCTGGTAGTTTGCACACGGCTAGAAGAAAGTTCATTTCCCCCGAAAAGAATTTAAAGGGTTCCCGTTTGTAACGAATTGACGAGGGACCCGGGAGCGGCGATGGAAGTTAAAAAAAGCTTGGAAGAGATTGATCACGGATTTGATTCTCATCAATGACAATAGAAGGGTTGAGGTTAGTGGCAGCAAGCCATTTTACTGAATTAGTGATAAAAAAAGAAGTTCGAATCGGTAGCGGCCAGCAAGTACCTGGAAACTGTGGCAAAATCACCGGAGGCGGCGAGCAAGAATTTTGGATCAGCAGCTCAGTTATTGGGACCCTCCTCACGTGCGAAGATTCATAGCCAGTAAGTGAATTACACAATTTGAATAATTGTTAATAGTAAAAATACATTTTCATCTTTAAAATTGAAGCTTGAATTGTTGTGAATTTCGGAAAAGTTTTAGATTTATTTGAATTATTGTGAATTTTGGAAAATTTTTAGATTTGTTTTGCGTTGTGAACTTTGTTCACGGATAACGCTAAAAAGCAAGCAATATTGAGCTTTTTTTGGTAAGCCCAGTTGAAGGTTCCAGGTGGTCTCCTATATAATTTCGGGATACCACATCCTGATTTTTTCTGTCTCCCAGCTTAGTGGGATTTGCTTTCGGTTTTGTAGATAGGTTGTGCAGGTGGAATGCTTTTGGCGATCGGTTTCAGGTGCGGTTACAGTTTGTTTGCTGAAAATTCCCAATTTAGGTGCGGCATCGAAATTACTCCAATAAACTGTCCGCTCGCTTCGCAGTCAACGTGAGGATTTAGGGTTTAAGCGAGTGGCGCCCAGGCCCGGTTCTGGCAAGCAAACCCGGGGTCCGTAGAATCCTCAATCGGAGCACCATCGAGGGAAGGGTAACAGTATAAGCAGTAGTAATTTTAATCTGTGGCTTTACCTAAATCGAGTTAAGAAATTACATTTTTATAAGTTAATTTAATTGATTCTTTTAGAATTCTATATAAAAACCTTTTGATATGCCATATCTAGTATTATTATAATTTTCTCATTCACCAATTGATCGATAAGAAATAAGACAATTGTAACCATTAATTACACTTCAAACGCCAACCCCCATCAAATCCATAACAACGTCACTCTCACGTCCTAATTTCAATCCAGATTTATACAGAACACAATGTCAGTCTCATTAGTTGGCGCTTTAAATTCAACAGCATTCCCCACATTTCACTAAAAATCTCAACCCCAAATTCCCATTGCCAAAATGTCGGAAAGTGTCGAGACCAATGATGGATGATTGAACGTTGAATTTCAAAATTGAAATAATTCTCTTCGGAAGCGATTCATTGATCTGGAAGTAATGTCATCACTTCTATTGGTAGATGACCTAATTCAACGCTTCTGCCTTTGTAAATATCAAACTTACTTCCATGTACAGATATTCGTAGACGATGTGTAACGACAAAAATTCAAGGAAGAAAGAAAAAACATGGCATAGAAGGGAATTTTTTCAGGGGGTTTGTATATATTCGTAGATGCCATTGTAAATTCGTAGATTTTTTGGTTAGGAAATTGAAAGTGACAATAAATTCGAAAAATACATTACAACGTAGGAAGTCTTTTGTATAGAGAATCTGTGACAGGATACATATCGATAGAGGGTTACTCAATTTTTCAACGTCTAAAAAATTTCAGATTTCTTAGTAAATCCTTTGATTTGAGTACAAAACTAAAGCCTTGTTTGGTTATTCTGCACTCAACCCAATCCAACACGTGTGCTAAAGCTTAGCACCTTTATTCATCTATTCTAGCATACTCTTTAAGTTATCAGGATTCATCGATTATCATATCAACACTTTGTTACCACAGGTCATGTACATACGAGTATACTGTGATAGAGCTAACAGAAAGGTTCAGAGAAGTTTACACTTGAGTAAATTATTGACTTTAGGATTCGGGAAACAGCTTACTGTGAAAATACTTCAGCATAAAAGGACGCTCGTGAGCGAAATATCCTTGTGGCAAATGAATTAATAAGAAACATCAGAAGAAGGACCTTATGATTAAACGTCCTGGATAGCGAACTTATATATTAATAATTCCCTAGCAGCCATTACTTCCAAAATAAACATCTCTGGACTAGTTTTCTATACAAATACGAGTATGTAAAAGATATAAACGTGAGTATGTTATATAAGTCTGACTCCACAAAATGATAGTAATCTGTATGGGCATTGCTCTTTACAGTCATGTAGGAAAGTACACGAATTTCAAATGAACACTTTACGTCTGTCCTTGCTATTACTGGTGTTCCCAATTTCACTGCCTCACTGTCCCAGGCCAGTCTCATAAATTATTATAGCATAATTCTACAGTCTTATCCAGATTTATACATCCATATTTGGCATAAAACAAGATGTCTCCGAAGCCAAGGACCAAGCCAGAAAACGCGTCATTCTGAAAACTACCAACACATTGTATCATCATAATAGAGAAGAATTGAATAGAGGATAATGTCCTGGAGACATTTCTTACAAAAAAAAAATGCGCTATGGGCATCGCACTGTGATGTGTATATTGCATGGCAGTCGATAAGATACCGATCCAAAAAGGATGGGGCCAGATAGCAACGGAGGCTTCAGCTTTAGCTGCTGCAGCTCCATCTTTAACCAAGAACTCTAAAGATCTATTGAAATCAATGCGAAAAAGATATCCATCCTTCTTTCAACAGAGGAAGGACATTGCGACGACACTAAAATGAGATGTTAAAGAAGTGGTCGAGAGCCTCTTCGCTGAGACCATCCAAACCACAAGGCAAATTTATTATTATCACACTATCGAAGCCATGCCCGGGTGCGGACAGCAAAACGGTCGTTTGCAAAGAATGTTACGTTATTATGGGGTTCTGCGAAAGATAGTCTTGAAAATGGGCATCCCTTCATCAGGATGGCATTAGAGCCAACGCTTATAGGATATTTAGTGCGGTTTGGATCAAGAAGAAATGTTGCAGAATTCTGTTTTTGATCCTACGTAAGATAACGTTTCAAGTACGAGCACACGTAGCACAGGCTCATCCGCCTGCTCGCCCGCTCATGTGTGATGCTGCTGTGATAGATACGGAAATGGAGATGTATCACACCATGGGGAATTTATGGATATGCTAGGCGATTTGTCAATTTTCTATGCTGACACTGCAATAAACAACCGCAGATTGTTTGGATCAACGAAATTAGCACATTTGCGTTTAGATTGATGAGTGCAGTAGGGGGAGGAGTTAAGCGGAAAAAAACCTCTAATTTCCACTACGATATTGAGTGAAATCGTTGAAAAAACATTTCTTATAACGTGAATTATCAAAGAAGCCACAATTTGACAACTATTTATCCTAGAATCAATTTCATTGATTCCTGTTTAATGCACTGTACAGCTCTCCCCCACTGAATCAAATCCATACGCAAGCATTTTTTTAAACCACCCCATCGCAAATCCTTTGATCAGGAATAAAAATAAAAGAAATAAAACATCTGACAATCAATACAATACCTTGTTTAGGGGTCGAGCAGAGTTGCTGAGGACTTTGCTGCTGTGATTGAATCTGATATTGTTGACTGTGCGTTTGTTGTTGTTGCTGCTGTTGAAGGTGATGCGACTGTGATTGCTGCTGCTGTTGTTGCTGTGAATGTGATTGCTGCAAGTGCGATTGATGTATCGCCAACAACTTTGTCTCATATGGTTTATGCGGTGCACCAACAGTTAATGGCTGACTACTTAAGGCCATTGTTGGTGCGGGCATCATCAAAGTCGGCATCGCCAACATGGTGTAGTAGTGTTTTAACGAAATATTGTTGAAACGTGACGATCAAATCGATAGCAAATCAAAATCGTTTCGTAATCAGCACTTGGTTTCACACGTTGCGGCAACGGTGAGGTTACTCAATCGACAACAAGGTTCAGTTGTATATTCAGGGGTTGAGTGAGCTTCAAAATTTTTACAAGGGAACCAAATGTCCCAAACAAATTTACTAAGTTTAAAACTTATAATTTCTCCAGCAGTTTTCACCGACTATTTCCTTCTGCTTTTTGTTTATAATTTGTGAATTTTCAGATATGTTTTTCTCACTCTCAAACGTCATAAAATGACCCGCGACACAAATATTCAATTCACAAAGTTTATCAAGCACTTAAATAACTTTCAAAATAATTTTTTCAACTTATTCAATTCTTTTCAACTTTTTTGTGGCTATTTTTCACCGTCTTTTTTTTCAAAACTTCTATTTCATTTTTCGATTTAAAAATTTATAAAACGTTTTGCTTTAATTTCACAAACGATCAAATTCAGACTCAGAAAACACTGTTTTTGCTAGATTTCCCGGAAAAATCAACAATCACTCAAAAAGATTCACCAAAATGAAACAGAACTTTGGCCGTATCGAATTTGAGAATACACTGCAATGTTGAAAATATTTCGAATTGATTCAATCAACAAACTTGGTATTGTAGAAATAGAGTTTGAACACTGTTCTCTTTACAGATGATGGAAATTAAACTGGAAAATTTCTATGAGAGGTACATTTGGACTAGTTTCGTTTTAGTTTTTACTTTTGCTTTAAAATGCTGAACCAATTTTTTTTGGTTTCCTTTTTTGTTCCTATACAACTTTTTTTTTTTAAATTCTTAACAATATGACAACAAATATGCTACCATTGAGAAGACAAAATCTTAACTGAAACGAATTCGTAGCTTTCGTGTTCTATGTAGGGGGTTAAGTGATTTTTGAAAGGATTTTGAAAAGTAGGAAGTGGAAAATACTCTCCAAACTCTCACATGTTTACGAGTGGTTGAATAGAGCGCATGTTTTCAGCGAGCCATACAACTCCACTTTTCTCCAAGCAATCATTTATCCTGCCCCATTTGGAGTTGCATGCATCCTTATCCTCAATGAATGGGAATCGTTGCATTCTCCATGCCTGAAATTCATTCTGAAATATTTGCCGGTTGTGTAGGAGAAGAGTCATTTTGATATTGTTTTCATCCTGTTTGTAGCTTTCACTTGGAGCTTTTTTGAGTATGGTGAGTTTCGGTGATATGGGGAAGGTGGAGAAGAAAGGATAATATTATTCATTTGATTCACGAGTTCATTCTATGAATGGATTGGAGCTTTTAGGATAAGTTTTTATTTTCTTTGTTGTGTGTGACATGATTCACATGATGCATTGTCGAACACGACTAAAGGACAATTATTGTTCAAGAATTTTTACTTTTTGAGGGTAGTTCACTAGCTAATTTTGAAACGACTAACATAGGAGGGAGGCTTATCATTGTTATCCGTATATGGTTTGGGCTATTTCTTGTGCACTCAACGCATAATTTTTGTACGATAAGATGTTAAGGAATCCTTTATTGAGCTATTGGGATTATGTTCCATTTAGTCTGGTACGAAGAACATGTGAATCGAACCGTAAAATGACAATATTGGCATGTTGTTAGTTATAAGTGCTGATTTCAATTATTAGGATCGCATATGAGAGATAATATATTTGAGTTATTTAATCGGATTGTGATGGTATTTTAATAACAGACTCTGCATATCTCAACAGTCCTACATGTAGCAATTAAGGCAAAAAATATGGTTTATGCAACTAGCACAAGTATATATGGTTTCTTTATGTTAAATTTTTTTGAAGGGGAAATGCGTTAAAATAAAGTTTTGATTTGAGTGATATTCATTGTTTTTAGGGCTCTGTATGTTTTTTTTTTTTGCAAAGACCTACTAGTTTTGCGTCCTACCTGTGCATTTGTTAGTCTGTCTCTGTGTCCATGCATTACAGTGATTTTCTCAGAAACTGTTTGTACTTAATACAGGGTTTTCCAATAAGAGGTGTTATTTTGATATTGAAAAATATGCCATTTTCCAACATAAATGATCGAATTTCTATTTCATTATAAAGAAGAATGTTTGTGGTTTATAGTGGAAAACAAACACGGACCTTATCCTTTTCATGAAATTTTCCATAACCAAATCGCCAAGTGGCTGCCCTATGTCCTCGATAGCCTCACGAATACCAACTTTGAGGTCTTGAATCGACTCTGAGCTGTTGGCGTTGACCTTCTCTTTCACGAGGCCACAAAGAAGGAAGTCGCAAGGTGTTAAATCACAAGACCTTCGTGGCCAATTTCGATCATCTCTTCGAGATATAACACGGTCCGGAAACTGTTCCCGTAAAAGATCAATGGTTTCGTTGCTTGTGTGGCATGTAGCGCCATCTTGTTGAAAGTAAACGTTGTCCAGGTCAATACCATACGATTCCGCCCATAAAAACTCATTAATCATCTCTCGACAGCGCAATCCATTCACCGTAACTGTTGCTCCAGACTCATTTTCGAAAAAGTAAGGTCCAATGACTCCACCGGACCATAAACCACACCAAACAGTCATACGTTAAGGAAAGAGTGGCTTTTCAATAATAACTCTTTGGTTTTCCGAGCGTCAGATGTGACAATTTTGCTTGTTGACGAAGCCACCGAGATGGAAATGGGCCTCATCACTCAAGATGATATTCGATGGAATTCCGGATCATTTACATGCATTTCAAGGACCCACTCAGCAAAAACACGACACTGTTGATGATCGTCCGGCTTAAGTTCTTGTGTCAACTGAACTTTATAAGCCTTAAAACCCAAATCTTTATGCAAAATACGGTGTAATGACGTTTGTGGAATGCCTAATTCCAAAGAATGAAGAGAAATGGACAAACCTGGGTTTTCTTCAACATTTACAGCAGCAATACTCGTATTCTCAGCTTTTCTTGAGTGACGTGCACGGTTTTATTCTTCACATCACTGCTCAAATTTTCCACCAATTTCTGTATTGCGGGCCGAAAAGGTTGTACGGATGTGTCTTCGTACAGAACGTGTTGCCAATGAAATGAAAGACCAGGTATGTTCAATTACTAACTTAAATTCTATTGACAAAAATATACAAAGTTTATGTGGAATTTTTATACTCGTCCGTGTTGCTCCGTGGATGGGTGTCGAGCAAGAGCGAGTTCCAACACGGCGAGAAGCTCTGACCACATTCAGCCCGACCGCCGTGACAACGAATTGATTAACGGCCACCACTGGAGGCGACAGAGATGCTACATTACTCCCTCCCGAGTGGCGTTGACACTTGAAGTTAATGTCACGATATTACTTGAAATGTGACGCACCGGCGATGTTTACATCTGAAGACCTAACCAGTGGAAAGGACCCAGAGCAAGATCGTTAATAAATTCGCGGCGCCGCAACTGACTTACTGCTTTCTTGTAAAAGCAGGGAGAGTTTCTCACTTGGCGGGTACGTCCTTAACGATGTCGCCGGAGGATTGATCGGTGGAAGAATGCAGCGCCAAGTCGGTCCAGGAGTGTTGTGCGTACGGGGTGATACATTCCTTGTGGTTGCTGCGTGTGACGACCTTGGTGCGTGTGTTACCTGCGGTTGAGTGGAGGAATCGTGTGTAAAACTGGAACTTTCTTCATGGCCTGGCTTTCTTGAAGTGGTGTTGCGATTCTTGATTAGAGAAGACTGGGAAACTTCAAGAAACGCAGGCTTCAGTCTTTCTGTCGAGACATTGACTTTGCGATCGTTAACGTCGATGGAGTACACCCACTCTGAAACTTGTTGCAGTACCTTTTGGGGGCCCGAGTAGGGCTGTGTGAGTGGCTTCTTAACCGCATCGATCCTCAAAAATACGTGAGTGCAGTTAGGCAAGGCTTTGTTGTGAAATGTTACTCTTGACCCGTGCCGCAATGGGTTGGCGGGTTGCAGTTGACTCATCGTCTTGCGAAGATGGACGATGAACTCGTGAGGTTCAGCTCTGGTGTTGCTGGGAGATATCAATTCTCCTGGGAATGAGATTGTTGTCCCGTAGAACATTTCTGCGCATGAAACTGCCAAGTCTTCTTTGACGGTGCCTCGCAACCCCAACAACACCGTTGGAAGGATGTCCGGCCAGCAATGGTTACTTTCGTGGCACATGATGGCAGCCTTGAGTGTACGGTGCCATCGCTCAATAAGTCCATTTGAAGCTGGGTGGTACGGTGACGTTCTGCTTCTTTCGTAGCCGATGAACCCGGATAATGCTTTAAACAGAGACGATTCTAACTGGGTTCCTTGGTCTGTGGTTATGGTTCGCGGTACTCCACATCGCGCCACCCAATTATTAAAGAATGCTCGTGCCACTGACTGCGCTGTCTGATCTGCTAAAGGGACAGCCTCTGGCCACCGTGAAAACCGATCGATCATCGTTAGACGGTACTTGTATCCTTGTACTTGGATGAGTGAGCCGATGATATCCAGATGAACGTGTTGGAATCTCGCGTCGGGCACTTGAAAATCTTGAAGAATATTTCTTTGGTGGCGGCCAATCTTTGAGCGCTGACAAGGCCCACACGAACGTGCCCATGCACGGCAATCCTTCTTCATGTTAACCCATACGAATTTGTTGGCAATTGTTCTTGCAGTAATGCGACCGCTTGGGTGCAAGGGTTGGTGGAATGTATCGAAAATTCGTTGGCGCATGCACTCCGGTACAAAAACGCGTGAACGTGATACGGAAACATCCACTATTACCTCCAGGTTTCCGTCCAGCTTTACACGTTTAAGTTTGAGTGATGTGACATTTTTACTAAGCAATTGTTTCAATTCGGTATCGCTTTCCTGTTTGCTCGCTAAATCCTTTAAATCGATAGTCGTGGGCATCGTGATCTTTTCGATTCGGGACAAGGCATCCACTACGTCGTTAGTGGACCCCGGAATATATCGAAGGTCTGTGCAAAACGGTGACACGAAGCTTAAGTGCCGCAGTTGACGAGGCGAGGCCTTAGCGGCTGGCTGTTGAAATGCAAACATCAGTGGCTTGTGATCGGTGAATACATGAAACTCTGCACCCTCCAAGAAATGACGGAAATGACGGATGCTATCGTACACTGCCAGGAGTTCGCGGTCGTATACACTGTATTTAGTTTCTGATGCGGAGAGCTTCCTTTGATGGAAAGCGAGAGGTCGCCATTGTCCTTGTTGCTTCTGCTCGAGCACCGCTCCAACCGCCAGGTTTGAAGCATCAGTCGCCAGTCTTAAAGGTTCGTTTGACCTAAAATGGACCAACATAGTGGCGTCCGCCAAGCTGTTTTTGCAATTTAAAAATGCCTCCTCTGCTCCTGGTGTCCAATTGATAGTTGTCTTATCGTTTTTTTTTGCTTTAGCTAAATATTTACTTAGCGGTACTTGAAGCTGAGCCGCGTTTTTAATAAACCTACGGTAGAAATTGACCCTTCCTAAAAAACGGCGGATTTCGTTTACATTGGACGGCTTTTTGAAGTTTCGAATAGCGTTGACTCGAGACGGTGGCGGTGAGATTCCATGTTCGTTGATCAGGTGGCCCAAGTATTCGATTACCTTAACGCCGAAGGAACATTTTTCAGGGTTTATTTTCAAACCGAACTTCGCCAGTCTATCGAACACCTGTTGGAGGTGTTCCACGTGTTGTTCTTCTGACTCCGATGCGATTAATATGTCATATATATAGCAGACGCAAAAATTGAGGCCTAGGAGCACTGTATCCATAAATCGCTGGAACGACTGAGCCGCGTTGCGGAGGCCAAAAGTCATAACTGTGAATTCGTATAACCCAAACGGAGTCACAACCGCTGTTTTTGATATGTCGTTTTCCTCTACCGGGATTTGGTGGAAAGCTTTGAATCGGTCGATTTTTGAAAAATATCGTTTTCCGGCTAGGTCTATAGTGGCGTCCTGTATATGGCGCATCGGATATTTATTCGGGATTGTGGCTGCGTTAAGGCGCCGGTAATCTCCACAGGGTCGCCACGAACCGTTTTTCTTCTGGACGAGGTGAAGCGGACTTGCCCATGGGCTGCCCGAAAGGCGACAGAAACCCTGTTCCAACAAAAACTTAAACTCTGCTTTGGCAATTGCGAGTTTGTCTTTGTTGAGCCTGCGTGGGCGTTCCGATACGGGTGGGCCAGTCGTAGCTGTAAAGTGACGAATATTATGTTCCGTTGGCTTTGTTCTAATGGTTGGGTCGGTCAATACTGGAAACTTCCTTAGAAGAGCGTGGTAGCGGCTGTTAGCATTTATCACAGAAACTTCCAGTTCTGCGATCACTCTGTCGAATCGGGCTTGATCGCTGGAGATTTTGCCGGTGCGGAATTGTGCTTCAATCCGCAAAAACTACAAATCCGGCTCGTCTTGCCAAAATGGAGGTAGCTTAATGGCGATGGCGCTGATTTCTTGACTGGGTACTGGGCTCATGGCCCCGCTGTCTGCGTCCTGAAACTCTTCTCGGCCATTAAGACAATTTTAAAAAACGACCTTCTGGGGTCACCAATGTATGGATGTGTCTTCGTACAGAACGTGTTGCCAATGAAATGAAAGACCAGGTGTGTTCAATTACTAACTTTAATTCTATTGACAAAAATATACAAAGTTTATGTGGAATTTTTGAACTCGTCCGTGTTGCTCCGTGGATGGGTGTTGAGAAAGAGCGAGTTCCAACACGGTGCGAAGCTCTGACCACATTCAGCCCGATCGCTGCGACAACGAATTGATAAACGGCCACCACTGGAGGCGACAGAGACGCTACAAGGTGCTTCACGGCGACCCAAAAATGTTCGAGTTTTGCGAACCATCTCTGCCAAATTTTCACCATTTTTATAGTGAATTTGAAAAATTTCAATGCATTGTTGAAGCGTGCATTGTTCCAATTTTATCAATGGCGTAGTTTTTACTTGTGATATGTCAAAAATGACAGCTTCAAAGTGATATCTACTGAAATAGCGGGCTATTTCAAATAACACCTCTTATCGGAAAGCCCTTTAAATGAGCATTTCAGAAATGGAACATCTCCGGACGAGAAAAACTAGCGAAAATAATTCCAATACTCAAAGGAGGAAATCATGTGGACCCTAATAATTACCACCCTGTTCCACTTTTGGCAGCGTTTAGTAAAATATTAGAAAAACGTGTAGATAATCGGTTGGAATCTTTCTTAATGAACAATTCTATCATGAATCCGAAGCAGTTTGGCTTTCAAAACTCCAAGAGTCCTTTCAATGCTTTACCTTCTGTCTCACGTTACATCAATGAAAGTCTTGATAAAGGAGATTATCTTATTGCAATTTATGTGGACCTGAAGATACGGTTGATACGGTTGATCATGACGTGTCACTTCAAAAACTTGAATCGTATGGTATTCAAGGCAAACCGAAACAAGTTTTTGAAAGTTATTTGGAAAGAAGACACCAAAGAACATCAGTTAATAATGTCTTGAGCAATCTAGCACCAATAAAATTAGATGTCTCTCAACGATTTATACTCGGTCCAACCTTGTTTTTGCTATATACAAAAAATTTGTATATATGTAAACTGTAAGGACATCACACAGTACCAGGGCGGTCCTAACAGTACCCGACCCGACAAAGAAAATAGTAAAAAAATTCTGCTTTCAGCTCGATACAATTTTCCCAACGATGTTCAATAGCTTCGATACCCGCTTTATAGTAGAAACTGTCAAGCTCCTCAAAGTAGCTACTAACTGCAGACTCTACCGCTACTTCTTTTGCCACCGAGCCATTTTTTCATATTTGGAAAAAGGAAATAATCGGATAGAGCCAGATCTGGCGAAAAAGGGTGCGTGAGGAAGCAATTTGAACTTCAACTCCTTGATTTTAGCCATCGCAATGACACACGTGTGGGCTGGTGCGTTATCGTGATGAAACAATACTTTCTTTTTCATTAGATGAGGCCGTTTTTTCTTGATTTCAGCACTTAAGCTCTTTATTAATCAATAAATATTATTCCACACGTATCCCAGAAAACGGATGCCATGAATTTGCCAGCTCACTGAACTGTCCTGCTTTCTTTAGAGCCGGTTTCCCCTTTTTAGCCCACTGTTTTGACCGCTCCTTAGTCTCAGGTGTAAAATGATGGACCCACGTTTCGTCCATGGTTATGAATCGACGCAAAAACTCGGCTTTATTGCCACGAAACATTGTCAAACACTCGATGGAAACATCCTCACGTTGCTGTTTGCGCTCCATTGTGAGCGAACGCGACATTCATCTTGCGCACAGCTTTCTCATGTCCAAATTTCGGGCAAAATGCAATGCACAGCACTTTTTGAAATGCCTGTCTTATCTGAAATCTCGTGCACTTTTAGTCGATGGTCTTCCAATACCATTTTTTGGATTTTCTTCACATTTTCTGACGTAGTGACGTCACTTGGTCGACCACTGCGGTGTTCATTTTCGCAGCTCATGCGACTTCACTTAAACTCAGCTACCCAATATTTGACCATTGTAAAAGGAGCAGACTTCTCCAGAGAAGAACTTAACTCGGCTTTGATATCGGTTGGACTAAGACCTTTCAAATGAAAGTATTGTATCACATAACGATGCCCGATTTTTTCCGTGCTTACAAATTCATTGAGAGCGTTCACTTTGGATGTCTGTAGAAAAATAATAATAAACATACCGTTATGAATTTTTCACATGAAGTTGTTGAAAGGTGGTATTGTCAATCGCAGTAATTGTTTTTTTAGAACTATCTGTATTCATAAGTCAAGTCGGGCACTTTTGTGACTACCCTCGTATCGATCAACGGCATTGGCTCTATTTCTGAAGGAACCACAAACTCATCGGTGGAATACATGCTAAAATCATGTGTGGACAAAGCATTTGCTGCCTCTATTCAAGTATTGATGCTTAAAAAATTGACCGGTAAGTTACCTTATGCTCATTTAACAAATAAAAATTTGTCGCATCCTCAAGATTTAATTCTAGCTGACACCAAGTGCTTTGTGCGTTGTAAAAGTTAAAAAGAAGCTTCACTGACTACAATGGTATTTATTTGCTATATACGCATTTCAAGAGCAAAATGATGTACAATGGAGTTGTAGGCTGCCATGTTCGACGTGGTTGAATGTGCTGATGGTACCAGTAATGTCCTTTGTGTTGAGGTTGCTTTTTGATTGGCTTCAAATTCAAGTTTTCCGCCACTGTTCATGATGAGTAGGTCCAGGGACGAAAGTACCCCATTATTTTCTGTTTCCATCGTGAATTGAATTTTTGGGTGCACTCTGTTGATTCCGTCGAGAATGTAATGACCTTTATCTTTTTGAACTATAGCGAATACGTCGTCGACATATCTAAACCATACTTTTGGCAAAAATCCTCGTTCTTCGATTACTGATTTGATGGAATCCATGAAGGTTTCGGCCATCAATGGAGATAGTGGGTTGCCCATCGCTACTCCTGTTGTAGTTTTATAGAATTTGCCATGGAACGTAAAATAGTTTTCACTCATGCAGAGTAATGCGAGGTTATTATAAATTTTTACTTTCTTCTTCCAATTTGTTGTATTCCCAAATTGGTGCAACCATACTTCGAGCTGGTGAATTGCGTGCTTATCTGGAGCATTTGGGAACAAAGATTTCACATCGAATGATATCAAAATCTCGTTGTCATTATTGTTCCGATGGGCTGTAACTTGCTTATAAGGTCGAACGAGTTTTTGACTGCAAATTTGCTGTGAATGCCGCCTGCACTTGTCCATTCTTGAATTAACCACTTTCCAATTTTGTAAGTTGGCATCTAATTTTTGGTAGAGACGGGTTCAGCATTCGCAATTTGCTGACGTTTTTAAATAAGGAACGGGCATCTTTTAGGGCACGGTCGACGCGTTTCTTAGATTCGGGTAGCGGGTCATTTCATAGTCGAAGGAAATTCCCTTTCTCAAGTTTTTGGATACAGCGTTGTCATAATCACATTTGTCCATGATATCTATGTTGTTTATTTTGTCGACTTTTAGGAAATATACTGGATTTTTCCTCAATTGGTGTATTATTGTCATATCACGTGAGTTCATTGGTGGTTTTCGGGTGGCTGCTTTCTAGATTATTTTGGTATGCCCGCTTCGTAGTTCTTCCATCGCATCGTTGTTTTCTTAATTGTTGAAGGAATCTCATTTTATCGTTGTTTCTTGCCAATGATTTTTTCAGCTTTAACAGTTTGTTGAATTTGGATTTCTGGTCTTGTAGTGCGTAATATTAAAGCAGCTTGAAAGCGGAAATCTTTATGGATTCCATCGAATCAGTAATTGAAGAACGAGGATTAATGCCAAAAGTATGGTTCAGATATGTCGACGACGTATTTGCTATAGTTCAAAAGGATAAAGTTCAACACATTGTCGACGAAATCAGAAGGGTGCACCCAAAAATCCAATTCACGATGGAAACAGAAAATAATGGGGTACTACCGCTCCTGGACCTACGAGTACTCATCATGAACAATAGCGGAAAACTTGAATTTGAAGTCTATCGGAAAGCGACCTCGACATAAAGAACATTACTGGCAACATCAGCACATCCAACCACGATGAAAATGGCGGCCTACAACTCTATGGTATATCGCCTTGTAACCTTTCCCTTAACAGTTCAAGGTTTCGAGAAAGGAAAAACATATATTTTGGATACAACACGGAAAAACGGATCCAGCGCGAACATGATAAATAAACTAATATCGAAAAAACAATTTCACTTCTTCAAAAATCATCATGCAACATTGCTCACCCAAAATAACAATGACACCAGAAGATCGTTGAGCGTTCCGTTGGCAAATTTGGTTTACAGAATCAACTTGCTTTTTAAAAAATTCAACATTCGCATCGTTGAATCCAGTAGAGACACCACTTTCAGAAATCGCTTAGGAAGCGAAAAAGATGTCAGAAAAAAGTGGAATTTACAAAATCAATTGCAATTGCGAGTGATCGCAACACGTTTTCAAGAACACATGGAGCAAGCAATTAGTGGCAAACGACCAGGCATCAACATATTTCGATCAGCGGTGGCATTGCATCTGGTGGAAGAGGGACACAATATAGGACGCAATAATCTGGAACTGCTGAATACGATGCTTGGAAAAGCCTATACATACTGCGACAAGATCCACTAACACGCATCAATACGGACGAAGGTAATTGTTCATCAGAAGCAATTAAGGTACTTGCCGGGATGAAGAAAAAAACTAAATATATATAGCCCCAATTTATTTAAATATCTAATGAAATGCTAATTGCTTTGTCAAATATATTGTTTTCCTCTAATTGTAGCTTCACAACCTTATTTAAGTTTAGTTGTAGTTTATCAATGATCGAGTAGCTAAGTACTGAAGAAGGGAGTAAGTTGCTCTTGAAATGCATTTACAGCAAATAAATGCCATTATAGTCCGAGAAGCTGCTATTTTACTTTTGCTGAAGTTATTTTTTGGGTCAATTAAGAAGTTTCTGGAAAATTTAGGAGCCATATGAAGAAACAGTTTCTCATCTGCCAACTGAGGAGAAAGCCTGCGAAGCGTTTTTTTCAAAAAATCGAGAATCTAATGGACGATATATTGTGCTGAGCCTCAAGGGAGCACCTCTACCAGGCCGATCAAGAAGTATAGATGTTCGTTGACTTATGCTATTGAAGCATCGATTTAAGAATGAAAGTATTCTTCGGGTATAATATTAATATTGTTTTCACGGCGGGTGGTGGAAAAATGCACCGCTAGATTCAAGTGTGGATTGGTAGCGAATAGTTTGCCAAAATTCTTCTGAGTAGAAAATTCAAGATTTTTGACTCACCACTATAACATACGTTACTAAACTAGCTGCTTGTTTAACGATCAAATCTTTAAAGTAACTCGCTTTAGACGAACAACTTGGATTCCTCATTGGTGCGTAGGTCATAAATGATGGCTTATATGTTGACGACGTCCTCTCTATCACCAAAGATGTACCAGCAGCACGATGGTAAGGAATTTCTGCATCATGCCAACATGAATTACATGCATTCCGTGACGCTTCTGAAGCTGCCTATGCCACCGTCTTATATGTTCGTGTTACAACTGCTTGCGCGTGTATTGTAAACTGCTCACTGCTAAGACAAAAGTTGCACCTCTGAAGAAGATGTCGCTACCCGGCTTGAAGCTTTGTGGAGTGAGCTATTACTCGCTAGATTAGGGAGTTCCGTATTGAAAATCATAACTTCACCTGGAATAAAACTCTTGTGTGGATGGAATCTACTATAGCCCTACACTTGCTACAAGGTAATCCAAGTCAATGGAATTATTTCGTCATAAATAGGGTCAGTGAAAGTCAATACACTATTCCTAATACCACTTGGGGCCATGTACTATCAATATACAAACCTGCAGACTGCACCTCTAGGAAATTGTCAGCTAAAAGAATCATGCATCAGATCTGTGGTGGAGTGGGCCTTCTTGGATAATTTTGGAACCCAAATGTTGGCCTTTAAAGCAATCTTTTGTAAAACCAGAAGATTTTTCAACCAGTGATCTCAAAGCAAAATCATCCGTCGTAGCTCTGTCAACATTCTATCGAAAATACTGGAGTCTCCTAGATCGATATTCTACTCTATCAAAATTTTCTCGTATAACAGCCTACATTATGAGCTATATCCATACCATCTAACACAAACGCGCTCGTTGCTCTTAATTTCCAAATTAGAGAAAGGCAACAAGAGGAATTTGCTAAAGAGCTTAAATGTCTATAAAACTAAAAAGATATTGAGATTGAGCCCTTTCTTGGATACTACAGAGATTATGCCAGTCAAAGGAAGATTGGAGAACGCTTCCGTGAGTTTTTTGGAGAAACATCCAATATGCCAAAAATACATCGACTTCCTACATTTCTCATTACTGAAGCTCACTTCTTCAATTTTGTGGTGGCACTCAATTTACTCTATGTCATTTACGAAGAAAATTTTGGATATTCAATGATCGGGATCGTATTTCGAGTGACATCAGGAACTTTGTTAAGTGCATACGTCACCAGGCTACCACTCAACACCAGATAATGGCATCACCGCCATGCACATGAGTTGCTCCAATGAAGTCGTTTCTGCACTCCGGCGTTGAGTTTGCCGGGGCTTTCATACTGAAAATGACGAAAAGCAGAAGTCAAAAGTCCACCAAAGGAGACCTTTTCATCTTTGTTTGCTTCGTAATAAAGGCTTGTCATCTTGAAATCGTGAGTGACATGACTACTGAAGCTTTTATCTCGGCTTTCAAAAGGTTCCTTTCACGGCGTGGAATCTGCAGCAACCACGTCAGCAATAGGGGGTACAAATTTCATGGGCAATGATACTGAACTCAAAAAAAGACTTCATCAATGCAGTAAGAAACATTTGGAGCTCGTTTCATCCCACGCATCTACTGGAACGATGTGGTATTTCAGCCTTCCGGGTTTCACCACACTTTGGCGGCTTTTGGGAACTTGGTGTATAGAGTACCAAACATTATTTGAAACAAGTTATAGGAGATACTATCCTTTCTTTGGAAGAGACGCCAACTACAGAGGCACAAATTGAAGCCTGTTTAAATTCCCAGCCGTCTCTTAGCCTGCTGGCGGTCCAAACGATTTTGCACCTCTAACACTAGGTCATTTTCAAGTTGAAGAGCCATTTTTGACCAATCCTGAACCAAATAAGTTGCAAACACCTATCAATCGCTTAACACGTTGGCAATTAACGAAGCAAATGGCGCGACACTTTTGTGCATTTCCCTATAAATATCCCGATTCCAGAAAATACCTTCAAAGTGAATATTATCCATTATGCCACAGTTTTGTGCAAAGTAAACCTATAATTTAGCAAGAATAACGCTCCAATTAGCGAAAACATAATTGTCTTTTTTGTTGTGGTTGCCCACTTTACTTAGTTTAGACAGTGGTAGTGATGCGTTCTAGAGTGAGGCACCCCCAGTGATTGTTTGGTTTGACAGGCCATTGGCTGGATAGAGATGACGAGGAATGTCAACCACTGAATTTTGAAATTGAATGCGGACCTAAAGGTGGAGTTGAACAGCGAGAAGTAAACGTGACTGAATTTGAGATTTAAATTGAATTCATGTCATCATTGCTAACGTCGCACACCAGTACATAGAGCGTGGTTAGTGCAAGGCAAATAACGCATATCAAGTGATATTGGATCCAAAAGTAAGAGCGAAATATTATTTAAAATCATGGTCTTTTCTTGATGTGATATCATCTATATTCTTGGATTATATTTTCTTGATTATCAATCAAGTAAGCGATTTCTCGGACTCTTTTCAAATACTAAATGCTGGCAGAACCTTTCATATATTACGCTTAGCTAAGTTACTTTCGCTGGTTAGATTACTTCCATTTTCTAGGCTCGTATGTTATTTTTCACAATGGGAAGAAGTCTACTTTTGAAATTTCTCGCTGCTAACAACCACTTATAGTGGGAAAGATCTAGTGCAAAATTTAAACATAAACGTTAAAGAGTGCACACCGAATAAAAGGAACCAAATGAATTATTAAAGTTTACCTGATTGGTATTGAAAGAAAAGTATTTTATAGTGGCTATAATTGGAAAAAACTAGTGTTGTTAACCACGGGAGAATCGCTTAATATCAAGCATGCCGAATCAATAAATTAGCATGTTACGAGTTAGGACCAATTATTATAGATAAGTTGAAACCGGTGCTAAACGTGATTCAAAAACAAATTCTTAAGGACCAATAGCACTGTAACACAATCATTCAAGATGTTGAAAGGAAATAACGATTTAGATTCGATTTTAAAGTAAATTGGCCAGCTTGATGCATACCAAATATTCAGCTGCTTCTTATTTTGTCCGCCCATAATCTATAACGGAGTGACCATAAAGTTTTTGTCCATTTAAAACTATTTTTTGGCAATTTTTCTTTTATCGTTATAACTGCTTAAATTTCACTTAAGCTTTCGTCAATTTTATTTTATTGTCAGGTAAATTTTTTGATCTTTACATGAACTACAGCACAATTTAAACTACATTAATTTTTCTACGATTTTGTGTTTACGTTATTTGAAAACAAATAAAAAGATAAAGAAATAAAACTCGGTCTTTCTATTTCGCTGGACTTTTGACCGGGTATGGAACCCGCGACGTTGGCTGGCCCCTCCACTCATGAGCTAGCCACCGGGTGAAACTGCTTCCATCATATAACACTCTAACATAAATCTAGACATAAATCTAAAACAATTTCATTCTTCATTTAAGTGGAAAGTTCATATGAATTACTTTTGTATGAATTTTTCATTTAAATGAAAAATAAATGACCCCGTCCACAATAGATCTTGATCCAGATGGGGGGTGCGAGGGGACGCCACTTCCATCTGGATACCCCACTCTTGTTTGGGGGGTCGTGACCGTTAATTGTAAAGACAAAATCTTCTGGCGTCCCGCGCGCGGTAATCAAGCTCGGTCAGTCGCATTTTATTAGTTCATCCTTTCGGTAGGTTACCTCAACCTCGACACCGTCGAACCAAGACGTTTGTATCATATAATTCGTGAAAGCGAAATTCTTTTGTAGTGGGCCCTTGTGCATGGGAAAAGAACTCGCCACACGACATCGCAATGCTATCCAGCGAACGAATTCACCGGTCCTGAGACAAGGCCAATTCCGGCGAGCACCAAAACCTTCGCTCAATGAGCCAGCAGTCCATCGCTGGAGTCTTTCGAACAATGAAAGTCATTCCCAGCTTTTCCCTTTTTCGCAAAAAGCGCTACTTTTGAGTTGAAAATTGATACAGAATTGAAAATAGCAAACTTTCATAGTGACTTTTAGTTTCTAAAATCAGAACTCTGAATTGAAAAGGTTACATTTTATTTGCAAAATGGGAGATTTCAAAGTCTGAAAAAGACTTTTGAAGTTTTTAAAACATGTGTATTTGAAAAAGGTGTTGAAGTCAAGTATCCTTTGATAAGCATCTAAATGCGCTTGAATAAAATTCAAATCGTTGGCATATATGTAATACTTTTGGCGATTTCACTTTGTGTAATAGAAACACCCATTTTAAGTGGGCAAAAAAAATTCAGGATACAATACAATTATTTCATATTTGAACAACCGTGTATGTGTAAACTTCTATTAAAAAGCTAAAAGTTCACTCTTATTCACTTTGTATAGAATAGAAGTCTCTAGACATTTTTCCACGCCATAAAATGCGTTTTACTTGATGAAAACTTCACCGTTTTGTTGAACGACATTTATTGACTAGCTAATGAATAGGTATTAGAAGGTTTTTTTAATGTACTGGGACACCATTTAAAAACTATTTGCAAAACATTTTTATCCGTTCAAAAAGGCTGTTGAATGCATGTGTTGATATTTATACACGATGACTGAATGGAACAAAACTTATTATTAAGTGAAAACTTGAGGGAGGAAAAATATTAACTTTAAAAAATTTCTACTTTTTAATAGATAAATACTTGCAGATTAATAGAGGTTATACATGAACATGAATGAGTGGAAAAAATTGTAAATTGACGAAGGTAAATGTGCAAATGTGCTTTGGAAAAGTTTTTTACTTTGCATACAAAGGATGTAAGGTTTAATCGGGTCAGGCTTTAGTAGGATGTGCTGACCTAGTTCGGAGGTATGTTATCTGTGTAATAACTGCATATGCTGTACTAACTTGATAGAAATGTAGTGAATTTTTTTATTTTTCAAAGAACAATATGAAATTTTCCTTGTAAAATGGAATTCCTGAGATAAAGAAAGGTTTATAATGATCAGCTTTACAGTGGCTCAGATTCAGTTATGTCGATGAGATGCATTCAACCATCCCATTTAATATTCGCAACAGTATTCTAGAATGTAATATGGAAAGCATTACACTTAATATGATTCAACCGACTCAATATTTAAGGCAATTTTGACAACAGATCGAAGATCTTAAAGGATTGGAGGGATGTATACCATAGTGAATAGATAGATAAATTTGAAGATAATCTTCGATGCAGTCTCTTTTAGGAACACTACGATTTTCTCTCTCTCTCTTGGTCTGGTCTTCTTGGAGCTGATGTGATTTAGCACCCTAGCTCCCTTCTATCTCTGAACAATTATTTACTCACCATGATTAGATCATACTATTTCGTTCTTGTTTATAATATAATATATTTATTTAAAGCAACCGCGGAGTATTTTACATCTTATGTATGTTTGTCTACTGTGTTGAGCAATTTAAGTGCTCTGTCGCGTACGTATATTTCAATGGGCTCGATTCTACAGTCCGTATGTAAATCCGTGTTTCTAACATACCATGAGATTCCGAAGATCTGTCTGATGATTTTGTTTTACAATGCTTGTAGTGCCTTTTTGTTGGTTCATGCCGTCTGGTAGAAGGCTGTACTACAATACAGTAGCGTTGGTCGTATTATTTGTTTGTAGATCAGCAGACGGTTCTTAAAATTGAGTCTTTTGGAGTGGGTTGAGTTGGGATAACACATCATAGCAATGTCCTTGTTTGTTAAGTATGTGGGCGATCCACGAAAGTTTGTTATCAAATCTCAGTCCTACGTATTTGACTGTTCTTGACCAGGCAATATTTTCTTTGTCAGTAGTCGGACTTTTCAGTTTCTGTTGTCTTCTCCTCTGAGTAGTTATAAATAATGCCTGGGTCTTATTTTGTGTTCAGTTTGATTTTCAAATTACGAATATACTCCAAAAGTATGTCTATGGAGATTTGCAGTTTGGCGATGATAACTCTTGCTTGTCTTCTTCTTCTTCTTAGCACTACAGCCCCTTTCAGTCCTTCGCTTCATGCAAAAAGCGCCTCCAACTGTCTCAGTCCGTTGACCGCGTCGCCCGATTCCGAAATCCAAGCAGCGATGAACTGTCTCCGTCAACCGGGTCAGACCAGCGTTTCCTCGGTTTCCCCACTGGCCACCGGCCTTCAGTTCTCCCAACGAATACCTTCTCAGGTATCCGTTGTTCGTCCATACGATTCATGTGTCCAGCCCATTGCAGCTTCCGCAGTCTTACCATCCTTGAGACCTCCGGTTCTTCAAAAATTTCATACAGCTCATGGTTGTATCGAGTTCGCCATTGGTCCCCGCCTAGCTTCGCTCTGATTATTCGCCTCAGGACCCGTCACTCAAAGGCGTCCAATATATTTGCGGATGCTTGGGTTAGGGTCCATGCTTCACAGCCATAGCATAACACAGGTCTTATCACAGATTTGTATACTTGGAGCTTTGTTTTCCTGTATATGCAGCTGGTCTTCAAGATCGTCAATACTGAATAAAATATTTTACGAGCTGTATTCTTCGGCGTATTTCGTCTCTCTCATTGCCCGTTTTCGCTATTTTGCCCCCTTAATACACAAATTCGCTAATATTTCCGATACTGTATTCGCCAAGTGTGATATTTTGTGTATTTGGGGTGTTTTTCCTCGATTGCGTCATGAGCTTTGTTTTATTTTCGTTGATTCGTAGCCCTACTACTTCTGCTTCGATGTCGAGTTTCAGGAAGAGTTCTTCGGCAGTTGTTAGTGACCGTGCCAGAATGTTGATGTCGTCCGCATAGGCCACTATCTGGCTCGACTTGTATAGTAATGTACCTCGCATATCGACAGGTAGCTTTCGTATGACGTACTCCAGAGCCAAATTGAATAGCAATTTGGCAAGCCCATCTCCCTGCATTAGTCCGATATTTGTGTCAAAGGCATTGGTGAGTTCATTATTGATGCGGACTTGGGAAATTATCGACGTCATTGTCATTTTGGTAAGATGGACTCATTTGGCTGGGGTGCCAAAACCAAGCATTATTTGGTACAGCACGTTACGATCAGTACTGTCGTATGCTTGCTTGAAGTCAACGAAAACTTGGTGTTCGTCTATGTTTAACTCCCAGCATTTTTCAAGTACCTACTTGACTGTGAACAATTGGTCTGTTGTTGATCTACCTGCCCTAAAACCGTCTTAAAACTCCCCAATAATACTGTTGGCGTATATGTTGTACGCCTTACAAAGTAGTGATATGCCTCTATAATTTTCGCACTGTAGCTTGTCACCTATTTTTTGGATAAGCAAAATAATTGATTGGCTCCACTCTTTCGGCATATGTTCTTGTTGCCAAATGTACTGGGTGACTTTGTGAATAGCTTGTTGAACACTACTGCCACCATATTTGATGAGCTCCACTGGAATCTCATCAAAAACTTCATCCAGAGTTGGTGGGGCCAATGGAAGCTCTCCGCAGATATCTATAGGCTCCAATGTTCTGAAGCTGTACGGAGGATTAAGTAGGTTCTTGAAATGTGATGCCAATCTTTCCTTAATCTTTATTTCATCAGCGATTATATTGCCACTGTCACCACGACAGAGCGTGGTTTTGGGCTGATAACCACGTTTCAGGCTTTTCAATACTTTGTATGCTTGTCTTGTGTTATTGCTCGCTAAACTTCCATCTATACTTTTCAATTGGTTGTCATAGTATTTTCTTATCATAATCCTAATTATCTTATTCGCTACTCTTCTGAGATTTTCAAAGTGCTCTCTCTTCGTCCTGGTTTTCGGTTTTTTTACCTACGTATTCTTTGTACGCTTGATTCCTTTTATCTAACGCATTCTCGCACTCATCATGGAACCAATCATTTCTCTTGCACCGGGCTTTATGTCCAATCGTCTGTACTGCGACGGTTTTGATAGCCGCTTTCGCTTCCATCCAGAGCTCGTTGCTCATCCTTATCGATACGTTTGATAAGATGGGAGCCAGCTGGTTGTCGAGGGTCTCCGTGAAATTTTCGGTTATAGATGCCATTTGGAGCCTTTCGATGTCAAATTTTTGTAACGAGCTGGCCTTCGCTGAATATGCCTTTGACATACGACATCGATAGTTCAATTTGATCAAGTAATGATCTGAGCTACAATTGGCTCCTCGGTATGTACGGACGTCAAGTATGCTCGAGGCCCAACGTTGTTCGATCAAAACATGATCGATTTGGTTTTGTGTGTTGCCATCCGGTGATACCCAGACCATTTTATGAATGCGTCGATGTTTCATCGTGGAGGCTATATCCTCCAATCTTTCCCCGATGAGATAGCTCATTGCCAACCTTAGTTTTGAATCCATCCTGAATAATTTTTGTGTTATTTGCAGGCAGTGAGTCGACCAGTCTTTCAAGGTGATTGTAGAACGATTCGTCCGTTTCTTCGTCTTTTTCTTCGGTCGGGGAGTGAATATTAATCAGCCAGATTTTGAAGAATTTCGGTTTGATACGGATCACACACAATCGTTCAATTGACTGCCTCAAAATCAATAAGGTGCGATTTGAACTCCCTATACACAATGAAGGCCACTCCAAATTCTCGTTTTCCAGTAGGCTTCCCACTTTTGAATATTGTGTGCAATCTCATGTCTTGAATGTTGCTTCCAGTCCAGTTCGTTTCCTGGACTGCCAGTATTTTTAATTGATATTGACTGACCCGTTGTTAAAGGTCCTTAACAGTGCCAGAGTAATTGAGTGATCTGACATTCCAGGATCCAATGCCATAACCCTTTTTTCGTTTGGAAGGTTGTTGCCGTGAGTTCAATCCATTCCGAGGCCCATCTGCAGGTTTCGAAATAATTAAAGGTTTTCCAGAGATGGGGAGTTAGCCCGCCGCACAACCTTCATTCCGGCAGCATGGTTATTACGTCGATTCCGTTATCAGGCGCAGAAAATTCGCTTTCACCCTCTTACGTTCTCAAAAAGGAGATGTAAGTAGGATTTAGTAGCAAAACTGTAGATGTATTTACAGTTATGAGCATTTCTCGACATTTAATGTTACATTATTAGGGAACCAGTAAACCCCATGTGCACTCCGAGAGCATTAACTACCATTTAATTGGGGGGGTTTGGAATGAAGAATCATGGAAACTATGGGTTGAGGAAACAAGAGGTTCCCTCGTCTCTTCTCAAACGGGCTTGGGACCGGTTATGGCGGAGTTCTCTTGCTTGTCTAGATGAGTAAAAACTACAGGTCAAGAAATGGCTGCAGTAAAGATATTGTATATTATGGGGGAGATAAGTGATCTTTTGCGGGACTCCAGCTTGAATTTTCCACATAGTTGAGAGGTGGTTGTCAATTTTGACACGAAATGATCTTGCCTTTTAGAAAGGAGTGAATGATTTGGATGAGCTGCTGTAGCATTTGGAATTCATACACTTTGTAAATAAGTCCTGCTTGTTAGACTTCATCAAAGGCTTTGGCTATATTAAACATATCCAAAATTATTGATTTCCTGAGGTTTTGCTCTATTTTAATGTATTGGGACACCCTAGTAAGCTAGACTTCTGGGAAGTGTGCTGGCTTGAAGCCAAATTTTTCTTCTGGAATTATTTCTTTTTCAGTAACAACCTCAGTTAGCTAGTTTAGTTGTACCCACTCAATCATTTTTAACAGAGAGAATAATAGGCTATTAGGTTGCCAGTTTAGTGGAAATATCAGGTTTTTATCTGGTTTTGGAAGAAAAATAACAATTGCCGGTTTCCATATTTTCGGGTATTTTTGCCAGCAGAAAATTGCATTTATAGTCACTGCTGTTTCTTTGAGATTATTATCTGGAAGCCATTTCACCCTGATATTATATATTAAATCAAATTCCGCTGCTTTCCATCTATTCAGTACTCGTATAATGTTTTTCACCTCTCGAAGACAGGTGCTCTGTATTTGGTCGGAGTCTGCAATGTCTGACCTCATGAGCCTGTTGGTCAACCGATTGACGTGATCTTCAAGTTCATCAGGATCCTCTTCATTTGTTGAATTTTCAAAGAACTGCTATTCTAGACTATCTGCAAAGGCCTCTGCTTTGCTAAAACTGTCAAATTTGATCCCGTAAGGGCCGTAAATTGATGGTATTTGAAGTTTGTTTTTTATATGAAAGTATTTGGAAATCCGCCTGAAACCATCGCACCCGGGCTCCAGACTTTGCAAGAAGTTCTCCCATTGTTCATTACGGAATTTTGATATCCGATAACGAATTTCGTTTGTAATTTGATTTGCTTACTGGTTTAATCTAGGATTAACTGTGTTCGTAGCCCTTCTCCAAATTCGATTGTTCCTCCTTATTATTTTGATGTCGTTAGGGTGTTCATAGGGATTTGTCACCCTCATCAGAGTTGTGACTGTGTTGTCCTCTTTTCCCTGTACTATTTTATCTGTGATTTATTCGACCATTTTTCCAATGCAACTTGCTACTTCAGGTGTATAAATAATGGTTTCTTCAGCGAGTGTGACTCGAAATGCTTGCCAGTCAGTTTTCTTGAGTTTTAGGGGTTTGTCTATGTAAATCCCTCCTTTTAAGAAAAGCACCGGTTTGTGATCGAACGAATGTTCGGTGAGGACTTCGATACGTACATCGTGTTCAAAGGTACGTGATATACCGATATCGAGAGGAAAACTATTTCGGTAGCCATAATGTGTAAGTCGTTGGGGATATGCAGGCTTACTGGACTATGTGTGATGAATCGATTTAATTCAGTCTCCGCATGGTTGCTTCTTACAGCTCCCCAACTTCGGTGATAGGCATTGAAATCTCCGGCAAGGAGTATGAGACCCTGAAGGTCCAGACGTTTTTTAATATCTTCAATGAGCGTAAGCGCACATAGGCGGCTATATACCGAGACTACCATGAATTCAAAAGAGTCTGTCCGCACTTCAATTACAGTGGCTTCTAGAGTTTGCAAAGTAGGTGTCAATATGAGATTATGGTTCACATTCCTTCTCAGAAGAATGGCCGTTTCACCTCCTCTACGTGTTGTTCTGTCATTTCTATACAGTGAAAAGTTAGGGAAGCGAAGGCAATTTCCAGGATTTCAAACGATTTCCTGGATGAGAATGATGTCAAACTTATAATTAAAAATTAGTTGACTCAGCTCACTAGTCTTATGAAGCAGAGAGTTTGCATTCCATGTGAGAATAGTTAAATGATCCATAAAGGTCATTATTCTTTATTTGCTTATACGAGTATATTATTTATGTCATTTTATGATGCAAATATGCCCTGTATCATTTTTGCCATCATGCCTTGCATCATGGTTTGAAACTGTGTCTGGATGATAGAAAAGAGTCAGTGCATGTTATTATTTATGTTTTGTGGAATGTTTGGTTATTTTTGTGTGTTTTTAGTTGTTTTAGTGTAGCTATTGTGGTGGTTGTGTAGGTATTGTGGATTGTTATTTGCAGCTGCAACTTATACAAACAGTTTTCTGACATTTACTTGGTTTCGAGGACATCCACCATAGTTGGATTGATTTTCTCTACCACAGTTCGCACATTTTGGCTTTTGCTCTGCTTTTTTGGTGCATTTTGAAAAATACTGGAGCCCGTTACATTCAACACAACGGGCCTGTGCGTGACAGTTTTTGGAGGAGTGTCAAAACTGCTGACAGTTGTGGAACATAACTTGTCCTGTACGGGGGCGCTTCACTTTGACAGTGCATATTAGGTGTTATATTGCCCTCATATTGTATATGTCAGTCTCAGATTTCGGAAGAAGGACCTGTACCAACCTGGATGGCCGAACCTTTAGTTTGATGTAGTGGATTTTGATGGTGTGAAGTCTTTGGCTCTCCAGATGTTCCTTGATGTCGTCAATCGACAGTCCATACAGACCCCTGATGACTACATTCAGATCCCTATTTTCAGGAACGATGTATGTGTGGTATTGAATTTTCATGTCTGTCAAGTATTTCTTCAGTTTTCTATGGTCTTGAAATGTTTGTGGAATCACTTGGATCCCTAAGTAGACCCTTTTGGCAGATGATGATTGATTCTGGGCCTTTTTATGTCTTTTAAGACTTGGGTCCACTTTTCGGGCTCACGAAGAATTACGGGTACCGTTGTCCGTTTCTTGGCATGGTTGGGAAATTTGGATAGAGTGGGTGCAATGGGAGTAGTTTTTCGTTCGAATGGCCAGCTCTGGTAGAGCCATTTAGGGACCCGGCGGTGCCAGAGCAAGAAGTTCGTCATCCTCTTCAGCACAGCCATCTGCATGGACTATTTGGCCACATCTTCTTCTTCTTTGACTTTCTCCTCCATTGCCTATTTTTGCGAAGAAGGAGGAGAGGGCGGGCAGCTCTCTGGTGAGGAAGATGAAGACTCCATCTTCCTCATTTTGTTTTCATTTTTCTTTTATGCTCAAGCGAGCGCTTAACCCCTCAATTACTCCATAAGCTCTTTGATAACTCAGCGTTGTTCTGCCAACTCCAAGTTAACGTCATTTAATTGCTGTCGAGCCTGCCTCAACTGCTATAAGACTTTGCTAAGCTATGCCTGCACAGTTTGTGAAGCTTTTAATTGAACAATCAGCAGAGCAATCTGCTGATCTTTGTCCATTGTGGATATATCCGTCATATCCACAACCCACCGAAACCCAAAAACTTTAAACCCTATTCAACTTTTAAATATTTGTAAAATGAATGAGAGATAAACAAAATAATACGGTCTTGAAGCCAGCAAAAGCAAAAATCACGACGAGAAGACTCCTTGGTTTTAGTTTGCTTGCTCTTTTTCCTTCTCTTTCTGCTTCTTGATTGGGTCTTCCTTGTTGCTCGCAATTTCCCCTTTGCTGATGCATTGCCGCTATCACTTTCACTACCGGTTGCCATCGCTGTCCAGCGCAGATTGTGTCCTACGATTCATTTCTATGTTATATTGCAATATAAAGGAAAAAATAAAATAAAATTAACAGATTTGTGGAACACACATGTATAAACACATGTGGTACACAATTGTCTTTTTAGTAAGGTTGTAACCACAACGTCAAATGATTAGTCGCATTGGGAGACGTTGATGAATCAACATCTCCTGTGGGCAAATTTTGAATGTTTGAATGTTGGATAATTTTGAGTGAGTGAATTTAAAGTTGATAGTGGTTAAAAGAGAGAAAGAGAAAGGTGGAGAAGAAAGAAAAAGAGGATAGAAGTAGGAGGACGTAGAAGACAGAAGGAGATAGAAGTTAGACGGAGATAGTGAATCGAGGGAGATAAAAGATTGTAAGAGGCAAAAAATAAAAAGAGACAAAAGATGAAAAGAGATAGAAGATATAAAGAAACAGACGTTAGTAAGTGACAGAAGATAGAAAGAAGACAATAAAAGCTATTCGAAAGAGACAGAAGATATAAAAAGAAAGGAATATAACGGACTCCGGATGAGTACTTTGGTATTTTTTTGCTGACCTGGGTTGGTTTCAGTCATTCTTACTTTTTTCCAAATTTTAACTTTAATATTTTATGTATTGAATAGAAAGTTATTTGGAGGATATCAAATAAAAGTATAAAGATGGTTCCTTTTTGAAAGGCAGGATGTTGACGGACGGTGGCACGATTGCTGGACGTAACATATCAGATTGATAGAGGAGGTGTTTAGCGGCTAGTCCAGTCACCTTGTTGCAAACATGGGACTCCCACACTCTGTGCGTAAATGGGCATTCACTTCCCTACCACAAACAAAAACATATCAGATAAGCATGAGCAAATTGCTTTGTTGGCTGCCTACCCTGACAATATTACATTAAAATTAGACCAAATGCTTGTAACGCTACTACAAACACAGGAAACGCTTACGAAAACTTATGCCGAGCTGGCCAATCAGTGAAACAAGCACAAATTGCTGCAAAAAATGTAGAACTAACTAAATTGTTGAAAAATAAGTCCTAGACAAACCGGAATTTTCAGAACGACAAGCTTCAGATGAAAAAACAAAAGGTGAGGACGTCTTCACTTCCAAAGTCTTGTTCCTCTTCTGAAAATTCGAAAAGCGAGATAGAAGTTGACTGCATAATTAGCAGTAATGATAAAGAGGATGAGATTGTCCTTGCCTTTCCAGCACCAACACCAGCTAAGAGATGTACGGATACGGCCGTTGCACCAAAACCAATACTACCGAGCACTACAAGTATACAACATGCACCACAAACAAAAGAACCCAAAACAGCACTAATCATTCTTTGAGAACCCTAAAAATGGTCCAAAACTCTCATATACATCCGCGAAAAGGGATTACCTTGGCATACAAATTATAGCAACAATATTCACATATCACAGGCGACTGGCAAAATCACTAGCCGACAATGAAATACAATACTACACTTAATTACTTCCAGAGGATAGACAGTCGAATTTTGTCAGTTCAAGAGATCAAGAAAGACTTACTGTCTCAGGGCTTCAATCCAATAGAAGTTTACTATATCAAAATGAGAGAAGATCTATCTAGCGTAGTCGAGGTTCTCCTTCTAAAATCTGAATCTAGTATTCATAATATTAAATCTGTTTGCCACCGTATGTGTATCGTGGAGATACAGCCTCCTAGTACGGGCCAGAGTGCCACAATTGCCAACAATTTGGACATTTTTCTGG
Source organism: Odontomyia ornata (assembly GCA_963969285.1). NCBI lineage: Eukaryota > Metazoa > Arthropoda > Insecta > Diptera > Stratiomyidae > Odontomyia > Odontomyia ornata. Next base: position 58,196,611 of record OZ017739.1, on the reverse strand, counting down.
AAACTGTCAATTCATGTCAATTTGACATCAAAGTGATCCAAAACCCCTTCTGAAGCTTGGAAGATGTTCCTGCATCCCTAACCACATAATGAACAGAAACGGCAAAATGACGGATAGAGAAGGTGGAATGGCCATTCTCGTGAGACAGAAAGTGAGTTATTATCTCATAAAGATACCCACACTTCAAAGGCTAGAGGCCACAGCAATCAAGGTGCGAACTGATTTTCTAGAGTTCATTGTTATTTCTGCTTACAATCCTCCAGGAAATATAATTTCTTAAATTATCTCAGAGCACTTGCTGCATTTGAAGACCCTATCTTCATCACAGGAGATCTAAATGCCATACACCGCCTTTGAGAAGCTGTAAGAAGCAATTAAGCTGTAACCGAGCTCAATATATTCAACACAGCCAACCACTTCAGCATACATATCCCCAATAAACCAAACCAAAATGAAAATCGGTTAGACTTCATACGAGTATTTACAATTGCCTATGGCGAAATAGTGGTCAATGGAATTCATTACAACGAGCAGTTTTTTTTAGCACGCTTTATATGTCCGTTTTTCTATTAAATTTTTAGGCTCTGATAAATTCAACGCCATTTCATACAATAATACAATTCTATTTGAGTTTCACAATGCTGATTACACTGGCATTAATAGACTAGTATCTACTTTCAATTGGACTGATACTATTTCAACCTTAGACTTAGGCGAGGCTCTAACTAGTTTTTGTCAAATAATACTTAACGTCATTGAAAGATTTGTACCTAAAATCAAAAAAAGAGAGTAGCATTCTGAGCCCTGACCTCAGTAGTGATTCTTTATGAAATAAGGGAATAAGTCATAAAAATTATTAGAAGAAAAAAGAAGGCTAGCGATGGGCTTAAAAGAAAATAGAATGAGGTTACCAAACCTTTTTAGATAAAATCACGAGAAGCATATGGGTCCCACGTCGTCGTTATTGGTCAAAAGATTATCAACGACCCAAAAATTTTGTTGCTTTTGTATACGTCACACGTAAAAATTATGATTATCCTTCGTCAATGACATACAAGGGTTTTATTACAACCTCTTCAGAAAAGATCCGTCAACTTATTGTTGATCGTTTTCAAGAAGTTTATCGCAGTCTAGAAACCTCACCAAATTTAATGCCCCCTAATTAACTCCAGGCGCCCTAATTAAAAGCTTCGCAATCTCTGAAGAAGATATTCATCAGGGAATTGACGAGCTTGATTTGAATTAAAGACTTGGCCCTGATCTCTTTCCAATCTGGTTCCTGGCTCAGTGTAAAGATGAACTGACTCAAACTCTCTGCATTTTTTTTACCGAGTCTCTCTCAAGTGGTATCTTTCTTTCGTACTGGAAACCATCTTAGATAATACCATTTCATAAAAAAGGTGACAAAAGATCTGTTGCAAATCACAGGGGTATTGCTATAATGTCTACCACTTCTAAACTTTTCAACAAATTATATGCAATAAAATTTCCCCCATCGTCGAACTATATCTAAATGAAGAGTGATATGGATTTCGAAAAAACAAATCTGTTACTACCAATCTCATTGTTACGACTTCAGATATTCTCTGCGATATGCAAAAAGGTAACCAGATTGATGCCGTATTCACAGACTTCAGCAAAGCGTTTGATCGTGTGAATCATGGAATATTGATAAAGAAACTCCACAGCTTCGGAATTACTGGTCCACTGCTTAGTTGGTATCATTAGTACCTGAAGAGCCGAACACAACTTGACAAGTTTCAAGATAGTTTATCTAGAGAATTCATGTCCTCTCTGGAGTTCCAGAGGGTACCCATCTTGGTCCACTTCTTTTCAAAATTTTCATTTCTGATCTTTCAGTGGCATTAACCAATATATCACAATTTTTTACGCCAACAATCTCAAGGTGTATCGCATCATCCCATCCCTAGCCGATACTTTATTTTTCCATTTCAAATTAAATATTCTCCTTCAATGGTACAATGACAACCAACTTTTACTGAACTTGGACAATAGCCAGGTAATAAGTTTTTCCAGGAAAAAGAATATCATCCTCTATGATTACCATATTAGTAATACACTTCTGAGTAGAGTAGAGGGTGATATGGACGTTGACGTAGTCTGCTAAGCTCCAATTCAAACTTCATTATGATGCAGGCCTTTCTAGAGCATATAAAACGTTAGGCTTTATCAAAAGGAGACCCAAAGAAATTAAGAATATTTGGGCAACAAAATCATTGCGTACATTACTGGTGCATCCTATCCTTCTCAATTTAGCAATAGGTTGGAGTCAGTGCAGAAAAAGTTTTCACTCTTTGCTCTAAGGTTTCTGTATGGCCCCAGTTTTTTTTTTCAAAATCCATCACCATATGAAAATCTACTCCAATTGTTAAATTTGTCTTCATTTTCTTCTGAAGAACTGCGTTGTCCTCACGCCTGGTTTTCGATGTCTTAAGGGGCAATATTAAGGAAAAATCGTAGCGGATAAGATCCGTATTAACGAGTCTGCAAGAAACACAGGACACACTCCCATGCTTGACATTAACAGATACCAAACTATTTACGCAGACAATGAGCAAATTAATAGATGTTGTAGAAATTTCAACGGGTTGAGTGAACATTATTCGTTATCTACTTCCAAGGTCCTGTTTAAATCCAAAATAGTAAAATCATTTTCTCCTTCAACAATTTAGATTAGTTTAAATGCTTGTAAATTTTTATTTTTATTATAATTGATAAATGAAAGGGTTGGGGGTTCATGTCCTTTTTAAGGACTCTCCACTATCATACTGCTTGACTTCACGAATCAAGCGAGAACCAGTATATTCAATATGGCTAAAACCATTGACACAAACCTTGTGAGGAGAGTAGTACTTCAATTATAAAAATTGAGTACCCTTTGGATAACCAAAATTCATATTAAGCCCTGAACTAAGTTTTGTTTTTCAACTTTCGTGCATTTTTGCCTGCATTCAATCATTTTTGAAGACCGAACATAGGTAATGCTTGAACACCAAATGCATTTGTTTTGAATTTTAAGAACTTAATAATTGAAAGTTGAAGAATGAGACATGTTCTTATCTAGAGGGTGGAATCAGCAAAGAAGTAAGCAAATTTTTTTAAATAAATTTATTCGATTGCGTATTCATAAACGTATTTAAACATATTAATTTTAAATTTTTATTTACCTTCACCTCTGAACACAGTACTCTTCGCGAAAATATTCACCTTCACAAAATGACCAACAACAAAAGAAAACTGAATACATTAATTGAATTTGTAACAAGTTGCTGTCACATGTCAGCTACACAGCAATTTGCTAAGTAGAGATGTAACACGAATAAGACCGAAAAAACCATACTCTATATCCTGACGGAAAATTCTTAAAGTTCATTCCCTATAAACTGTCAGTGGCAGATCAGGAGCCGAAAGAAAACACACGACTATTGGTTAAAAGACAAGTTGATGCGAGGCTGAGAAGCGAAACTAAACTTTCAGTTTTTTAAAAACAAAAGAAAAAAAAAGCAACAACAAATAAAACGTATCCTTAGTATAGGGCAGCAAGCAAAACAAACATACAAAATACTCTTTAAATTGAACCACCAAATACACCTGGGCTGAAAAGCACAAGAAAGGTGAGAAAAGACGTCATACCACATTTACAGCAGGATAGAATGGAAAAAACGACAACGTTGGCAGGCATAAGATGATACCTTTAGCAGACAAAAGATAAGACAAGTTGTGCCCAACTTCTTTGTAAAGTGATTTTTAAAGAAATTGAACCATCGATCTCATTTGTTCTGATTCCTTGTTATTGACGCAGATTTTTTCCACGTCTTATGTTTTCGATCGACTTCAGAGTAGAAAACTTACTTGGCAAACATTTAATGGGGAAGGTAAAGAAAAGCCGAGAGGAAAAGCTGAAAAAACATAAGTCCACACGAAAACAACCAACAAAGAAAAACAATGTTCTTTAAAAAATGTTCGGCGTGTTTGTCTTTTCCCGTCAAGTTTTCCTTCGCCTTTTTTAACATCATCGTTTCCTAAGGGACTGTTTAATATGAAATTTCTTGATAGGTAGGACATATTGAACGTTGGTTTATATTAGCTTTGGTTTTTCGCTTGAAAGAGTCAAATAAAATGTTCAAAAGTATAAGGTAGGCTTATTTGCTCACTCTTTCGAGGGTTTGCTTTTTATTTTTTGTTTTTTTCGATATTTTAGGTAAGAATAAGTTTCGCAATATTTTTTTGACCACTAATTAATTTACCCGCTACTAAGTTGTTTTTTGAAGTATAGGAGAAGATTTTTGAGTGGTTGAAAAAATGATGTGCATGATTATGTATAAGGTACATACAAAAAGGGTTTTGTAAAGCTATGGAATATATATAAGTGTTGATCGAGTTTAACTTGCAACATTGCATTGAAATTAATGCTTCATACAAAATCGGGGAAAACGTGTTTGAACTTTGCAACAGAAAGCTGTGGACACAATTTTTGATAGAAATTTTTCAAAAATATTGAAGCCTTGTAGTATGGTCCAACATTTAATTGAGAAATAACATTCAACGTCAAGACAATTTACGATGTTTTGAACGGGCTATTTGATATTATAAAATATTCTACACATTATTTATTTAATTATTTTAAACTAAGGCATGCCTACGTTATATTTTAAGCCATATTTGTCATGTCCTGTAATTAAGGTGTCTGTTCTGTGAGTGCCGTTACGGATGATCGTCACACTTAAAAAAAATTTTCGAAATTTTATCTGCACCAAATATAATTATATCTGCAGTAGATATATTCGTATTTACTTGTAAGAGGCATAATATATCCCTCACACATAAATTTTTATGGTATATATCGGATGCAGCTATCATATGGATGTCTCAGATATAATACAGCTACAGCAGTAATTCTACTCATATGAAAATTTAGACCCATATGCAATGCAAATATAATAGAGATACAGTTGGCTCTCTTTTATATATATTGTATTCGGAGATTGTTGAAATTTATGCCGGTACCAAGTATATTATAGATTTGGTAAATAAATGTAGCCACAGGAGGTATAATCTCCCCCTCAGATACAGCATTTTGAAGGGAATTTTAGATGCATCCAGCATATAGCTCTACTAGATTGGTATTCTTCTTCTTCTTCGTACTACTACAGCCCCTCTCGCGCCTTCGCTTCCTACAACATTGTTTAGTCGATTGACTACATACTCCAATTTCGGCATTGGAGTAACGATGAGCTGTCTACGTCGGCCGAATCAGACCAGCGTTTCCTCGGTTTCTCCACTGCTTCCCGGCTTTCGGTTTTCCCAACGAATACCTTTTTGGGTATCCATTGTCCGTCCATACGATTCATGTGGCCAGCCCATTGCCACTTCCACAGCCTTACAATCGTTGTAACCACCAGCTTGTCAAAAATTTCATGCAGCTCATGGTTGCATCGATTTGCCATTGGTCCCCGACCAGCTTCGTTCCAATTTTTCTCCTCAGGATCCGCTGCTCAAAGGCGTTCAATATGTTTGCGGATGCTTGACTTAGGGTCCATGTTTCACACACATAGCATAACACAGGCCTTATCACAGATTTATATATGTACTTGGAACTTTGTTTTCCTGTGTATACAGCTGTTCTTCAGAATCGTCAAAGATAAATAAAATATTTTATTTGCGAGTATTTCATCTCTCTCATTACCGATTCTCATTATTTTGGCGCCCAAACATACAAATTTGCCTAAATTTTTGATAGTGTATTCGCCAAGTGTGATATTTTGAGTGTTTGAGGTATTTTTCCTCGACAAAGTCATGAGCTTTGTTTTATTTCCATTGATTTGTGGGGCACCCTCTACCCGCTAACTGAAGACGCGTCTGATGGGGAACCGAAAGGCCCAGACAAAAAACCTACAATAGTTTGGAGAAATCTTCAAAAAATGTTTTATGATGTGCAGATCTGCACTGATAACTGGCGTATGAAAACTAATACGCAGAACTGCGAAACAATTTTATTTCATACAACGCTAACTCCAGATGCATTGATCAAAAGGTAATCTAATACCAGACCCTCGTTAGACCAATTTTGACAATTTTTTTCTGTTTTTTTTGTGTTTGGGAGGAGAGTGCCATTTACGCAGAGTGTGGGACTCCCATGCTCGCAAGAAGGCGACTGCAATTACCACTAAACACCTCCCCTGTCAACCTGAGAACCCAGCCTGGAAACATTTGACACATTTCATCGGACCAGGTCTCGTTTTGTTACGCCGTGGGGCGCCTTTAAGCTGGGGGGTCCCTTTCCTAGCAGAAGGGGAGAGGGGAAGAGGAAGTGCCAGGAAAGCAGTCCCCCAGTGCTAATGTCCCCGGCTGCTGTGAGTCCCTTTTATATTTTAGGACTACCCGAGCATAATGTGCCACCTGCTTCCATTTGCCAACCGGTTTGAGCATTACTGCGACTATATTATCCGAGGTGAGCTCTCCCGTCTCCTTGTAGAGGTCCCTTCGCAGCCTGATCCATTTTGTGCAAGCAAAAAATGTGTGCAGGCATTGTCTTAGGTGACTTCCCAATCTTGTGCAGGTAAGACCGAAAACATCCATGCCCGCTCAAAAGCTGGGTCAGATAGAAGTCAATATCACCATGTTTTCAATTAAGCCAACATCTCACATCCGGGATGAAGCACGTAGTCCACCTTCCCTTCGTGCAATTCACCCAGATCTGCTGCCAATCGTTGAACGAGCGCTGTCTCTCCTCGCGGACAGCAATCTCCCTCTCATCCTCCTTTCAGCGAAGGAGAATAGCGCGCCGCTCTCTGGCAAGGGGAGCGACAGGTATCACGCCTGCAATAACTCTCACCACCGAACCAGAGGCCGTCGGATACGAAGATGCAATCCTCAGTGTTCCTCTTCTCTGTAACTGTGCCAAACGTTTTCGGTATACCTCTTTACTGAGAGTGTCGCCCCATAATTCTGTTCCATACTGTAGCACTGAGCCTACAGCATTCATCAAGAGGCGTCTTTTTGATGTGCAGGGTCCTCCTACGTTGGTCATAAGTCGACTCGGAGCCAATATTCCCGAAGCAGCCTTCTCAGCCGTTGGCCTGATTTGATCAGAGAAACTCATGTTCGAGTCGATCAGTAGCCCCAGGTACTTCACCGATGGCTTTGATTCGATTTGCGTATCTCTAATACTGATCATATTTACTCTGGGGATTTCCTTTTTTGTCAAGATGACCACTTCGGTTTTCTCCAGTGCTAAACTGAACCCACGAGCGGTCATCCAGTCTCTCACTCGGCACATTAGCATACCTAGCCTAAGTTGTGCCTGTTCAACGGTCATCTACATAGCCAAGGACGACTCATCTGACATCTCGAGTCTCAATAGCCCGTCGTAAGACATGTTCCGCAAGTCTGGACCAAAGATCCCCGGGCAACACCCGATGTAATTTCCATTCTTCGTTGGCCCCGATTCATGTCGTAGAGCTGGCTTCGATCCTTTAGGTAGTTCCTGAAAAGCTGCACTAGATATTCTGGAACTTGAAAAGGGTTTTCCAGCGTACACAGAATGTCCACTCATCTAGCGGAGTTGAAGGCGTTCCTGACGTCAAGTGTCACCAACAGGACGAACTGCAGCTTGGTGCGACTATGTGCCTCTGTCTTTTGAGCCATGCTCACCCCCTCTGCAATCGTTTCGATAGTAGAACCCCCTGCTCTAAAGGCGTACTACCGAGGAGATAGGTTCGCAGCAGCACGAATCGCGTCAATGAGTCTTCCTTTGATGAGTTTCTCTAGAACTTTCCCAGCCGTGCCTGGCATACATAACGGGCAGTATGCAGACGGTGATTCGAAATTTCCTTTCTACTTGCTGATCAGCCCAAGCCCCCACACCTTCCATCGTACCGGGAAAAGCCCGTTCGGACAATGGTGAAAGGCAAGCCGCAACACCTCAGCCGGAACATCATCTGAACCTGGAGCCTTCCTCGCTTTAAACGAAAGGACTGCTGGGGTTTTTAGACGAGGCATAGAAGCATTGCAAGCAGTCGTGATGATGCTTATAGTTGAGTTCACCTCGCCTTGAGCTGCTAATTATTCCGTCCCCTCTAGATCTCCCTGCAGCGGTGCACCTGCTGTGAGAATCTTGGCAAACCTTTCAACGTCTATCGTTCCAATGTTCCATCCAATTGTAGAAAGCCGAGAGCATGGACATCAGAAGACAACATCGCTTATCTCAAGCAAAATGCACAGATGATCGCTGGCTGAGTAATTCTCTAAAACTCTCCAGTTGTGTACTAAGGACTCCGAGGCAAATGTCACGTCTGGTATGGTTCTTTCACGAGCATTACGGCGGTAAGTCAGCATTTTTCCGGTGTCTAGTACAACGACCACTGTCCTGGCCGCCGTTTTGACTAATAGATGTCAGATCTGGTACAACCAGAGTGCTAGTACTATGGAAAAATTAAGATGCATGAGCTGGTTCACACAGAGTTCTGAGATGAATTGAAAACCCTGTACGTCAAAAAGAAAAATTTATCAATATTATGGCTTTCTTGGAGGGATATCGTAGGATCTGTAACTGCCAGTGAAACCCCTTGAATTTTCCAGCCGCTCTAGCCTACAGATGAGTATATTGAGACTTTTCCCTCTGCTGGCTTCGTTTTTTCAGAAGCATTCGTGTATTTGGATATGAATAGATAATTTTTTGGTTCTGAAGGTGTCTCAATTATATATCACATATATAGACAACCCACCGATAAGAAAATAAAATATCCTCTAAATTTGAGTTCCAGAGACGAAAAATTTCTATGGGAATTCTCATTTGCTAGAGTCGCTGAGGCTTGTCGAGCTGGTATGGATCAATCTATGTATTGGCGGCTGAATGATAATGGTTAAATTATTCGTGGTTACTTTTTGCGTTATGTTTTCCGTTATTTGGTTTTGATTTTCAGCTCATTATTGCGATACTTAGTGCTGCTGTTGTATGTTGGTGTTAAAGTTAAGCATAGGTTTTAATATGTAGGATAGATACGAGGTGTGTTCAAAAAATATCGCGAATTTTGTTTTTTTTTCAAAAATTATTTATTTATTCATGAATATCTATTTTGTCCCCTTCAAAGTAATCCCCATGAGATATTATACACTTGTGCCAACGGTTTTTCCAATCTTCGAAGCACTTCAAAAAATCATTTTTTTTAATCTTGTTCAGCTCCTCCTTCGATGCCGTCTTTATCTCGTCAAGCGTAGCGTAACGTCGTCCTTTCATGAGCCTCTTCAGTTTAGGAAACAAGAAAAAGTCACAGGGGGCCAGATCTGGGGAATACGGTGGCTGCGGCATCATTAGTGTGTTGTTTTTGGCCAAAAAGTCGCGCACAAGCAACGATGTGTGAGCAGGGGCGTTATCGTGGTGCAAAAGCCAATTTTTGTTCTCCCACAAATCCGGGCGTTTCTGGCGGATTACTTCGCACAAATTGCGCATAACTTGCAGGTAATATTCCTTATTGACCGTTCTTTCCTGTGGCAAGAACTCATGATGCACCACGCCCCTGCAATCGAAGAAAACTGTCGGCAAAACTTTCACGTTCGACCGAACTTGGCGCGCTTTTTTCGGTCTTGGTTCATGCGGCAGCTTCCATTGAGATGATTGAGCTTTGGTTTCCACGTCATAACCATAAACCCACGATTCGTCACCAGTTATGACCCTCTGGAGCAAATTTGGTTCGTCGCGGACAGAGTTTAACATCTCATTAGCAATGTTCATGCGTTGCTGTTTTTGGTCGCAATTGAGCAATTTTGGTACGAATTTCGCAGCGACCCGTCTCATGCCCAAATCGTTGATAAAAATCGAATGGCACGAGCCAATCGATATGTTTAGGTCCTCAGCAACTTCTCTAACGGTGATTCGACGATTGGCCAATACCATTTTCTCCACTTCATTAATTTTTTCGTCTGTTGTTGAAGTGCTCGGGCGTCCGGCACGCTCTTCGTCGTTCACATCTTCTCGGCCTTCTAAAAACATTTTGTACCACCGATAAACGTTGCTTCGGTCCATGGTAGCTTCTCCGTATGCCACAGTCAAGATTCGGAATGCATCCACGCACTTAATTTCGTTTTTCACACAAAATTTGATACACGTTCTTTGATCAATTTTTTTGAATAAGTAAAAATCGAAGACGATTGAAAACACGTGCAAGTAAAGCAGCTATCACCAATTAAGTGAACATTCAAAATGGCCGAGCTTGTCGGCATAAGTGACAGACATGAGTACCAACATAACGCCACAAAAAATCAAAATTCGAATATACGTAACCCGCGAAAATTCAAAATCGTAGGACTACAACTCCTTTCGGGCTTTCGTTAACAGGTAAAGGGCTTTCCAATAAGAGGTGTTATTTTGAATAGCCCGCTATTTTGGCAGATGGCATTTTTTAAGCTGTCCATTTTTGACATTTGACAAGTACAAACACCGCCATTAACAAAAATGGAACGATATACGCTTCAACAATGCATTGAAATTACTAAAATTCACTATAAAAATGGTGGAAATTTGGCAGAGATGGTTCGTTAAACTCCAACATTTTTGAGTTGTCCTGAAGCACCTTGTTGGACCCCAATACAGAAATTGGTGGTAAAATTCGAGCTGTTGGGACAACTTAGTGATGCAAAGAATAAAACCCGTGCACTTCACTCAAGAACAGCCGAGAATATTGCTGCTGTAGCCGAAAGTGTTGAAGAAAACCCAGGTTTGTCGATTCTTCGTCGTTCTTTGGAATTAGGCATTCCACAAACGTCATTATACCGTATTTTGCATAAAGATTTAGATCTTAAGGCTTATAAAGTTCATTTAACACATGAACTCAAGCCGGTTGATCATCAACAACGTCGTGTCTTTGCTGATTGGGTCCTTGAAATGCATGAAAATTATCCGGAATTCCGTCGAAAAATCATCTTGAGTGATGAAACTCATTTCCACCTCGGTGGTTTCGTCAACAAGCAAAATTGTCACAACTAAGGCTTGGAAAACCCAAGAGTTATTGTTGAAAAGCCTCTCTATCTTCAATGTGTGACTGCTTGGTGCGGTTTATGGTTCGGTGGAGTCATTGGACCTTACTTTTTCTAAAATGAGGCTGAAGCAACAGTTACGGTGAATGGATTGCGCTATCGAGAGATGATTAATGATTTTTTTATGACCGGAGTTGAATAATATTGATCTGGACAAAGTTTACTTCCAACAATACGGCACTACGTGCCACACAAGCAACGAAATCATTGATCTTTTACGGGAAAAGTTTCCGGACCATGTTATCTCTCGAAGAGTTGATCACAATTGGCCACCGAGATCTTGTGATTTAACACGTTGCGAATTCTTCCTTTTGGGCCACGTGAAAGAAGAGGTCTACGCCAACAGCCCAGAGTCGATTCAAGGCCTCAAAGATGGAATTCGTGAGTCTATTGAGGACATAGGGCAGCCACTTTGCGATTTGGTTGTTGAAAATATCATGAAAAGGATATGGTGCTGCAAGCGTGGTCGTGGTGGTCATTCGCCTGACGTTATTTTTCACTATTAACGGCATACCTTTTTCTTTAGAATGAAATAAACATCCGATCATTTATATAAAAAAATGGCATTTTTCTTATAATACTTAAATAACACCTCTTATCGGAAACTCCTACAGATGACACATGTTAATTTTAAAATTCTACCCTGTAGATTTTCATGATGATCATTACATACACTATGAAATTCTTCTCGCGATGTAAACACATTTTTGAGGTGAATCAGATCTTTCGTACGGTTATAACGATGAAATAAATCTCTACTTGTCGAAGTTAGAAAAGCTGACGTTGGAAACGATTAAGGAAATAGTTCCCCAGATTAAACATCGGAACCCTCGTTGAAACTATCCTGAAGAATATTCGAAACTTAATCTGTTCATACTTCAGGAGTGAGTTCAACAATCAATGGGCGGAAAAACTGATGGGTACTAGCCCATGGGAGACCCAGATGGTGGTTTCACGAAGTGAATAGCTTATTCTGTAACAGGTCTCGAGTGTACGTAACAAATTTTGAAGTAGCTAGTGATGAGATAAATCTTCTCGATAAGCCTGGTATCGAGATTGATGGTACAATTTCGAATAGTAATGAAAACAGGATTAAATGTGTGATAGATAGCGGTAATTTTCCCTGATTTGAATACATGTTGAATTGGTTCATCTACTATGCCCCGAGAAACGAAATCAGATATTTTCAGAGGTCATTGAAACAAAACTTTCCGAATTCAAATCAAGCCTGAATAGCGAATCAATTCTACATTTCAGTGAAACATTAATATCTGACCTCATATCGAGCCTGAATCTTATTGATTATTTTGTCAACTACGAAGACTGGTGCTTCATATTTGGCAGGATAAACAATAAGAAATCATGTGGTACTGATAGTATTCCAAACATAGTTCTCCGACATTTGCCTGAGGACTTCTCCTTAACGCAATCATTCGTTGCGCTTGCTGCTGATCTGACCGTCAATGCGGCATTCTGAAAAGCTAAAATCATAATCATCTTTGATGCGACATCCAAAACCGCACCTTGGCCTCCAAGATTAATCCCCTCCAGTCATTACAGTTCCGCGACCTTGTCCGCCAGTTGTTTACTCCCAACAAGGATCTGCTGTCAGCTTCTATTGCGTCTTTTCATCGAGTCCTCGGTCTTCTCGCTGAACGCCTATTTTGTGCTCTATTCGTCAATGTTCTTTTGGATAGCCGGTTTTCTTCCATTCTGTCTACATGGCCCGCCCAGTGATATTGTTGTAAGTTTATGCAAGAGGAATCAGGTGGATCATCAAATAGTTCATACAACTCATCGCTGCAATTAAGTTCCCACTCTGTTTCTTGTTTCACTGGACTGTCAATTTGCTGGAGCACTTTGCTTTCAAATACGTCCACTGCTTCTTGGGATTCACTCGTCAGGGTCAATGTTTCACTTCCATATAACAACACAGGTTTGACTAATGTTTTCTAAATGCGGAGCCTATTTTGCCTGTGCACACCATTGGACCTTGGAATGGAAAGAACAGAGTAATAGGTATTATTCGTGGCGTTTTCGTGGAGTCAAATCTTGTCCTCTTAAGCACCTCTTCTATTCAGGTTGGCTCAAAGATACAAAAAATTATCCACACTTTCAAGGTTGTAGTCTCCAATGGTCAGGTTTTGCTGAACTAGAGTTTTCTTCCTCGTTTGGGGCATGGATTTAGTTTTAATTTTATTAACTTGTAGGACAATTCAGTTTTCTTCAGAATCAATACACAAAAATGCTCGTTGGCATCTAAAATTATGTATACGCTACCAATTTTGTGGATTTGAACTTTAGTGTACCCGAAGTTTCGGCTAATTTCTTCCCGATCCAGCTCAATATTAAAGAGCATTAAGGCAGGACGTCTCCTAGTTTCAAGCCTGATCCCGTTATAATGCTGTCCGTTAGCTCACCGTTTACCTTGACCGGGGACTCTGTGTTGAGCATCTTGACCTTGACATGCGGACTAGTTTTATTGGAATGCGGAATTCAAACTTTTTTTTGTATAACGCATTTCTGTCGACACTGTCGTATGCTTGCTTCCACTCTATAAAGAGTTGGTGTACATTGGCATAATATTCCCAGCACTTTTCGCGCAACTGCGTTACTGGAGATATTTGGCCTTTTGTAACCATTCAATTCGAAAGCCTTCCTGATACTCTCTTATAAGACTTTCATAGTGAGGCTTTAGTTTTTTCTTTCGATGATTTTGGAGAGCACTTTAGAACACGTGCACCTCAAGATGATGTCTCTATTATTTTCACACCTTGATTTGTCCCACTTTTTGTACACAGGACATATTATACTTTTTTGCCAGTTCTCTACTAACTGCTCCTCTGACCATATTCTGCATTTTAGCCAATGCAGACCCCCGCTCTTGTATAGTTCTGCTGGTATTCCATTCCTTTTCAGGAACCTTATTTTTTCTGAGGTCTCGTACTACTGGCTGTACTTCGTCTGGTAGTGAGACTGGGACAACTTCCTCTGGAACGTTCATAGCTTCAGTCGTTATTGGGGACGCTGCGAATAGCTTCTGGAAATATTGGAGCCATCTGTTTTTTAATTTTGACTGGTTTGCCTATGCTTGGTCCTTGTGCACTTTTGCAAAGTCTTGTTTGTGGATTGTAGCCACCTTTTAGTTGTTTGATAGAGAAATATGCTGATCTGACTTCATGTCATGTTTTCGTTTATCTGTTGGATCTTAGTGTTGATGGTCAGCCGTTTCTTACTTCGGCACATTTTTTAAGCTTAATGTCGAAGGCTTTTATATTGTTCTTTTTTAGCCCGAGTTGGTCACTGGGTGTATTCTTCATGCACCTGATTTCTTTTCCCATTACCTCCTTGCATTCTTCGTAGTACCAGTCGTTCCTACTTTTTTTTTGACTCGTGTTCCAAGAACCCTTCGGCTGCTTCTTTCACCGCATTTCTTGCCGTCTTCCAAATGGTTTTAATATCATAATTACTTTCTACCGTCTGCAGGGATATACTCGTATTGATGTGATTTTCCAGCGCTGACATGTATGTGGACGTTACTGAGCTATCATTTAACTGGTGCATCTGGTAACTTGTAGTAACTGATGCTCCTTATTCACAGCTCTTGGAGATGTGGCATCGGAACTTTACCCGTATAAGGTAGTGGTCCCAATTACAGACAGCGAACGAGTGTGTAGCGAGGATGCTGTTGGCGTCTCATTTTTATATGAAAACACAGTCGATCTGGTTGAATGTGCGACCGTCTGGGGATGCCTACGTCTCTTATTGATGTGTTGATATGGAAAGCGTGTGGAGCTTAATGTGAAGCCTCTACGAGCTACAAAGTCCATCAGTCATTGTCCGTTCTCGTTGGTCTCTACATGAAGGCTTTATACGTTTCAGAGATGGGCGTGGGGACATAAATGACGATGAACAAACGGTCCACCCAAACCAGAGATCACCGAAAACTCCATCGAAATTGTGCGTGAATTTATCAAAAATGAGCCCAAATCATCGTTGAAATTAATGGCATCGGAGTTGAATATCTCCAAAATATCGGTTTATCGCATTTTAACCGATCATTTGAGTTTACGAAAGGTCTGTTCATGTTTTGTTCCAAACACGTTAACTGACAAGGTACTTTTCAAAATAAACGAGACTTTTGTCATGATTTTTTTTGGCTTTTTTAACTAGAAATCGCATTTTAACCATCAATCACTCACCGTATTCACCTGATATGGCTCCCTGTGACTTCTACCTATTGCATTTGGCCATGAAACGATATCGCTTTGCGTCTTTAGAGGGCATTCAAAGGCTTGTACCGGCATCCTGAAAGACTTTCCGGTCAATGACCTGGAACACCTTTTAGAAAAGCTTTTGGATCGCGCTAAATAGTATATCGAGGCCGGAGAAAACTATTTTGAATAAATAAACTCGAATTTATCAGAACAAAAACCCTGTCGTTACTATTTCAGCTCAATCTCGTTTATTTTTGAACGCACCTTGTAGTTGGTTGGTTTTTCTCCATTTTTCTAATTAGTTGGTAATTTGCTATAACTTTAATTTAATTTTTGATTGATTTTTCAAACTTCCACATACTTCAAATTTAGAGTGCCTAGTGGGCCACTAATTTTTTGATTATTTTTAACGGTTTGAAACATGTTTTGTATTTTTATAAATTTTATAATGATTGATGAAGTACAGTGCATTTAAATGTGACTTTGACTTTCAAGAGTGACTAGAAAATTTGACATGGAAACAGGAAATAAGAAATAAGAAAACTTAAAATGATTAGAAAATACTTTAAGAAGGATGAAATTATTTTTGTGGAAGCGTAGCACAATCAATTTGCTTGTTTTGACATCAGAAACGTATTCAGTGAAATAAGTGAAATGGAGAAAATCTAATTGTTGAAATATGAAACCCACCTCAATGTACTAATAAACTAATGTACCAAAATTGTTCTAAAACTTTTGACACGAGAATAAACCTGCTTAGTTTTTTTTCTTCTACAGTCCGTCGCCACAACCAGACGTGTAATAGCCTATTTAAATTCCTCCTTGTAATAGCCTATTTAAATTCCACTTGCTGCGAACCAGAACAACAGGTTATGGGCCCAGGTTTGCGGAATAAATAGAGTAAGGTGCGGTGTACATTTTAAAAGATAAGATTTCCGTGGCCCAGAAAAAGTGCAATAAACCGACATTTGTTGTCGTCGTAAATTACGAGTTTTTCGGTCATCATTATGGAAAGCGAAAAAGGTGATTTCACGAAAGTGGCGAAGCTGACAGGCTCAGATAATTATTTATCGTGGCGTCGGAACGCCAGGCTTGTTTTGGAGTGGCACGATCTCGATGGATTACTGGAAGAAAACGCGACGGACAGTAAATTAACGGCACCCGCTGCAACGGCAGCGGTGGATGTTGCAGTGGCCGCATTGGCAGCTGATTTGGACAATGCCACACTGCAAGCAGCGGTTAAAAGTGCGCGATATGCAGAAAATGCGGCAATCATTCGTGATGCGATTTCAGTAAGTGACCGTTTGAAGAAACCCAAACAAGCTAAAGCAAGATTAATGATGCTAATAGATCCAAAACTACACGATGAAATTGGTGAACATAATACGGCAGCGGATCTGTGGAAAAAGTGTTCGGAATTGTACCGTAATAACAATTGGCTTAACAAAGCAAAGGTTCTCGGGGACTTCACATCGTTGCGGTTATCAAACTTTGACTCAATGGAGACATTTCTGCGTGAACATACAGCCGCGATGTGCCGTTTACAAGAAGCCGGTTTTGTGATCGATGACGTAATAATGTGCGGGCTTATAATTTATGGTCTAACGCCTGAATATGAAGCATTCATCGGTGGACTTGATGGTAGCGATGTCCTCACAAGTGACGGTTCAAGTGGACATCGATTAACATCAGCAATGCTAAAGAGAAGTCTGTTGGAGCATGCGAATTCGAAAGGCGTGTTGAACAGCGAAGGGAATGCCACAGGCGCATTCAAAGCTGCATCCAAACCAGCTACGAGTGAGTCGAAAAGCAAGAAGAAGAAGGGAAGCGGCTCGATCAAGTGCTTCACATGTGGTAAGAAAGGGCACAAGAGCCTCCAGTGCAAAACCAACACACAAAATGATGAAGGCAAAGGCGGAAGCGCCAAACCAGCCTTCTATGCTATGACGGCAACTGGTTCAACGGACGCGTGGTTCATTGACTCGGGTGCGAGTTCTCATCTCACATCGGACAAGAAGATGTTCAAGCAATTCACCAGTAGCAATGAATTCGCTGACATAACAACGGCTGACAACACCCACTTGAAAGTTGTTGGCACCGGTTCCATCGAGTTAAATGTTGGGGAGCACATAATTCCAGTGAATAACGTATTGCTAGTCCCTGGAATAGCGGCAAATTTGTTGTCGGTATCGAGCATTGTGAAAGCTGGGAACAGTGTGCATTTCGACAGCAGTGGTTGTGTCATTCGAAGCGGTGCGGGTGATGTGTTACTGAATACACCATCCAAAAACGGTACATACAAGATCACGAATTCGTCGAAGGCTAGTGGGCTGTTAGCATGCAAAGACGAAGACAATCTGATGACGTGGCATCGGAGATTGGGTCATTTGTCGCATGGTGAGCTGATTAAACTGAGTGGAATTGTGAATGGAATCAAAGTTGACGGCGATAAACAAGCGTTGGCGAAATGTATTCCGTGTTCGCAAGGCAAACAAAGCCGACGTCCATTCAAGAAAGAAGGTGTCAAAATCAAGACAAGTCAAATACTGGAATTAGTTCACAGCGACGTTTGCGGCCCGATGGATACGCCTTCAGTTGGGGGCGCAAAATACTTCGTAACATTTATTGATGATTTTTTGCGAAAGGTCTTCGTATATTTTGCCAAACAGAAGAGTCAGATCGGGAGGATTTTCGTTGAGTTCAAGATGCTTGTGAAGAGGCAAACCGGACTACAAATTAAAATGTTCCGTTCCGATAATGGCAGAGAGTATCTCAGCGAGTTCGAAACCGAATGCAAGCGCAGTGGAATCGTGCATCAGACCAGTTGTGTGTACACACCACAACAAAACGGCGTGGCCGAGCGTATGAACAGAATGCTCATAGAACGTGCAAAATGCATGCTGTTCGATGCGGGCTTGGAGAAGCCGCTTTGGGCTGAAGCGGTTAATATGGCTGCGTACGTTACAAATTGTTCACCGAATCGCACGCTCGGGAATAAGGTCCCGGAGCAATTCTGGAGAGAAGGAGCCATCGATCTTTCGTCGATGCAATTATTCGGATCGCTGGTGATGGTGCATGTCACAAAGGAGAAGCGGCAAAAGTTGGATGCGAAATCGAAAAGGATGTTTTTCGTTGGATACACCGTTACGCAAAAAGGTTTGCGTTGTTTTGATCCTTTGACTCTAATAGTTCATACGAGTCGGGATGTCGTCTTCAAAAGTGCACCAGAACTGAAGGTAAATGATGACGTTCAAATTAATCTTCTCGACGATTTCATTCTAGGGGAAGTTGAAGAGCAAAAGTCGACCGGAGGGCTTGAAAATCATGAAGTCGAGTCTCCCATGACAGAGTCAGCTGTCGATGGTGCATCAATAATTCGCTCACCAACTTCCTGGAATGAGTCTATTGTGGGCGATGGCGATGAATCAACAACGAATGTCAAAAGTGATTTGTCCTACGGGTTCGACGAAACACTAGCTGAATCGCAGTCTGAATATGGGTCGGACGAGGACTATGTCCCACCCAGTACACTACAAGTTCCAGTTGGGGATGTAAGGCGTTCAACGCGTCCCCCGAAATCAAGGAATGTGGAGGCGAATTTCGTTTTTGTAGCGGAAATCGATGAGCCCGAATCATACATGAAGCTGTCAAAGGCAACAGGAGTCAATATTGGGAGAAGGCGATGGCGGAAGAATTGGCGTCACACGAAGAGAACCGAACATGGACTTTGGTTGAGCTACCAGTCAACCGAAAAACAATCAAGACCAAATGGGTCTTCAAGTTGAAGCGTAATCAAGCTGGTGAAGTTGTTCGCCATAAAGCGAGGTTGGTGGCAAAGGATTGCTCCCAAAAGGCCGGCATAGATTATGAGGAAACTTTCTCGCCCGTTGTACGCTATGGGTCAATTCGCTATCTGCTGGCCATGGCCGCTCAACAGGGTTACAATGTTGACCAAATGGATGCGGTGACCGCATTCCTTCAAGGGGATCTCGACGAGGAGATCTTCACCGACCAACCCGAGGGATTCAATGACGGGACCGGACGGGTCTGCAGGTTGAATCGTGCGATGTATGGCTTGAAGCAAGTGGGCCGTCAATGGAACCTAAAGTTAGATGCAGCTCTCATCGGGATTGGGCTAACCAAATCAAAGCTTGATCCGTGTATCTACCTCTTGCCATCACTGGAAGTGATTCTGGCAGTGTATGTGGATGATGTTGTGATTATTTGGAAGCAACGCGACAAGATGGAGGCACTGAAGAAGGCTCTTAGTACCGAGTTTAAGATGAAAGACCTTGGTAGAGCGAACAGTATAATTGGCATTTCCATCGAGTACGTCAAGAATGGAATCGCTATACATCAGCGTCATTATATCGAAACCATTCTCGAGCGTTTTGGAATGAGTGACTGCAAGCCAGCGGTTACTCCAAGTGATCCAAGTCAAAGATTGTCAACAGATATGAAGAAGGAGGATGAATCAACGGATAACATTCCATATCAACAAGCGGTCGGTTCGCTGTTATATTTGGTTCAAGGAACGAGACCAGACATTGCATTTGCTGTCAACTACGTGAACAGATTCAACTCATGCTATGGGCGGATTCATTGGACCGCCGTGAAGCGCATAATGCGGTACATGAAGGGTACTATGCATTATCGTATTGTGTATCGTGCGGGTAACCAACCACTTCATGGTTACTCAGATGCTGATTGGGGTGTCGACATCGATAAGCGACGTTCCTGCTCTGGATACGTGTTTATGTTGGCTGGAGGAGCAATCTCATGGGCCAGTAAGCTTCAGAATACCGTGGCTCTTTCAACAGCTGAATCTAAGTATATGGCCTTATCGTTTGCTACTTGTGAGGCCATATGGTTGCAAATGTTTCGCAATGAATTCAAGAGAACGGAAGATTCTGTGGTGATCAGATGTGACAACATGAGTGCAATAACGATTGCCGAGGTCGATGCGTTCCGAAAGCGTAGCAAACACATCGATGTAAGATTCCATCACGTCCGTGAGAAGGTGAAGGCTGGAATCATCGATGTAAAATACGTACCATCAAAGAACAACATTGCAGATTGTTTGACGAAGGCCGTCGTCGGACCGATTTTGAACGTGGGTGTTCATGGAATGGGCATCCAGACAAAACAAGAGATGAAATGATGAAGAATGAACTATTGTAAAATCAATGTTGATTATCGTTTGAAGTAATTTGTCAATTTGATCATTTGAGATAACGTAGAATGGAGTTGATTACTTGAATTAACGTAGAATCAGTTTGCATTTATTTTTATCTATTGAATCAAATTGTCTTTTGTCCGAATGAGTTGGGGTGTTGAAATATGAAACCCACCTCAATGTACTAATAAACTAATGTACCAAAATTGTTCTAAAACTTTTGACACGAGAATAAACTTGCTTAGTTTTTTTTCTTCTACAGTCCGTCGCCACAACCAGACGTGTTTTATTCATCGCTCCTTGTAATAGCCTATTTAAATTTCACTTGCTGCGAACCAGAACAACACTAATTTAGTATTGAATTTAATACATCTCCTTGAAGGTATTCCAAAGTCAGTTTTCTTTCTTTAGAAAAGCAAGAGTTTAAAGTTCTTTTGTCCTGAAAACCCAAGTGTAACAAGTTATGTTCAATAATTTATAATGTAGCTAAACTTGCACATATTTTAAGAATATTAAAAAAAATTCTACACTTACTACTTGTATCAATTTTCGCTTGTGGCGGTACTAATGGAGTTAGGGTTGGTGTCGCTACAGCGGCCTTAGGATCCTGTAAATAAAAGAGAAGTAATCAAAAATATTTTCCCAAATATGTTGAAAGAGTTCGGGGTAAATTAATTCCATAGCTGCATTACAGAACTAAAGTCAAACAAAAGTGGCTAAATATATTTTCTATTGAAAACCCCAGCGAACAATTACCCAAAAAATAGACGACCTTCAACATGCACATAATCGTGTCAGCGTAAATATTAGCTCCTTAGTAATATGAGTGGAATTTGCTGTTATAAATCTGCAACAGGAGACTTGCCAAAGATTGTAGTGATGGTCAGTAACGAAAATGGTTATAATCTTTAAAGGGGTTGTGTGCAGGGTTTTCGTGTTTTTACAATATTCCAATTTTTATATAATTTGAATTTCTTGTAACTGTGATGGAACCAGAACGTATTTTTTTTTACTAGCAGTAAACTGAGTGGTATGAACCTATTTTTTATTCAAAAATTAAAAAAAATTAAACTAGTAATTGCAAATTTAAACTTAATAACAGCATAGAACGCATATCAGTGGTAATACTTTCGAAGAAGTTTAGAGGCCTCAATACAAGAGGCTTACACAATTTAATGTCGGGTTCAACACAGAGATACCCTCGGTCTAACCTTTCTCTCGTCTCTTGTTACTTTTTATCGCATATTCGAAATTCCTGGCATAGTGAACAATGTAAATACTACCTCTTAAATATTCATTAGCATATTACAAATACTTTATCTCGTGCGTAAGAGTTTCAAAAGGAAGCGAAATTACGTATTCTACGGTTACAATACACGAGACACAGGGAAAATATTAGACGGGATTGATATTAAAGGCGAATGTAAAGCAAAGCTGAGCCAAGTCGAGGCAAGTAAGGTAGGAAGAGGTATCAACTATATAGTCCTTATATTTGCTCATGTTTTGTTGTATGGAGTGCAAATATACGCATATACAAGTGTTTCAAACTCATATAATGCTCTTCCTTTCAACTACCCTACGGTGCAAGTAAGAATGTCCGTGTGTACAATGATGGAGCGAAAGCTTGGAATTCGTTATTATATTTTGCGCTCATATATCCAACAAGGGAATTTTAATTGAAACATTAAGGGTCTACTACGACCACCATCAAAGTATGTCGCCCTATTTATTTTGCTTTTAGCATACTACATACTACACTCTCCACATACTACTCAGCCGCTCGTACCTCAGATATTGCGGTTTTGCGGCGAGTATTAATAGCGTTTTCATTGTCAAAGGAGAAATAGTTTTCAGTTGGTTCATTCCATCGTGACAGGTAGCACAGGAAAGTAATCTAGGTAGTCTACTATTATTTGCAGATGTATTTATAATAACTATGTGGATAGGCAGTGAGAGAACTAAGTGTGGTTGTTTGGTTTGGTATTGGGAAAAGTAGTAAGCACTAGCTAGGGATTCGTATAGGTTTCTGCAAGTTTCTAGTTAGATACTTAAGGATTATGCCAAGTTTGTAAACTATATATAACAACATGAAGGCATTAGTTAATGGTTATTTTTGTAGGCAAAGGAGGAAGTTGCAATCACACTGGGGCTCGCATGAGGAAAAATGAAAACATGAAACCTGAGGTCCAGTTAATATGCCTCGATCTAGTCAATATATTTATTTGTTTAAAATTTTGTAATTTTCAAAGTGAACCAACACGCGTCTTATGGAAACTAACTTCTTCTTCTTTGTAGCACTGCAGCCCCTCTCGGGCTTTCGCTTCGAGATAGTTAGAGTATCTCAGTTTTCATGACCGTATTGATTTTTTCGGAAGTTTGTTTGGTCAGTACCATGCTCCTGTGTGCCTGCTCAGCTATGATATGATCTGATTAAATCAGTACATATCACCACTGAGTGAACACTCATAGTCTGTCCGAAAAATACTTTGAACTAAATCACGCTGCTCCCAATGAGATTCGAACCTGGGACCTTCAGCTTATGCGTTCATGCTCTAATCACTAGACCACACAGACTACGAAATTAACTTTAAGAAGGAAAAAAAAACATGCTTGAAAGAATTAAAAGAAAGTACAGAATCGGTACGAAATCACTTTCCTGTTCTGAAAATTTAGTAGTGTAACTCATTACCTACGTATCATAACTAAAACTAGAAAGAACGAATTAAGGTCTGACCTCGTAAGTTTTTATCTATTCAAGGGCATTTTTGATTAATTTTTATTTTACGTTTTCTAGAGGATTGTTTAATATAAAGCTCTGAAGTCAAGCGAAAGGTTTTAAGAAAAGGGTTTGCTTGTTTGTTTTATATTGGAGTAGAATGGTTTTGGATTCTGTTTCATAGATTCAATGCACTTGAGAACCTCATCTTGGAGACCTAACTTGTTATTTTATAATAATAATGGTCTGCCAGATATTTTTCCGTAAGCTTATTCTAGCTCATTGCTATTTCACCTTCTTCTGAACACCTTTGGTGAATCGGATCTCCGGCAATTCCTATTCTGTGTAAATGACGGGATATATACCCTGTAATTATTCCAAATAAAGCTCTACACTCTTTTCTGCTTAATTTAAGTACAAAGTATGTTGATCTTTGATTCTGGTCTTTAACGAGGGATTCGCAAAGTCTACAGCTGTCATATCCCACCAAGACTCCGCCTAGGGGAAGGAGGGTTATGATGGGGTAGCTAAAGGAAATAACAAAAATGTTTATTACTCTTATTAATTTATGGCACGTTATGTTATTAATCTATGATTTGGTAAAGTGTTTCGAAACTCGACATATCACATTTTTTTAATAATTAATCATTAATAGGAACATTATGAAAAACCATCTTAGGGTATGATGAGGTAATGAAACTAGCGCATGATGGGGAATGATAATTATTCTCACAAAACAAACAAATGTGTGTTTTCTCCAGATTTCCATTGCCCACGCCAGCACAAGCGTTGTGAGCTCAACGTCCATAGAGCTGGCAGCCTTCCCAATGTTCTGACAATGTCAAAAATTATGGTTTACATCATTACAAATGGCATCTTCAACATTGCTCTTTGTGTCTTGACTGAGTGTTTGGTATTTTGTTTGTTTTTAGCATTTGAGGTGAGAATCATTAGGATTGGATGTTTTACCCGGCTTTTTCAAAATTTCCGACTAATTTTTATAAGTAGTTGAGGTAATTATGGCTGTTTTCCCTCTGCGGTATTGTTTCCTTTTTTCAGTTCATTGGTCAGAAGGCATTGGCAAAACATCATTAGGGGATGCATTTCCGAAGCTAGACGACAAACCACAGCCGGCCGCACGAATGGGAGGCTTGGGTAAGAACATTCAAGTTCAATGATGGGTGCTTTATCCACTGTTGGTGTGATTGATTCGTAACTTTCGGTGATTTTGTAGTAATAGAGCAGTTTTTTTAAATTTATTATTTTATATTTAAATTATTTAATAATTTTATATAAAATTTAAATTTTATTTTTATGTGAAATTTATATATTTAATATTTTATATATTCAATATAAATAAAAATGCTCGATTCGAATTCGGCGCAGGCAAAGGGTAAAGAAAATTCATGCATAATATAAACCAGATCTACTAAATCACTACACAACCAGCAAACCATTTCCATATAGAAAATCCTACTATGACTTGAGAGTATGTAAAATACACATTCTCGTACCCTGCTCATCGTAATCCTAGACATACAAAATATACATTCACACTCATAGAATTGTTAGTAACAACTCTTATCAGTGAACAATCTACTCAACGCAACTTGCTATTCCATGCATCCCATCCGCGGATGCACATTTACATTCAGGCGTGTTGCACAAACCATTTAAGCTCCACAACCTGCCTCTATACATTTGCGTGCAGTTTGTATCGATCACATAACGAAAACGTTCGATCCAATTCAACATCAACAACAGCTACTACAACTTCAACAGCATCCAGATCTACAGAGTCATGGTATGCCATTGCAATCATGCTCGTCGTCATCGTCGTCGTCAGCTCAACAACCTGCCTCGATACATTTGGGGGGAGTTTTGTATCGATCACGGAATGGTGAGGTTCATCTCGGGAACTTGTCGCGTCTGGACGTGAAATAGAAGTTGGAGGTAAATCTGAATAGGAATCACAAGTATAGTTCCGATGGACTGGAAATATGAATAATTAAGTAAATTCTGTCTATGAATTAGCGCTTAGTGGCCACGATGCGTATCGCCATTAACGGTAAAATACAGATCGAGCAAAGCGATTAAAAATAGTTTGGCTCGAAAGCCAAACAAGTAGACAAATTTAAGTGACCACCACAGAGAGGTTCAAATACAGTTACAGAAGTTTCTCATTTTGAAATATATTATCCAACGATTAAGTTGATAGTGTTTATGGTGATAAAGAATTTTGTTTAACTTACCATCAAGTGTATGATTCATTATTAAGTACTAAGAGTTGCGGTGTTGCTCCCGTAAATTGGATTGTATACATGAATGGGATGTTTTAAGTTTCAGTGAATTGCAATATCCGTTATGATTCAACCACGTCTGACTGCGCGTGACAATAACAGTTAAAATATTTAATAAAACAAATAATAGAACATTGAAACAAATTTTTGAAATTCGGTTAAATGTGAATGTCAATTTTTACACAAAAAGCTTAACCCTATACGGTCAACATTGGTTTACTTTCGATTTTAAGAGCACTGTGTGAGACTAGCGCAAGTGCGGTGTTGTTGATGATTCCCAAACTTGGATTAATATAGCCGTACTGGATTATTTTGAAATATTTTAGATATCCGAAACATAAGATTCTTCTACTACAACAGCTTACGTCATGCGATTGGTTTACCATGAATTTACAAAATAACGCTGCAATCAATATTAGCAATTAAAATAAGCTAATGTTTATGAAGCTTTACTCAGTAGAAAACCTGCATTGTCATCGAGCGCTCGACGGACCATGTGGATAAGTACCCGTTTGTTTTTGTTATATTTAAATATTTTTATATTTAATTATATATTGCATAATTTACTAGCTACTATATTCTCTAAAGATAATCATCAGTGTTTGAAATAAAGAAGAAAACCAAATCCCACGAACAGTTTAACATGCTGTTATATTTAATTTTTTCATTGATATTTATTGCACTGTGGCAAAAATAAAGAAGATCAAAGATGATGTAAAAAAAAGGAGAAAAAAAGAAAGATTATTGTAGGCATAAACGTGAAAAAAAAAAGTAAAATCATACGACTGCGAACTTCCTCTCGCAGTCTCTTGTAATAACATTTTTATTTCGTTCGAACATGCTATATTTGTATGCCTTACGGAATTATAGTTACTCGACTGGCACATATACTTAATACAGCTAAAATTATGAACAATTCGTTTGCTTGTTCACAGTAATTGATAACATATGTTAGAAAAGAAAATTATTGATGCAGGAGAGTAATATTTATATTTTTGTTTATGCACTTAGTTTACGAATTTGAATAAAAATGTACTGTTAAATTGAATCGCCGGTCTTACCGTTCCTTCTCTTCTGACCGGGTATAGGACCCGGTACGATGGTAGGCTCTCCAAGCCACAAATGAGCCAGCCATTGGGCATTAACTAACCTCTTTTGTTTCAGGTGACGTCGCGGGTTGAGTGGCCCGAGCAAGGTGCCTCTTTATGGCATAGGGTTATGTAATCAAATTGCATAGTTCTATGGCATAAATTGGTCACCGGGGTACCTCTCCTCTGATGGGAAGGCTCTTGCAAGTCAAGTTGTATGAGTTTTCCACTCAGAAGAGAAATACCTGGCCACGGCAACATTTATGGATTTTGATCCGGTTGGGCGGGTGCGAGGGGGCTCCATCACCACCCGGTTGCCCCTCTCTTATTTACGGGCCATGAGCCTCTTTGCGTAAAGATGAAGTTACCGTAATTCCGCCCATTTTTACTTGTTTCACTTGTTTTCTGAACAAGTCATTTTCTCCCGGTATGGTTGCCTACAATTTTTGCGACTTCGATTGCCTTTCTTTTTGATTCCAGACATTCGTGAATGCGAAATTATTTTATAGTGGATCCTTGTGCTGGGGGGATGAACCCGCCACACGACACTACAATGCTAGCCTGCCAGTGCATTCACGCGTCCCCAGACAAGGGCATTCTCGGCGGATATCTCCACCTTCCTCTGCCGAGGCAGCAGACCATCGCTGCAGTCCTTCACGGACTTTGAAATACCTATTCACTAAAATTTACTCCATTCTATGTGGAGTGGAAGATGTCATTGTAGCTTCAGGTTCTGTGGCAAGAATTCCAGTATAAGAAGTTATCGAGGCTGTTGAAGATACAGTTGTGACTATAGTTGTTAAAGCCAGACATGGTACTACTCCACATTCAAGACCTTCGGTTTCTGATACCTTTTGTTGTTCTGCATTCGATAAGTCTGCAATATTTTGTATGTTTGTAGTCTCAGCAGCGGCTATGGCCATATACCTCATTTTCTGAATGCATTAACGGCGGTAAACATTAAAGCCGCCTGAATACATGCGTTACCAAATATTTCACTTATATGAAATACAGTTACCAAAAGTCCAGGATGTGGTCTGAACCAACCTATAACAGCATGATCGTAATAAGTGCTGAAGGACTCTATTAATGTAGCGTCTGCAGGCTGCATTTTGTGTGTGCAATGAGGAGGAAAGTAAAGTATAATAACTTCATTTTCACGAGTTAGATCAATCACTTCCAAATTTTGAGTGTAACTCACATGAACATCTAGAAGCAGCAATACGTGGTTAGCAAGCGTAGCTCCGGAAAATTTGATTAAGTTTTTGAACCATTTCAAAAATATTTCTGGATTTATCCAGCCTTGAAAATTGCAAACCATTGTAGTGCCTGGGGAAGTATGATCGAAAAGTTTTGATTTCATTCGTTGTCTCGGAAAAACCATCTGTGGTTGCATGTCAGTTCAAGCAACATTAAAACATATTTCTACTGTGATTGTCTGTCCTTCTTCAGCAGATGATAATGAACCCACTTGATGTTGTCCTTTCAAAGCCAATATTTTAATCTTGATTTTGGAAACAATGGAAACACCTACTTCATGGCAGCTATATACTTGTATTTTGTCAGGGGCATATTCGAACTTATCATAAATATATCCGAATAACCGTAAGAATCCACGTATTGCCATTTTGTTAAATTCCAATGCTCTAGCTGCTGATGTGACTCTAGGTTTGCAAATCGATAAATTTTGATGATGTTTCAATAAAGTTTTAGTTTTTTTGTGCTTGAAGGTAAACCAATGATATTCTCACCATATCGCTCTAAAATAGTCTGAAGCACTGTGTATATAGAAGAAGCTTTTTAGTATCCCATTTTTTTGCTTAAAACTTTATCGTTAGCTATTTTTATAGCAACTGTCGACCATGCTAACGTTCTGGTTTTTTTCTCGTAAGTACGCACCATGATTTTGCCCAAAAAATTATGAACAAATGTTATTTATTCAGAAATGAACCCAGACCCACAACGCCATTTTGCCCTAATGCACCATCATACTACACACCCAATACCCTATCTTACCTCAAAAGGTAATTTTAGACAAACAACATTTTCACTAATAACATAACGTTTAACGATTTCATACAAACAACATATTGTTACATGCACGAATAATTCTGCGAGCTACTGTTGCAATTAATTTCACAACCATTAAGAACCTCATGATCAACAAAGTGAATTTACTCGAAACCACGAGAACTCACCAAGCATGATCAACATCTGAAAGTGACGTCACTCCATTTATTAAGCTGCTCGAATATAACAGGTACCTCTCGGCAGAAAATTTGCCAATGTACAAGAAATGGGTTGAAAGGGTATAGACCCTATATAAAGGCGAGCTGAATGAATGGGGGGATCATTCATTAGAACCGCGATAGTAAAAAAAACTGCGAAAGTGTGAAGCGAATAGAAAAGCGATATTGTTCGAGTAATAGAAGAGTGATTTTCGTTGATTGTATAGTGATTTTAGAAGACAATTGCGATAGAAATTTATGGACAAGTGTAAGTTAGACTTTTAATAGTGAAAATTAAAATTGTGAAATAGTTAAATAAGTGATTGTGCATTTTTAAGTAATCAAATAAACTCTTTTAAACTTAATTGAAAAAGACATTGCGTTTTCACTTTCCCGGAACATTAAAATTATTGGCCGCGAACCATAACACGCGGCAATATCATATCACAATAAATAATGCTGGAAAACAAAGATCAAAAAGACATAAATGGGGTGATCATATTTACCTTAAAATAATGACATTTGACCTTACATAAAATTAGATCGACGAAACTTTAAAAAAATTTTTTCAATTCTAAATAAAAGACGCGTGCATTCCCACTCACAGTTTCTCTCGCACTGACCGTTGATCGAATGAGGCTTCCTATTGGCTTACTGCTTTCTATAAGCAAACGTCTAGTTTCTTGCATGTGTGTATCATCCCGTCTTACCTCGTGACTTCATCATGCCCCCCGTTCCCCTACTGAGCCAGCAATCGAAATTTTATTTTGTGAATAATGTTAGGGCTGGGGACACCTATACAGGGTTCGGTATTATAGAACAAAGACTCAGAGCCATCGTTTATTATAGCGTCAAATTTTTTATTGCCTTCTTTACCCTCCAAACTCAGTTCACACACTGAATTCGCGCAGGTTTTTCTAGAAGTGTCTCCCAATAAAGTATAGTAGCAGTAGCAACTTCATCCAAACCATTTAACAGCAACAAAAGGAGCGACTCTTACAGCAGCAACAAACAAGTTGGGTAGACAGACCTACGCTCAAGTCAGAAGGGTTTTGTACCCAACTTTTCAGAAATGCGGTCACTTTTAACCAATAAAGACAGGAAACATATCAAAGAGATGTTGCAACGGTCGGCAATTTGTTGCAAACCAACAAAATCACTCAAATCATAAATTCCCAAAAAATATTTATGTTATTGACTTTGTTTGAAAATTTGAAGAGGATCAAATCAAAACTGCAGTGACTGATTCGATGGAAAATCCATAAAATACCAAAATCATGTGTTATTGTTGCTGTAATTGGAAAAATTTTATATGGCTATAACTTCTGTGTACATCATTCCATTTAAATAAAACTTGCTGAATATAGAAAATGTAGGAATACTTAAATTTCGAATTTCGTTTAAGGGTACTCATAAGATTTTATTGGAGAAAACGTGAAATTCGAAGATCATACTATTATTAACAAAATTGCGAATTTTGAATTCTCACGTATTTGTTTTTGTTGTGCTCATAAACACCTACCTCTATAATTTTTTTCAGATTTTTCAGACCACAAGTTCCCCAATCGCGAGGGAGGGGAGGACACCAATTTTACGTATATTTCCCCTCCCTATGCGCCCTTCAAAGCAAAAAATGTCAGATAAAGACCTGTTTTGAAAAGTTATTATCAAGAACTTTCATTTGATACCCATTAAGGCTGCCATTGATGATTTTTTTTCAGGGGCCACTCTCCTCTATAGGGAAAGCCCCCTTAAATACCTGAAGAAATTTTTTTGTAGTTGGACTTTGAAGAAAGCACCACTTTACATTTGCATACAAATTTACAAATTTGATGCTCCTAGGTTAAGTAGTTTGCGAGAAAAATTGCTGTGACACACGGACAGACGGACGTACAGACGAGCAGACAGGACGCGATTTAGTAGGGTTTTGTAAAATTATATATTAACACAGCTGAAATATAAGGTCAATAGTGCCAATAGTGCTTTTGGTTGTTGAATGGCTAGATTTATTAGACTTCTTGCATCATAGATTACTCGAAGACTTGGAGAGGTGAACTCCTATCTTTTCCAGTTTTCAACAGGGCAGGAATATTTTTATGAATATTTCCATAAAGTGCTTATCGCTTTTGCGAACCTGGAAATCGATGGCGCTGTCTCTACATACTTTGATTGCAAGTGCTTCTCTGTAGAGAGAGATGGATGCTTTAGAATCTATGTTAGATAAAGTTAAGCTTGACTCTGGGAAAAGTTATTTTGCAACCGGATAAAGTGTAGAGTGTAACAGCTAATATCATTGTCAGTCTTGAAACAAAAATGGGACCATTTTTGTCTGTCTGGCAGACTACTACACTGAGAAAGCGGTGTCTAAATGCAGGTTGATTGAATCTGTCAAAAATGTTTTAATAGGGACTCTACCATGAAGTAATGAAAAAGTGATCCCAGGGTGGGGCTCAGTCATGATTAAAAATAGAGGAAGTGTTCAGTGGGTGCAACCTTTACATAACAGGTGCATTGCAGCTGCCAGTTTATAGATCCATTACCACACAAAAAGAAGTTCATACAGCTAATGGTATATAATATATACGAGTATTGGCTTTGTATGTTACAACGAGTAAAGATATTTATGTCCCTGCCATTTTACTTTTACTATCTTCATCAACCGAATCTCTACAATTTGCCCTATTATCTCTGTTCTGAATATGGGGCTTCAAGAACAGGACTATCCACTAAACATCCCTTCAGCCAATCTGAAAACCCAGCCTGTGACCATTTGACACATTACTTTGGGCTAACTTTTGTTTTGCTGCACCCTAAAGTGCATTTGGGCTAACAGAATCTCTTCTCTAGCGGAGAGCAGGGAACAAGGGGATTATTAAAAAAAAGACGTCTCAACGGTTAACGCTTCCGAGTGCCCAAGTAAGATCTTTTTGTTGTTTTGGACTGTCTGAACATACTGTGCTATATGGTTCCATTTGTCAATCGATCTCATAACTCCGATCGAACCATACACTCTTATTACGCTGAAAACTTTTTTGCGTAGCTTGCTCCATTTCTAGCAAATAGAAAATGTATGGCAGGCATCGTCTTTCTCTTTTGTGCAGAGTATGTAGTCCAGGGAGCATGACTGACTAAACTTTTTGTTGGCAAGACTGAAAATATCAATACCTGCTTAAGAGCTGGATCATATAGAAGTCAATTTCACCATATCTTTGATTCAGCCGCAGTTAGGAATCAGCCCACTGTCCATCTCCTCTTCACACCATTCATTCAGGATTGTTGTGTTGTCTTTCTTCGCCAGTAGCCACCCCTTGTTGCTTTCATTTCCAGACAAAAAAATATTTTTGTGCTCTCTAACAAGGAAAGTGATGGGCTTAATTTAACCAGCACCGCCGATTTGTTGACCGGTCAGTATGCAGATGCAATCGTTTGTGTTCCTCGTTTCTATACCTACACCAAGCATTTTTGGTACAGTTTCTTGCTGAGAGCATTGCTTTAAAATTCTGCTGCGTAAAGTAGCACTGACTATACGCTGATCATCAAGAGTCACCTTCTTGTTAAAGTAGGCCCTCCTCTGTTGGTCATAAGTCGACTGAAGGCCAACACACTCATCCCAGTCTCATCAGCAATTGCTCCAAATTGAATGGAGAAACTTACCTTCAAGTCACTGCAGATTGCGATTAAAATGGATTCACTTTAAATTTTTAGAAAAAATGTACAATGTGAATATCTTTCAGATGGTATCTAGTCAATTTTAGAAATATTTCAATAAAATGAACACAATTGCAAATGGAGTAAAGTAGACTTTATTGTAATTGGTACAGGTTATAAAAGTGATCCAAAAGTATCAAATCTTACGAGGTAGGTGGCATACTGTATGATTTAAACTTACAAAAATTGCTTAAAACCTGGTGAAGTTTCCTTTTGTTATGTTCTGTGCAGCATATTGGAGCAGCTAAAAGCCTCACATAACACGGCCGAAGACGGTCCTAAGCCCATTTGAGAAAAGAAGAGGGAGCCTTTTGTTTCCTCAACCAACAGTTTCCGTGATTCCTCATTCTAGACCCACGATTAAATGGTAGTAAATGTTCTCGGGGTCGCACATTGGGTTTACTGGTTTTCCAATGTTGGAACATTAAATGCCGAGAAATGCTAATAACTGTAAACACATCTACAGCTCTGCAATTAAATCATACTAACACCTCCTTTGTAGGAACCTATCAGGATGAAGGCGAGTCTTCTGTGCCTTATAACGAAATCGAAATAATAACCATGCCCCCGGAATGGAGGTTGGGTGACAGGCTAGCTCCCCGTCCCTGGAGAACCCTATAATGCTTCGAAACCTGCAAAAGTGCCTTGGAATGGGTTTCACTCACGGAACGATGGCATTGAATTGTGGAATGTCAGACTTCTCAATTGTCTTGGTACTGATAGGGACCTTTTACAACAGGCCAGTCAATATAAATTAAATATGCTGGCAATCCAGGAACCGAACTGCACTGGAAATGATTATCAACACATGAGATCACACACAATATTCAAAAGTGGGAAGCCTACTGGAAAGCGGGAAATCGGAGTGGCCTTGATTTTGAATCGGGAGCTCAACTTCAAAATTTGGCTGATCAACGTACATGGCCCAACCGGAGAAACAAATGATGGAACGAACGAAAAGATCTACAATCACCTGAAGAGACTAGCCGACTCATTGCCTACAAAAATAATTTTGGGTGATTTCAGTGCTAAGGTTGGCAATGAGATATCTCACCGGGGTACGGCTCGACCAACCAAAATGAAACAAATGACAATGGCAAGCACCTGATTAACTTTGCATATAGCAAAAATCTAGTCATACAGTCGACTTGCTTCCCACATCGACGCATTCATGAAATTGCTTGGCTATCACCGGATGGCACGCACAAAACCAGAGCGCCCATGTTGTGATCCAAAAACGTTGGGTCTCGAGCATAATTGACGTCCATACGTACCGAGGAGCCAATTATAACTCAGATTATTATTTGATCAAATTAACATATCGATATCGTATGTCAAGGGCCTCTTCGGTGACGACAAGCTCGTAGCAAAAATATGACATTGAAATGCTGCAAACGGCGATTGTAGCCAAAAAATTCACGCAGACCCTCGACAGCCATCTGGCTCCCATCTTATCAGACGCATCGCTGAAAACAAGCAACGAGCTCTGGATGGAAGTGAAAGCGGCTATTAAGACCGTAGCAGACCATGCAATTGGACATCAAGCCCAGCGCATGAGATATAATTGGTTCGACAACGAGTGCCAGAATGCGTTAGACAAAAAAAATTAAGCGTAAAGAGAAAACATAGGCAGGAAACCTAGGACAATGAGAGAACACTATGAAAATCTTAGGAGAGTAGTGAATGAGCCAATCAGTCTTAACACAAGAAAATACTATAACAACTGATTGAGAAGCATCGGTGTAATTCCAGTGAGCAACAACACGAGACAACCATACAAAGTAGTGAAATGCCTGGCATTGACAATATCATCGCTGATGAAACCAAAATTAAGAAAAGATAGGCATCATATTTTACGAACCTCTTTAATCCTCCGCACAGCACCAAAACATTGGATTAATGTCTGCAAAGGGCTTCCATTCGCCCCACCTGCTCTGTATAAAGTTTGTTTCACCATCAAAGCCAAAAAGAATAATAAAGTGCCAGGCATCGATGAGATTCTAGTCGAGCTCATCAAATATGGTGGCAGCAGTGTTCATAAAGCTGTTCACAAAGTCATCCAGCTTATTTGGTAACAAGTATGTATGCTGAAAGAGTAAAGCCAATCAATTATATTCCCTACCCGCATAAAAGGTGACAAGCTACAATGCGAAAATTATAGAGGCATATTACTACTTTGTACGGCGTCCAAAATATTTTCAAAGATCTTAGAAAATATAGAATTACCGAGGAGTAGCAAGATGACCTTACAGCAAGTAGATCGACAAACGACCAATTGCTCACAGTCAAGCAGGTACTTGAGAAATGCTGGGTGTTCAACATAGACGTTCATCGAATTTTTCTTGACTTTAAGCAAGCATATGACAGTATTGATGATAACGTACTGTACCAAATAATGCTTTCCTTCGGCATGCCAGCAAGATTGGTCCGTCTTACTAACATGACGATGACGCAGACGACCTCCCAAGTCCGTAACAATAACCAACGCTTCAATGCCTTTGACACAAATATCGGCCCCAATCCTATTCAATTTCGCTCTAGAGTACGTTATAAAAAAGCTCCCTGTTGATGCACGAGTTAAATTACTATACAAGTCGAGCCATGTTGTAGCCTATGGGGATGACATCTATATTTTATCACGGTTATAAATTACTGCCAAAGAACTCTTCCTGAAACTCGACTGTAAAGTAAAACAGGTGACGCTACAAATCAATGAGGATTAAATGAAGCCCATGAGTCCATCAATTACACAAAATATCACACTTGATGAAAACAGTATCAACAGATTAGATTGGCAGACCTACGCTCATGTCAGAAGGGTTTTTTTTACCCATGTTCGCCGAAATACTGTCACCAGCAATGAATAAAGTCAGGAAGCATGTCAAAGAGATGTGCAAAATTGAAAGAAAATCCATTGTTTCCGCATTTTCAATGGTCACCATTTTGTTGCATACTAACAAAAATCACTCAAATCATGGATTTCCAAAAAACAAAATTAAGTTATTGATCTTATTTGGAAATTTCAAGGAGATCAAATCAAAACTGCAGTGCCTGATTCGATGGAAAGTCCACAAAACACCAAGATCATGTGTTATTGCTGTTGTAGTTGGAGAAATTTCAAATGGATATAACTTCCGTGTAAATCATTCGATTTTCATCAAACTTACAAAACATGAGGACCTTTTGTAAGACTACTTAAATATTGAATTTCATGGAGTTTAAGGGTATTCATATCCATTATTGGGGAAAATATAAAATTTTAAGATCCTACTTTTATTAACAAAGCTGAGCAAACTTTGACTTCTAAGGGATTTGTTGTTTTTGTACACACAAACACCTACGTCTATAATTTTTTTCAAACTTTTCATGTATTTCCCTTCCCTGTGTGCTCCTGAAGCCAAAAACGTCATTTTAAAACCTGTTTTGAAAAATTCTCATCAAAACCTTTCAATTGATACCCATATCGACTACCTTCGGGGGCCACTCCTCTGCATAGGAAGATTCCCTTAAACATCTTATAAAATTTTTTCGTAGTTGAACTTTGAATAGGGTACCACTCTACACCTAAATACAAAATTTAATGTTTCTAGCCTTAGTGGTCTGCGAGGGAAATTGCTGTGATACACGGACGGACGGATGGACAGACAGGCAGCGATTTTAGTAGGGTTTCGAAAAAGTATTTTACAAAACCCTAAAAACAAGTGAATTCTTGGTTTACGGAACCAAAATAATGAGGACCGGTAATGACAGAGACGAAATACCCCGAAGGATATAGCTTGCAGATAAAATATTTTTTTCAGTTTTGACGATCTTAGAGACCAGCTGCATGCACAGGAAAACAAAGCTCTAAGTATACAAATCTGTGAAAAACCCTATGCTATGCTATGGGTGTGAAACATGAAACCTAACCCAAGCAACCGCAAATATATTGAACGTCTTTGAGTGACGGGTTCTGGGGCGAATAATCGGTGCAAAGCTAGACGGGGACCAATGGTGAATTTGATACAACCATAAGCTGTATGAAATTTTTGATGGGCTGGAGGTCTCAACGATTGTAAGACTACATAAGCTCCAATGGGCTAGCGACATGAGTCGCATGGACGAACAACGAATAACTAAGTAAGTATTCGTTAGGAGAACTGAAGGCGGAGACCAGGAAACACTGGTCTGACTCGGTCAACGAAGACAGTTTACCACTGCTCGGATTTTGAAATTGGAGGACGCGGTCAATGGATTGAGACAGTTGTAGGCGCTACTTGCAGGTAGCGAAAACCGAGAGGGGTTGTAGTGCTACGAAGAAGATGAAGAGAAATCTTACATGCTTGGAAAATATATGTAATATAGGATACTATTTTATATTTTGCTTGTGATTTTTAGTAAATTCATATTCGAATCTCTAACCAACCAGAAAGCAGTGTCGATAGTGCAAGGAATTTCCTCAAGTTATTCGAAAGATTAATCACTAGAAACTATAGCTGTGACTGTTTTTGTGTTTCCCTCAGCACTGCAGCCGCTCTTGGGACTTTACATAGAGATAACTAGAATATCTCATTATCTTGATCGTATGTATCGGCACTCGAGAAAGTGATATGGTCAGTACCATGTTTTGGCCGTGTATCCGCCCATCTAGCTGGGATACATTCTGATTTTAAACCAGTCGTATCGTAACAGAACGGGCTGGACGAAACAAATCTCTAGACTTGAACCAGAAACCTTCAGCTTACGTAGCGAGCAGTCTACCCTCAAGATTATGCGGACTACCTGCTGTGATGTTTGCCTGGCTTCAGTCTTGGCAGAAGGTATATCTTATGTGTGAACAAGATTTAAAAAAAATAATATGTAAGACCATTTCAGTTGCTGAAAATAAAGTAAAAGATTGATAGAGTGCAGTCCCTACCATCACTAGGTACTACGGTAGCTGTTTTTGAAAGAATAAACTACATACTTTATTATTTTCAACTAAGTATCGCGACCATCAATTCTTGTACCAGAGGTTATATACATGCACCATAAAAAATGAAAAAATTCCGCAAATTGATATACCTATTGAAATATCTCTCAGATCTTTTTCTGATGAAGGATTTTTCTTCATTATCAGCGAATTCTTTGAAATAAGCGGTTATATTTGAGTGTGGAAATGAATACATTCGAAACCATCTAACGCATGATTCTGGGCTTTTGTCATAAACGAATTTCAAATAAATAATGTCAATTAACTTCGAGTGAACATTTTTCACTTCACTCGAAAAGGTAAAGTTTTGGGAAAATGTTCTGTCCCCAAGAATTTTATTTCCATGTAAGTTTAACATTGCTTTGACATATTTAGAAGAAAAGAACATTTAAAGTTCTTCGAAATTTTGTGAAATATATCTTTTGCAAAATACAGTTATCTTAAGAAACATGAATTTTAATTAGAAGAACAATGAGTGAGTTACACAATGATTGAATGTGCTCAATTTTTTTTCTCGAGAAGATCAGTCAAGAAAAAACAACCACCATCTGCATCTTAAAATATCAATTTTCGTTTCCTAATGATATTGAACGGCTCAATGACATCAAGTCATTTTCCCTTCACATGGTAATTAATTACGCATCCTTGCCAAGCACATAATCTGGCTCCGCCATCATCATCCATCCCATTAAGAAAGACACGGGCCCCTTCATTCTTATTATTTGCATCATGTCATCCCATCGTTTGTGTACCGCAAGTGTCCACATTGTGGCGGAAGATTAATAAAACTCAGGGAGCCGGTAAGTACAAGTACAAAATGCTTGAATGCATCATGCGTTTAGCTTGAATAGTGTAAGTAAAAGTACTCGAGAGGTTTCCTATGCACACTTCTTGTGCGCTATGCAAGCATCGCAACAAGTGCACGCGATAGACATGCCATTGTGCTCGAATCCTGCATGCTTCTTCCTTTTAAGATTCGCCAGCACCCGCAGCTATTTATAGTGTGGAAGGTGCTACAAATCAGTCATTTTATCGGCAATAAATTTGCCACCTAACAGGAGGTGAGCGCTATCGATTTTGAAGAGCCTCAAGTGGATATTGCACTGATCTGAAAATAGTTTACAGCAATTGTGTGCATATTTACCGCGTGAAATGTGCAATTTGCGGTCTTCCTGCTGCTCGTGGATGAGAAAAGAATGTGAATTGCATTTTCGCACTCGAAATAGACTCATGTGGAGAAAAATGAACCTATTGAACTCATTTCATTTACGTGGAATTACTTGATGAGTTTTGATAGAATGGATATGTTTGAGGATTTTCTGAGACTTGGTAAGAAATGGTTTAAAAGTGGGTCGTATGTCTGGATTTTATTGAATTATTCAGTATTTGGATCAAACCCAGAATTTTCCTACAAATATATATACACACTTAATCCTGAGGTCATAAACATGTCCCTGAAATGTAAATTTCGTATTTTTTTCTATGGAATTTAAAGGAAAATCACGAAATACTAACAAAAGCAGACTTGCTCTTTTCATCAAATAAATACCTGTAATTGGTGGAAAAACTGCTTTTTTACGGACCAAAAGGTCGTGGGATGGAATCCAATTGAAATTCCATTTTACTGCTACTTTGAAGTTCTTACAAGGTGAAGTTTCCTTGTAGATATTTTTTTCTTTTCTGCGAAATTAAAAAGTGAAGAAGAAAAAATTACTACACTTTGCACACGATGAAATTTTATTCATTGAAATATTTGCGATGTCTGCAGAGATATATATCTGTGGATGGAGTACGGAGAGTGATGATTTTCCTGGCATTTCCAGTTGGAGGTACTTTTGTAAGCTTTTATTTATTTCATAGAGATATTGAAAGAAAATATTTCATTAATTGGTCAAAAATTTATAGATCAAAAATTCAAATTTGAAATAAAATTTCTAATGGTCAGGACGTCACTTGTAGTAAGCATTATCAAAGAAGGTAAACAATCTATTCTCAATTTAAATATGGGCAGTATAGAGTAAGTATTGTCCAAGGTCCTTACATATTGAATGATAACTTCTGTAACTCCCTTTGCTGGCTGTGCAACTAAATAATAATTTTCAAATTCAATCGTTATCTATTTTATAAAAACATTAAATAAGTTATTTCAAAACTTAACAGCACACATGGTATTCTAAGTTTAAATAGTATTCATTTAAAAATTCAGCAATAAAAACATTATATGCTATGAAATAGGGATTATTATGTATTATCAATTAATTGGAAAAAATGAGAAAAAAAACTAACTAACTCTATTAAAAATTACCTATAACTAATTGAATAGATGCTGCCGAAACTTGACAAAAATCCATTTCGTAATAGATAAAATCTTATCGATTTTCCGTATTTATTTTGATTAAATTCTTCATAGTGAATAGCGCTTCTAACTGCCTCGGTTCATTTACCGCGTCCTCTAATTTCAAAATCTGAGCAGTGATGAACTGTCTTCGTCGACAGAGTTAGATCAGTGTTTCCTCGGTTTCCCCACTGGTCTCCGCCTTTCAGTTCTCCCAACGAATACCTTTTTGAGTATCCGCTGTCCATACATACGATTTACGTAGGTAGCCCATTACAACCCCCGCAGTTTTACAAGGTGTGAAAATTAAGTACTGAGACTGATTTTATTGCCGCGCTTGTGGTTAACATACGACGTTGAAATTCCCTTCCCTTCCCCCAGCATCCTTCTCCTCTGTATTGATATATTTACCATCGCTCTAGCTTGTTTAATTTGCCTGCTGTGTTGAGTAGACGTGTGTTGGTGGTGCTCGTTACGAAAATGTAGAAACGAAATCAAGAGCAACGCGTCGAGATAAAATTTTGTGCCAGATTGGGCGAAACAGTTCCGGAACCGTACGCTAAAATTATAAAAGTGCATGATGATAATGCTCTTAGTCTTAGAAGATTTTAAGGAGGGGCGTAGAAGCGTGGAAGATGAGGCGCGGAGGTGTGGACGGACGTGAATGCACAGCGTGTGCGCGCGCTAATTCCTTAAGGTCAGCGTTTAACAGTTCGAATGATGGCCTTGGAACTGGGTAGGAACCACGAACAGTCAGACAAATTTTAACCGACGATTTCGGGATGATAAAGTTGTGCGCGTAGATGGTTTCAAAGAACTTTTCTGAGGAGCCCTCAGCGTGTCTCAGTCTCTAAAGGGATCGCCGTGTTGCAACAGCTGCCTTATTCGCCCGATATGTCACCCTGTGACTTTTTTTGGTTCCCTAGAATAAAATCGGTGGTCAAAGGAACCCATTTTGAGTCGATTACCTGTGTATGAAGCTAGTCTTGAAGGTTGTCAAAACGGGATGAAAAATTTTAATTTGCGAGCTATATTCTTCGGGGTATGTCGTCTCTTTCATTACCGATTCTCGTTATTTTGGTGCCGGTGTACACAAATGCGCTCACATTTTTTATATTGTATTCGTCAAATGTGATGTTTTGTGTATTTGAGGTATTAATATGATTTTGCCGTTTTATATGTAAATTGGTAAATTTTAGTCACTATATACTTGTGATACAGTTAGTTTATCATTGAATTTTTAAAACTGTTTGAGTATTTAAAATTATTATAGTATGTAGTTGCCCTCTGATGAAACAACTGTATGGCAAAACGGGCTGTAATAGTTTAATTAAAATGAAAAGTCAAAATCTATAAGAAATAATTTTAGTTGCTATATACAACTAAAAAAAAACACAACAAAAGAGTACGTTTTGAGTGTAAAACCCATATTTAATAACTTAATCCTAATCAATTTGACTTTTTGTAACGGATTAGTTTTGTTATACTCTTAACCTCCATGATAAACGTATCAAATTACTATACAAACTAACGCAGCCATAATGAGCTGCAAGCAAAAAGAAAATTGACAGAAAACCACAAATAATTTAGTAATTGCCATCAGGCCACCAAAACAGACTGCTCCGTCTCAGCTGTAAGAACCTCAACATACCCTGCACATGAGTATCTAAATTCTTACCTTTGATCTCGCGAATTTATTTGATAATCTTCCTTCTTATTGGTGCCTTGCCTAGACATATATATATATATATATATATATATATATATATATATATATATATATATATATATATATATATATATATATATATATATATATTACTTATTAGTAAATCTTAAAATTATTGCGCCCTTTTTTTTCATTAAAGTACAAATTGTTTATCATTATCTATGATCTTTTGGCATTTATTGGGTAAAGCCATCATTCCATCTATGAAGAACTTCTTTGGTTTATCAGCGACAAACTTGGCCAAGTGATTTTCACTGTCCCTTTTTGAAGTGAGTTTCTTTTCATTAAGGAAGTCTGGACTATACGGTGGATGCATCAAAATTTCCCAGCCAAACTTTGTCAATTTTTGCCGGGCTATCAAAAATGTGTGTGATCTGGCATTGTCATGATGCAAGACAACGCCCTTTCTATTGACCAATTCTGGCTGGAATTTTTTTGAATTGCTTGTTGCAATCTGGTTGATTGCTGACAGCACAGAGCCGAATTGAGTGTTTGGGAAGGTTTTAGCACCTCATGACAAACAATTCCCTTCCAATCCCACCATACACACAGCGTATCCTTATTCGATGCCAATCCTGGCTTTGAAATCATTTGTGATGGTTCGCCTTTTTTGACCATGATCTT
This sequence comes from Odontomyia ornata, assembly GCA_963969285.1. Taxonomy (NCBI): domain Eukaryota; kingdom Metazoa; phylum Arthropoda; class Insecta; order Diptera; family Stratiomyidae; genus Odontomyia; species Odontomyia ornata. Next base: position 58,154,484 of record OZ017739.1, on the reverse strand, counting down.
TTTCGAACGCCATTCTCGTATCTTACCCATTTTCCAGCGCCCGTAATGATTTGCTTCAAAAATGGTTCGATTTTCTTGCGTTTTATTAGCGATTCACAAATGGAAGTTCGGTCGATCAAATTTTTTTGTGTAATTTCATGCAGCACCCAAAAGTCGAGCTTCTTTGTGTATCCAGCTTTACGCAAATGGTCCAAAACTATTCGGTGATGAATACTCAGTTCCTTAGCAATGTCATGGGTGCTCATGTGTCAGTCTTCTTCAATTTTTTGTAAGTTTTCATCGACTTTTTCAGTGATTGGGCGACCTGAGCGGGGTGCATTTTTGACATCAAAATTTCTAGAACAAAAGCAAGCGAATCACCTCTAGGCTGTGGCTTTTGATAAAGTATCTTGACGGTAGAACACCACAATTGCGATGCATTCTCACCTTGACCGTAGTGATATTGTTTTTTCAGAAATTTCACTCATTTTTAAATGAATAGCATTTTTGACACGAATGACCAAATACAAAACTTTCAAACGCATGTCAGTTTGACTCAATCTGATTTGTATTGCCCGATAGACAAAAACACCATCTAGTGACAAAAAAGGCTTAATACTAATCCAATATATATATATATATATATATATATATATATATATATATACATATATATAAACAGACATATATATATATATATATATATATATATATATATATATATATATATATATATATATATATATACATATATATAAACAGACATATATATATATATGTATATATATATATAAATATACATATATATATATATATATATATATATATATATATATATGTATCTATATATATGTATATATTTTCAATATATATATATATATATATATATATATATATATATATAAATATATATATATATATATATATATATATATATATATTTATATATATATATATATATATATATATATATATATATATATATATATATATATATATATTTATATATATATATATATATATATATATATTTATATATTTGTATTTATTTTCAATATATGTATATATATATATATATATATATATATATATATATATATATGTGTGTGTATATATGTAAATGTATATATGGTTATACTCATACATGGTTTATAGTCGGGCACCATTAGAATCAAAAATATATCGGTTCATATCCAAATGCACATTGGAGAATGAAACCAGTGGTGACTTTAGTCCCAATGCACCCATCGGTAGGGTGGAACGACTCCAAAATCCAGAGATTATTGCTCACAGATTTTGCGATATTATTTCAAACAAGCTTCAATATGACCGTTTTGACTCTCATCCTTTTAACAGTTTGCTGAATTTTTCGATTCTATTGATTCTATATATGTATATTCAATCCATTTAAGGTTTGCTGTACAGACCTGTACATGTGCAATGACATTTACTTTCTCAAATTCGTAAAATTTAGATTGTAAAAACATAATTGATTTCCACAGTACTAACAATCTGATTAGCTTCGCCGTAAATGGTCAAAAACTCTTGTTAAGTAAGGAGGAGGGATCCCCATGCTCCCGAATTTCATTTCCAAATGCTATCAAATAGTCTCGGATTTGCACATTGGGTTTACTGATTTCCCACTGATGGGACATTAATTGCTGAGAAATGCCAACAACTGTAGATACACTACTAAATCCTACTAGCTGGCTTCCCACCCCTGAAGAATCTTACATTGGTTCAAAACCTGCAACTGAGCCTCGAATGGATTGAACTTATGGCAATGACCTCGCAACCAAAAATGGGGTATGGCATTGGATTCTGGTATGTCAGATTACTGGCAAGATATGAGATCATATATAATATTCAAAAGTGGGAAATCTGTTGGAAAGCGAAAATTTGGAGTAGTCTTCATTTTTCAAATCCACGTTATTGATGTCAAGGCAATCAATGAATGAATGTGTGTATTAAAGCAGAATTCTTCCGAAATTGGCTGATAAACATATACGACCTGACCAAAGAAAAGGACGAACAAACGAAGGAAGCATTCTACAATCACCTGAAAAGACGAGTTGACTAATTGCCTACAAACAATACAAAAATAATTCTGGGCACATTCAACACTGATATTCGCGATGAGATATCTGATCAAGTAACACTGGAGGATATAACCTCCATTTGCATGTAGCAGAAATCTAGTCATGCATTCAACTTGCTTCTCACATCGATGTGCATATAAAATGACCTGGGTACCATTGGATAGCAACATCCAAATCAAACAAACCTGATCCAATAACGTTTGACCTCGTGCACATTGAGGTCCGTACATGCCGAGGAGCAAATTGTATCTCGGATCTATACTTGATCAAATCAACGTATCAATGTCGTATGTAAAAGGCTCATACAGCGAAGACTAGCCCGCTACAAAAATTCGACATCGAAAGACTCCAAATGGTATCTGTGGCGAAAATTTGCACGGAAACCTTCGACAACTAGCTGTTTCTATCCTATTGGACACATCGCTTAAAAAAAACAAGGATCTGTAGGTGGAGGTCAAAGCTGTTATTAAGACAATGGCTGAGCAGACGTTCATACATCAAGCCCGGTACAAAAGAAATTATTGGTTCAATATGAATGTCAGAATGCGTTAGATAAGAAGAATCAAACATATAAGCTATATTTATGTAGGAAATTCAGGACGAAAAGACAACATTATGATAATTTCAGAAGAGTGGACAATAAGATAATTAGAATTAAGAAAAAGAATCACTATGACAACCAAATGAAAAGTATAGATGTAAGCCCAGCGAGCAACAACACAAGCATACAAAGTAGTGAAAAGCCTTAAGCAAGGTCATTAGCTCAAGATCACGCACTGCTGTGATGACATCAGCCACATCATCGATGGTGAAAACAGTATTAAGGGAAGATGGGCATCATATTTCAAGAACCTCCTTAATCCTTTAAGCAGCCCCTGCGCATCACAGCCTATAGATATTTCCAGGAAGCTTCCATTGGCCACACCTACTCGTACTCTGGATGGAGTTTGTTTGAATAACCGCCAAATAATTTTTCCTGAAACTCGACAGTGCAACAAAACTAGTAGGGCTTCAAATCAATGAGAATAAAACAAAGACAATTACGCGTTCGAGAAGATACACTTTGAACACCAAAAAGATCAGAATTTGAAAGAATTTTTATCTCCAGCTGCCAAAATCACGAGAAGCGCTACTGAAAGTGACGAAATGAACCGAAAAATGAAGCTCGCAAATAAATTTCTTTATTCAGTTTTGACAGGTTTGAAGACCAGCTAGATACTCAGAAAAATAAAGCTTCAAATAAACAAATCCGTGATAAGACCAATGCTATGCTATGGGTATGAAATATGGACCCTAACCCAAGAATCTGCAAACATATTGAATGTTTTCAAAAGACGGATCACGATGTGAAAAATTGGAGCAAAGCTAGACGTAGACCAATACGATACAACCATGCACTGTATAAAGGCTGAAGGTCTCAACGGGCGATGCCATATGCTTGAACTAGCTGGCGTTCTTAAACAGGTAAATCCAGTTTTCTGAAACAAAAAGGAGGCAACGCGAGAGAAAGAAGCAAGATGCATGTGTCCTGAAAATTCTCGAATGACCTGGCCGCACACAATGTAGCAAATGCATACCCATCTGATATGCCTCCGATATTTTCTTAAGTCTCAAGGCACTCATTCACCTATCGAGAGCTCAAAGAGAAATATCTCATATGGGAGACTGGAAATGCGTTCTTGGTCTCATGATGAAACCGGTTAGGATGCAAATCTCATTTATGTTACTTGTGTTCGTTTGCCGACGGCTGACAATGAAATGGACTCAGTGATACACATACACTGAAAAAATTTGTAATGTATAGAGAATAAACATGGGTGCAATTTTGAACCGTGTAGACCATAGATATAGAGAGTACTGGATCCGCAACCGGTCGTGAGAGCCGAAGCAATTGGCAACCTGCGCTAAAGTTGTGTGAAGTTGAGGTTTGAGGCGATATGCTTTTAATTTAGCACTCTATCCACGGCGAAACACGTTCACATTTAAAAAGTTTTTAATTTTAAAGATCGCGCGTACGTAATTGGAACTTTAATTCACTGTTTTAATTAAAAATTTATGAAATTTCCATCCACTTTGACACATGAGTTTTCCCGCGTGGTTCGCGCTCTTTTCGATTTTCTTTTGCTTTAACGTTCGAGTTTTCCGTGAGAGTTGTTTGTTGTTTATACTCAAACTGAAATGAAATTTCGTTGGTGTGCGCGGGTGTCATTGGGAGAAGCGATTCTTCTGAAGAGAGAAAAGAAAAACCTGTCTGGAAAAAAAGGGGAAGGAGAAGCAGAGGGAATCATATAGTTTCGAGAGCGTAAGTTATTTATAACTTATTTATGTGGCAAATTTGCTTCTCACATGGACGAGTACACAGATTCTCGTTGCTCGTCCATTTGTTTATATGTCTTTGGTGTAGACCAACGAGAGGGTTCAACCAACCTGAATGTAAAATAAGTCACAGTCCTGTTTGCGACCACGTTTAACCTAGCTCAATGATTGTAAGACTGCAATAGACTAGCACATAAATCGCATCAACAAACAATGGGTACCAGAAAGGGATGCATCAGACTACGACTATTTAGCCGCACTTCTGTCGCAAGTTACACAAGGTTAAATGGAAGCCCGCACACTGCGATTTTCGACAATTTTGTCCAGGTCGGCAGTCGCAGGAATTTGCGATTTTTCCTAAAACCAGTTTAGCAGGTAGTTTCTATGATACTCGCGCAGGCGCACATCATTTGGACATTTGACGCTGACGTGCATGAAAGTTTCTTGCATAGCGCAGAAATGAGTTAGCGCATGTGTTCCTGGCAAAGATATACCTTCAAATGAGCATTTTAGTTCTGCGCATGCCTGAAGTTCCTTCGGAGATCTTGTCGCAGTGTGTTCGTATTTGCGTCTAAAAATCGCTGGTTACGACAGGAAAATCGCAATGTGGCCGAACCCAAAAGGTATTCGTTGGGAGAACTAAAGGGCAGAGAAAAGTGAGGAAACCAAGGAAACGTTGATGTGATTCGGACAGTTCATCGTTGCTCAGGATTCAAAATAAGGAGACGCAGTCAGCAGACCAAGGTGGTTTGAATTGCTTGCTGCAGGAAGCAAACGCCTAATAGGGGTTGTAGCGCTACGAAGAAGAAGAAGAATGCTTAAAGTCGTGCAGATTAAGTTAGAGCAAATATGCTTTGAAAACTCTCAAAGTATTTCTTAGGTAGAAAGACATGAATCACGTGATAACGTAGGAATGCTAGGTAAGAGAATCATCTAGAAAAGAAAGTATTGACTAAAATTAGAACCTTTTTAACAGCTGAGGGACTTTAATCAGTAAATCTAGAGCTTGCATTTCGGCCAAGAGTATGATAAAAAAATTTTCGTGTCAATATCTTAGGTCAGGAGATTTAACTGTGGTTTAGATGGAGGCAACCTAGAGATTCTTATGTTATTTAGCCTGTGACCAATCAACGCTATCTGTGGGGTGGCAACAATTATTCCGAACGTGGTAAGGAAAATGGGCACTATTTAGTAGGATCAGATACTAATGCAACACATTGAGAGAGCACCAAAACCATCGAAAGAATAAGTCTTTATACGATTTCTTTGCTGACAACAATATCTCTATATCTAATAAAGGCAATATTCCAACCGTCATTTTTCTAACTTCAACAAACTTTCGACGGTGCGTCAAGATGCTCAATATTACACGTTTGAAAGGTACGCAAAGGTATGAGCGTAAAGAATTGAAAAGTTTACAGGTTGCAGTCTTACTCCGACCACATAGATAATATTTAACTTAAATTTGATGAAAAAATACCAGAGCTGATCAAGAATTCTACAAATTTGACTGCACGAAACTAGGTCAGATTTTTACAGCATAGATTTTGAAAGTACTTTATGTTAATATCAAAAAAATTTAATCAGATTACAGGAGACAAAAATTTGAAAGGTTATGGGAGCCATCTAGAGTCTTGTGTATAGAAAAGTATGACACAATATCTATCCATCCATGACGGAATGAGAAGCTGGCGAACTTCAAGGAACTTAACAGGATGATTAATTTCATTTATTAACGATATAAATACTTGCATACTTTCAAGGACTGACTTCGGCTCTACAAACCATAAACAAAATCAACCTAGAAACAGGCTTGGCTGGAATCTATCCATAGAGCGATTTAAGAATTTAGGGAGACTTAGAATGATCTTGTCAAAAAAAAATTTTAATTATTATCTTAAAAAGAGGGACAAGACTTCCACAGACTACCCAGACGAAACTTTTTTGCTCTTAGCAAATACTTATCTGCTGCTTTGTAATGATAGCCAGGCGATGAACAAGTTTCTACAGAATATAGAGAGTATCTCAACGTACGCCATTAAGCAAATCATTACGAAAGAATGAAAATTCTATACCTTTAATCCATTCAAATCTTTTGGCAGAAAAGAGATACAAACGGTCATATTGCTAAAGCTTCATGACTTAATGGTTCCTTAATCAGGTTTCTCAGAGATTTTTTGCTAGAAAATCAAGTCGAATAGTTCTGGTTAGGAGTTTGGTAGCTATCTTCCTGCAAGTAAGTGGGCAAGCCCATGAGTTGCAGCAAGACTGCGGATCTATCAGCCTAGCATCCTATATCCTATATATTTGAATACATTTTTGACATTATCTGCGGTCAGCTATAAAAAGTAAAATGTTATCCTTATTTCGGCATGGACATCTAAATGGTATCTTTATAGTTACTACTCTTCATGAGATTGCTTTTATCGTTGAGCACTCAATTCAATACTAACAAAATACGTTGGTTACATTCCCAAACATAGCTTCCAATCACGACCAGACTTAAAAGATGAATTATATTTGAGCAGTTCTAAAAGAAGAATACTTTTTCAGCAATTCCTCATTCTCCTTCGCTTCCTACTAGAGGAGGGATCCCCCAACTTGAAGGCACCTCATGGCATCTTAAAAAGAAGCTCAGCCTGAAAAAATGTATGAAACAGTTCCAGGTTACGTTTACAGGTTGTAAGGGAAGGTTTTTAGTGGATAGTCTAGTTGTTTTTTGCGTCTGGCAGCCTCAATCTCAAATAGCCTTGACTTCACAACTATAATGAAATTGGAACCACACGTAATTTTTTGGTCCATGCAGGGGAGCACAAATGTCTGAGTAATTGGTTAGCTTCAATGCTGTTAACAAGAGTCGTTCAGATGAAGTGAGCTCACAAAATAAGGTCCGTAATTTTGTGCACACCTTACTGAAGTGTGATGTCTTTCCTACTTTGGATAGTTGTGCTGAGTAATATTTTTTCGGCATTAGACAGGGAAGGAATAAATGTGGTGGCATGTGCTGACGATATAGTAGCCTTGATATTGGGTATGTTCCCTTTCTAGCAGTAAATTTCAGAAACTCCGTGGGGTAAGAGAGTACGTGAGGTATCAGTTGTTTCTTAACCTCAAACTGTGAGTAATCGGAAATGTAATGAATGGACTGAAAAAGAATACGGCGCCTGGCATTGATTGCACCACAATGAATGAGATTAGTACAATCAAGGACATCACCAAGCTTATGGCAAATTATATAAACGTACATATTAGGAATGGATCATTTCCGGAAATAATACTTATTTAGAATCATTCAGCAAAGCAACATCTTAATAGTATATCCAGGCTGCTGACCAATATGTATTAAAATATTCTGAAACTGCCAATGCTTATTCAAACTAATTTGCTTTACCAGTTAGCAAAATCATTAACGTTAAGTTAGATCATTATAATGCAAAAAACTTAGTTTATCTACAAAAATTTAAAAACTAATGGATCGAGCCGAGCACCATTAATTAAGGTATAAGGTTATCCCTTTTACACTTGGGAAAGTAAAGCTAAAGAAAACACATAAAATATTCAGATGAAAACTAAGTTTTTTAATTCAATGTTAAGATTGAACCTTGCCATTATACGTGAAACACAACATCATTCAAATGTCCTCTACGGGGCCTCTTACAGGCCTCAATCCTTTTGAGGTAATTTTCAATGACTTTTCGGCACATTTCTGGCAATATCTCGGCTATGACTTCACGAATATTAGTTTTGAGTTGATCAAGATTTCGAGGATTGTTCGCGTAAACACGATCTTTCGCATAGCCCCATAAAAAGTAATCCAAAGGTGTTAGGTCGCAGGATCTTGTGGGCCAATTGACATCACTCCATCTCGAAATTACGCGTCCTGGAAATTTCTCTTCCAAAAGTGCTCGATTAGCCTCTGTTTTGTGGCTAGTGGCTCCGTCCTGTTGGAACCACATGTTGTCCAGATCATAATCTTCAATTTCTCTCCAAAAATAATCGGTTAACATCCATCGATAGCGGTCAGAATTGACTGTAATGGCTCTTCCTTGGTCGTTTTCAAAAAAATACGGGCCAATAACACCACCAGACCATAATGCACACCAAACGGTCATTTTTTCCGGATGCAAAGGCCTTTCTGCGATCACCAGTGATGTGCGACGTAGACTACGTGATGTCGACTACACGGTTATCGACATGTCGTCAATGTCATGTCGTTAACTAGTAATTAACGACACTTATCGACACAAGGACACAACCTGGAAACAATATGCAATGTAGACAATACGATACCCAAAACATAAATATTGACCTCATAGACTGAGATGGAATCTCGAAAAATTCACCTTTGAGTTAAAAGGAAGTTGATTGTCCAATTGTTGGTAATCATTTTTCTATAGCCGACGTGTCACTACTGAAATGTTATTCAGTGTGAAATGAAGAGATTGAAGTAGGTGCTGAAAGTACAAAAACCTTTACAAGAGAAATCAAACAATGTTATTAAAACATTTTATTAATAACTTTTCTCATACACAAAAAAATGTTAGATGTACTTAATATTCAATGTCATCTTCATTTTCTAAACGAGTTAGATCTTTTATTCTTAGTGCATAATAAACAGTTTTTTTGATTGCGGGAATGTTAAACGATTTCTTGCTGAAGAGTGGACATGAGCCCAGCACGAGAAAACTCTTTCAATTTGGGCAGAAGAAGCTGGTATCTGCAACAATCTTATAGCAATTTAAGCTAAATTTGAATATTTTGGTCATCGCACTAGCGTTATCAGATGCAACTGCATATGCATGAGAATCATATATTTTTTCGGCCAAATCAACTGATTCTGATACAATCTCAGCAAGTCTTTCGGCGGTTTCGCTTTCTCCCGTAACATCCCATGCTTCTAAAAAGGCCTGTTCGCCGTTAGCGTTATGAAGCATTGAAACTACAGTTTTTGTATTATTTGAAGAATTTTTCCAGCCATCAATTAACAAAACAGAGTCAGAGTTTATTTTTTCTTTTGCTGAAGATAAACATTTTTCATATGCGTTATCCAGTAACTTTGTTGATAACGTTTTCCGTCCTGGAATTTTGTCCACATATGCCGGTCTCATTTTTTTGACAAAATTTTTAAAATAAATTGAGTCCACAACACTCAGAAAAATGTTGCATCCAAAAAAATTTCTGCCAACGATTCATTAATCTCCTCTTCTTCCTTTGGAGTCAATCTGTCAGCAAAGGCGGCAATAGGCGAGGAACTTTGCTTTGAGTTTTGCCGCTTTCTGTTTTTGCTAGAAGATATGGATGAGTTTAATGGCAGTTGATCGCTGTTTGAATATGAGCCATATTCAAATGACGATACTGATGAGCCTGGTCTTGTTGAAGGCAAATCTGAGCTACATGCATCAACGTTTCTGCTACCTGTATCCAATTGATTACCATTGATTCCATCTATAAGCGATTAAATACTTGGCCTTTTTTCAAGTAGTAAGCTAACTTTAATACTTACATAAACCTACGTTAATCTCGCCTGCTTCTATAAGTGAAATGTTTTCATTTTCGTTAACGTAAAAAACGATATTTTCTTCATTTAAATTGGATGGACTCGTTTCATTTGAGATTTTGCACACATTTTTTGCAAAGAGAATCAAAACCTAAGGACAATTTGCGAGAAGGAATAAAAATAGTTTCACCTGTGTGCTCTTAATCTAGCTTCCGCAGTATTCAACAAATTTTTGCAGCATATGAGGCAGTATGCTGCATGTTTATTATTAACTTTCACTATTTTATAGTTCAGCTCATCATAAGCTTTACTTTTAGGGCGGCCAGCCATTTTAAATCCTTTTTAATCCACGAATAATAAAAATTTACTTCACTTCACAATGCAAGTCAGAAGTCACACACCCACTGACATTTTGATTTGATAGATTAAAATGACATTGACGACCAATTCTTGACATTGATGACATTAACGACGTAATTGAAGACATTAACGACACCATCATGTCGAAAAGTAAAAACGACACGTAAAGGAACATCATTGGCGATCACCTGAGGATTTTGAGAGCCCCATATGCGGCAATTCTGTTTATTTACGTAACCACTGAGCGAAAAATGAGCCTCATCAACAAAGAAAATTTTGTTCGAAAAATCGTTATCAATAGCATGTTGTTCTATCACCTAATTCGCAAACATTCTGCGTTGTGTATGGTCTTGAGGCTTAAGTTCTTGAGTGAGTTGGATTTCGTACGGATGGGGATGCAAATTCAAATGCAAAATCCGCCACAATGAGCGGTAAGACAAGCCCAAATGTTAAACACGTCGAGGAATCGACAAATTCGGGACTTCCTCCACACTTTGAGCAACGACAGCGATATTTTCAGCAGAACAAATGTTGCATTGATGCATAGGCCTTGCAATATCAATAACCGATCCAGTCTCTTCAAATTTTCTCACTGTGTTCGAGTATGTTTGCTGCGTAGGTCGATTATGTCGACGTAATCGGCTCGTAAAGCCGTAAATGTTGATACAGCAGAATCACCATTTTTATAATAAAATTTAATAATTTTAACGCGTTTTTCGACTGTTAAACGATCCATATTTCTAAATGGCAAACATTCAATTGAAAAAACATGCTTTAGATGGCATTCAATTGTGACAGATGTCAAATGGCAGGGTTATACTTTCCTACCACGAAATGGATAAACCTGTATAACAGATCAACCCATATAATGCGAGAAATGCAGATCAATTCACCATATCTTTTGCCAGAACGGATCGTCTAGAGAACGATGCCGCGAATGATGCTCTACGTATACATAACAATCTACCAGAAATGGTTAAGAAAGCAAACTCACTTTTGGTATTTAAGAAAAGACTGAGGGATTATTTAATGTATACTGATTAAAACGTGCACCTGAAGATCTGCTTTTAAAACTCAGGGCATTTTTGACCCTATCGGCGAGATACTGAAGAGACAGTTACACAGAACTTTTTTTTAGCGTTGTATTATATTGAATTTTGTTTATCTCTGAGAGCTGATCATGAATTCGGAATAGATATTCATAAAAGCATTAATTCACATTATTTTGTGATCCCGTTTATACCGATGTATTAAATATTGTCTGGGTGGCACACTAGATGAAGTGACGAGATGCGAAAGCAAACGGCACGGGCGTTGTGTGATGAAGAAAGAGTAATGAAGAGAGTGGTAGAGAATGGAGGTATTAAAAAAACAAAGTTAGGAATCTACAGGAGTATTGCTGTTCAGTCAAACTATCAAGCTGAACTAAAAAGCTATCACATCGTTTAAGCTGGTAAAACAGCGTCGAGGGGAATTGATCTCCGTGGTAGCTTAGCCTGACATACTTTTTTCGTGGAAGGGGTTAGTATATCGTGGAAGTTGCAAAAGAAGCAACATCTTCACACTAATTTACTGAAGTAAGCTCCAGATGTGGTAACCTTACCACATGTGGCGCATTAAGATGTTGGCAACCTACTGCAGCATCAGGATGGGTGAACTTCTCAGTAAATCTCGCTAAGTAATAATCAGGGTGATAGCTGTTTATTTATTTATTCAAGTCTATTTAACAGACAGAAATCCAATTACAAAATAGACTTAGACAATTAAATATAGTTAAATATAATTTAGAGTAAGACAAATCAATACAACAAATCAAGCAGACAAAAGTTAATCTAAAACATGTAAGAAATGAAGATAGAGTCAAAATCAAAGTTTGTAAAATTTAGTGCTAAGGAACATTAATAACTATTCGCAAAAAGTAACATCTTTAATTTAATTTTAAAAACAAAGTAGGACGTGGATAGAGAGCCAAGCTCGAGGCTGTTATGCATTCTGAAGATTCGTGGCATAATTGAGTTAAAATATAAATCTGTTCGGGCGTACGGAACCTCGAGAATGTGATTAGACCGACTAGGTCGTGCATACAGTCTGTATTGCAAGTCTGCGCTTAGGATGGAGGCAATTTGTTGGTGGTACAACTTATAAAGGAAAATTTGATCTAAGAAGGTTCTACGGGACGACAGAGAAGGGAGACGAAGTATGGATAGACGACGCTCATAAGACTCATAAGCTACGTTGAATTTGAAAAACACAATACGGGTAAACTTACGCTGAACAGCTTCTATTGAGTTTATAAGATATAAATGTCTAGGAGACCACACCACTGAGCAGTACTCAAGGAGCGGGCGGACAAGACACGTGAATAAGCGAACAGCGGTAGCAATATTTGCAAACTTATGCAAATACCGCATAAGAAAACCCGAAACTTTTGATGCCTTGGTAATTAGGCTAAAAATGTGGACATCAAATTTAAGCTTGGGGTCAAATATTACACCAAGATCTTTACATGAGTCTGCAGAGGAGAGAACAACATCACATAAGGTGTAACTAAAAATTAAAGGGACAATTTTCAAAGTTAAAGTCATTTTAAAACATTTGGAAACATTAATACGGAGGGAGTTTACATTACACCAGTTATACAGGTTAAAAAAATCAATTTGGAGTTGCTGACAATCTTCAAGGGATCTAATTGTCCGGAATACCTTGAAATCATCAGCATACAGGAGACAAGAAGAGGAAATTACAGAAGGAAGATCATTGATAAACAGTACGAAAAGAAGAGGTCCAAGGATTGACCCTTGAGGGACACCAGATGTAGGATTGAATGGAAAGGAAAATGTGCCATAGAGATTGACACGACATAAACGGGAGGATAAATATGATGAAATCCAAGAATGAAGGGAACCGGATATGCCAAGCAAAGCTAACTTTTGACAGAGCAGAACATGGTTCACGGAGTCAAAAGCTTTCGAGAAGTCCGTGAATATTGCATCTACTTGAAGCTGTTTGTCTAAAGCTCTAGCAATATAGTCTTCGAACTCAGCCAAGTTCGTAGAAGTTGAACGACCCTTTTAGAATCCATGTTGCTGTGGTGTGACAAATGAACTCAGGGACTCAACAAGCCTGTTGTGCACAAGTCGTTCCAGCAGCTTAGAGAAACAGGAGAGCAGTGATATGGGACGATAGTTTGAGGCAGATGATGGGTCGCCGTTTTTAAAGATAGGAACAACATTTGCATCTTTCCAGTACGTTTGAAAGGTGCCAGTACTAAGACTGAGATTGAATATAAGGGAAAGAGGAAAACACAAAGAGGAACAAAGTGACTTTACAAATATATTAGGTAATCCATCAGGACCAGGGCTAACATTCGGATCGAGCAAGTTAATAAGGGACTCAACTTCAGAAGGATCAGTGGAATAGGATGTACTTGATGCTGGATAAGTTTGAATTGAATTTATAGGGGAGTGTAGTATGTCAGAAGAGGAAAAAGTAGAGGAAAAATATTCGGCAAATAGGTTAGAAATATCCTGAGGGGAGGAGGCTTCAGTGTTATTCCATTTGACAGTATGCGGGATGGAAGAGGAAGATTTAAGGGATCGGATGTATGATGACCAAAAGGGTTTAGGGTTATTAGTCAGGAGGGAACTCTCTAGGCTGCTAAAATCGTTTTTCATGGCCGTTTTGATCTCTGTTTTAGCCAAAGAGCGCAATCTACAGAAATTTTGCCTAGCATCATCACTTCCGGTCAATTTGTAGTGCCTATGCCCCTTATCTTTGGATTTTAAGGCACGAAAAACACTTCGGGTACCCCAAGGCTTCATTTTCGCATTGCGAGGAGCTTTGAGCGGAGTGTAAAGAGCAATAAGATTATTCAGGTAATCATAGAATTTGTTCAAGGAACTATCGCAGTCAAGACGAGTGAAGAAGGTACACCAGTTGACCGAGTCCAGATTGGTTTTAATTGCCTCATAATTTGCTTTAAAGAAATTGTAACGACAAACTGAGGCAGTTCTCTAGGATTTAAGGGTATCAACGGATAGTGCTAGAGACAAAGGTGGATGATGGAGATCAGGTTGAACATAAGGATGTAAAACGGGAGCTATAGATAGACACCTAGTTTATAAATTTGACATGACAAGGTCCAGAAGACGACCATTAGGAATACGGATATGATTAAACTGTGAAAAAGAGCAAAGGGAAAGAAAGGAAGAAAGTAACAAAGAAGGATTATTTGTGGAGGAAATACCAGGTGTTGTTAAGTGGTCCCATTCCACTGCCGGTAGATTGAAGTCCCCACAAATTATAATTTTGGAATGTGGGTGACGAGCAAGAAGATAGGCAGAGAGTTCATCGAAGAAGGCTTCGTACACCGTTAAGGGAGAATTACAAGGAATATACAAGGCTTCGTACACCGTTAAGGGAGAATTACAAGGAATATACACAGAGGAAATTAATAATGTGGAGTTATGAGGAAGAGGGAGTTTCACAATTACACACTCAACAGCACGAGCAAATTTGAAGTCAGCACAAAGTGAGCTATTGAGGGATTTGCAGACTGTAACCAAGACTCCCCCACCATCAGATTTATTAGTGATGTTAAGGTCACGGTCGCAACGGTAAACTAAATAGTCAGGTAATATTTCTGCATTTGAAATATTCTCATTTAACCACGTTTCAGTTAAACAGATAACTGAATCGTTACTTAATTGGGACACGAGTAGTAAGTCCTCAAGTTTGGTTCTCAAGCCACGAACATTCTGATAGTAAATAGAAATAAATGAACGATTAGGAAATGAAGAATTACTTTCAGAGTTAGATGATCCTTGAAGGTTGTTGAGGTGGTTTGTAACCTTTATCGGGACGAAATCGCCGCTTGGGCTGCATTGTATCGAATGTTTTAATAAGTGTGCCCTTCGGCCAAAAGTTGGAACTGAGTAGTCTCGAAAGTTCAGCCGGAACTGTCAGCTTGAAAGAACTTATAACCTGGTCAGGAAGGTTGTCTTTTGTTAACTTTACGCACCTGAAAATACTGGGCGTGTAGCCAAGCTTCGATGTTACGTAGTTGGTAAGTGTATCCTTAGTTGTGTTGTAAGCGAGCCTTGATATGAACAACTGGAGAGGTGGAGAGACTGCTCGTAATACTCCGTTATCAGCTAAAACACTCTCTGTAGAGTTTTGTGGTGCTGAAGACACAACGATATCATGCTGAAGATTTGTTGTTACAACCCATTCACCGATTTGGACCTATGCAGCTAAAATTATAAACAACACAAATTGCCGTAGTTAGAAGTAAGCGAACGATTATTCATTTCCTCTGTAATCATCTAGCTCAAGATAGAGTCAGACAATGAAACCTTACGCAATGCCTTCTTTGAAGATCAGGCTATTGGCCTTCAGGTTGTAGCCAGCCCCAGAGACCAGCCAATCATGACACAGTAATTAAATTGTAAGCTACTACTGTGTCCAAAAAATAAGGTAACATTTGAATTTAAACTGCACGCGTCGAAGGATTAGGAGAATTATTTTTTTTTTTTTAGATTAATCGTACTGTCAGTGGCATCTATGTCAAATTAACATTTACATGTTTGAGATACGCGTCATTTTGTGAGCTGCTAAAAGTGAGTTGTTTGTTTTTCGCGATGTCGAAATTTGTTGAATTTGCATTAAATTTTGTTTGCGGAATCAATTTTCTGCTGCGGATACATTGAGCATGGTGCAAAAAGCCTTTGATGATGAGGTTATCTCTAAACAAATGTTTACAAGTGGTAAAGTAAGTTCCAAGCCGGTCGTAAACGTGTCGAAGACGAAGAGCATCCTGGGCGACCATCAACCTTTTCTCTTCTTCGATTATTGTGGTGTTGTGCATTACGAATTCCTTGCACCGGGCCAAACAGACAACAAGGAATATTATTTGAACGTTATGCGTCGTTTGCGTAACGCTATCCGTCTAAAAAGGCCGGAATTGTGGGAAGACAATTCTTGGTTTTTATACCACGATAATGCACCATCTCATACTGCACTCGTAATTTGTGATCATTGCGCCAAAAACGCAACCCATATCGTTCCGCAACCACCGTATACACCTGATCTGGCACCGTGCAACTTCTGGCTGTTAAGCAAGCTCAAAAGACCGCTCCGGGGACACCGTTTTGATACGATAGAGGAGATTCAAGCCGCAGCGAAGACGGAACTGAAGGCCATCCCGGCAACGACGCGTATCTCAAACACTAATGAATATTTTGACATGTAAATTTGACAAAGATATCACTGACAGTACTACCAACCTAAAAAAAATAATTCTCCAAATTCTTCCACGCGCACAATTTTGAATCGAAAACGCTACAAAACTAGAAAGCCACATGCAATTGGACGAACCAAACAAATTTATCAGTAAAAACCTTCAAAAAGCAACATCAAAACAAAGAAACATCAATACCAACAGAACGCAGTCAATAACTATTGTTTTAAAGGGTTAAATATTTCACTTGAACAATGCCATGTTTCCACTTGATTTATATGAATAACGCGGCTCCATTGCTTCAGTCTAATTAACTGCACACAACTTTACAATATAAACTTAACTCTATGCGTTAAAAGGACTCCCAACACACAAACATAGAAACATACATATTTAAACTCCAACAATGGTCTTTCTCTTGGATCCCTTTTTCCGCGTCAACCATGCATGCTCCATTTAAGCGAAGTGAATATGAATATAAAGTGAAAATGGAGTTTTTGTGTCACGCAGAGTAAAAGTACACTGCTCTTTGGCTTGCTTGTTGGATGGCTTCCTTGCTGGCGTTCGTCGGTTGAATAGCGGTTGGTTAGCTGGTTTGGTGGCTGGATGGCGAGATGGCGAGATGGCTGGCTGGCATTGCACCATCGTAACATCGCATTACACAAACACACACCAAAGCCAATTTTTATGTTTCAATTGTTCGCAAAAGTTGCTTTTATCAGCTCCAAGTTATTTCCTCACGCTCGTTGACTCGTTTCTAGTTAAGTGTTTCGTAAAAGCTGATTATGACATTATGACACACAGAGAAAGGAGTAAGTGGAAAAATAATACAAACCAAGGAATTGCTGGCTAATATAAAAACTACCAAAGAATTACTGCTAACGCGCTTATGATGTAACACGTTCAAACATTTAGTAGAGGAGGGTTACTAAATGAATTGAATTTCTAAGTATATCCACTGCTAATGGTGGATAGATTAGGAACAAATGAGCTTTTTGGAATGAGTTCGTTAGATGTGAAATGAATTTACAAAAATTCATGCCAGAAAAGAAATACGTTGCAGGCAAAATTGACGTTTTAGTGGTCCAAAAGAGTATTTTTGACGGCGTTTTGTGCCCTTTAGAAACAATATCGGTAAAATATGAGTCTCCAATATTCAACTAAAATTAATTAGGGGAAGTATGATAGCCCCAATCCATCACGCTAACCCCAGAGTCAAAGAAGTATACCGAGCAGAAAAATGCATGTGGGGTTAATGCTGCATCGCATTTCAAACTATAACCTGACAACTGTGGGAAATGCGAGTCGAAAGCAAAGAATCGGTCGCAAGACTCGAAAAAAAGAGTGGAGGGTGATGGCGGTAATGTCTGCAATGACATGTCAGAATGCTGTCAAAGAACAAAACAGTGAGATGATGTGAACTGTGTTGTAAATGATTTATTGGGCAGTTCTTTCAGTTCTTTCCCTCAAATACAGCGCTTGTTGGCGTCGTCGTCATAGTAGTCGTTGTTGCCATCGTTAGCACCGTTCTAGTCGTCCTCAGCGTTGTCATTTCACAAAGTGGTCATGTCACGCCACTAACATTCTACCATCCTACCACTTGAATTTAATTTGCTTTTTTCATTACGTCTTAGTTCTCACTCTAAGGTTCATGCCTTGCCAGCCGTTTGTTGAAGAAAGCGTATGAAAACGAAAATTTTTGAAATGAAGGAGCTAGACAGGACGCGAAAATAAATAGAGCAATTGAAATTCTTTCTTAGGTTTTTGCTGGAACGTGTCAGAAAAAAAGGAACATTGAATTGCTTAACCTAATTTGACGATTTTAAAGTGGAAATTTTCTGTCGATGGGATAATATGATAATTTGTTTACTGCGGGAAAATTTGTATGATGAGTGTAATGATAAAACAAGTTGGGTAGACAGAACTATGCTCATGTCAGAAGGGTTTTGTACTCAACTTACAAAATGCAGTGACCAGCAACAAATAAAATCAAGAAACATGTCAATAACGATTTTATTGGAGAAAATGTGAAATTCGAGGATCATACTATTATTAACAAAGTTGAAAGAATTTTGACTTCTGAGGTATTTGTTATAGTTATACCCATAAATATCTCCCTTGATAATTTTTTCAGATTTTTTAGATCACGGGTGTCCATTCGCGAGGGACGAAACACATTTTTCATGTATTCCCCCCCCCCCCCCCCCCCTGTGCCCGCACTGAAGCAAAAACTTCAGTTTAAGAACGGTTCTGAAAAGCTCTCATAGACAACTTTCAGTTGATACTCATATCGGCTACCTTTGATGAAATTTTTTTTTCAGGGGCCACTCCTCTGTACTATAATCATCGGTTCATGGCCTATTTTTTCGAATCCTAGAATGGTTACAAAGCCCTTTTGCTAGGAGTTCTCTCCTGCCTCTTCGGCTTGTTTCAATTGTAAGTACTCATCTTCATGTTACCTATCTTTCCTGAAATTTTCATGCAAATCCTAGCAAAGCTGTAGTGTCTAAGTCGGTAAAAAGCGCATACGGCTCCATAGCCATATGTTTCCATAGTAATACAGGGCATATTGTTCCATAGTAGTACAGGAAAATTCAAATCGCTATAACTTCGTCAAATGCCATTAGATCTCCATGAAACTTGCAGAAAAGATCAATCTTGTAAATAGTCATCTGTTTTTATTGAATTTAAGGGTACCGTTTAGATTTTATTCAAGAAAACATAAAATCGATAAATCATACTATTACTAACAAAGTTGAGTGAATTTCGACTTCTCATGTATTTGTTGATGTCGTACTCATTAAGGCCTACATTCATGTTTTTTTCAGATTTTTCGGATGGAAGGTGTCCAATCGCGAGGGTGGGTACGCGAAAAGGTCGTACATTTCCCCTTCCTGTGCCCCCCTCGATACTTATAAAGCAATTTTAAGACTTATTTTGAAAAGATCTCATTAAGACCTTTCCAATGACACCCTATTCGACTACCAATAGTGAACATTTTTTTTTTGAGGGGTCACCTCCCTATATAGGGAGACCCTCCTTAAACCCCTTTGAACAATTTTTCCACCCTTGAACTTTCAAGAAGTCACCACTTCTGACCTTTCCACAATGTTTCATAGCTGTAGTTTCTATAGTTTCGGAGAAAACGTGCTGTGACATACAGACGCACGGACAGACGGACGCAGGTTGTGATTGCAATAGTGTTTTGTATTTTAGTACGAAACCCTAAAAAGTGACATATCAAGACACTACCTTTGATGATGGAGTGCGTCATTCAACTTGCCTGATAAAAAGCAAACTTCAAAAACTACAAAGCCAGCGGGAAAAGACTTTTAACCCAACTGGATGGGAAGAGATTCTAATCCATCACATAGATCCTTGACTGGCCATTACATAGAAAGGAGCATCCTCAATTGAATACCAGCAATTTGAAGTCTTTAATTCGTGCAATGGGTTTGGAGTACGTTTTTTGAAAAGTCGACTAAATTGTATGGGTGGGTCACCAGGAAAGTGGCAAAGCCTTACTATGCTAACTAAACGAGGAGGCTGTGGGAACCGATGAAGGATTAGAAAATGAAAAAGTTTTGAGATGGAACACCGTTCTACAAACACAATAGAGAGCACACATTAGGTGGATGGTAGGGCAATTCGTCAATTTATAATACATTTTTTGCGAAACTTGCGGCAATTTGAGTCTTAAATTTAAGGTGGAGTTGACTACAGTATTTCAGCTCTATTTACAAGATCTGTAATATTTTTAAAGGAGCTACTGGGGTTATTCTATAACGCAAGTTACGCTTGATAAGTCTGCAGGTATAGCTACAGTACTTGTTTTGCTGACAATATTGAACTTGGGAAGCGGCAGGGGTTAATTTTCATCACCCATGGTGTCATGGACGAATTTCTACTAAACCTCAGTACCATAGTATACTCAACTAGTAACCACACTCCATCAACCCTCCGGAAAAATTCGAACACAAGCCGAACAGCGAGCCATAAATCTTCGGTAGCAGGTAGATGGTAAACGCTGATGTGAGGAATGGCGCGAATATAAACATATGCTTCGATGAGAGATTTCAGGGCTACCAGAGCTAAAAAATCAATAACATTGCAGAAAAACAAATTCGTTCCATGCAATCTTTTAGGTTTTTGTTAGGATGTGGCAGCACTCCTATGTTCTGAAATGCGTAAAAGAACACGTGCGTCGGAAATTTTATTTGCATTTTGCTTTGTTTCTTGAGCGCGCGAAACATGGGATCAGCTGTCATGCCCCGATCAGCTGACGTGCCCCTGGGAAAATTCAAAAAGTGTGCAACACAGGGTAAATGAAAGGTGTGGCTACTATTTGAGTATACTATGCTCAGTACTTGCCTCTGCAATAAGCTCACAAGTTGTACGGAAAAAAATGATAGAATCCTCCGAGCCAAGTTACTATTGGAAACTTTGTAAATAGAAATATGTTGTAATCATTAATAACATTAATAGTAAACAAAGTATCTAAGTTAGGACGGTAGTTGAATAAGAATTGCCAGGAATAATAGCTCTGCAAAAGCGCGCCTCCAAAGACAAACCGTTGAAAAATGAACAAACCGTTAGCGGTACACATATCGATGCACATACTGCAGTTTTAATCAAGGCTTTGATTGAATTATGTGCAACGATTCGATGGGCGGCCTGTAATATTAGCTTGACACAGAATGGATTTGCTGCGGCATTGGTTGAAGCAGATTATCCTTTATTTGCATGGCGTGGTGAGACCGAAGGAGATTTTTGGTGGTGCAACGATAAATGTGTTAATATGATTTTGGATGAAGGAGGCGATGCAACACAGTAAATGTTGAAGAAATATCCAGCCATGTTTAAAATGGTCAAAGGCATGGTAAAGGAAAGTGTTACTGGGGTACATAGACTATACCAGCTATCAGAATCGGAGAAGTTAACAGTCCCAGTAATGAATGTATTGGATTCCGAACAAAATTTGATTATTTGTATAGCTGTAAAGAGTCTATTATTGATAGGTGAAAGCGTTCAACATACGTTTTGTTTGGCAGGAAGCAAGTAGTCATTTGTGGATATGCTGAAGTTGAAAAAGGATGCGCACAAGCATTGGCAGGATTGGGATGCACCGGTAATAAAAATGTTGTATTTCGTGATTATATGGACAAATCAAGAATGGGTGTATAGCCGGCAACATGGAGCACTTGAATACCGAAATCGATGTGAAAAGTTTACGGACTCCAGTTCGATCGCAAATAGATCAAATTGGTTGGCCGGATGGTTAAACGAATCATCTTGTAGGCTGAAGGACGATTGGTGAATTTATCGTGCTCAAGTATCCTATCGTTCGTTGTTTCGGACACATCTACTACACAGGCTCTGGCATTGATAGAATCTTTCAATGGATAGAATTATTCAATGGATGGATGTTTACGCAGCAAGCTTACATCTTCTCACATTCGATATCATCAACTCCTGGAGAGAATAAACATTAACAACCGGAATACACTTGACGTGTCAATCAGGCACGGCCACCAACATCAAAAATAAGAACAACTAAATAAAAAACACAGGGAAAAAGCTTGCAGCAAAGAGGGTTGGAGCTACGGATATCTGGAGATCTGAAGAGTCAATGGCGGTACTAGAATCCACGAGTCCAAGAAGCCGCGGCCAACTTCACCGAAGGGTTGTTTCAACGGAGCGAAAAATCCCATCTAAGGCGAGGACGGACCGAATCTTGAGCGAGGAGCCCTTTTTCTTGTTTTGGAACCCATGTGGGAAGGTCGCATCATCGAACAAGGAAAGTAATCGCTGATGCCGATTCTCAAATTGGCTGCTGTTTTTTTTGGAACCCGAGTGCAAGAGAAGAACGTTGCTGTCACCGAAATGATTACTTCAGAAATTGGTCCAGGAAGGAAAAAAATATTGGGCCGGCAAGGACACGCCTCGAGGAACTGGTGGTGAATTTTATCGGAATACACGCGGCTAGCAGGAGTCGTGCAACGGGACTTGATCGAAGCGGAAAATTTACCGGGGGCTCCCGTCGTCGAGTTAATTGAATTAAGGTAAATATAATGATAGAGTTGAGGTTTGTTGAAATTAGTATCATAAATTATAATGATAGAGTTAAAGAAGAATTTCATTGTGATTGTTTGAAATGAGTATCATAACTTATAATGATATAGTGAAAGAAGAATTTCATAGGGACTGTTTGAAATGAGTATCATAAATTATGAAAAATAGTTATACTTTGTCTTAAAGAGAATCGGATTTACTTTTATTTCTTTTCTTCCAATTAAAAAAAAACCACTAGAAGTGAAGTGTGAGACTTGGCTCGGGAGCGAATGCGAAAATTTCAAGCCGCCCATTTTACACCCCAATGTTCCGCAAGTGCTGGGGTATATTTGGTCTTTTGTTGGTTTTGAATCCCAGCTCCCAGTGAAGGTAATTTCTCGTAAATTAGGATCTAGGGTAGTTAAATTGCGGGATCGTTACGGGAGTTAATTAAGTGGGTTGTCCTCCTCTTCCATGTTGGTAATCAGATAAAGGCAGTGATCGTTTCCCTTTAAAGTGAAGACTCTGGCGCGAGCCAAGCTCATCTCGAAGTTTGGGGGACAATTTTAAGGGTAGACAAGTGGCGCCCACACCCATCTCCGACAGAGTCCCCGGCCAGAGTCAGCTGGTATGGTTGGATCATCTTCTCGGGATGGTTTTATCGCTTAAGAATGCCATTAAACTCAAATCGGGTAATTGCTTGCAAAAGCTGTTGCTTGAAAAAGCAAACTTCTACTTTGGCGCTCGATAGTTTAATGCTATGAAATTTATTTGTAAAGCAATTCAATACTGATGACATAAAAAATATCAACAACACTAAACTGCTCGGCAAGGCGTAGCAAGCACCAATTTTCCAGGTTGACAAAACGCAGTAAGACGAGTGTAGTAAAAGGATGCTGCCAAATGTACCTGTCCATTTTGTCTGCCTTCAACTGGACTGCTGGATAAAACGGATGCTTGACTTGTGGTAATACCTTGGAGGTAGAAGTCATCTGCAAATAATTTGCAATAATCCTGCAATAATTTGCAGGAATGAAGATAAAAATCAAGCATCGAAATACTCAGGAAGACAACGTGTGAACTCTTGTAAACTAAGTTCTTATATTCAAAGTCAAGAAATGTTGATGCTGCATACGAGTATAGGAGAGGTAGTGAGGTAATGTCAATACAAAAAAACTATAGCCAAGGCAATAGCATAGCAACCAGGGCCACTTCTTCATTAATTTTTTGTTGAAGCAGCGGATAAGTCTTTAGTTACGGTTAACCGAAACTTTTAACTGATTAATCGATTTAAAGTTTGTTGATCTGTAAAAATATTTAACTGGTTAACCATTTCCGATCAGCTTGTCTCTAAGCTGTGCCTTCCTGTTGTTCTTCTATGAGCCAGCTCTCGAGCAATTGGAGCGTTAAAGTCCAATAGAATGGTTTTTTTTTTTGTAAGGCGAGGATATTCTAATCTATTATGAAAATCATCTTTGGCCTCTTCTTTATTATTTTCGGAGGAAGCAGAGAAGTTGACCGAATAGATGTTGAAAAATCTAGTCTTAATATGCATAGCCCAGATTCATCAACGGTATTGAAGTCGGTGGCAATTTATTTGAACTAATTGTCCACGATAAAACCCAGTTCATAGTCATGGATGTCTGATGGCTTTCCACTTCTGGAAACAATGTGCGTTTGCATATTACCGACATCGTTATTAAACAGATTATTTTTTTGCATTGCAAATAAATTGACCTTATATTTTCTTGTCTCGTTCAGTGGTGATTGCATTGCACGGCTGACCTGCTGAGAAAAAGTTTGTCAAGTATAGCCGCTATATGGATCGGCAACCAAAAAGACTATTTGAAAATTTTCCATCGTATAGGAAAACACTGCCCATAAGTAAATAACAAGATGCGTCTTCGATGGTGATCAAAAAAAGGGAGGCACTCTTCATTTGGCCACTCCCAAAAACGCATCTTGTTATTTGTTTGTGTACAATATTTTTGTTAATAACCACTTTGTTATTAAGCTCGAAGTCCCTAATTCATACGAGTGCACAGTGAATACCTACAGTGGTAACTACCGAAAGTGTTCCCTCGCGAAATTAAATTTTGAACGTCATGAAACGTAAACTTGGGAAGTATCGCTGTGGACTTTAAAAGTGGCTACCAGGCTGGACAATATAACAGACACGCCAAAAACTCAAAAAACGCACCCTCACATTCTTTATAAATGGTATCACACAGGATGAAGTTGAGATTGAATATGAAATTCAATATACAGAGCCAAAAAGCTTGCCGCATGTCATATCGATTTCCAGGAACCCGTCACCGTAAAATAAATACAATGCTGTTAAGTTTTGAATACTAACAGCTTTCAGAGATTTCAGTGATTCAAAGATGAGACGCGTATTCCAAGGTTTAAACTTAGATGGAAAGAAGCTCTCATATTACCTGAAACATCTGCAAAATACTGGGGGAGAGCAGATGTCAAATATTTTGTTGTGATTGCTTTTTTAAAGTAGCTGCCGGAAAACTTTCGGGTCGTATTATTAATATTGAGCAAGCCCGATACTGACAAGAGGATTGAATTGCAGCTACCACTTGCCATTGAATTGAAGTATCAACAAGAAAGTCTTGCATCATATATTGAACTGAAAGGATAAAGAACAACGCTCTAGTTAAAAAATTGAGGATTATGCCCTCTCTTTAACCGTTTTGGGAGTCGTGGCCATAATTGTTGGCCACCATGTCACTGTTAAAGTGGACTTCAGTTCGGAAAACTAGGAACATCTTCCTAAATTTCGGCGACCGAAGAAGAACAAATTAGTCAGCAATAAACGAGCCGACTTCTAGTTTCCGGTACAAAAAGCAAATTGCGTTTTCTCAAAGATACTGGTGCTAATGTTTTAGTTCTTTGAAAGGATAAAGAGTAAAACCTATCAGCGCAGTTCAATATCTTTACCACCAAAAACATAATAATTAAAACCTATGGATATAAGACTTTAACATTCGACTAAATCTATTAAGACATTCATTTGCTTGGAAATTCATCATCATAGATGTTAGTAAGCCAATCATCGATGTTGATCTGTCGAAACATTTTGGTCTCATTGTGGATACCCACAGAAGGAAAATTTTTGATGGGAAAATAAACTTATTGTGTGTCGATAATGCTAGAATTTCTAGCATAACGATACTTAAACTAACCCAAACATACCATGATCCACTTAGTTGACATCAATATTCCAGCAAACATGAAGAAAGTTATAACTCACGGTATCTGCCATTATATACTAACAAAAAGCTTACCGGTTACTGAAAATTCGAGACGTTTAACTCTCGAAAAGCTTTGTGAAACAAAAACCGAATTCCAATACAAACGCATCTGTCAACCGTCAAGCAGCCTATGGGCAAAATTATACCTGGTGTGAAAAAAGACCGGCCAATGAAGACCATGTGGTGA
Organism: Odontomyia ornata; assembly: GCA_963969285.1. NCBI lineage: Eukaryota > Metazoa > Arthropoda > Insecta > Diptera > Stratiomyidae > Odontomyia > Odontomyia ornata. The sequence continues at coordinate 58,128,494 of OZ017739.1, read as the reverse complement.
CTTTCGTCACTTAAATCATATCAGCATTACTGACGGATATCTGATTTCTCATTTAAGTATTTTTGCGCGAAAATTTAGTGGCTGTAAGGTGTTTTTGACTGTAGATTTGATAAGAGCGTACGAACAAATTCCAGTTGCACTGGAGGATACTCTGAAAACAGCCGTCATAACTTCCTTTGGACTCTTTGAGTTCAAAGTAATGATAGTTATCCCCTGCAACGCTGTACAAACTTTTCAATGGTGTATTGACCATGTTCTACGAGGATTAGACTTTTGCTACGCTTACATTTGCGATATTTTGATAGCGTTTAAATCACACGATGAGGACTGTAAGTACCTGAAACTAATTTTTGAACGACTTCATGATTGTGGGTTGTTTATTAACGTTGCGAAATGCATTTTTGGAGTACGGTCAGCCGAATACTTTGGATATTAAAACAGCAAACAAGGCATCAAACCTCTACCAGTGAGGGCGTCAACCATTGTGGATATGGAAAAACTATCAATAATAGCGGGATTGCGATGATTCCTGAAAGCATTAAACTTCGATACGCAATTTTTGAAAAACGCTGCGCAAATTCAAGCACCCCTCTATGAACGCCTCTTTGGCGTTAGGGGAAAAAACTAGTGACAAATCGTTTGGAATTCTTAAGCGAAAGCTGCTTTCTGGGAATATAAGGATCAAATTGCAAATGCAGCATTATTTGGACATCCTATCGAAAACGCATAGCTGGCCATTAAATCGGATAAAGAGTTCAAAAACAATGTTAGCGAATCGCTTGGATTTATCGCGAGGAAGTTCACCAATGCTCTACAGAAATATAGCATATATATTCGGGAGCTACAGGCAATCTACAGAGCAAACAAATTCTTCCGTCATATGATTGAAGGACGTCCACCAATTATAAGGACTGACCACAAGCCGATTACGTTTACCTTCGAACAGAAAGCCGACAAAGCAAGTCTGAGACAGTTACGATAAATGGATTTCATTGGACAATTTTCAACCAATATTTTCTACATTGCTGGTGTCAAAAATGTAACGGCAGACACTTTTTCCCATGTCAATGTAGTCGCACTAGCTGTTACTGTGTCTTCTGTGAAGCCAGCTCTGGCTTAGATGAATAGTAATGAATTTCAATAGCTTCCTCGTTCAGAAAATATCCTAGTTTTGAGGAAGCTGCGAGCTAACGACAGCAATGCTACCGTATACGCCTCAACGTCCGAGATGCAACCATATATTGCCAAAGTATTCACCCTTTCAGTACGGATTTTTTTTTACGATACAACAAGAATTATTGAACAATTGTTGTGTAGAACATTTAAAAGGACTATAGTTTTATGTTTACATTCTTTCGTTCCGTATATTCGAGAAAACAGCGCGAGACGTATATATCCCACAACTAACTTTGCGCAGCAAAATATGTCACTACGGTGTAGAAAATAACTTGCATTTTTCATCGTTTATCTCCATTTACACCTTAAAATTATTTTAAGTAAAATATCTAAGTATGGTAAATCGTAACGCATTTTTTGCACAATGCAACACCACACGTTACATAAACTGTTTTGGTCTTTTTCTCCATTTTTCATTTTCCACAATGACAGCATCTGTGCCGGGTTTTGCCTTCTGTTGGCAAGCGACCACCAATGCTTTACATTCCTTAAGATGGTCTACCTAGAGATACAAATTCATTTATCAGTAATGATCCTGATACATGAACTTATTTTTCGTTGGAATGCTGCTCGCTCTTTGCCAAAACAAATTAGTTGTTCCACTAGACAGACAAAAACTTCGATGAAAAGTATTTTCTTGCGTTGTAGTCCTTGGTATACAATCCACGATTTGGCAACTGGGGAAATCAACATTTTTTTTTAACATCTTTTTTCACCATTTATTTGACTTTCTGTTTGAATCATACAACGCTGAAAATTTATCCGCAAGGCCAACTCCGCCCGTATGTTCGTTATAAAATGCAATAGCTTCTAGCCAGGTTACATCTTGCCTGAAACCATCTTTTGCGGTTCTTTTTATTTCAGCAATTGTATTTTTCTGGCAATCACTTAAGACCAAAATTTCCTTCATGTCCTTCCAATTGATGAATGATCCAAAAATGTTTCACAGCACTTTCGAAACTCCTTTCTGAGACAAATTTCTCTCAAATTTGGGTATATTTCATCTATTCGTCATGCAAGTTCCCACACAAGCGAAATTCAAAGAATTGATCAATTCAACAGACGTAAAAAATCTGCAGCAGCATATGGCTACATCCTTCTTTCTAATGGTTTCATAAAGTTTTCCAACCGCTCCTTCACCAAGCGTGCCCATTTGTTGTCCTTCGTCCTTTCCTATGTACAGGTTCATATCATTGGTGTGACAATTAAGTAATGAGACTGATTTTCTTGCCACGCTTGTAGTAAGTCTGCGACCTTGAAACTCCCTTCTCCTTTCCCAGCATCCTTCTCCTTACCATTTATATATTTACCAATGCTATAGCTTGTTTAGTTTGCCTGCTGTTTCTAGTTGAGTAGACGTCTGTTGGTGGTGCTCGTCACAAAAATGGAGAAACGAAATCAAGAGCAATGCATCGCGATAAAATTTTGCGCCAGGTTGGGTGACACAGCTTCAGAAGCGTATGCTCAAATTATATAAGTGCGTGGTGATTGTGCTCTTAGTCGTGCCCAGGTGTTTCGATTGCATAAAGAGTTTAAGGAGCGGTAGGAAAGCGAGGAAGACGAGGCGCAGATGCGCAACGTGTGCGAGCCCTAATCCGTGAAGATCGGCGTTTAACAGTTTGAATGTTGGCCTCGGAACTGGATATGAGCCATGAAACAGTCAGACGAATTTGAACCGACGATTTTGGGATGAAAAAGTTATGCGCGAAGATGTTTCCAAAGAACCATTCTGAGGAGCAAAAGAGTGTCCCAGTATGTAGCCTCTTAAGGAATCGCCTTGTTGCAACAGCCGCTTTATTCACCTGATATATGTCACCCTGTGACTTTTTTTGTTCCCTAGAACAAAATCGGTGGTCAAGGGAACCCATTTTGAGTCGATAACCGACGTCCAGGCGACCGTGACGAGAGTACCTGTGGACATCCCAGTCGAAGCGTTCCAGAAATGTTACAAAGCATGGAAAACGCGCTTGAATCTTTGTATAGTTATCCAAGGGGACTTTGAAGAAGATGGCAGAGTTGTAGAATAATTTTTAAATATGCGGTTTTCATGGAATCCGTCTCATTACTTAATTGTCACACCTCGTATATATTCTGTTTTTGAGTCGCAGCGCAGCCATAACTTTATTCCTTGCTTTATAGGTTTCAAAGGCAGATATTATTTTAGGGATGACCTACCTTTGTACTTTGGAATGGTGAATTTGAGCGTACAGGCTGGAAAGTCATTTTGAGACACGCAATCAGCTCATCAATATAGTAGGTCTTTAGTGCATTATCTGACTTATTTGGACCGGTCATGTATAGTTTTGAAGACAAAAGAAGAAGTCGGTCTAGGCTCATGGCTTTTTTTATTGTTGTGTTTCCCAAAGATTCATTTTAGGACCAATGTCGGCTTTTAGTATACGATTGTAGGACATTACTATTATGCTACCCAGATCAATCATTACTCAAAAGGACATATTTTGACATGTTGCTTATTAGATGCTTGGAATAAATTTCTTTTGTTAGTTCAATCCGAAATAAATATAAAAAATATAAAAATGGGAAAAGTTATAAAAATACTTCTAATATTGATGAGCCACGGTAAAGTTCAGATTATGGAAGCTCGGTCAGTTCATATATTTTTTCTCAGCAGGACTGTGTGATCAGCTTCAGTCCACATTATAGGTGTACTTTGAAGAATGCTTTCACATTCTTGTTCCTGGACAAAATTTCCCATTTTAAGCCGCTCACCGTCACTTTCATCAACATTATCACTACCTGGTAGAAATTCAGAATCGTCATCGGTGCAAAATGGTTCGTCGAGGTCTAATTCAAGTTCAGACCTGTGTTCAACTAAATATTCCAATTATTTTTGTGATAATGCACGTTTGTTATTTTTTTTAGAAAATTCCAAATTATTAGATCTATATTTGTTTACGGCTGGGACATATATATCCCATTACAAATTACTAATGGAACATATTGATCTCAAGCAGAGCTAAGAAACGATAACTTGGAAAGAGTTTAGTTTTTGCATAATATTTGTTTTAAGTAGAGAATAGCGAAACATACCTGCTCATATTTCCATCTTTATTTTACTAGAACCACAAAAAAACCGATAAAAACACAAAACCACGTTACCACTGTCACACAAAATAAGTTGTAAATACTCATCTGCTGATCATATTTAATTGATCAGCTAAGAATATATCAAAAAGACCTCATATTATGGCTCGGACAGAAGTTAACATAAAAAAAACAGGTCGCAAGCCCACCAGTAATTTTTAAACAAACTGTGGGTCAGTAAGGAAGAAAATTTTTGAAATAACCCATAGATTATCACGCTCTAGATATGTTAAAACTATGTTTGGCCTAGCATGTCAAAAAAAAATTCCCAAATGGGTGCGTACGTGCCTTTCACGCTAACATAGCAAATATTGAGATGCAGGACTCTAGATTTTCCACGCCTACTATATATCGTCATCGTTGGACCACTAATACAATCTTATTGATTCTCATGTGTCTTGACCATGATCGATAGATTTATGCAATAGCCCGAGATAGTCCCAATACGAGCAATAACCGTAGACGTTATAGCCACTGAACTGTACAATAAATGAAGTGGATACCGCGATTGGAAGCTCCTGCTGTACTGACATTGGATCAAGAATCTGAATTTAAGTCTTTGATTTTCCAGTCACTAACCCACCTAGTAGGTTGCAAGAAGACTCAAACCACGGCGCACCTACCTGTGACCAATAAAATTATTGAGCGGTGGCATTGAACGCTAAAAGCTGCCATCATGTGCCACAATAATCAGAACTGAGTTAAAATACTTCCAACTATGCTACTCGGCCTTTGCAGAAGCGTTAAGGAGTATATCGGCGCAACTTTCGCAGAATTGGTATACGGCATGTCACTTCACACCCCTGGAGAATTTTTTTCAATGAAGATTTGCCACCAGATTCGAAACTATTTATTAAGAAATTCTATGCAGATATGAAGCTGGACATACACCAAATTTTGGTTGACTTCCAGCAAGCATACGACAGTATTGGTCGTAACGTACTTTACCAAATAATGCTTGGTTTTGGCATCCCAGCCAAATTAGTCCGTCTTACCAAAACGACAATGACGTCGACAACCTCCCAAGTCCGCATCAATAACCAACTCACCAATGCCTTTGACACAAATATCGGACTAAAGCAGGGAGATGGGCTGGCCTCATTGTTATTCAATTTGGCTCTAGAGTACGTCATACGCAAGCTACCTGTCGATACGCGAGTTACATTACTATACAAGTCGAGCCAGGTAGTGGCCTATGCGGACGACATCAACATTCTGTCACGGTCACTAACAACTGCCAAAGAACTCTTCCTGAAACTCGACAGCGGCGCAAAACTAGTAGGGCTACAAATCAACGAAAATAAAACAAAGCTCATGACGCAGTCGAGGAAAAATACCCCAAATACACAAAATATCACACTTGGCGAATACAGTATCGAGAATGTTAGCAAATTTGTGTGTTTTGGCGCCAAAATAATGAAAACGGGCAATCAAAGAGACGAAATACGCCAAAGAATACAGCTTGCAAATAAAATATTCTGTTCAGTATTGACGATCTTGAAGACCAGCTGCATATACAGATAAACAAAGCTCCAAGTATACAAATCTGTGATAAGACCTGTGTTATGCTATAGGTGTGAAACATGGACCCTAACCCAAGCATCCGCAAATATATTGGACGCCTTTGAGCGACGGGTCCTGAGACGAATAATCGGAGCGAAGCTAGACGGGGACCAATGGCGAATTCGATACAACCATGAGCTGTATAAAATTTTTGACGAACAAGAGGTCTCAAGGATTGTTAGACTGCGGAAGCTGCAATAGGCTGGACACATGAATCGTATGCACGAACAACGGATACCCAAGAAGGTACTCGTTGGGAGAACTGCAGGCCGGCAGCCAGTGGGGGAAACCGAGGAAACGCTCGTCTGACTTGGTCAACAAAGACAGTTCATCGCTGCTCGGATTTCGGAATTGGATTACGCGGTCAACGGACCGAGACAATTGGAGGCGCTGTTTGCAGAAGTCGAAGGCCTGAAAAGGGCTATAGTGCTAAGAAGAAGAAGAAAAATTTTCATATCTACTATCAAAACTACTCAGGAGGATATAATGTAACGACATGACAGCTTAGCTGCTGTAAAATGGTTTGTCAAATGTAGCTGCTATACGGACCGGCAACCGAAAAGTCTTGTGGAAATTTTTCATCATTGACGACTACAATTGCCCGTTGCTTAGACTACAGCGAATTTTGGTAAGGCTTGAGCACGGAATAAAACACAGTGAAGTGGTTACAGTGCAATTAGACACAACTAGATAAGAGTTTAATCTCACGTCTTTCTTCTTAGAGGTCATTTCTAGCTAAGACGTGAGATGATTTTTTAAATTTTAGGTTCTAAGTATGAATAGAATAAGGCTCAGCACAGTTTATCTTAAAAGCTTTGAAGGTTTTTTTAGAAGTTTTCAACAAAATACTCCCAATTTATTTAAACAGACCTCGATCAAACCACTTATTTAATCCTGTCGGAAAAAAGTCCATAGTTTATCATCTCATACAATGCATAAAATTTAATAATTTAAAATTATCTCTGGGAAAGTCACGTGCACTAATTTTCAGTTACATCCTTTAATATTCTACTCCCATTTCACCCAGCAAGCATCCAACCATTCTCCATTTCGAAATTATTATTTTGTATCTCCTTATGTTTGTCATCATTAGATCTCATTATGAAATCTTTTTGTCCCGAGTCCTTCGTGTGTACACACAGACGCTAGGCGAGCAAATAGCATAAAGACCTGAAACAAGGACGCTTCCTCTTTTCAGACAAAATGAGTTAGCTATACGGTGCATGGATATATGAAGGACTAAACACGAACGACAAGTTTTTTGGGGGAGTTGCACTTGTTCGCAAAGAATTCACGTCTGTTGAGCATTGCGACGCGAAGCCACTACCACTACACAAGGTACATATTAGTAGTGTAGAAAACGAGCAAGACGAGGTTTGGTATCCTGCATCCTCCATACAAAATGTGTATTCTCGAACTCGAAGAAGTTTAAGCGGGTCGAGCAAAAGCTTTTCCTATTCAACCTGTGTATAGTGATTTCAAACAACAAGAATCGAATGTAATCTAGAGACACCGTTTTGGAGAGGGGGGAGAATGAGCCAAGTAGTGAACAACCGAATGAGGACTGAGACAAAACAAAAGCTACAACAACAATGGCGAAACAGAAAACATAAAAAATATTAAAATGAAAATGAGGAAAAATATTTTTTTCCAGGGCATACGGCGAGCACACATTCGTGGAACGGATGAAAACTAAAAGTTCGGGTTGTGAGGGAAATTTTAACGAACAACCTCTTTTGGCAGTGTGCCATGTACTGCCTACAGCCAATAATATTGCTTTTATGAAATTTATACGGAAAGGCTGGCAACGCTTGCTCTCATGATGCACGGTCGCTTCTAAGGACTTGTTCGGTGTTTTTTGCATGAAGAGGGATGCGTCGACGGAGAAGAAATCGAGAAATTCTGTTATCTTATTCTTTTGCTCTAAAACATTCGAAATTGATATACTTGAGGCAGCACGAGGCAAAAATATTAATGTACCGGAACAGGAGTAGATGAGAGAAACCATTTTTATGTAGTTTGTTTTGTCTGCCTTTGTTGTTTTATCTTGACGGTGTTTTAGATGCTGTCAACGCATCTTTTGTAATTAAAACACATCGAGTACATCACTGTTAATAGGACGATTTGAATGTTCGCAGCGGAAACACTGGTTAACAAAAGTTTTCTTGGTAACTCGTATTCTTTGGAGAGTGCCATCTCCACGAACAAGAGGAAGTGGAGGTTCCCATAAGGTTCATCTCCGGATTATAACCCTGAATGCTAACTGAACTAAAATCTGAACAATCAATTCAAATTGATGTTTTAGGTTAGCAGACATGATATTTTTGACCTAGTTGCAAAGTATAGTAATGCTGAGGTGACAATCGATTGCAAACGGCTTACTATATCCTCCGTCTCAGTGAGTATGTTCAAGTTTCGTACCATTGAGTAGGTGATGTAGGTTTAGTTGAGATATACTACCATATAATTCTGAATAGGCTCTTAGCGCATTCCTGCATAAGAGCTGGTGCCAACCCTCGCATAAATTCCCTGGGTTGCATAGATAACTATGAAACTAATAAGGTCATTACACATGCAAATACAGATAGCGGCTCTTCGGGAGAACTTAACTACACTGGCTTCTTTAAGATTTACAGCAACAGCAGCAATAATGGCGAGGACAACAAACACTGAAGTACATGAACGGATGAATAAATGCAAGAAACGGGCATCAAGTATCAACCAAGGATACTTCTAAATTTTGGGCATAGCATGAAAACCCCGCGCATGCTAAAGGACCCTATGCAGGAGGAAAGGGCGCTGGACAAAACATTATCAGAATAAGAGGTTGTAGTGGAAAATGAAAGAACTACGAGAATTAAAAGTGAACCAGCGGAAGAAGTTGCCCCTATCGCAACTAAAGAGCCGGAAGTTCATAATTTAGATGGCTCTTGACTGTTATCTTGAAGAACAACTCGTTCAAAAGATAAAATCAGGTATTAAAAAATCAAAATCATTAAAACGTAAGGGCTAGTAGTTGCCTCAGAAGAAACTCAGATCTAACCCTCCTCAGTAAGCATCGATAGTGTCTTTATATGGCACTGCCAAAAGGCCTGACTGCATTTCAATAGAAGAGGAACGGGAAAAGAGGAGAAAGGAAGAAGCAGCTGATGATCATATAACTTAAACAAAGCATTTTAGCCAGTGTTAACATAAAAGCAGCCAAAAAATTCCTCTTTTATTGACGAGCTTCATCAAAAGAGAACTCACCACTTGTAAAACCAACAGGCAATCCTTTACACACTTCTTGTGGAAAAATTAGAAGAGTTTTCAACCAAAAATGACAGACAACTGGTGGAATTCGGAAAAGAAGCAGCAAACGAAGAATCTTTGTAATATGATCAAAACAGTTTTAGGTGAGAAGGCGAAACCAACCTCACTAGAGCCTCTGACAACCGTCATCATGGACTCAGCTAGAGTGGAAGAGGCCATTGACGAGGAGTTTTCTACTCTAAGTGGGGTAAAAGTAAAATTGACGCAGAAAAATAACGGGAGCTAACTAATGGCCATCAGTGACCTGACCGCAAAAAATACCAAAAAATTCTTAAGAAGGGCAAAATGTGAACAAGTTGGATGATCTTCAGGCCACATTTCACAACCTAAACAAAATTAAGAGTTACTATAAGAAATTATTTTAGCCTCTAAGAAATAATTATAAATCTTTCTGATCCTCTTTCAGACCCCTTAATTCTTACTTCACTCTCCCTTGTTCCATTAACTGGAATAACGCTGAAGATTCACACTTACATAATATTTTGAATACTTCATCCAATTCTTTTCCTCACAACTTTTTTCTTCTAATATAATATGATTTTTCAATTACCGAACCGAAAATAGGGCAATTATTATTGCGCCTCCATCTACCAATCCTTTTGAGACCGAACCTCTAATTGATTCCTTTAATCTACGTGTTATTTTTGGTCCTAACGAGTTACCAAGCACCGCTCGTGGTCACTCCTTTCATACTCAATAGTTTTGTTTATTTTCTCACTCAAAAAAGCAACGTCTGATAGCTTTTCAAGAAAAAAAACTCTTTTCACCTTTGTGCTTGCCTTTATTCCTAATTTTCAAAATCAGTCTTAGTACTAGCTCCTTTTCCACTTATTGGGAAAATGCAAATATTGTTTTAGTCCTTGAAGCTGGTAATTCATTCAATTTTGCGAGCTGTCGTCTGATATTTCAAGTCCCTAGTTTCATTAAGTGCATTTGACAAACAACATTAAGTTAATGTGGTCTTCACAGACTTTTCTAAAGTTTTTTTAATCGGTGAACTACAGCCTCCTCTGTCAAAAGGCACTTGTATTTCGTTGCATCTGTCTTGTCATATATCCCAAGTTATACTGCATGGAATAGCTTATTCTCTCATATCTTACAACATTTAGAGACACTGAAGGGTATATTCTTGGTCTCCTCCATTTTCTACTATTTGTTAATGACGTTCCTGTTTCAATTTCCTCTTTTTTATATACAGATACCGTAGATATAGACATGTCTATGTGGTCTAGTGGCTAGATTGCTTGCTGCGTAAACTGAAGATCCTTGGTTCAAATCCCGTTAGTGACAATGAAATTCATTTTGAGTGATTCGTCAGACGGACTTTAAACGAAGACCCAAAAAGGGCCTAAGTGATAAAGAAAAAAAAATGCAGATGACTTTAATAATTTGCATGTTTAGATACCTTCAAGATTGCGAGGATTTTCTAAATGACTTAGCCAGCTGATTTTACTTGTACAACTCAAATTTTTTTGTCTTCATGTTAGTAAATATTGCAGTATGACATTTACTACTACGCTTAGCCCTAATAACACTATGCAACAAAGTAAACTTTTTTTTTGTTTCGCTGGGTTCACAGTATGTAATAAAGTTTTGCCACCTTAAAACTATGTGAAATATCGAAATAAAATTGTTCTATCACATCAAGTTTAATAGTGAAACGCATTTATTGATGTTACTTAAAATCACATATATAATATGTTACATGAATTGTTATTCTACATTAAAAATAACTTTTTTTTCGAACGACGGGCTTTTCTCTTATAGTCGGTAGTGGCAGTATCCCTCTGGAGGCTCCAACAGTAGTCTGTAAGCATGGCTGGCTCCCATCTACCCTGGTAACGCTTCTCGTATTCTGCAATTTCTTGATGAAATCTTTCACCGTGTTCATCACTTACTGAACCCATGTTATCAGGAGAGAAACTTAAATGGGAGTGAAAAAATGAATTTTCAATGACATATTGCATCCTAGTTTGTGATAAGCATCCAGCATCCGATTAATCTTTTCATGAAAATCCGGTGATTTGCGATTGCCGAGAAAATTTTTTGTGACGTCAACAAAACCCAACCGTGCATTTTTTTCAATAGGTCTGAGGCTCGATAAAAAAGCAGGCTCATTGACCAATTCCTTATGTCAGGACCGATGAAAGTACCATCTTTAATTTTTGCCTCACTTAGCATAGGAAATTTTTTTGTTTTATGAAATAAAAATCCAAGTCCGTCTTTGGGGAGTGCTTTTTCGAAATTCTTTATCAAACCAAGTTTGATGTGTAACGGCGGTAAAATGATTTTCTGAGATGGTAGTAATGGTTCGTTTCTTACATTTTTCTGACCAAGCACGAAACCGGATCTTAAAGGCCAGTTTTGTTTTATGAAGTGGTCTGAACGCGCTCTGCTATCCCATTCACAGAGATAACAACAATATTTCATATAGCCGGTCTGCAACCCTAAAATTAAAGCCACTGCCTTTAAATCTGCACATAATTGCCATTTGCGATCTTCGTAGTTAACCTTTTCCAGAATTTGTTTTAAAATATCGTAAGTTTCTTTTAAGTGAGCGCCGTAAGCTACAGGTAAAGATGGAAGTATATTACCGTTCTGGAGTAACACAGCCTTTAAACTTCGTTTGGATCCGTAAAGGAACAATCTCCACTCCTTTGATATATGCTTGTGACTTAATGCTGACATCAATCCATCAATATTATTGCAGAACACTAATCCATCTTTTTAGGGTTTTGTAAAATAATTTTACAAAACCCTTCTAAAATCGCGTCCTGTCTGTCCGTCTGTCTGTCCGTCCGTCCGTCCGTCCGTCCGTCCGTGTGTCACAGCAGTTTTTCTCGGAAACTACTTAAGCTAGAAACATCAAATTTTGTATGTAGGTGTAAAGTAGTGTTCTCTTCAAAGTTCGAATACAAAAAAATTTTTATAAGGTATTTAAGGGGGGTCTCCCCATATAGGGGAGTGACCCCCCGAAAAAAAAATTTCATTGAAGGTGGCCGATATGGGTATCAAATGAAAGGTCTTGATGAGAAATTTTCAAAACAGGTCTTTGTTTGGCAAAGTTTGCTTCGAGGGGCGCACAGGGAGGGGAAATACACGAAAAATTTGTGTCCCCCCCCCCCCCTCGCGATTGGACACCTTTCATCCGAAAAATCTGAAAAAAATCAGGAATGTAGGCCTTGGTGAGTACAACAACAACAAATACGTTAGAAGTCGCAATTCACTCAACTTTGTTAGTAATAGTATGATTTATCGATTTTATGTTTTCTTGAATAAAATCTTAACGGTACCCTTAAATTCAATGAAATTCAGTACAAAGATGACTATTCATAAGGTTGATCTATCCTGAAAGTTTCATAAAGATTGAATCATATTTAGCGAAGTTATAGCGATTTGAATTTTCCTGTATTACTATGGAACAATATGCGCTGCATTTATTACTATGGCAACATATGGCTATGGAACAACATGCGTTTTTTACCGACTCAGACACTACAGTTTTGCTAGGATTTGCATGAAAATTTCAGGAATGATAGGTGTCATGAATATCTTTACGAATCGGTTCAGCTAGTGGTATCAGTAATCGTAAAACAAAATGGTGGCTGTTTTAAATGCGAAGATTGAATAATTTTGAGTTATTTTTTCCCAACTTCAACGTTTAAGGTGCATGCTTTGAACACTTGATTCAATTTAATGAATGACTGAAGATGAGTACCTACAATTAATACTCATAAGCGAAGCAAGTCAAGGAGGCGGGAGAGAGCTCCTAGCAAAAGGGCTTTGTAACCATTCTAGGATTCGAAAAAATTGGCCATTAATCGATGATAACAGTACAGGAGATTGGCTCCTGAAAATAAAAATTCATCAAACGTAGCCGGTATGAGTATGAAATGAAAGTTTTCCTGGGAGCTTTTCAAAACAGTTGTTAAACTGTCAGTTTTTGCTTCAGTGGGGGCACAGGGGGGAAATACATGAAAAATGTGTTTCCTCCCTAGCGAATGGATATCTGAAATAATTATCAAGGGAGATATTTATGAGTATAACAACAACAAATATCTCAGAACACGAAATTCGTTCAACTTTGTTAATAATAGTATGATCTTTGAATTTCATATTTTCTCCAATAAAATCGTTTCTTGATTTTATTCGATCTGGTGACTGCATTTTGTAAATTGAATACAAAACCCTTCTGACATGAGCGTAGGTCTGTTTACCCAACTTGTTTTGAATAAAAAGTAGCTAAAGCAATATGACGTTTTGGATATGTTGTAATTTTAACTCCAGTTTGCAATAGATTCCACTGTTTCGATCTCGAGCCTAGTATTTCAGATTTTCTTTTGTAAAATCTAAATCTCTAACTAGGTCATTTAGTTCTGATTGACTAATCAAATGTGGTTCTGTATTTTTTTCATCTTTAAATACCTCTCCGCTATTTGAAGGGCCTGCTTCATCTTCTTCTTTAATAGAACTCGATAAACTTGAAGAACTATTAAGTCTTTCCGGTATTGGAATGTCTGGAGAATGTGGTAGCGTCAATGACACTGATGATACAGTAGCATGCTTCACAGAATGTTTTAATTTTTTTGAAAAACCTTTCACAGTTGTTAAACAAAAGTAACAGTCATCTATGTGATTTTTAGGTTCACGCCACTGCATTGGTACACCAAAAGGTATCTGTTTGATATTACCCTTGTACCAACCCGTCAAATATTTATAACATTTTAAACAACACACTTTCGGTACCCATGATTTGTCTTGATTTTTAATGGCAATTTTAAAATAAGCTTCATAATACTTCACAAACAGAGGCGAAATTGCCTTTTTTCACTTTTAGGCGTAAATTGACCACAAACATAACAAAATAAGCTAGGAGAATTACACAGATACGCGGCAATTTGTAGATTTATGAATGACATAAATGAATTACGACTTTAAGACTTTGACAAAATGTTTTAAAGAAAAAGTATAACTAATTTAACAATGAATCCTTTATTGTTCTTATATGAGCTGACAATATTAAACTGAGAGACGAACTTAAATTATCTCGGCTTAAATACTGTATCTATTTCTTACCTACTTAGATTATTACATTCTTTTCTTAAAAAGAAATCCCATCCTTAATGCATAATGGGTTTTTCACGCGTCCTGTCTGTTACAGGGTGAAGGATGTTTTATTACTACAATATAATAACTACGAGTAAAAGAAATCCTATCCTTAATACATGATAGGGTTTTCACGCGTCCTGTCTGTTACAGGGCGAAGGATGTTTTATGACATGCATACTAATTATGAGTAGATATTTTCTGTCGCCTGTTCTTTTACCGTGGCGACGGATATTTTATGATATGTTATTGTATAATGTAATTAATTTTTTTATGACATTTGTACACATCAATGATATAATGTTATAACTACCCTCAACTAAGTGTAGCGGAAAGTAAATAAACTAAGACTATACTCTTACGTTACGAAAATTACCGTTATTTTTGTTCTGGGACGTGATATCTAAATATTAATTTGTTTTTTGTTGTTTACTAAATATACCTAATACAAATCACCACCCGGGATGTCAGTGATTTTTTTGATGTTGCATAGTGAATTAACTATGCCCTATCTGAGTTTCTCTCGTTGTACTCCTGCAATGATTTTGGTGTATTTTTTTATCCCAAGCTTGACTTTAACGTCCATATTCATGATGTAATAACCCAGCATCGAAGGTCTCTGAGTTTATTCTACGCCACTCAAACAAGTATCCTAACATTGCAACTGCTGTCTGCTTATTTATTTGCCTAATCTGTCCACTCCTCGGGTACTCTTCTATAGTGCCATCTCGCCGTCATTCGTATCTAGTATTCTCTTTAGAAGCTGAAAATGTAAATTCATCGATTTTTCTTCTACTAATTTAGCTTGGCCTGCAAACCGTATGAGCATCATGTATCTCTACTACATTCCGCTCTTTTTCAAGCCCTATTTTATTTTTTGTTCAATGCTTCCTACATAAACTGTACCACCATAATGCTGCATCAAAGCTAAGAGAAATTTTACACTTTAAGCAGGTTATGTATACAGCATGGTTCAGCAGTCTTCTTGAGGTTTTGTATGCCCATATTGAGTTATGTTTTCATAAGTCACTTCTAATAATTATTAGAAAAATAGTAACCTTGAGCTGGTTCCCACATTGTCTTTCAAAAAGGATTGAAAAGATTTTTATTTAACAATACTCTATCATTTCTTTTACTTAACTTCTGGTTGACTAAAGTGTTCTTGGAAGCCAGCATTCTTTAAGAAGTACCATCAACATGTACCCAAGAAGTGGAGGTTTCCGTAGGGTTTCTCCATGGACTACAATCTAGCAACGATCTCTCGACTACAAATAGGACATTAGATTCGAACTGATGCTTTGGGTTGACAGATATAATATTTTAGACAAAGTTGCATAGCACAGTACCACCGAGATGATACTCGTTTGTGAGCGGCTCGAACCTAAGTACCATATTGTCTCCATCCTAGCAAAAGCTCTGTAGGCCTCAAAATACGTACAAAGTCTGCATGGTTAAGTTGGTGATGTACGTTGGATTGAGTCAGAGTTCCTATCAGTAGTAATCTGGCTTTGAGCACCGGTTCCCATACGGGCTGGTGATAACCCTTGCATGGCCTCCCTGATCTGTAAAGATAACCATAGGACCAAAACAGCAACTACGTACAGCAGCTTAAAGAGGGGACCCAACAGAAGTGGCATCTCTTAAAATGTCATGAAAGTAACAACAAGACATTAAATACTTTACTAGACACTAAAAAATCAAAGAATAAAGGCAAACGGACGACTGAAATAAGAAACTCAGAGAGATTATATCAGCCGGATATAATCATGGCGTTCAGGCTCAGTAAAAAAGGTGTACGCGATTTCGAACGCCTACATGAAAAAAGTGCTATGAACCATTTTGGGATTGCAAAACAAATAATGTCCGAGAATACCAACAAGGTGCCGTTTTGTATTGGTGCTAAAGTCCCCAAAAATATCACTGAAGCATTGTTTTCAGAAATCGAAGCATAGAAAATCTCTCCAGAGAGAAGGCTGTACAGTTCGATAGTCGTTGAGCGCAATCAGGGAGAAAGGGTACTCAGGAAAGCTGGAAATATTCTATAGAAAATTAAATCTGCATACAAAAAAGCCACGGTGAAGACCCCGGCGGCGAAACTGCCATGAAACTCAACAATGGCCAATTCTAAATGAATGTGTTGCGGGAGATCAAGTAAAATGTAAAGCTTGAAACCACTAAAACTGCCATTAGAGCAGTACAACAACCAAATCTGGCCATTTACTGGTTGAATTTGGGGCAGAAGCCAAGAATAACAAGCTGGGTAGACAGACCTATGCTCATGTCAGAAGGGATTTGTACTCAACTTACAAAATGCCGTAACCAGCAACGAATAAAATTAAGAAACACGTCATGTTCGAGGATCATACTATTATTAACTAAGTTGAAAGAATTTTGACTTCTGAGGTATTTGTTAAAGTTATACCCATAAATATCTCGCTTGATAATTTTTTCAGATTTTTTTAGATAACGGGTGTCCATTCGCGAGGGAGGAAACACATTTTTCATGCATTCCCCCCCCCCCCCACGGTGCCCTCACTGAAGCAAAAACTGTCAGTTTAAGAACTGTTTTGAAAAGCTCTCATAGAGAACTTTCATTTGATACTCATATCGGCTACCTTTCATGAAATTTTTTTCAGGGGCCACTCCTCTGTACTGTCAGCATCGATTCATGGCCAATTTTTTCGAATCCTAGAATGGCTTCAAAGCCCTTTTGCTAGGAGCTCTCTCCTGCCTCTGTGACTTGTTTCAATTGTATGTACTTATCCTCATAATACCTATCATTCCTGAAATTTTCATGCAAATCCTAGCAAAGCTGTAGTGTCTGAGTAGGTAAAAAGCGCATATGGCTACCCAGCCATATGTTTCCATAGTAATACAGGGCACATTGTTCCATAGTAATACAGGAAAATTCAAATCGCTATAACTTCGTTAAATACTATTCGATCTTTATGAAACTTTCAGAAAAGATCAATCTTATAAAAAGTCATCTGTTCGCGAAATTTAAAGGTACCATTTAGATTTTATTCAAGAAAACATGAAATCGATAAATCATTACTAACAAAGTTGAGTGAATTTCGACTTCTCATGTATTTATTGTTGTTGTACTCATGAAGGCCTATATTCATGATTTTTTTCAGATTTTTCGGATGGAAGGTGTCCAATCGCGAGGGGGGGGGGGGGGTACGAAAAGTTCGTACATTTCCCCTTCTCCTGCCCCGCTCGGTACTCATAAGGCAATTTTAAGACCTGTTTTGAAAAGATCTCATTGAGACCTTTCCAATGACACTCTACTCGACTACCAATGGTGAAATTTTTTTTTGAGGGGTCACCTCCCTATATGGGGAGACCCCCCTTAAACTCTTTTGAAAAATTTTTCCACCCTTGAACTTTCAAGAAGTCACCACTTCTGACCTTTCCACAAAGTTTCATGGCTGTAGCTTTTATAGTTTCGGAGAAAAAGTGCTGTGACATACAGACGGACGGACGGACGGACAGACGGACACAGGTTGTGATTGCAATAGAGTTTTGTATTTTAGTACAAAACCCTAAAAAGGCGTTCTGCGAACATCACCTGCCACAATATACCAGATAATTACGCTAAATGATTGCTCAGTAACGTCCACGTACATGTAAGCGCTAGGAAATCGCATCAACATATCCCCACAGGCAGGATAAAGTAATCAAGTAACATCAAAACCATTTGGACCATAGTAAATAGGTCTTGGGGCACCAGCCAAAGAAAAGCAGCACGGACTGGTACGATGAAAAAAGCAAGCAGCGGTTTGAAAAGAATCAGACGTACAAAGAAATATTTAGCGACTAAATCAGACCATAGAAAAACTAATAAAAACTCTCCAACGACAAGTGAGTGACCATCATAGGCCAAAACGTAACATGAAGTCAGATTGGCGTATGTCTCTATTGAACAGCTAACAGACGTCTTCAATACTCAAAAAATTCACCGCGAATGTGCATAAGGAGTAATCATAGGTAACCCAGTTGAAGTTAAAAACAGATGGCTGCTATATTTCCTGAAGCTATTCACAGTTTTCCCAGGAACGACTGAAACTGTGAGCATTCCAGAAGTAGAGCAAGAGGTTGCAATCTCACCACCAAACAGAGACGTGCGGCAGCAGTGCGGACCTCAGCAAAATGTAAGCTCCTGAAATAGACGGAGTATCAGCAGACTTGCTCCAGAGTAGGGTCCCCATATAAGTAGCCTTCTATATAGACTAATCTTGAGAATATAGTAAAAGAAGCAAATACCAGAAAATTGGCAAAAAAGTATGATATGTCCTCTGCACAAAAAGGGGGACAAATCAAGGTGTGAAAATTTAAGAGCCATCACTTTGCTATTTACGTCTTATAAAGAGCTCTGCAAAATTATAGAAAGAAAATTAAAGTCGTACTATGAAAGTATAAAAGGAGATTACCAGGAAGGTTTTCAAAATATATGGTCTACAATAGACCAAATATTCTCTCGAATTGACTAAATATTCTCGAAAAGTCCAAGGAATATAGCATCGATGTGTTCCAACTCTTTGTAGACCTCAGGCAAGCATACGACAGTGTTTACAGAAATGCACTGTACAAAATAATGCTTTACTTTGGTGCTCAACAAAACTAGTCCGCATGGTCCAAATTATGATGCTAAATACAGACTTTCAGGTAAAGGTAAAAGGGGAACTAAAAACTAACTTCCGAATGGAATCAAGCTTGAAGCAAGGGCCCTTATTATGTCTAATATTATACTGGAAGACGACATCAAGGAGCGTCGGAAATATTAATGTTTAAGTCCGCATAGTAGGTAGTTTATGTTAATGACGTCAATATAATGTCACGTTGAATCTCAGATGTCAAAGAAGCATTTCTGACCCTAGAATATGCCCACGAGATGCGTAAAAGGAAATTAGATTCATGACTCAAATGAAGAAGAAATCTCCAACTCGAGAAAACTTGACCGTAGGTGACTATAACCTTGAAAGTGTGGATAATTTTGTGTATCTTGAAGCCTACCTGAATAGAGGGGGCGCCAAAAATGACCAGATTGAACACGGCATAAACGCCGCAAGTAAAACCTATTACTCCGTACTTCCCATCCTAAGGTCCAGAGTTGTGTGCAGGCAAAATAAACTCCGCATTTATAAAAACTCGTCAAACCTGTGCTGTTATTAGAAGTGAAGCATGGGCCCTACAATGCCAATCCGAAAACGCAATGGATATTTGAACGCAAGTTGCTCTAATAAACCAATGAACCAGTGAAACAAGGAATATAGGGGAGACTGCATGACAACGATAAGTTGCATAAATTATTTGACAATATACCTGTATCTGTTTGCGTGATGTTACGTAAATTGCAAAGGGCGGGCCATTTAAAAAGAATTAAAGAAAATTGGCTACCAAAAAGAACATTAAAGAGTAGAGTACAAGGTAGACGTCCATGTGGGAAATACCAAGGATTCAATGGGAAGACACGATAGAAGCAAATCCTTGCTGAGAATGATCAACTAACGGACAAGGCTGCAAAATTATGGTGGTTGCAGAAGATTAATCATGGAGGTCAGGGCCCGACTTGGGCTGTCGTTCCATAGATAGTCATGATAATGTTCTGCGATGCAGCTAAGGAGTTCATCGATAAAATGATAGCAGTAGCTTTGCTCAAGCAGGTTGGTCATCTGTAGGGTATGGCAAAAAGCAGTAGCTCTCTACTGCTTTAAGTGCCTTGGCTATGGTCATACCGCACAGGGATGCAAGAGACCCAATAGGAGTTCCTTATCCTACACATGTGGGAGATTGGGATGTAAAAGAAAAAAGTGTACAAAAAAGGCACACTGTATCCATTGTAAGGATGATGACCTATACCTGGATCTCAAGCATGTCCCAAAATTAGAAAAATATTGAGAAGCCCTAGCCAAAACACAAACAGAACTTTAAACATCTGTATCCTAATGGTAAATTTACACCAAAGTACAACTGCCCAAAGCTCACTTGAGTAGTTTACGAGGGACATGTGAGCCAACTTCTTGCTGTCCAACTAGCAACATTATGACAAAAATTCATCTTCTTGGTACCTTTATGAAACTGGTACTGACGCCATCTGGGTTCAAAACAGTGCTGATTTCCTAATGGAGTACTATAGAATACTTGAATACTTGAGAGGACCTGTTTAGAACACAAATGGCCACGTATCCGCTGGACGACTCTTCATTGTAAGAGCAATAGTACGGGACATGCCTTAAACAAATCTATGGAGAAAACGAATTCTAGAGAACGTGGCCAAGAAATGGCTCATTGTGCTGAATATTGGCGACAGGTCGCCGACCTTTAACCGTATGGGCTATGGAAGAACCATACCAGGCGTGACATTTAGCCGGAGTCGTAAGTACGGAGGACGAATGATTGAAGAATACTCGAAGATTACTTAGCCAGTGATCATTACTACATTCTGCATGAGATCCGTGATACTGTTACCTAACGTTTATGCCCTCCATATTCCAAAAGAGGGCAAAATATTTGGAGAATGAATGTCGAGAGATCCATCGAGGTGCTCATGGTAGGAGCGCTGCCATTGGGAGATTTTTAAGGAATGAAAAGACGTTGTGAACTCAAAAATTAGCATAATTATGGCTACTTGCAAAGCTTCTATACCCCGTCAGAGACTGCAGCATTGCAAGCCTTCAGTGTAGTGCTGGTTAAATGAGCGTAGCGCTTAATGGACATAAAACTAGAAGGAGGCATACAGCTGGTTAGTAGTATATATGTTGGCCCGGAAATGTCTTAGCATAGTGCTTAATACCAGTAAGGTGCACATGCTAGGCAGTGATCCGTGGAACTTTGGCTTCAAGCTTGTTATGTGGAACCTTTGAGCTCTATTCACGCTCTGCATATATGAAACAAAAAGTAGACAAGATAGTGTGGGCACTTTTCCTCACCGATTCCAGCCATATTTTGCCATATACATTGCAAAAAAGCAGTCGAATGTCCACTTTTACTCACCTGGAATTGGAAGTCCTGTAAATGAAAGCAAGGAAAGTTCCAGAACTAGATGATATCCCAACTAAGGCGTTGTAGCCTGTCTATCACTATAGTAGTAACTTGCTGCCTAGTATGTTCAATTCCAGCCTGCTGGAAGGGGTCTCTCTGGAACGTTGGCGGGTAACAAGACTCGTACTTATCAGGAAAACTAAGGCCACCATCTGTATACTGGCAGTCTGGCTTTAAAGCACGATGCCTCACCATTAATTCAGTTGCAGAGGTTATGAGCACAATCTAAAAAGTGAAGGCATACAACTGTACCAAACGAAGTTCTGTTGGTGACATCGTATTTGTAGGAACTTCAACTCTACTGGTGGGGTGAATGCACTAGATGTTCAGAAACCCCCTTTTCAAGCCCAAGATATCTTATGCGGTTTTTGAGGGCCTGCCATATGACGTTAAACAAGGTTGCCGAAGAATGGAAGTTTCATTAGATGTTGTCAAGGATCTATCTTTGATTCAAGCTAATGAAACATATCTCATGATTTTCTAGTAAGACTAGAAATACTGTACTAGTTACATTTGATCATCCACGTGGATGATTTTGTGGTGCTAGCCACTCGATGCACAGTAAAACAAGCGTAACTTAAATTATATGTGCTATTACAATGGATAAGTTATTGGAAAACTGCATGTGGGTGCAGTCTAGTACTGGAGAAAAACAAAGGTCATTGTGACAAAGCAGGAGTCCTCAGAATATGGACGATCAAAATTGGAGAAGAACTGGTTGAATCAAAACTATTAGTAAAGCACATGAGGTTACTGATAAGCACAAAGATGAGTTTCTTTGAGCAAATCAAGGCAATCTGAGTTGCCTTATTGTCAACGCAGGAGAACGTAACCCCTCAAGAAGGTGACTTTGAATGAGTGCCGTAGAGTCTGCCTAAGAAGTTGTACCGAAAATCATTGAAACCTGTACAGAGAAGAGGAGTACTGAGGATCGCATCCATGTATTCAACAATTTTTGATTCAGCCAAGCTTGTCATGGCAGGCATGATATCCATCTCTCTTCTAGCTTGAAAGCACTGTATTATCTACCCACAAGCAAATAAAAACACGAGGGAGACAGTTGCCTACGGGGGAAGACAATGCTAACTCTATGATTGGCAGCATTTCTGGGTGAACAGCAGGAAGAGAAGGTGGAATCCACACTTCATCCCCAAAAAGCCCGTTGAAACTGTAGAACATGACGACACCTACCACACATTTTTGTATGCAAAATATGAGACAGGCTTCACTGGGACCTCATTTAGGAAACAAGAGACCTCTCCCTGGATAGTCTAATCGGGAAGGTACTTGTTTGGATCGGTCGACAAATGGAACTATGTGGCAAACTTCGTTCGAGTAGTCCTTAAAGATAAGTGGAGTTACTTGATCAGCTGGGAACGTCGAGGTTAGGGGATCATTTTACTAAAAACCTCTCTTCTCCCCTCCATTTTAGCTAGAGGAAGTATCCCAAATTTAAAGGCGCCTCACTATGTAGAAAAACCAGGTTTAGTCCAATTTTATGTGTCAAACGATTTCAAGCTATGTTCTCAGTTTAAGGTTAGAGACGTTTAGTGGGCAGTCCATATGTCTAGGGTACTTGGAAGCCCCATACTCAGGGCAATAATAGTCTTCACCTACCAACCACAAAAAAAACTTTAGAATTTTCTTTAGATGTCTACCGTACTGTTAACATTACTATGGCAATATTGTCTTTTCTTTGTTTCATTTTTTCTTTTGTTTTTTTTTAATTTTTTATACTGGCTACCATTTTATAACTAGGCTCACAGCCTGCAGAATGGATGACTTAATATAAGTAAATAAATAAGGGGTCAGGATCTAATTGAGCAGTTTTGAAAGGACACGCAAGTCGACTTTATACTGCTTAGGAATCAACAAATTAACATGACTTCATCAGCATGGTACCCTGAAAAATAGGGGATAACCACCATCTGGGTTTGAAACAGAGCTCACTTCCGAGTAGAAGACTATAGAAGCAGAGATGGTAATCTATGAGACCGGTGTTCTAAAACGATGCACTTAAAAAGTGTATCTAACCTCAACCAAACCAATGTCACTTATTTGAGCTAAACTCAATACTTTGGAGAATAATGTCTCCAAGACATATGGCAAAGTTCTTATGAATAAGAGAAGACTTTAATGTACGAGCCATTGAATGAGGCATGCTTCAACATAATTAAAGATAAAAGCGAGTCCTAGGAATGGTGACCAAACATCAGTTTCTATACTGTATATTGGCTAAGCGCTTAGTCTCCGGCGCTGGGTTTGTGCGGAAATAATAATAAACATGGCATTTTCTTTGGAGTCTTTTATAAGAAGAGTATACAATTAGCAAAATCTAGAGGACTGTTCGACATGAAATCCACATCGGTATATCTAGGCACATATATTTTAATTTAATCAATTGATTGTAGCACTACAGCCCCTTTCGGGCCTTTGCTTAGAGATAGTTAGAGTATCTCATTATCATGATCGAATGTGTCGGCCCTTCACAAGGTGATATGATCAGTATCACGCTTTGGCCGTATCCCCGTTCACCCAGCTGCGATACATTCTGAATTTAAACCAGCATATATCATAACTGAACGGGCTTATAGTCTGTCCTAAGAATTCCTCGACCCCAATTGCATTGCCGCCAACGAGACTTGAACTAGGGACCTTCAGCATATGGATGAGTGCTCTAACTACTACACAACGTAGACTACTAGGTACACATATACCCTGTATCCAATCATAGGGTGGAATATTGAGAAGATGGGTGTCAACAGGGGCATTGATGTTCGCATGGCAGGCATTTTACTATTGGGAGTCTTAGCGGAGAACAGAAAACCAGTAGTTGCTGAAAGAAAGCTCAGTGGGCGTGAGTTTGTGATGATGTTCTACGTACCACCCTTTATGTGTGCTAGACATGGCTGGGAAAGTACTCGAGCGCATTTCCTGTTGCTGAGAACTCACCTCCCAGGCAGTATGGCTTTAAAGCAGAGCACCCCACTATTGATGCAGTTGCTGGGTTAGTGAGTACAGTTTAGTAAGCAGAGGCTCACAACTGGTCCCCCGACAGATTGTCTTATTCATGACATACATACATATTGTAGAAGCGATGCAAACCCCTTTGCAAGCTCAAGAATATCTGTTAAGAATCCTGAGGAACAATGCGGTGCACTGAAGTCTTCTGTATGAAATGAAAGAAAGTCGGCAAAAAATTTGTGTAGACCTGTGCAATATTTCATGCGATCGAGTGCTGAGACTTGAACTGCCGGGTGAAGCGTGCTCGATCAGCTATAAGTATGGTCTTGCGATGCTAGTCGCTTGAGGCGCAGTTTAACATGGGCAACTAAAGCTGGGTATGCTAATGTGCCGAGTGAGCGACTGGATGACAGCTCTTTAATTTAGCATAGTACTGAAAAAAAACTGAAGTGGTCATCCTGATGAAGAAGAGAGTCCTTAGAGTTAATTCCATCCGTTTCAGGGAAAAACTGATTGAATTGAAACCAGTAGCTTGGCTTGCGGATAGACTTAAAAATACGTTTTACTGAACAAATCCGCACAATAGCTGCTGAGGCTGTAGCTTGTATATCAGCACCCAGCTCGGTTCAGTTTGTGCTTTTGAATGGTTCAGATATATAAGGCGATGGTCTCAAAAAGGAGCAGTACTAAAATGCCTGGTGTAGGTACTGAGACAAAAAGTTCTGAAAATTATAACCATCTTTCTTCTTACAAGAAAGCACAGTGAAATTGACATGCACAGGCATAAGGGCGATAGAGAGCACATTGATGTCGATTTGCAAAAGTCCTGGTTGGACAAAACAATAGAGACATGAACTGCATGGCTCATCTCTGATCTGAGTCTATAGTCCAGTCAAGAGCATGGTCAGACTGACTTCTACCTGACCTACCTTATGGGCGTACATAAATGATTTTAGTCTAACCTGCACAAGAGTCATAAATCATGGTCTCTCAATTACCTGTTCTACGCTTGAATGTAAATTATGTCAGCTGTAAATTTTTAACATGCACAAAATGGAAATAGCAGCATGTGGATTTCAAAAATCAAATAGTAAAGCTTTTTCTAAAGAGTCTAATCAGAGAGACCCTCAGAACAGTTACTATTTGGAATCGGGTGGCATATTATGTTCGGGCATTCCTGAAAATTAAAATCGAACGCTGAAAGCCATTGTGCATGAAATTTTGTTTTTTATAGCACTTCTTCTCTTTTCTTCCCCTTCAAGTGGAAAATGAGCCCCTGCAGTCTGATGGTGCCTTAAGGCACCGAAAAACAAGTC
This sequence comes from Odontomyia ornata, assembly GCA_963969285.1. Classification (NCBI taxonomy): domain Eukaryota; kingdom Metazoa; phylum Arthropoda; class Insecta; order Diptera; family Stratiomyidae; genus Odontomyia; species Odontomyia ornata. The sequence goes on along the minus strand of OZ017739.1, from coordinate 58,102,908 downwards.
ATATGTCAAACAGTTCCAGGGAAGAGCTCTATAATAAGAGAGTTGTTTAGTGGGTAATCAAGATAGGCAGTTTAGAAGCCTGAAACTGAGAATGTAAGTGGTTTTTAGTTCTCTACTTTGAAAACAAAAAATTATTACAGATTTTTGACCAGCAATAGAAGACAGCACACTTATAATAAAATCTGAGCTAAAAGGATACCAGCAAAACAACTTGATGGTAACATTAAATATGTAAACAAAATAAGAGGATAGAATAATTATTTTTAAGGATCATGGACATTATAAATCTTAGCGATTTCTACAAGGATAACATTTACTCAAAAACCAACAACAAACCCTGCATGAACTCATGCTTCATATCAAATACATTGTCGCCCGACCATTTTTTCCCCAAAAAAATTACCCAAGAAACTCTAAGTACAACACTATCTATGACTCGTAACCTAAATCAAAGGATAAAGGCTAAAAAAAAAACACTACAGCCTAAAAACTGAAAATACTGTCATAAATTCTGATTAATTTATGCAGCCTCGCCTGTCAATGTCCACATTTTTCATTCCACTTCCTATTTTGACTTATCTTTTCAAGTAAACCAATTTATTCGGCCTCAACTGGCCTTAATAATAACATTATTACCAAACAGCCTAAGTCTACTGATCCTGAATTCAAACCGAATAAAAAATAACAACAAAATATAAATCCACCTTAAAAATTAATTCCACAATATTACCCATGAGATATTGAATACACTGAAGACTTTTCTCTTATATGTTTAGAATTATCCTTTTTGAATTTCCGTTCATTTAAATCCTGCGGCTTGAGCGACTAACTAATTGTACAGCTGAGATAAAAATCCCCCTTCCGTTATTTCTTTTTCTTTTTTCTTGTACAAATGGGGCTGTAACAAAGTTTATGTTTCCGTTGTCTTGCTCCTTCTCGTGAATTAATGCTTTATGAAAAATTTTGAAGATAAATACTCTCAATTAATTTACTAAATGGTATATGGTTGCTTAATAAGTCAGAGGATGTTTGTTAAATGAATATAAATTCTTTAACATTTCTGGGGAAACACAATTTTGTACTTAGTATATAAGGTTGTCTTATGATCCGTTCTTTATTTTTGGAAGAGAGGTGATATCCTTCCAAGGAGGACTTAGATTTTTAGTAGCTGTTAGTAGGAAAAAAGAAGGAAATTGAAATTTACAGAGGGATTACATATTCAATTAGGAATATCGTAGGAAAATTACAGGCGCTTGAGTCTTACACCTGTTGAAAGAATAATGTTTTCAGTCCATGAAACATTAACCCCGTCATTGGATAAAACCATTTTATCTAAACAATATTTTCTACTTCCCTTAACAGCAAACCGCAAACCATAAGTTACCCTCTCAATCTCAGTAAACGCATTGCGAAATCGAATATATCAAAATCAATTTCTGTTTAATGTAGTGGTGCAGCTAAACCCACAATCAAGCAATTCTCAGCAATCATTATTTACTCAGTGCTGCTAATTTACCTCTAATTGCAGCCGGGAGCCAATGTTGTCGATTAATACTACTGACATCGATACCTTCTTAACTACGTAATTAGTTAATTATACCGTGGAAGTCTACAACACTCGTACATACAGAATGTTCGATATTTTATCAGAATGTAGCGGAGACGACAAAGGATGAAAATGAGAGGAAATGTGAGGTGAAAGCTATATGTGAGGAAAAAGGAATGTAAATGTTGCCACTTAAGTGTAATTTGAGAGAACATGCTAGGTTATTATTTCGCATCATTTGCTGTGGGCGACAAATTTTTTGTTCCTGATAATTTTTTATATATCTGAGATTAGAATTGAAATTTGGTTTTGAAGTGGGACTGAAAAATAGTATTTTACACGTAAGCTGTTGATTTACGAGTACGTGATCTAATCTTTGGTGCATCACAGCATTACATTATAGGTGAGTTATCTTGCCTTGACACTAGCATATGTTGAATAAGCAAGTTGGGTGGACAGACCTACGCTAATGGCTGAAGGGTTTTGTACCCAACCAGAGCATATCTGCTAACAAGCAATTTCACATAGAACAAATTTCGCATCTAACGGTAGTTAACGTAAAAACCGATTTGTGTATGTATTGCGTAAAATTAGAGATTGATTTGTGGATGTATTGAGTAAAATTTATTTTCCTCTCAAATTGTTAGAAAGGAAAGAAAGAAATGCAAAATCATTTCTCTTATGTTATTTTACGTCCCTTTCTAATCGGAAAAATAGCTGGTGCAGTTGCTTGTTAGTATATATGCTCTGACCCAACTACTCCAAAATACGATCACCTGCAACAAATAATGTCAAGAAACATGTCAAAAAGATGTGCGCGTTTAAAGGAAAATTTATTGTTTCTCCATTTTCAACGGTCGCCATTTTGTTGCAAACCAACAGAAATCACTCAAATCAAGAATTCCCCAAAATATCAATGTTATCGACCTTAGTTGAAAATTTCAAGAAGATCGAATCAAAATTGCAGTAACTGATTCGATGGAAAGTTAATAAAATACCAAAATCATGTGTTATTGTTGTTTCAATTGATTTTCATTAAACTTACAAAGTTTAAGGACCTTTTATGGGACTACTTAAATATTAAATTTCGTTCAGTTTAAGGTTACCTATACAATTTTATTGTTGAAAATGTGAACTTCGAATATCATACTATTATTAACAAAGCTGAGCGAATTTTGACCTCTAAGGTATTGTTGTTGTTGTACTCATAAATATCTACATCCATAATTTTTTTCCAGATCTTTCGGATGACAGGGATTCAATCGCGGGGGCGGGACACTAATTTTTCGAATATTTCCGCTCCCTGTGTATCTCTCAAAGCAAAAAGTGTCAAACTAAGACCTGTTTTGAAAAGTTGTCATCAAGACCTTTCATTTGATACCCATATCGGCTACCTTTGATAAAATTTTTTTTTCGGGGCCACTCTCCTATATGGGGAGACCCCCTTCAAATATCTTATAAAATTTTTTTGTAGTTGAACTTTGAAGAGAGCAGCATTTACATCTGCGTACAAGATTTCATGTTTCTAGCTTTAGTAGTTTGCTAGAAAAAGTGCTGTGACACAGGGATGGACAGACGGACGGACAGACAGGACGCGATTTTAGTAGGGTGTTGTAAAATTATTTTACAAAACCCTAAAAAGTGGAGAATAAAACAACATATATATATATATATATATATATATATATATATATATATATATATATATATATATATATATATATATATATATATATATATATATATATATATATATATATATATATATATATATATATATATATATATATATATATATATATATATATACAAGTATATATATATATATATATATACAAGTATATATATATATATACAAGTATATATATATATATACAAGTATATATATATATATATATATACAAGTATATATATATATATATATATATATATATATATATATATATATATATATATATATATATATATATATATATATATACATATATATATATATATATATATTTATATATATAAACATTTGTGACCGTGCTGGAGGTCCAATGCTTATTTCCATTTTCATCAAATTTTCAAAAAAGTTTCTGCGGATTTTGCTGACGCATGCTGTATATATATGTACATATATATATATATATATATATATATATATATATATATATATATATATATATATATTTATGTGGCGGACTACCAACGCACCCAGCGTGCATACGTGTGCGCCCTGGGTTAGGCAACATCAATCACGAAGTCCGTTGCAGTGCTGTCCACATGCGCGACTATGTTGCGCTTGATTGAAATATCGCTGACTGAGAAATTCCACAATCCCATGTCCACGCGATGAATGGGTGCAACTATGTTGCACCTGGATAGCGTTGCGCTGACGATATGCGACAATGAAACGGATGCTCGTCAGCAGATGTTGAAGCCAACGCGATAAGCAGCCGTAGAGCTATCGTTGGCGATGTCATATCGGCGATTTTAAGGAATATAAGCGAGCAACACACAGCAATCTCTCTTGGTTTCAAACCGTCACATCAAGTCAAATCGATCAACACAATCGAATCTATCTCCGTGACTCCAAAATAACTAGTTATTATTTTTATCATTCTAGAGAATATTTATAGGAGGACCAAATTTCATTCCAACACACCAGCCTCCATATTGGTGATCCTGACCATCGAACTACGCTTCACCATCGACATTGGACCTGCACCAAGCTCTACGTTTACGCTCCACAATACTAGCGAATGGGCAATACACAACCACCGGCCATGAAGAGAGACGTCACCAACAAGCTGGTTGTGAACTCGGAGCTGCAAATTCAGAGCTCAAAAATCGAGTTGCTGCTAGTGCTGGTGCTAACCATCAACTCCATCAGCCTCGCCTACAAGCTGTACAGGAGCCACGTCCACGGTGTGAAACGTTGCGCAGTCACGACCAACGCCTGAAATGGTTTCACCAGCGACAGCAACGCCCACGCTCATTCCACAAGCCGGGACCGTACCGAAGGAGGAAGCTCACGAGGAAGCTCACGACACGGAAGGGATGGCCCACGTTGCGTTCAGAGTTCCACCCTTGTGGCAGGAGGACGTGGAGCTTTAGTCCGCCCAGGTGGATGCAAATTTTGCCACCAGCCGAGTAACAGACGACACCACCAAGTTCAACCTCCTCGTTGCGAACCTGGACACGAAGGCGATGCAACAAGTGCATAACGTATTCACAAACCCCCCATTTGACAACAAATACAGCGCCCCGAAAAACGCCCTGTTGGCCGTCTACGCTGACTCGGCCCAACACCGTATTCAGAAGCTACTTTCTGAAATCGAGCTAAGCAAGCAGTGCCCATCACAGCTTCTCAACCAAATGCGTATGCTCACCAACGGAAATATAACCGACACCTAGCTCCAACAGATGTGGCGCAACCACCTCGATGTCACATTGAGGAGTATCCTATCAGCTGACGACGCCCCGCTCTCAGATCTCGCAACGATCGCTGATCGTGTGCACGAAGTCACCCGATAGTCAGTCGCCGCAGTCACAAAGGAAGATGAGCCACGGCATAGCATCCCACCAACGCTGCGAATCACAGGCGAGCTGAGCAATCTCGCCTCCGCAGTACGTGACCTCAGCCACAGGATGACGAAGATCGAGGACGCACTTTAAGCTTTGCATAACAGACAGTGATTAACTTCACGACACGAAGCACATCGCACGTGGCCTACGCAGCAGCCGGCATCACCACCACGCCACGCCAGAGAGTCCGACGATCAGTTTTGTTGATATCACCAGCATTATCGACCGAGCGCCAAAAATTGCCGACAACCCTGCTCCCACCCAAAAAACTAGGATCCGGCCGTCCACACGTAGCGAACCCCCATCGCAAAATCGAACGCTTGAAAATCCACGACAACATTAACAAAAGTGCTTTCCTTATCGACACCGGCGCAGATGTCTCAGTAATACCACCAACCATCCGAGATCTTTGTTCTCCCGACGCCTCATCCAAATTAGTGGCAGCGAACGGTTCAAGGATTCAAACATTCGGCAAAAGATCAGTAAAACTAAACTCGGGATTTTCAACGCCGTTTATGTGGATTTTCATAATAGCCGATGTAAGTTCTCCAATCATCGGGCCGACTTCATCGAGCACTATGGCCTCCTCGTCGACTTGAAGGGGAGACGGCTTATTGAACGCGCACGCCTCAAAACAATCATCGCGCATATCAACAAAAACCGCCCAAAGCTGACTTGCTCCCGGGTGATGTTAGTGACGAGCTGCGATCACTGCTGTTGGAATACATTAACCTCTTGGAGGACAACCAACAACCAAACACCAAGTGCTCAACCACGTATGACATCCTAACCAAGAGACCGTCGGTCCACGCTAAGGCACGAAGACTTCCACCTGACAAGCTGGCCGCCGCCAAAACCGAATTTGATCACCTCATCCAACTCGGAATTTTGTGCCCATCAAAAAGCACATGGAGTAGCCCCTTTGCATACGGTGAAAAAGTCGAACAGAGATTGCCGACCATACGGGAACTACCACGCGCTCAACAACCATACAATCCCGGACCGCTATCCCATCGGATTTCTTCAGGATTTTACTGCAGCCCTCTACGGAATGACATTATTTTCCGTGATCGATTTACAGAATGCGTATCACCAAATCCCCATGGAACCAAGAGACATTCCGAAGACTGGCATCATTACATTGTTCGGATTGTACGAATTCATGTATATGACTTTCGGACTTTGCAACGCAGGTCAGACGTTTCAGCGCTTCATGCACAAAGTGCTCCGTGGCTTGGACAACATATTTGTTTACCTTGACTTCGCTCCCAGCCAACAGGCACACCTGGTTCACGTAAAGCAAGTGCTGGATCAGCTTCTCAAGTTCGGTCTGATTGTTAACATTCCTAAGTGCCAATTCGAAAAGCAGGAAGTCAGGTTCTTGGGACACGCCATCAACAACTACGGATTGAAGCCTTTGCCTGAGAAAACGGAAGGAATTTCCGCAACACCGGGGCCGAAGACCGTACACCAGCTGAAGTCCTTCTTAGGGATGGTCAACTTCTACCGCCGTTTTCTCCCACATGCAGCTCAACACCAGCACGCCCTGTTGCGGTTGATCACTGGCGACCGCAAACGTGATCAAACGCCTCTCAACTGGACGAAAGAAGCGGTAGCTGCATTCGAGCAATCAAAGGCGGGTTTGGGGAAAGCACCATCCCTCGCTCCCCGGACTCCAACGCTATATGGTCTCTTTCTGTCGATGCTTCAGACAACGGTATCGGAGCCGTACTGCAACAAACAAAAGAAAGAAGTGCAACGCCACTTGGGTTTTTCTCAAGGAAGCTGATTGACGCCCAACAAAAGTACAGACAGGGAACTTTTGGCCATTAACGAAGCAATTAAGCACTTCCGACACATGGTCGAAGGCAGTGTGTTCACCGCCTTCATCGACTACAAGCCGCTGCACTTTGCACTCGACCAACGCTCGGAAAAAGCATCGCCGAGACAACAACGCCAGCTGGACTTCATATCCCAGTTCACTACGGATATACGACACGGCCCAGGCCGAGAGAACACCGTCGCTGATTATCTTTCGAGGGTTTAATATAATTCAAAAGATCGACTTTAACATTATCGCCCTAGCACAGAAGGATGATCCCGAGCTTCAAGCGCTAATGAATACCCGCGGCCAGACACTAGATGACTCCTCCCTAACTCTGCACTGCATTGTGACGTCAGAGAGGATACGCCCTTTCATCCCGCAGAGGTTCCGAGCAACGGTTATGCAAAACATCCACGGGCTCTCACACCCAGGCATCCGAGCAACCAGGAAGTTGATTACCGAGCGATACTTCTGGCCTTCAATGAACAGCGACATCAACAAGTTCGTTCGAACTTGTCTACCATGCCAGTCCAACAAAATCGCTCGTCACACCAAATCACCGTTGCAGAGATACAGCTTGCCCGATGCTAGGTTCAAACACATCAACATTGGGAGGAAGGATTTCGATACTGCCTCACTGTTGTGGATAGGTTTTCCCGTTGGCCCAAGCAATTCCAATCAAGACAATCACGGCAACAGCTGTGGTGGAAGCTCTGATCAACATATGGATCAGCCGTTTCGGAGTCCCCGCACGCATCACAATCGACTTGGGTAGACAGTTCGAAAGCCAAATTTTCAAGGAACTGACGAAAATACTCGAAAATCTCGCAGTTGCGAACAACCCCATATCACCCAGCGTCCAACGGGATAGTAGAGCGGTGGCATTCGCTGCCACGACTGAAGGAAGACATCGGTTCGACGCCAGCCGATATGACCTACGGAACGACACCGCCTACCCGGAGAATTTTTTGACACCTCTCATGTTGGCACGAATGATTCAGGCTTCCTAAAGGATCTGCGAGCGAGGATGTCAAAGTTAACTCCCTGCAAAACGGCACACCGCAACTCAGATGACGCCTTCGTAAACAAGGATCTGCCTAACAGCACGCACGCCTTCGTCAGGAACGACAAGGTCAAGGCCCCACTCACGCCACCTTACGACGGTCCGCACCCGGTACTAAAACGGAAGGACAAGTACTTCAAGGTTGACGTGAATGGACAACCAACAGCCATATCCATCAACAGGTTAGAACCCGCATTCTTCTCAACGGACAAGCAACCCACGACCTCGCGCACGACGACAAAGAGGATTGGACGATATGATTTGCGGCCTAACGTCACCATCCCGCGGCTCCGCCACTGCAGGGGGAGTACTGTGGCGGACCACCAACGTACCCAGCGTGCAAACGTGTGCACCCTGGGTTAGGCAACATCAATCACGAAGTCCGTTGCAGTGCTGTCAACATGCGCGGCTATGTTGCGCTTGATTGAAATATCGCTGACTGGGAAATTCCGCAATCCCATGTCCACGCGATGAATAGGTGCAACTATGTTGCGCCTGGATAGCGATGCGCTGGTGATATGCGACGATGGAGCCGAGATTGTAACCAACGCGATAAGCAGCCGTGGAGCTATCGTTGTCGATGCCGTATCAGCAATTTCAAGGAATATAAGCGAACAACACACAGCAATCTCTCTTAGTCTCAAATCGTCACATCAAGTCGAAGCGATCAACACACTCGAATCTTTCTCCGCGACTCCAAAATCACTAGTTATTATTTTTATCATTCTAGAGAATTGAAAATATTTATAGGAGGACCAAGTTTCATTCCAACACACCAGCCTCCATGTATATATATATATATATATATATATATATATATATATATATATATATATATATATATATATATATATATATATATATATATATATATATATATATATATACATATATATGAACATATATATATATATATATATATATATATATATATATATATATATACATATATATATGCATATATATGAACATATATATATATATATATATATATATATATATATATATATATATATATATATATATATACATATATATATATATATATATATGCATATATATGAACATATATATATATATATATATATATATATATATATATATATATATATATATGTATATGTATGTACATATATATATATATATATATATATATATATATATATATATAATATATATATATATATATATATATATATATATATATATATATATATATATGTGCGAATGAAACAGAAGATTTGCCGAAGAGAGCCGGTGACCACTTCGGAGCTAGTCTATCGTAAGCGGTTACCCGAAGAGAACGTGTTTTTATTGTTGTGAATTTACGCTTGAATTCTTAGTTTGTTACATTTGTATCAAAAGACATTCTATCCTACATAGTGTCAGAAGTGGGATGCAGGCAAATGAGAACAGAATAAATGATTCGAGCTACATCGCACATCCTGGTATACGACAAGTACAGAGTCAAGACGATTTGGTGAAAAAAGACGTGAACTTCAGTATGACGACGACGGCGGCGTGTGATGAATTGGTGAAAAAGTTCATAAAACCTGGCCTGGTGGACAAGTGCGAAAAACGACAACTCAACACGAGCGGAACAAAGGAAGGGTTGTCCAAGCGAATCGTGGAGTTCGACGCCGAAAAAGAAGAAGACGAGACGATCATCAACAAAAAACCGGTTTGAACATCAAGCCATGCACGCAAAAAAGACAACATGAAGAGAGAAGAGTGCAATAAATATATATTCCGAGATATGGAGGACACGTTTGAAATATTCACCGCAAACGAGGTGCAAGACGTGCAACTCTGGATTCGAGAGTTCGAAGACATTTTCGACTTCGTTCAGTGGGATGATCAACGTTAGTTTATAACGTGCAAGAAAGTCATCCGAGGCACGGCACAAAAGTTTGTAATTGCATAAACCGAAATTGCAAATTGGTGTCGGTTAAAAACCGCACTCTTATCCGAATTCCAAAAGAGGAGTAGCTCTATCGAAGCACACAGAATTCTCTCTTCACGAACAAGACTTGGAATACGAATAAAAGATGCAGGGAACGGCAAATATGACCAATCTTTACGAAGCAATAATTTGCGAGTATGTGTGCAATCGAATTCCCGATGTTGCTATGAACAAAGCATTTCTTTATAGAGCTGAAGCGATAGCAGAGCTAAAGCGACTATTGGAAGTGTATGAAAAGATTTGGTCGAAACAGAAGAGGACGGAAGAGAAACCAGCGACAAGAACGGGCTCACCATCAGATTCTGATGTCCGAAACCGACATAAAAAAGACAGCCGTTACAACACCATTCGGGTTATTTGAATATTTGGTCATGCTTTTCGGTCTTAGAAATGCCACACAAACTTTTCAACGGCACATGGACAACATCCTCTACGGATTGGAATTCGTCTTCTGCTATATAGACGATATCATCACCATGCCAAACAACGCTGACCAACATCGAGAACACCTCAAAATTGTCCGTCAACGACTTGAGCAACATAACTTCCACATTAACATTGATAAGTGTGCTTTCGGTCAAACGGAGAATGAGTATTTCGGTTACACGATGAACAAGAATGGTTCACAGCCAATACAAGAGCGAATCACTGCGCTGCTTAACTTCAAGCAACCTGAGACCATTGTCGAGCTGCGCCCATTTCTTGGGGCCTATAACTTCTACAGATGTTGTTTTAAACACTCAGCCTACCATCAAACATCGTTGAACGCTTTCTTAAGCAACAGCAAGAGAAACGATAATCGCATAGTTCCTTGGATGGAATCAGATTTCCAAATGTGCAAATGCGACCTTGCAACTGCAGCCTTACTCGTCCATCCGGATCACAAGGTACAACTTCATTTTGTCACTGACGCAACCGACATTGCTATCGGAGTAGCCTTTGAACAGCATGATGGCAAACACTGGCATCCACTCGGCTCCTTCTCTCGTAGGCTCAGCCCAACGGAAGCTAGATACAGCGCGTATGATCGCGAACTACTAGCTATTTATGCCGCAATCATGTTTTTTAGGTTTATTCTGAAGGGTCAGCATTTTATTATCAAAACCGACCACAAGCTTTTAATCTACGCATTCGCTCAAAGTCTTGACAAAGCCAATCCGACACAATCGCGACAGTTGGACTTCATCTCTCTGTTTTCGATGGAGATAGTCCACATCTCCGGCCCGGAGAATCTGGTAGCCGACGCTTTCTCCAGAATTGATACGATCAACATGCCATTCACCTTAGACTCAACTCAACTAGCCAAGGCTCAACAAGAATTGAACGAGCTTCGTGTGCTCCTAGACAACAGCAACAACACGGGATTACAAGTACAAAAGCTGTCAATCGATACTGCAACAGTTTACTGCGATACTTCAACGGGACACATTCGTCCTTACGTCCCACCGGAGCTTCGTCAACAGGCTTTTGCTTCAGTTCACGGACTCGCTCACGCGAGCGGAAAGGCCACCCTTCACCAGCTGCGCCAAAAGTACGTATGGCCCAATATTCAGAAGGGCACGATACGATGGACCCGCAACTGCATCTCCTGTCAATGGTCGAAAATTCAACGACACAACAGGAACCAGCCCATCTCAATAAACATACCGAACGAAAGATTCGATCATGTACATATCGACATCGTAATTCTGCCATTGGTGAGTGGGTATCGATACTGTCTTACCATGGTAGGCAGGTTTTCACGGTGGCCAGAAGCAGTCCCCATGCAAGACATGACTGCGGACACAGTCGCCAATGCTTTTTAAAACACCTGGGTTGCGTGTTTTGGAACTCCCAACACGTTGACGACCGACTAAGGTGCTCAATTTGAGAGCGCACTTTCTCGAGCCCTTTACAATCTGACTGGAACGAAATGAATTACAACAACATCCTATCATCCTGCGTCCAATGGTGCGATTGAGCGATGGCACCGAACCTTCAAATCAGCTCTTATGTGCAGTCAACCAACATCTTGGATAGAACTACTTCCAACTGTTCTACTAGGATTGCGAACGTCACTCAAGGAGGACTTGGGAGCTTCACCCGCCGAAGTACTTTACGGCGAACTACTACGTGTTCCGGGCGAATTTTTTACAGACGAGGACATGCCAGCCGACCCCACCTTTTCTGTCGAGAAATTTCATGAGCACATGCGACTTCTTTGACCAACACTAACAGCTCACCACATGAAAAGAAACCTTTTTCAATACAAGGATCTCTACACTTCTGCTCATGTCTTCCAGCGAGTCGATGCAGTCAGATGGCCGTTGGAGCAACCCAACACAGGACCACACGAAGTGATTAAACGAATCAACGATCACTTCTTCATTTTCAAGATAAAGGGACAAGATGCGACCGTCTCAACTGACCGACTCAAACCAGCATATATTACAAAAGATGACAACGACCAACATCATGACATTCCCCTTAGAACGTACAGTCGGACATCAAAACCAACATCAACTTGACGTCAATTCTGGAAAGGGGGTACTGTGGCGATCATAAAAACTACTTCCACCACTGAGTGGTGCTGACCTCATCTCGAGGAAGTTTGACTTTACACATCTGGCAACCAATCAGCTAACAACAAGAAGACTTTTCATCAGCTGTTCTCTTTGGCTTTCGGTCGCGACGTAGACAAGTTTAGTTTCATTTAACGAACTGTTATATATTTAGATTTTTGCAACAAATTGTGATTGTTGTGAGTTTAACGATTGCATTGTGCATGTTTTCATCCACGGGATTCAAAGCGGCCACAAAGAGGTTTTAATAATTAAAATCTTTCCCACCCTTTTGGAAAAGACAATTTCTCTGAACAAGCAGAAATAAAATTTATAAGCAGTGAAGCAGGCAATGAAAATTCAAACAACTACTAACCGTTGCTTCATGTAGTTGGCCTTACTCAAACCGATTTTTTAAAAGCTAGTTGGCCTTTGGCCTAGTTTAACTAGTTGGCTTAGTGCCCACTCTGATTGACTCTAAAAGTTTATCTCTTCTTTGTTCGGCCGTTGGCTCAGAAAGAGGGAAGCGATTACTAATCATGGCTTCTTTCTGGTTGCCCAGCAATTTTTGAAAACCAGTTGGCCTTACACCTGGTTAAGTCTAGTTGGCTTAAGCGCCTAGACGTATTTTATTTAACCTTTCTGCTGGGTGGCTTTGCCCAGCAGGATTGTCTGGAGGAAACCAATTGGCCTTGTGCCTGATTTGACAACCGACCAAGATGCTGTTGGCTAAACTGCCCACACCTATTTCTACTGACCATAGCACTTTTCTTCTTGGCCTATTTGCCCAGAACCCCAACCGCATATCTAAGCGCTCTAGTTGACTATTTGCTTAGAACCCTCAGATACGCCGCCAAAAGGAGCTTCAGCGACATACCGGAAAAGTGAAGGCATCTCAGTGACAACAAACCGGACAGGCGGCCCCCGACCAACCCTAGGCAACCAGAGCAACAGCAGACACCTCCAACCCTGCAGCCCAAATCTAAGATCTGCTGCCGATTCAGGTCCTTCGTTCTTAAGCGTTAAAGTGTAAATGAATGAAATGGGAACTTAATGGTAATAACATTTAATTAAATATGATTAAAATAATACATATCCAATCTTTCACTAGAGTTTGGCAAGAGTTTAAGTGGGTTGAAGATGGAGGTATGTGTGTTGAAGTGCAGACAAAAGATTTATGGCTCAAAAAGTAGGGTTATAAAGGTTATAATATTACAATTTAATAAATTTAACAAGCTACGACTCAAAACCCTCCCATCGAGAGAACATTCAAATTTTAGGTAATGTTGTAAGAAAACTACGTTGGATGTTAATGAAGCGCCTCTTTTATATTTTTAGGAAATATAAGACGAACACTAGGTAATACCTTCCAATATAATAGGCATGTTATCAGCGTAAACGTTTTTTTTCTTCTGTGTACATTCTCGTTCATTAGCTATTCCTTCCTCTTTATGCATACGAGCCTTTAATTGCTTCCTTTATTAAAATATAGAATTGCTCTCAATATTGTCACTCAAAGCAACTGCTCCATGCTGCACTGCACTGCACTTGACAGAGCGTGGCTAGAAAGCGACCAGGAGTTCCTCTACATATTTGAGAATGAAGTTCTCAATACAGTCCTTTCGGCGAAGTTGGTATATCATCGAGAGTGAATCGAATCATCTATTGCAATTGGGTCCTGTTTGATATACATACATATTTCATAATGTGTACGCCTGACAATATGGCGATATGGATATGCCATAGTTTATAGTAGAATGATTGCATAACATTTCCGATTTATCTCACTATTATTGGAATTCAAAAGGACCAATATCTCAGTCTAGATAATGAGAACAAGTAGGACGTTTTCCTCGACAATTTCTACATGAATTCGATGTGTACGAGAATATGTGTCTATGTGAGTCAACATTAATGTAGCCATGGCAAGAACGGTCAGGATACAAAACGGCAGGATCCCTTGCATCGAATCAATCTATTTTGATGCATCTATCTCAGACCAACGAAGTTGAATTGCAGAATACAATAGACAAAGCAAAATATCAATATTTGAAATATTGAAGTTAAATTGAGTTCAATTACGCATCTGAGATATAAAGGAAAGATGATGAAGATGGAATTGATTGAATCTAAGGAAGGAAAATGATGAAAGATGATTAGTTGGGTACAGAAATTGTGTGTTTAATGTATTGGCATTGTGGGCTTCGATTAGTTGTATATTGTAACAGTTTGAACTAGATACGGTCGGATTAGGTAAATCTTAATTACGAAGCTGAAACATATTTGATGAGCATTAACAAATGATTACAAATATTTACTAGCTCTTTTGAATTGCTAAGCTATTCCACTATAAAAGACTATACGAGTACATAGCTGGGAGTACAAAACAATTTAGTGATTTTCTAGTTATCGTTCATCATAATCGTTGGATGTTGAGCATGCTTCATTTTGGGCTCAACAGCTAGGTTTTTATGTTACACTCCGTTGTAGGTAAATTTCTTGAGAGCAATTAACTCTTACGGAGAGTATGCTATATATGTAACTTTAAATTTTGCTTCGATTCACACCAAATTTTCAGGAAAGGGGTATTGAGTCAATATCTAGCAGGCGTTAACCAGCCAAATTGGCCGACCGAAAACAATTTGGTGGCTGTTTCAGGCGAAAATCCTTGATTTCTGTTCTGGTCAAAATCAAGGTCCGACTTGGACGAAGATAGGTACAAAAGTTGATTTAACTGTGTGATGAAGCTCACAACAAAAAACCTAAAGTCGAAACGTCTGAAAAAAGATCGCAAAAAGGCAATTATCTGTTATTGTATTTGTGTCCAAACCTTTTGACGGATATTAATTGTCATGCAACAGTTTCAAAACCTCGTATTGTAAAACGCTAGGGATTATTGTGCGCATGCCCCATAACACACTTTTGTGCTTAATGGAAAATTCGTTCCTTCGAAGAAAATGCGGACGTAGTGCCTCCTCTGCCCATTTTTGTGGCCAACTACTCTCTGTCATTTGCCGAACTTTTGACACGACAAGATCTCCATTCATAGCCTTCGATATTCGTTAAAAACCTATTGGTGTGTAGTCTGCGTCATAAAATGCATCGACCTCCGAGTCATCGTCTTCTTCAATTGCTGACACATTACAATCTTTCTCCAAATTTTCATTCATTGGCAGTCGCAAGAGTGCATCAGCCACAGCTAATAAGAGATCTTTTTGTGTACCAATTTGTACCGGTTTGCAGATAAAATTAGTGCCCACCTTTGTATGCGACTTGCTGCTAACATTAGAATAGCCGGTTTTGGTGACCATATCATTTGAATTGGCTGGTTATGAATGTAAACGTACGCCCATAAAGGTATTTGTGAAATCTTCGTACTGCAAATACTATTACCAGCGCTTCTTCTTCTAAATGACTGTATTTTCGTTGTGCCTCTGACAACATACTTGAATCGAATAACACAACTCTATCGGTTCCTTCAGAACGTCGTATAAAAACTCCTCTAACTCCATATGGACTCGCACCCACCATCACAATAATTTCTTTAGACGGGTCGTAAGGCATGATTACTTGATTATCAGACAATATTCGTTTGCCTTTCTGAAAAGCCTTGCGGCACTTGCTGTTGATCGTAGAGTGGCTTCAATTCTGTTGACAAAATTGGTAAAAATTGATTGTAAAAATTTAGTCATCCCAAAAATGAACGCAGTTGCTGCACATTTACTGGAGGAGGTGCCTCCATGATTGCCTTTGTTTTCTCGTTCGTTGGATGTATTCCGTTTTCATCTATTGGATGGTCCAAGTACTCAACACTATTTTCCAGAGAAATACATTTATCGGGATCCACTGTCACGTTGAATTTCACCAATTTCTTGAAAACAGTATTCACAATATCACGAAAGTGTTGTTTATTTCGCCCAGCCACCAATATGTCGCCAAAGTAACAAGTGATGTGTTCCAATCCTTTTAATTTACTGTCCATTGTCTTCTGGAAGAGGGCTAGTGCAGCTGATATTCCGAATGTCAAAACCTTGTACCGGAAAAGTACATTATGGGTATTTATTTTAAAATACAGCAATGAATTCTCACCAGTGTTTCATTTCTGGAATGTTCCTTTCAAATCAATTCTTACGAAGACCTTCCCACTAGCTAATGTTGCAAAAATATCTTCTGTTGTCGGCAATGGATACGCGTTAAATTCAATACCTTTGTTTAGTGTTAGCTTAAAATCAATGCACACACGCATTCCACCTTCCTTCTTTGGTACGACTTCTATTGAGCTCGCCCTATCACTATGATCTATAGGCTTCAATATGCATATCTTTAATTCCTTTTCGACAGTCTCGTACAATGCGTATGGTACCGAATATGCCTTCTTATACACTGGCATTGCATTAGATTTCAATTCTACTCTACTACTATGTTCACCACATACTTAGTAATGCACATTTCGCCGTCTTTAAACACAGCCTCGTATTTTTTTCGCAGTTCGTTGACCAATATTTCTGATGTCAGCGCCGATATTGTTGGCGTATTGGTTTTCATGGGCACCTCTTTCACAATACGCTCACGCCAATGCGGCCACATCACATCCATCCAATTTCTGCCGATGATTAATTAAAATTGCTTGTGCGACTCGTAAGCAATCAATTTCAATTTGTCTGTTTTCCTGTTGTGACATACGCGTACAAATGCTTCACCGCAAACGTTTAAATTAACTCCACTAACGGATTTAAAGAGCGTTTTGCACCACATAAGATCCATTTGTCCGAAATATTTTACGTGTGCTTTTTTACTCAACATCGATACACATGCGCCACTATCGACGATAGCGTCAATAGTAACATCGTTCATACACACGCAAACATTCAAAGTATCCGTCTGTCCGATTGCCAATATCATATCAATCGCTTCCGAATTACCACTCTCTTATTCATCGACAACGGCGTCTATTTTCTTCCGATTCTGTGTGCAAATTTGTGCAAGGTGCCCTCGCTCACCATAACATGTATAGAATCTGCATTTTGGTTCTTTGTGATTTTTACCACAGCAATGTTTGCATGAACCATACCTTTTGTTTCGATTTGACATTAATAATGCATCCACAGATGTATTTGGTGGGTGCATCAACTCGGATTGACTGGATGCGGCCTCCATTGACACTGCTCTTTTTGTTGCTGATTCCCACGTTAAATTTTCCTCCGACAATAGACCCTGCTATAAATTTTTGTTCAGCACTTCACAAACTTTTCTTTTGCGCAACGCCTCTGAGAAAAATGAATTGGATCCGCAATTCGCTGCAACCATTTAAATCCAGCAAATAATCACGTAAATGATCCCCAGGTTTTTGATTTCGTTCGTAAAAGTGAAATCTCTCAGCAATTATAGACGTCTTTTTTCCGTAATGTTCAATTAACTTGAGCTTTATTTGCTCGTATGTTTTGGTGTTCACAACATCTGGCGCAAAAAAAAAATTTCAACACTCCGTACGCCACCGGCCCAATATATGTGACTATCATCGGAAATTTTTTTTTATCATCAATCACACTTATCGCCGAAAACTGATCAAATCTTTCTAAATTCGATTTGATTGCACCACCCGCAGGGTCGAACTGCTCCATGAATCCTATTATGAGCGCCATTTTGGGTTAAAGCCACGTTGTTACCAAGTTTTATGTTCGAACAAGGTACGAACTATTTGCTTAGACTATCAGTGACCAACAGACTATTTGGGTTTAGTATAGAACGCAATGGCGACACAATTATCTTTACTAGTGTGGGTGTGTAAGCATTACAAAACGACGATACACGTTTTTTAAGAAACTTCAAAATTAATATATATAGTATATATATATATATATATATATATATATATATATATATATATATATATATATATATATATATATATATATATATTTATATATATATATATTGCATTAATATACTATATATATATATATATATATATATATATATATATATATATATATATATATATATATATAGTATATTAATGCAAGAAACAATTTAAGTTGGAATGAGTACAAGAATCACAGTTGAATAGGAGATAAACAAAAGTTGAACGTACGGTTAAATAAAGGTTAAACAAGAAGCTCATGAGACTCGACTTAGGTGATTTATTAATTACAAGTGAGTAGTCTTAAGGAAGGTGAGTATGTTGCTGAGCGGATAGGGTTTTAATAATCCACAAAGACCAATTCGATTGTTCAGTCCGGTACGTGATGCCGCAGTTTGTCTTTACGCTTTCATTTGGAGTAGATTGATTCGGTTTTGGATTCGAGTAGTTTATTTGTACCACCTTATTGGTGAATAATTGGGAAAACGTGGTTTTTGATGAATATTGTCTCTTTCTTGTTACTGTTTTTTTTAGACTGGACGTTTGGTTTGAAAGAATTGGAAATGAAGTAAAGTTAAGTCGTGTTTTGGGGAGTTGTTTTGACGTATTTTACCTGGGCATTTGATTTGGTGGCTGATAAAGTTGTGTTCGGACTTAGTCTGTTCGCGGAAGACTTGCAACCGAAAGTTCTCTCCGAACTAGTTAGCCTACCACCAGCTGCCTTGGACTAGACTAAGAGTGTCCAGACTTGTTGACCTGTTGGGTATAGTCCGTTAACACATTCCAGTACTTCACGTCTATAACTGATGAGAAGTTGGGTCAGATTTCCTTTGGGAAATCCCGGACGGATGAAGAAGGATTATTAAAAAAAAAATTAATAAAAACTTTAAAGAACACTTAAAATAGCTAGTAGTAGTAGTAGTACTTTGTTGAGGCTTTTCTTTTGACATATGTTACTTAACCTAGTTTTGATGTTGCGATTCATTTGACAGTGACACTTTTATCAAATGTCCTTAGCTTCTTTATACGATCGAATTACTATGTAACTCTTCTTTGTAGTTTTGGTTGGTCGTGTGTTCTCTTCAAGCATGACATCCAAAATTGCGTTTCAGAAGAGGCTCAGTTTCTAGTGACGTGATTTTCAGGATAAACGGAAGTTATTTTTATTTATTTAATCGGTTTCTTAATTATTGTTTATTTGTTTTTTATTTTTTCCCGATGGAAATTCAAGTTGCTTTAGCCCTTGTAGGTATTAGGGGACGGTATCCAATAGAAAATGGGTTTTAGGGGGTTTGGTTGGGGTTCGGTGTTAATCTGAAAGTCTTGGAGAATTCTTATGGGAGAAAGATAATATGAGTTTGCAGAGGTGGGGGACTATTGAAGAGGTCCCGGATTAGATTTGATTCATTTATCTGCCATTTAGCTTTAAGCTTTTTGCTTGTTTCAAGCATATATTGCAGGATGGGGGTCACTTTGGTTTCTTGGTAAAGAACGCTGTTTTTTTTTCAAGCGAGGAAGGCTCCAGGTCCAGATGGCGTTCTAGCTGAGGCACTGCGGCTCGTCTATCACCATCGTCCTGCTTTGCTGCTCAGCACATTCAACGCTTGCCTACAGGACGGGGGTTTCCCGGTACGATGGAAGGTGGTGAAGCTCGTGCTGATCAGCAAGGGGAAGGGAAATCCCGGATCGTCGTCTGCATACCGCCCGTTATGCATGCTAGACACGGCTGGGAAAGTGGTAGAGAAACTCATCAAGGGAAGACTCACTGACGCGATTCGTGCTGCTGGGGACCTATCTCCTTAGCAGTACGGCTTTAGAGCAGGACGTTCTACCATTGATGCGATTGCAGAGGTGGTGAACGCGATCCAAAAGGCAGAGGCATATAGTCGCACCAAGCGACGGATCATCCTGTTGGTTACACTCGACGTCAGGAATGTCTTCAACTCCGCTAGATGGGTGGACATTCTGGACACGCTGGAAAACTCTTTTCAAGTTCCAGAATATCTAATGCGGCTTTTGAGGAACTACCCAAAAGGACCAAAGCCTGCTCTACGACACGACACAGGGCCAACGAAGGATGGAAATTACATCGGGTGTTGCCTAGGGATCTATCCTTGGTCCAGACCTGTGGAACGTGTCTTACGACGGGCTACTGAGACTTGAGATGACAGATGAGTCGCGCTTGTTCGGCGATGCGGATGATGTTGCGGCTCTGGTCGCTGGATGAACTGTTGAACAAGCGCAACTTAGGCAAGGTATGCTAATGCGCCGAGTGAGGGACTGGACTCGACTTATGGCCAACGTAGGGGGACCCAGCCCATCAAGAAGACGCCTCTTGATGAGTGCTGGAGGGTCAGTGCTACTGTATGGAGCAGAGGTATGGGGTAACGCTCTCAGCAAGGAGGTATACCGAAAACGTTTGGCACAGGTACAGAGAAGAGGAGCACTGAGAATTGCATCTTCGTACCCAACAGTCTCCGACTCAGCGGTGAGAGTGATTGCAGGCGTGATACCTGTCACCCTCCTTGCTAGGAAGCGCCACGCTATTTACCTGCGCCAAAACGAGGATGCGAGGGAGATCGTTGTCCGCGAGGAGAGACAGCGCTCCCTCAACGATTGGCAGCAGTCTTGGCTCAATTACACGAAGGGAACGTCGACTGCGCGCCACATCTCGGATGTGAGACCGTGGCTAAATCGAAGGCATGGTGAGACTGACTTCTATCTGACCCAGCTTTTGAGCGGGCGTGGGTGTTTTCAGTCTTACCTGCACAAGATCGGTAAGTCACAGTCTCCCGATTGTCGGTTTGGCCCAGGAGGGGAGGGCAATGCCTGTCACACATTTTTTGCGTGTACAAAATGGGTCAGGCTGCAAAAGCAACTCTACAAGGAGACGGGAGAATTCACCCCGGATAATATAGTTGTGGTGATGCTCGAATCGGTTGACAAATGGAACCAGGTGGCACATTATGCTCGGGCAGTCCTAAAATATAAAAGGGACTCACAGCAGCCGGGGGCGCTGGGGGATCGTTCTTCTGGCATTTCCTCTTCTCCTCTCCCCTCCCGCTAGGAAAGGGACTTCTCAGCTTGAAGGCGCCCCACGGCGTAACAAAACGAGACCTGGCCCGAAGTAATGTGTCAAACGGTTCCAGGCTGGGTTCTCATGTTGACAGGGGAGGTGTTTAGTGGGTAGTCCAGTCGCGCATGGGAGTCCCACACTCTGTGCATAAATAGCATTCACCTCCCTGCTACAAAAAAAAGAAAAATAGAACGCTGTTTTTGTTGTATTTTTTATTGGGGCGTCGGTATTTCGATATACATTTTCGGAGTATCCTTCTCTCAAATATTTGCAATTCTTCGGCTACTGTGGGTGAAATCGTCTACAAAGCTGGGAAGGAGTATGTGATTATGGGGCGAATTAGGGTTTTATACATGAGGAGTTTCACATTTGTGAAGACGGATTTGGAGGATAGGAGGGGTGAAAGTAATACAGCAGCTCCTTTAGCTTTGTTTATTGCTTTTTTTGCATGTCGGTTCATTTTGAATCTGTTGTTGAGGTTCACTCCCAAATACGTTATGTTATCTTTTGGGTTCAACGTGTCCCCGTCGATAACCGCCCTTATCAGTTTGCTTTGCTGAACAACTAGCTTGTGCCCTTTGCTACTCGCGTTACGGAAGCATATTTTTTCCGATTTAGCAGCGTTGATTTGGAGTCCCCAATCCTTTACATAGCGCGCTATAATGTCAATTTCTCTTTGCACCATTTCCAAGGCAGAAATGGGAAGAGTGAGACTGGCTAGAATTAGAACATCACCCGCGTACATGATCATGTTCGGGTTATTGGAGTTGTTTTGGATTCTGTTTGTAGTGGCGGTATGTGAGATATCATGTAGGAAGAAGTTGGAAAGGTTTGGTCCCAATATGGAACGTTGTGAGGTTCCAGGAAGGATAGGTATAGGTGTTGAAGTTCAGTGGGATATTTCAGCTGCTAAATATCTATTTTGTAGGAAACTATCAAAGATACGCGTGAGAGCTAGGGGACAGTTGGAATGCATGTGTTTGAATTTTAGCCCATTAGTCCAAATGGAATTAAACGCTTTTGGTAAGTCTAGCGAGCATGCGAC
Source organism: Odontomyia ornata (assembly GCA_963969285.1). Taxonomy (NCBI): domain Eukaryota; kingdom Metazoa; phylum Arthropoda; class Insecta; order Diptera; family Stratiomyidae; genus Odontomyia; species Odontomyia ornata. Next base: position 58,080,417 of record OZ017739.1, on the reverse strand, counting down.
TGTGCATTGTTTTTCGCGCAAGATTTTTACGGCAGTATCACGCACAAGCATAACGGCATGTTCTGTGGATTTTTTGGGTTGGAATCCGAACTGAAACTCCGGAATTAGCTACATTGACGTGCTCTAAAGCTTCGTAGCATGATTCTTTCCAGAATCTTACCAAAATTGGAAAGTGAAGAGATTGGCCTGAAGTTTTTTACGTCTCCGTCGCAGTTTGGTTTAGGGATAAGGATAAGGTTGCCTCGTTTCCATCTTTCGGGAAAGTAATAATTGTTGGTGCAATTGTTGAAGATGATTGTTCAGCAATTGTTGAAGAAGATTGTTAAGCCGGATTTCCTTAGTAGTTTATTGGGAACACCGTCTAAGCCCGAGGAGGCTTTATCATTAAGACCAGCTAGCATATCTTATACTTCTGACACGTAGGTGAAAAGTTCCCCAATTGTTTTATGTAGGGAAGATACTGTCTTGTTGGTGTCAGAAAATATGATAAGGTATGACCCTTGGTAATCAATGTTTCTAGTTCTTACAGCCGATATTATTTCCTGTGCTCTTTCGTTCTCTGAGGCTCTTTCTCGGTGCAGGGTTCCGTAGAATGAGGAAATAACTCACAGCTTTTCTTCAAGTGTAGAGAAGGGTAGCCCTCTGTGCTTGATAGGGTCCCTGTCGATTATATGACCGTCGGCCCATTAGTGTATTAATTTCTCGAAAGGCGTATGAAGATGGTTTGAGTAAACTCAATCATCTTTTATAATCTTCATTTGTATCACGTCCTATTTGCCACCTTATGCAGTTTGTCAGTTCTATGATTTCCCCTTTGAGAGTGAAGTATTACTGGTTTATACGCTTATAGTGCCGGTGGGAGATCCATTTAAGCCTCTAAGTTTTCCATTTGCGTGCCTTTATCTGTGCTTTGGTGTCATGCGTAAGGCATCTGTATAGCCATTGTATCGGTTTTGCTTCCAGCGCATGTGCATCCATTCGTCTTAGTATTGACTCGGTTAGGTTCTGGATGTGGATATCAATTTCTTTGTTCGATAGGATTCGGCTTACAGTTTGTTAAATCGTCTTTGAGGTCTTTTCTGAACTTTGCCCAATCAACAGAGGCATAGGAGCGAAATTTTTTCGGTATTTCTTCAATAGTGGTTTGGTTATTTAGGTGAAGGGTTAGTTTCAAACAATAGTGATCGGATATTGATGGTAGGGTTGCACATTGAAAGGGAGTTGTGTTACTAGTTAGGAGGTCTTGTGACACTAGAAAGTTATCTAAGAAGGAGCGGCTTCTTGGGTATAAGGAGACACCTGCGTTGATGATGACGCATGTTAGAAATGCGCTCGACAGGAACCATTGATATATTCTTTGGCCGTTGGGATTCCATGTGGCATCACCCCAATGCTCATGTCTCGCGTTGAGGTCTCCGCCGAGGAGGATAGAGTCGTGATTAGCAGCTATTGTTAGTATTCTTTTCAGGGTCGGTTCTATTGAAGGTCCCAGGTTTCCTTGGATGTAAATAGATCCAATCAATATTTTCCGATGACTACCGTGGTGTTTTGGCATGTTTAAAGTGGCCAGTGTGCAGGAAATATCAGGATGGTTAAAATTTATTTGGTCGACTAATAGGTGGTCTCGATATAGAATGGCGGTCCCTCTGCCTGCGTCGCTTCTAAGTTCTTGGGAGTTTTCTATTTGGACCTTGTGTGTCGGTTTTAAGACTGTTTCGTTAGGGAAAACTTTGTCTGGTTGAATGGATTTTGTAAGTTTAGACACGGATATTTTTTTGTCATAAGAAACTAGAGAGTTTATGTTGAGACAGATAGTAAGCAGATTATTTACCCCCATACAGGTTAACTTATAGCTCAATGAGCAAAACTTGGACTGATTTGTAGTGGAGTCTTTGAAGGAGGTTCTCTTGTGGTACTGCGTTCCAGGGCATAGTTGAATTCCTTCTACTCGTGACTTCCGAGTATTGAGGTACTGATTGTGCTGATGTGGCTGCTGCTATTGGGATATATTCAAGAGATGGAGTTGAAACGGGGGTTTGTTCGTTTGTTTTTTAAAAGCCCTATCTTGTCCACTGATCTACTCGTTTCTGGGCATCCGGAGAAGTTAATGGGTGGCCTTTCTCTTTGCAGAAGACACAGAAAGGTGGGTTACTTGTTTTGTCAATGTCGTTTCTTGGGTATTTTTGGGGGTTGTGGTCCTCTCCACAAGCTACACATCTTGCCTGGAAGGCACAATTTGTCGTGACATGGCCGAAGCGCTGACATCTATAATACTGGAGTACGTCACTTCTTCTGGGCTTTTCCCATGTTGCTTTCTGATGATGGATGAAACGGAGCCTAAGAAAGCGGTCTTGGTCTTCTTTTTGGTTGAGGATTATTTTGTATAAGTCTAAGTTCACGTCGTTTGCTTTAGACCATCCGGTAGTTAATGGTGGGACATTGCTGATTTTGATATCCGGACATTGTATTTCGATGTCTTCTCTAACCTCTGTAGCTCCTAATGCAGAGTCTACACCTCTGAGTATGACTGTATATTTTTTGCGTTCCGTTGGTGTGAAGGACTAACCTTCCGCTTTAGATCTGCAGATCAAATCCAGTAATTCATCATGGATGGCGACTTCGTCAACTGTAATTTTTAATTTGCTCGCGCTCAGTTAGTAACTCTATACTTCGTTGTGGGGTTCTTTTCCATGATTTTTTAACTGTCATTGCTGTGATTCCTTTCACGAATATAGGGGGACACCATAATTTTTTCTTTTCGGGGGCACACGTGTTTCGCTTGGAGTTTATGTTTTCATCTCCCGAAAGAGGCGCGTATGTGTTTGGATTATGGGGGGTTGGTGCTTGGATAAGAATGGGTACCTTTTTTTCAATTCCAATTTACCTTGAACCGCTCTAAATTCTTCCGGATTCATGTTGATCAGGTCGATAAATACCCTGTTTGAAGCGTTTGTTGCCGCTTGCTCTTCTTCCATTGTTGCTGATGGTAGTGTTTCTTTCTTGGCCGCTTTCCATCTTGGTGGAAGCTTTTTCTCGCCACTGTCCGCCTCGGGCCATCTTTAAATTGTTGGGGACTCGCTTTGTACCTCTGCTGCCGCCCCTTTTCCGGGCTTGATTTCCTTTGTTCCGATAGACTTGTATTTTATTTTCTATTTTACTTTGATTTTTGACAACTTAGTGCTTTCACTTGCGATGCGTTTGGTTTGCCGACTCACCATCGAATCGACTTAAAATAGCTCTCAAGTAAAAGTATTCTACAAAATTGAAAGTAGCAGTTTACGGTTTCGGCCATTCTCACACAACATTGCTCATTCTAGCCTCAAATTTTATTTATTCATTGGGAAACACGTGTGAAGCATATACTTTTCAGTATTGTTCCTTGGACTTGAAACATCACATTTATGTTTCAAACAAAAATTATTTGGTTAGCATGAATTCAGCTAGATATTTTCTTTTGAGGTAAATGCTACCACTAAAAATCGTAAACGAGAATTATTTAAGAAATAAAGAGAAAACTGACTTCAAAGTGCCATTAAAAGGATAAAATAAAATTTGTAGAATCGGTGCTAAATCAGTTTTCTCGTTTTAAAAAAGTGGTTGCCAAACGTTCTTTAATCAATCGTGCCTAAAACTGTCAAAATTGATTTGAGACCTATTCCAAAAATTTTATTTCATCCTCTTTAGGGCATTTTGGAATCGGTTTTGTTTCTTTTTTCCTTAAAAGTTTTTTATTTAAAGTCTCAAATACTCTACAACAGGCCTTGAAAGTAATCATTGTTAATCTTATTGTAATATTATATCAGCTTTAATGTTAAAAGTATCACCATCCAATTTAGTATTAATTAATCCCGCGCTTAAATTCAATTAACATTATGTTTCTTAAGGTATAATATGTTCAGCACATACAAAATTACGTAAACATTACCGATTCCACTTTTCTCATCTCCCGAATTCACCATTCTTTAAATAAATGCATTTTATACGGAATTTTTGAAACAATTTGAGCCCGTTCATCAGAGTAAAAATGTGTCTCTTTGCAACGACAAAAATTCACTGAATTCCATTAAAATATTCCACATACTTATCCAAAAGATAGACATAGCCAATGCCGTGTGGTCTTTTTGCCATATATTCGCCAGGATATCTTTTCCCCGGCAGGGATCTTGTTCGTGGCTGATGATGTTGGCATTGAGCTTAAAATTTGTTATGTAAAATTTAGTAACTTCGCTCGCCAGTGTTGTAGCGTTGTCGGTGTTAAGTCCTAGAGCCCGACTATGCATGCGGGAATTCAGGCAAAGTAGCCAGCAAGTAGCTAGCTCGGAGATGAGTATAATAAATATTAGGATATCCATCGTCCATTCCAACCCCCTTGGCAAGGAATGTCTTTCGAGCAAATACCGAACATTCCAAAGATCCTGTCTTTAGGGTATTCTCAATAATTTCGTTTTTCTCGAGTACTTTGTGGCAATTTTTTACAATCTCAATTTTCATCGTAAGCTTCTTTAACGGGACATATTTTTAAGATTCAGCTAAGGATATACGAACGTACTTAAAAGATGTGTTGAATTTAAATGTTTTGTGTGGAGTGAATTATGCCGCAGGGATAAAATATACGTATATTGGCATTTCTGTGAAGTACGGAACATTAAATATACCTGAAAGTTATGTTAATATTTTCAATTGAATGCAATCTTACTTAAAAACATCACTTAAACATAGAGATATAAAAGTCAAAAGGTTGTAGTTATGAAATAAGAAATGATCTCATTACCCAGAAATTAGAGATTTACCTGACAAGTTCAATAAAAAAGATGTTTGTTGTGCAAATAAAACTATTAACAATGGAAATGAACCGACTATCACTAGCTCTAAGGAAGAGAAAAAATAAATTGAATACTAAAGCTCGCATCCTCTATTATTGCATTAGATAAAAGAAAAGTATCATTCCACAAAATCACAAAGGAAATTTGCATAAATTATGTTAAAGAATTCTCTCGACTCATCCCTTATTGCACTATTTCCTCATCGCGATAAAGGCAATATCCTATTCCAATTGGATGTTATGCGAGTCAAGCGAACTATGAACAAAGGACTAGCCATAAGAAAAAAAGGATCAGTAGACAAAGCGACAAAGTATAATAGGAGAGAATACAAAACAAAAAAAAAATTCCCGGATAAATGCACATAGAATTGCGATGTCATGGTCTCATTTAATATTTCAGGCGGCACTTTAATTAGCGACAATTACTCAAAGTCTTCGCCTAATTTGTTAAACTTGTCGACTTGTGTGACCGTACTGTATCCTAGCATACTTTCCACCCCTCCAGAGACTAGTAAATTCATTCATACAAACGAATCTCCTTGGCACATACATAGAAAACTCCAGGAGTATGTACCATCCCCTGGTAATTTTGCAGTGAAACTTTTTTTCTCGTTGTCCAACTTGTCGTAGGACATACGTTTGCGTTAAGCGGAAATGTTTTACAAGCTGACTGGACATTGTGTTGTTTCTTCATACTTGATGATTGTGTGTGTGTGTGTGTGTGTGTGTGTCTCAAAAAGCCTTCTAGGATGACAATTCATCACGCTTAGAATGGCAGACGTTTTTGGTGGATGGATAGTAGAAATAAGTCGCCAAAATTACTTCTTTAGCGCTAATATAATTGTATTAGTGTTGATTTCATTGATTATTTAAAGAACTGCATGCAAGAGGTTGAAGGGAGTGAAGATGGTTCAAAAATTGAAATTATATTATATTCAAGGCGCGTTCCAAAATAAACGAAACTGAGGTAAAATAGAAACGACAGGAGCTTGGTTCTGATAAATTCGAGTATATTTATTCAAAATAGTCTTTTCCAGCCTCGATACACTATTTTGCGCGATCCGAAAACTTTTCGAAAGAGTGTTTCAGTTCAATGACCAGAATGTCTTCCTACGGACGCAAAGCGTTTTCCTTTCATGGCCAAATGCAATTTTTCGAATAGGTAGAAGTCACAGGGAGCCATATCAGGCAAATACGGTGAGTGATTGATGGTTAAAATGCGATTTCTAGTCAAAAAATCAGTCACAAGAGTGGATTTTCAAGGCAAAAGTCTCGTTCATTTTGGAGATATCCAACTCCGATTCCATAAATTTCAACGATGATTTTGGTTCATTTTTGATGAATTCACGCACGATTTCGATGAATTTTTCGGTGATCAATGATTTGGGCGTCCCTTATGTTGATCGTCATTTATGTCCTCACGACCATCTTTGAAACGTGTAAACCATTCATGAACTCTGGCACGAGATAGACAATCATCGCCATAAACTTTTTTCATCAACTCAAATGTTTCGGTATACGTTTTACCAATTTTAAAACAAAATTTGATATTAGCTCTTTGCTCGAAACTCATTTTTGTACCGATGACACAAACATATTGTCACTTTAGACGCAATGACTTCGCTCCACTGAACCGAATGTCACCAAGCTTTCACTGGAAGTCAGGGAACGATGTAACTTTCTTATTTACAGATGGCGCACAAAAAAAAATTATGACAAAATTCTCGTTTATTTTCGAACGCTCCTTGTATATTATATTATGTTATAAAATAATGTTACAAAATCTTACTAAAATCGCAATCTGTCTGTCCATCTGTCCGTTCGTCTTCAGTTGGGGGATACGTCTAGTATTGGTGGCGTACAGAGGAGTTTTTTAACAGCTCCTGTCAGTATTTTAAAAACAGTTTGTAGAAGCAGGAGAGTTTGTGAAAAAATTAGAAAATCAATCAATTTATAGTATTCTACATATCAAAACTTGACCAATATATAGATTCAATAAATTGAGTTCGAAAAACTATTATGGTTATTATGTTTTTAAGTTTGCCGCCATTTTGTTTCACATTACAAACCATTTATAAAATTTTTATCAAAGTTCCCACATATTTGTAGTGTCTAAGTATCACGTGTTAATGTTGTTGTAATTGTTAAATATTCAATCGGCTATAGCTTAGCTGTTAATTGTTCGATTATTGTGAAATTTTCGGAACACATTCATTTGCTTCAAAAAAACTTAAATTATAGCTTTTGGGAAATTCAAGGTTCCCATATTGATTTTGGAGGCAAAAACAAATAAAATTTATAAAATGTATTATTATTAACAAAGTTGATCGAATCCCGACTTTTGAGTTATTTGTTGCTCTTCCGTTCTTAAAGTCTCACCTCTCTGATCTTTTCAGATTTTTCGGGTCAAAGGTTGTTTCGTTTAAAATTTTACGTTACACCAAGCGATTCCGGTTTTGGGCCTTGGGGTCCTGGCTAGTGTTTCCCCCAGGAGCCAATTGGTGAGCTTGAGGCTCCCCTGAATGGTCCTTTCACTGGCTGAAACACTATCACAAAACAAGAAAATTTCTTATACAAAAATTAAATGATAATTCAAAGATAATCTCAAGTATCATGCAATTTTATTATTTATAAACTCGAAATCCTAACGCTTACAAATTTTTTTTTAATTCCTACGTTGGGGGCCCCATCGCACTTCAACTCGTTCGCTGTCTGAATCAATTTTTTTCTTGTTGTCTGGAGAAAATTTTTGCCTCGTTGTTTGATTTGATTTTTCCACTCCCATTCCTCCTAGCATTTGCACCTGTTTGCTCATCGCGATCCCTTTATTCCGCACGTTCGTCCTTCTTCACTGTCCAAATATCCGTAAGAGACAGCCTCCACCGTTGCTGGCTCTTTCATCATCTTGTCGCAACGGCTCTTTGACTTGATTTGAAGCACCCAAGTTCAAGGCCACAACATTAACCACGGCTACTCAACCTTACAGCGTTTGCATCGGACGCAAACCCAGTTTTGCTTGGTCACCATCTTTCTTTTGTGCACAGTCCTGCATTATCAATAACAAACATACCGATTTCTTTTGGTTGAAGTGTCATTTATTGTGTTTATGTGCACGAATATTTACGTTCATCGCGAAATATTCTAAAATAAAGAGAGTACGCATTTATGGTAGCGTATTATGTTTGCCTTGTCGGGTCTCAATGGTCCTCTTCGTTACTGGTGCCATAATTGTGTCCACAAAGGGATATTTCGGTGTGTCGAGTGATAAGTCGAAGGATTTCGTAAGGACATATTAATCCAATTTGAAATCGTGTTTTAATAACTGCGAACTCGTCTATCATCAAATACTCTTGTTTTCTATGAGATTATTACAATTAGCTCGAGGAAAATTTAGGCTAAAACCTCTACTGAACTTATATTAGCTTAACATAACTTAACTTTCTACTTATAACTAGCTAAAATCTATGAGGCTAGGTTACGGCCAAAAGATAGGTGGTAGCAACTGCTGATTTTCAATTCGCCAGGGCATGTATTAGCGGATTGGGCGAGTCTTTTGCTTTCGCGATTAATTTGTCACGGCGCAATGCAGCGAGATTACGAATTGGACTAACGCCAGCCAGTCTGTGTAGCTTTTCAGAAGAGAAGTAAAATGGTTTGTTAAGGACCATTTTCAGGTATCTATTTTGGGTGATCTGAAGCATAGTTTTAAGTAATGTTCAAACGATGGTGAGATGACTTGGTCAGAACACCTACTATATTATAAGGCCTCTGTACCGCATACATTCCAATAAAGAAAATTATATATATAAAACAAATACTCTTGTTTTCAGTAACCCTTCCATTTTGTCTTTGATACCACCGTCAGTCTCCCGATAATACTTACTATAGCTTAACAAATCCCTAGCGTGTATTACCATTGGTGTGATATGATGGGAGATAATTTCATCAAGATCTTCAAATTCATCGTCTTCAATCCAAAGACTTTGTACCACACAGAAGGCATTCTCCTTTCACTTTTCACGCATATCAATGTGTTGATAAATATCCTTGCACACCTTCAACGTTACTGTTAAGTGATCCGCCCCTTTACTCGAAGGTTTTATGACGGCTTTACCTGGATCCATGCCCTCAATTATTTTGACTACTTCCAACTAGGACTTATTGTGGCAAGCCGGATGCACTATAACTCCTTTTACATATTGCTGTCGAGCTTTCATTTTCTTGCCTTCATCATCTTTTCAATTGTCTTTGCCCTCCTGATCTTGATCATAGTACGGATTTCGCATGGACGTCATTCGTGATTCTTGTCGATTAGATCGTAGCTCTTCATGAATTTCGGAAACGGTTTTTTGGGTGTTTATAATCTACGCCGAATGCATGAAATAAGTGTTATCTTGGAAAGTAGTGAACTATCTAAACATTTCTTTCATGGTTGCAGCAAGCGATTCTTCAGATCTATCGTGAAATTTGTTGTATATCTCAAACGAAATTTACAAATCACAATATTCGTTGCCTTCCTTCGATTGATCTGATTTGATTTAAATCTTAAAAAGTTGCTTTCCTGTGACGCAAAGCTGATCTGAATCGATGTAATGTGCCCATAAGAGTCCCGTTCTGAGGGGGCATCTTCCTCTAAACCCAACAAGTTGTTCATCAATTGTTATATAACTACCAGGTTTATAATCGGTTCTATAATTTTGTAGAAGTTTCCGAAATAGAAGAAACTGGAACTAGTTTAGTTAGTTCTCTTCTAGCTTGTCTAGTTGTCTTATCATCATACCTTAGAAAATCTAGGATGAATTTGAATCTCCTCTCAGTCATAGTTGCTCTGTATCTATCCCCACTGTAGCTAGTATCAAATATTATACTAATTGGTAAATAGTTATCTTTGATTGCAGCGGATAACGCTAACAGACCAAAAAATGCTTCAAGTTCGCTCATTTCTAAATTTGACAAGCTCGCGGGAGATTCTTGATTATACTTTTCTCTTTAAGTTTGTTTTTCTTTTATTGTGCTGACCAAAATCTCAACTGATTGGACACAAAGAATTCTCGGCTTCTCCTTTTGGGCCAGGAAAAATATGTAGAACGTTTTTTTTAGGGTTTTGTAAAATTATTTTACAAAACCCTACTAGTTTCGCGACCAGTCTGTCCGTCTGTCCGCCCGTCCGTCCGTGTGTCACAGCAGTTTTTCTCGGAAACCACTGAAGCTAGAAAAATCAAATTTTGTGTGTAGGTGTAAAGTGGTGATCCCTTCAAAGTTCAACTACAAAAAAATTTTATAAGGTATTTAAGGGGGGTCTCCCCATATAGGAGAGTGACCCCCCGAAAAGAAAATTTCATTGAAGGTAGCCGATATGGATATCAAATGAAAGGTCTTCAAAACAGGTCTGAGTTTGGCAAAATTTGCTTCGTGGGGCGCACAGGGAGGGGAAATACACGAAAAATTTGTATCCCCCCCACCCTCGTGATTGGACACCTGTGATCCGAAAAATCTGAAATAAATCAGGAATGTAGGCCTTGGTGAGTACAACAACAACAAATACGTTAGAAGTCACAGTTCACTTAATTTTGTTAGTAATACAGGGTGGGCCAGCAAGAATTGCGAATTTGAAAAAATCATTAAAAAAAACTGAGTACGATTCACATACAAATTTTTATTTCTATAAAAATTGACATCTGAAATTCATTTCTTAAAAATAACGTCATCCAGGTGTGCACCATCCCGCTGCAAACATTCTTCGAGTCTGACCCTCAAATTGGTAAAAACTCGCTGGCACATTGCACGGGGAATAGCTGCCATTTCTTCCCGGATATTGGTCTTCAACTGGTTAATCGTGGCTGGGTTATTGGTGTAGACTCTACTTTTTAGGTATTTCCACAAAAAAAAGTCCGGTGGCGTTAGATCCGGACTTCTAGGAGGCCATGCAATGTCACCTCGGCGCGATATCAGTTTCCCAGCAAAAATCTCGTTTACGACTGCCAAAGATGCATTAGCTGTATGGCATGTCGCGCCATCTTGTTGAAACCATGTCACACGATTATAGGCTTCAAATTGTTGCAGTTGTGCAAAGAAAAAATCCCTTAACATGGCTATGTATCGGTCAGAATTTACAGTGACAGATTGGCCTTGTTTTTTCGAAGAAGTAGGGTCCGATAATTCCGTTCTTGTTGACCTTGGGCGTCCTGCACGCTTCTGTTTGAGAGTCGAACCAGTCTCTTCGAACTTTCTGACCCACGATCGAATCACACTTTCTTTCGGACACTGATTTAGGTCATGTAATCCAAACTCACGCCGAAATAAACGCCGAACAATAGCGGACGAATTGTGATTTTTAATAATGTTTAACGCAGAATGCACGTTGCGCTCCGCTGAAGTGATCCATCGCGACTAAATTTCCGAGAACCGAGCTACTTAACCCCACCACCCGCGCAGTCCCCTCTCTAAAGCTTCAAACGCAAGAGTGTTTTTAAAATCGTACGCCTTTCTAGCCCACCTTGTAGTATGATTTATCGATTTTATGTTTTCTTGAATAAAATCTTAACGGTACCTTTAAATTCAATGATGTATCTAGATGTCTATTTATAAGATTGATCTATCCTGAACGTTTCATAAAGATTGAATCGTATTTAGCGTAGTTATAGTGGTTTGAATTTTCCTGTATTACTATGGAACAATATGCGCTGCATTTATTACTATGGCAACATATGGCTATGGAACAACATGCACTTTTTACCGACTCAGACACTACAGTTTTGCTAGGATTTGCATGAAAATTTCAGGAATGATAGGTGTCATGCATATCTTTGAGAATTGGTTCAGCTAGTGGTATCAGTAATCGTAAAACAAAATAGTGGCTGTTTTAAATGCGAAGATTGAATAATTTTGAGTTATTTTTTTAAAACTTCAACGTTTAAGGTGCATGCTTTGAACACTTGATTCAATTTAATAAATGACTGAAGATGAGTACCTACAATTAATGCTCATAAGTGAAACAAGTCAAGGAGGCGGGAGAGAGCTCCTAGCAAAAGGGTTTTGTAACCATTCTAGGATTCGAAAAAATTGGCCATTAATCGATGATAATAGTACAGGAGAGTGGCCCCTGAAAAAAAAATTCATCAAACGTAGCCGATATGAGTATGTAATAAAGGTTATCATGGGAGCTTTTCAAAACAGTTGTTAAACTGTCAGTTTTTGCTTCAGTGGGGGCACAGGGGGAAATACATGAAAAATGTGTTTCCTCCGTCGCGGATGGACATCTGAAATAATTGTCAAGGGAGATATTTATGAGTATAATAATACCAAAAACCTCAGAAGTCGAAATTCGTTCAACTTTGTTAATAATAGTATGATCTTTGTATATCATATTTTCTCCAATATAATTGCCCTTGACATGTTTTTTGATTTGATTCGATCTGGTGACTGCACTTTGTAAATTGAATACAAAACCCTTCTGACATGAGCGTAGGTCTGTTTACCCGTTTCAGGTTTTTGTGGCGCTCTAGCGGTCACATTTTCCAACGGATTTTGATGAAACTTGAGGTTATGGATCTGTATACTATATTCTTGTATGTTGCAGGAAATTATTAAAATTGAATGAAAAATAAAAAAGTCGAAAATTTAAAACCTAATATTTTTGGCTGCCATTTTCACTAAAAATTGAATTATTTTGCCCTGTCTAGAGTGAAACCCCGATTTGAACGAGATTTGGCACATTGATTGATGAGGTACTAGTCCACAAAGATTTAAAATAATCCAAAGTCAAATGCATGCATTCAAAATGGTGGCCACCAAAGGTCAGGAGGCAAGCGCAATTCGTTATCTTAGTAGCAACTGAAATAATGAATATTTTTCATGGAAACGTTTTAAATGACTAATCTTGAACGTATTTATAAATCAGAATATTTTTGAATTATTGTAAAGTATTTTCAACAACATTCTAAAATATTATAAGATCACGACTTGTCTGTCTGTCCGTCCGTCCGTTTGTTCGTGCATCACAAGCTTTCTCGCAAACCACATACTAGAATGAGGAAATTTTCTACGTAGGTCAAAAGTGGTGCCTCTTGAAATTTGCAGTGTAAGAAAATATATTAAAGTGTTTAAGGGGGTCTCCCCATACAGGGGGGTGACTTAAACATTTTTTTTATTTCTGTAGCCCTCTAGCAGCCAAGTTTCTCAACAGATTCCGATAAAACTTGAAACTATAAGTTATGAAGGCAAGTTAATTTAATTTAATTATGCAAATCGGATGACAAATAAAAAATTCGAAAATTTACAGCTTAATATTTTTAAGCAGCCGTTTTCAATAAAATTTCAAAATGATGCAGCACTGCAAGTGCTGACTAAACTTTTAAGGAAATCTTTTGAAATTAACTATTTGAGCTATTTAAGCCAAAAAGTTATCACCTTTGTGTGGTAACAACTGTGAAATGTATAAACAGCAAATGTGAGAAGGGCGAAACCAGTATAAGTATGTTTATAACAATTTATTACCCGCCGATTTTCAATATGTGATCCATACGTGTGCAACTCAATTTAATTAGAAAAATATTTGCGCCTCTATGAAGGGTCTCCAAAAACGAACGGCGGCAGATTCTTTTTGTTAATAAATACCCATGTAGTGCTACAAAAATTGCAGTAAGAAGTCCAGTAGTAGGTAAGCCAAATTCTTTTTCGAAACGTTACGCTACATACGAGAAATTTACCTTTCCGGCTGGTGCTGCCAACGGGGATTTTTAAGGTAAATTTCTCGAGAGAAATTTACCTATTGCGGAGAGCATCATATATATATATACATATATATGGGATATAACGAAATTTGTGACCACGCTAGAGGTTGCAATTTTGCTTCGATTTTCACCAAATTTTCAGGAAAGGTGTACTGGGTAATTATCTCGGTTAAGTTCGTGAACCAGCTATATCGGCCGGGCAAAAACAAAATGGCGGCCATTTTAGACGAAAAATCGCGATTTCTGTTCTGACCAAAGTGTTGCTCCGATTTGGATGAAATTTGGTACAAAGGTTCATTGATGTATGTGATGAATCTCACAATAAAAAATCCAAAGTCGGTACGGCAGAAACAAAATGGCGGCCGCTCAAAGGTAAAAAAACGTGCAAAATTTTGTTGTTGTAATAATGGTCAAAGCTTTCAACAGATTTTCATGAAATTCGGTGATTTGATAGAAATTATGAGTATCTAAAGAATTACGTAAAAAAACTGGAGGCCAGGTTGCAAAAAACAAAATGGCGGCCAGTTGAAGGTCGAAATTTCAAAGGCTTTTAAAAGTCGCAATTTACATCCGACATATATGAAACTTGGTTCCAAGATAGACATTACTTGGACCTACAGTCTTTGATATTTTGGTGATCATGCATTTGCAATTTTCAAAAAGGCGGCCTTTTAAATATGCGTTTTTTTCATGTTTTTGTGGCCCTCTAGCGGTCACATTTTCCAACGGATTTTGATGAAACTTGAGATTATGAATCTCTGTACTATGTTCTTGTATTTTGCAGGAAATTATTAAAATTGAATGAAAAATAAAAAAGTCGAAAATTTAAAGCCTAATATTTTTAGCTGCTTCTTTAAAAATTGAATTATTTTGCCCTGTCTAGAGTGAAACTCCTATTTGAACGAGATAGTACATTGATTGATGAGGTCCTAGCATACACAGATTTAATATAATCCAAAATCAAATGCATGCATTCAAAACGGCGGCCCCCAAAGGTCTGAAGGCAAGCGCGATTCGCTATTTTAGTACCAACTGAAATAATGAATATTTTTCATGGAAACGCTTTAAATGACTTTACTTGAAAGAACTTATAAACCAGATCATTTTTAAGATATTGTAAAATATTTTTAACAATACCCTAAAAAATAATAAAATCGTGACTTGTCTGTCTGTCCGTCCGTCCGCTCGTTTGTTCGTGCGTCATAACAAGTTTTCTCGCAAACCACATGAGCTAGAATGAGGAAATTTTCTACGTAGGTCAAAAGTGGTGCCTCTTGAAATTTGCAGTGCAAGAAAATATTTTTAGGCATTTAAGGGGGGTCTCCCCATACAGGCGGGTCTCCCCATACAAGGGGGTGGCATACAATTTTTAGGTAAATTTCTCGAGAGAAATTTACCTATTGCGGAGAGCATCATATATATATATATATATATATATATATATATATATATATATATATATATATATATATATATATATATATATATATATATATATATATATATATATATGGGATATAACGAAATTTGTGACCACGCTAGAGGTTGCAATTTTGCTTCGATTTTCACCAAATTTTCAGCAAAGGTGTATTGGTTAATTATCTCGGTTAAGTTCGTGAACCAGCTATATCGGCCGGGCAAAACAAAATGGCGGCCATTTTAGACGAAAAATCGCGATTTCTGTTCTGACCAAAGTGTTGCTCCGATTTGGATGAAATTTGGTACAAAGGTTCATTGATGTATGTGATGAATCTCACAATAAAAAATCCAAAGTCGGTACGGCAGAAACAAAATGGCGGCCGCTCAAAGGTCGAAAAACGTGCAAAATTTTGTTGTTGCAATAGTGGTCAAAGCTTTCAACAGATTTTCATGAAATTCGGTAGTTTGATAGAAATTATAAGTATCTAAAGAATTACGTAAAAAAACTGGAGGTCAGGTTGCAAAAACCAAAATGGCGGCCAGTTGAAGGTCGAAATTTCAAAGGCTTTTAAAAGTCGCAATTTTGATCCGACATATACGAAACTTGGTTTCAAGATAAACATTACTTACATCTACAGTCTTTGATATTTTGGCGGCCGTTTAAATATGCGTTTTTTTCATGTTTTTGTGGCCCTCTAGCGGTCACATTTTCCAACGGATTTTGATGAAACTTGAGATTATGAATCTCTGTACTATGTTCTTGTATTTTGCAGGAAATTATTAAAATTGAATGAAAAATAAAAAAGTCGAAAATTTAAAGCCTAATATTTTTAGCTGCTTCTTTAAAAATTGAATTATTTTGCCCTGTCTAGAGTGAAACTCCTATTTGAACGAGATAGTACATTGATTTATGAGGTCCTAGCATACAAAGATTTAAAATAATCCAAAATCAAATGCATGCATTCAAAATGGCGGCCCCCAAAGGTCTGAAGGCAAGCGCCATTCGCTATTTTAGTGCCAACTGAAATAATGAATATTTTTCATTCAAACGTTTTAAATGACTTTACTTGAAAGAACTTATAAACCAGATCATTTTTAAGATATTGTATAATATTTTTAACAATACCCTAAAAAATTATAAAATCGCGACTTGTCTGTCTGTCCGTCCCTCCGCCCGTTTGTTCGTGCGTCATAACAAGTTTTCTCGCAAACCACATGAGCTAGAATGAGGAAATTTTCTACGTAGGTCAAAAGTGGTGCCTCTTGAAATTTGCAGTGCAAGAAAATATTTTAAGGTATTTAAGGGGGGTCTCCCCATACAGGCGGGTCTCCCCATACAGGCGGATGGCATACAATTTTTTTTATTTCTGTAGCCCTCTAGCAGCCAAGATTCTCAACAGATTCCGTTGAAACTTGAAATTATAAGTTATTAAGGCAAGTTAATTTAATTTGATTATGCAAATCGAATGACAAATAAAACAGTCGAAAATTTACAGCTTAATATTTTTAGCAGCCGATTTCAATAAAAATCAAAATGACGGCCCTCACAGTTCAGAATAAAATTGAAATGTATATATTAATGGCAATGCAAGTGCTGATTAAACTTTTATGGAAATCTTTTGAAATTAACTATTCGAGCTATTTAAGCCTCTGTGTGGTTACCACTGTGAACTGTGTAAACAGCAGATGCGAGAAGAGCGAAACCGGTATTTATATGTTTACAACAATATGTAATCCATACGCATGCAACTCAATTTAATTAGAAAAATATTTGCGCCCCGATAAAAGGTTTCTAAAAACGAACGTAGCCAGATTTTTTTTATGTTAATAAATACCCATGTGGTACTACGAAAATTGCAGAAAGAAGTTTAGAAGTAGGCAAGCCAAATTCTTTTTCGAAACTTCTCGCTACATACGAGAAATTTACCTTTCCGGCTGGTGCTGCCAACGGGGATGTTTTTTATTTCTGTAGCCCTCTAGCAGCCAAGATTCTCAACAGATTCCGTTGAAACTTGAAATTATAAGTTATTAAGGCAAGTTGATTTAATTTAATTATGCAAATCGAATGACAAATAATACAGTCGAAAATTTACAGCTTAATATTTTTAGCAGCCGATTTTAATAAAAATCGAAATGACGGCCCTCACAGTTCAGAAAAAAATTGAAAATGTATATTTTGAGTGCAACGCAAGTGCTGATTAAACTTTTATGGAAATCTTTTGAAATTAATATGTATAGTGTCGGAATTTTTTGCTGCGGTACGTACAAACGTTAAAATAAAATCGATTTTACCTTAAACCACAGAATTTATTTAATAAAAAGGTAAATGTACATTTCGGAAACAATCGTGTTCCTTCTTCAGTACCAACTGACTTATTTATCTAAAACATCAACCTTATATACAAACAATATTCAATGAACGAGAAAACCAATTAAATAGTAATTACAAAAGACAGTCATAAAAAAACCTAATTGCTGAGGATATACTCAAATGAACTTGAATAGGGGTGATGACGCGTTACCTGTATCATGATTCATTCGCTGTTGTTGTGGGATTTTTTGAATCTCAATACTTTCGATGATATCTAGCTTCCGTATGTCGCTTACCTGACTTATGACCTTCAAATTGTCCGTCTTGATCATATGTCCTGATTCGACAATGTGTTGCGCAACTGCCGATCGTATGTCGTTATTCCCTCTTCGCTTTTTAATAGCATTTTCCGCCTCGCTCAGATGTTCTTTGCACCGTGTAGTTGCTGGACGTCTTGTTTGTCCGATGTAGACCATGTTGTATTCGGGACAGTTGATCTGGTACACTCCACTTTGTTCGTTGACTTTGCGAGGATCCTTGACCGACCTGAGAAGGCTTCCTAATTTTAGTTTCCTGCTAGAGTATAGTCAGTATAGTCAGAAAAAAGGAAAATCAACTCAAACGTAACGGATTAACGACACTTGGTATACAAAACAAACACATGGATACCATCAAACGCGCACCAGTGAGACACACTAACGTAACGACAAAAATGAAAAAGATATTGAAATCTGTAAACATCGAAATGGTACCATCTAGCAGGAAACTAAAATTAGGAAGCCTTCTCAGGTCGGTCAAGAATCCTCGCAAAGTCAACGAACAAAGAGGAGTGTACCAGATCAACTGTCCCGAATGCAACATGGTCTACATCGGACAAACAAGACGTCCAGCAACTACACGGTGCAAAGATCATCTGAGCGAGGCGGAAAATGCTATTAAAAAGCGAAGAGGGAATAACGACATACGATCGGCAGTCGCGCAACACATTGTCGAATCAGGACATATGATCAAGACGGACAATTTGAAGGACATAAGTCAGGTAAGCGACATACGGAAGCTAGATATCATCGAAAGTATTGAGATTCAAAAAATCCCACAACAACAGCGAATGAATCATGATACAGGTAACGCGTCATCACCCCTATTCAAGTTCATTTGAGTATATCCTCAGCAATTAGGTTTTTTTATGACTGTCTTTTGTAATTACTATTTAATTGGTTTTCTCGTTCATTGAATATTGTTTGTATATAAGGTTGATGTTTTAGATAAATAAGTCAGTTGGTACTGAAGAAGGAACACGATTGTTTCCGAAATGTACATTTACCTTTTTATTAAATAAATTCTGTGGTTTAAGGTAAAATCGATTTTATTTTAACTTTTGAAATTAACTATTCGAGCTATTTAAACCTTTGTGTGGTTACCACTGTGAACTGTGTAAACAGCAAATGCGAGAAGGGCGAAACCGGTATTTATATGTTTACAACAATTTATGATCCGCCGACTTTCAATATGTAATCCATACGCGTGCAACTCAATTTAATTAGCAAAATATTTGCGCCTCGATAAAAGGTCTCTAAAAACGAACGTGACCAGATTTTTTTTATGTCAATAAATACCCATGTGGTACTACGAAAATTGCAGAAAGAAGTTTAGTAGTGCAAGCCAAATTCTTGTTCGAAACTTTACGCTACATACGAGAAATTTACCTTTCCGGCTGGTGCTGCCAACGGGGATTTTTTTTCTGTTTGGCCGGTATCTGCACCGCTGAGGTTTTGCAACATGGAACTCACATAATCCCGCGCAAATAAGACGTCATCCCTTCTTCCCTTTGACACGTGTTAAATCGCGGTTCAGTGGCAGCGAGTATTTAAAAGGTCGCTCCTAAACCGTCGACGTCACTCTAGCGGCGAGTTCAAATGAAACTCCGCGCTTGACGAAGTTGGAAAGTATGGCACTACGGTGTACTTGTGTTTGCTTTGGAAGAAATTTAATTCTTGCATCTTGATATTAGGAGCATTTTCGATATGATGCTGGATGACCAAAAATACCTAAGCCAACGAAGTATAATTTTTTTTTTTAGCTCCGTTTGAGCCAATTTTCACTCACCAGGAGCATGAGCGTCTTTGTATTTTACACACCGATAGTGCATGGTGCAGTTGGCGGCCGAATGGCCAAATCATTGACATTGGAGGCGTTCCCATTTCACCAATCCGAAATTAAAGTACCTTGCTTTTTGGGGTATAGATGAAGTGTGGAACCTCGCCAGGATTCAGCGCATCTTTGGCTGACTTGAAATAAACCCGTGATTTCGTTCTGATAGGTAACTTTTATCATTAACTCTTTTGATCCTAAAATTGGCTAGGTTTTTTTCGGCTGCCAATAGCCAAATCATATCTTTTCCACTTTGTCCGAACACGTTGATTAGCGGAACTTTTTCTGCCTTTTCGGAAACTATTTCAGAAGAACCAGTAGAAATGCGGGCTGGTTTCTTCTCTTTATTTTTATTTGTTAAATATTGAATAGAATTTAAATCATTATCTTGATTAAAATTACCTTTTATGTTTTCTTCAATTTGCATTTCTTCGGTGAATCCCTCCAGCGTTGCAAAACAGTTTTGACTCTCGTTGGTGCCACCAGTACTTAGAACTTCTTCTGGACTTGCTTGCTTTGCACTTTTCTTTACCTTTGTTGCCTGTTGTAATTGGTTTTGCGGCTGCGTCTTTTGAGACTTCATCTCTTTCTTGAATAGATCTTTTAGGGACTATATTTTTAGCCTTAGTTTATCATTTTATTTTTCAATTTGGTCATTTGTTGATTGTTCGCTATTATTTGTAGTTTGCATACGCCACCTGCGGAGTTTTCTTCGTTATGTTTTCGCTTGGTGATTATTGCCAGCTTCGTATTCGTCGTTTCCTCAGGTTGCCCCAGCGGTGGGAAGTCGTCGGGGTCCTCCATACCAGCAGTTCTGAAGTTTTTTGGTTTCTTTGCTTTTCTTTATTAATCGAAGTAAAATAATATCGATAGAAATTTTCTGCGTCGATTACTTCGACAATGTAAGCTTTTCCATATTAAAATCAACTTCAGACTTACGTTTTAATTTTTGAAAACTTTTGACAGGAGCAATTTAAAAGACGTCTATATGCACAGATTGTTACAATCTCTCGTCTTCACTGTACCATCAAAATCAAAGTCAAAGTCAAAAGCGCTTTATTTAATACTAATCGTTATAAATTTTTAAAAGAACATAAAGCAAATTCCAAACAATAAAACTATAAAAAACTTAATGGCCCGAATGACTCTCTAAATTTATACGTTATCAGTTAAACACATTTAATGAAAAAAATACACTTGCAAATTTAAATTAACTAAGATTATTTCATATTTTTTGATTCAATTGGAAAAAGTAGAAAAAACCAACCAGCATTATTCAAAAATTACTTATATTACTAACACAACAATGAACTTATATCTTATACCTAATATGTTACCCCCTATTTCTAAATAAGTTCAATCAAAAAAAAAAACAAAAAAAACGTTACCTTATATTGAAACCTATACCTAAATTATAATACAAATAAACAACAACACTAGATGTAGCAATAATGAGATGAATCTAAAAAACTAAGTAACGAGAAAAAGCACAAAAACAGAAAATAAACACGAATAATTTAGACATTGTCATTCAGCCACCAATACCTAGATTGCTCCACCTCAGCTCGACCAGCCTCAACGAATCTAGCAAATGAGTATCTCCATTGGAATTGTTGATCTCGTGAACTCAGATTCGGAGGATATTTTATCTTCTTATCGGTGGCCCGTCGGTATATGTGATATATGATTGGGACGCCGTCAGAATCAAAAATATATCGATTCATGTCCAAATACACGAATGCTTCTGGAGGAACGAAGCCAGTAGTGAGGCAAGTCACAATATACCCGTCTGTAGGGTGGAACGGCTGTGAAATCCAAGGGTTCTCACTCACAGTCACAGATCTTGCGATATGATTCCGAAGAAGTTTCAATATGAAGATATCGACTCTTGTCACTTGAGCGGTTTGATAAATTTTTCTATTCGATATATAGTGCTTCCAATCCGTCTCAGGCTTTCTATACAAACCAGTACATGCACGAAGACATTTCGTTTCGAAAACTCTTAATCTTTCCATTGTACTATCACTCTGGTTGTACCAGATCTGGCATCCGTATGTCAAAACTGGCCTAACCAGGGTCTTGTAACAAATAACTTTGACTTTTTGATCAATGTATCTGGAATGAAAGAGTCGCGGAAGGTCCATGACTACGTTTAGTGCCTTACTGAGCATGATTTTGACATGTTCAGTGTAGTACAGATACTGATCAAGATGAACACCGAGGTATCGAACACAGGATTTATGTGGAACCCGTTCTGAACTACCCTCACCAGCCATGATGTGGAAATCCTTCCAATTACGTTTCAGGTCTTGACTGGCCCCCTGCAGCGTTGTCCGAAACAAGATTGTTTCGCACTTCTGCGCATTGATTTTCATTCGCCAATTGTCGGTGTAGAGCTGCACATCATTGAACATTTTTTGAAGATTGCTCTGAACAATTGTAGCTTTTCGGTCTGCCGTATAGATGATCAGATCATCAGCAAACGCTACCAATGATCGCGTTGGCGAGACATTAAAATCAAAGCTGTTCAATAGCTTGCGAATGAATATTGAGAAAAGCAGGGGCGCAGTAACTGTTCCCTGCTGTAGACCATTCAAGACCTTGAATTCGCGCATTGTTGTCAGATTTCCATCAGTTACAACAAATGATTTCCCGTATAACATGTTACACATCATGGCGATAAGGTGTCTGGGGAACCTGTCCTGGAGAAGTTTGAAAACTAGTCCATCTAACCACACCGTATCGAAGGCTTTCTCCATATCAATGAGACATGCTCCAAAACATTCTTTGTTGTTTAGTTTCCAGCAGATGTCTGAGGTTACTTTCGTTATTGCATGTATGGTCGAATGACTGGCATGAAAACCAAATTGGCAATTCGGCATCAACTCATATTTCTCAATGTGCGCATTTAATGCTCTGTTGAGTATCACTTCAAACACCTTGCTGATGTTAGGCAGCAAGCTGATTGGGCGATAGCTTTTAGGGCATGAAGATTATTTTCCTTTCTTCAAGATCGGAAATACGTTAGCCTTTTTCCACTTATTTGGGAAATATGAATTGTTCAACATGTTGTTGAACAATATGCAATAATTCCTAATAGCAACCTCAGGCAAATGTCGGAGAACTATATTTGAAATACCGTCAGTACCACATGATTTTTTGTTGTTTATTCTGCGAAATATGAAACACAAGTCTTCATAGCTGACAAAATAATCAATAAGATTCAAGCTCGGTATGAGGTCAGATGTGAATGTTTCATCGAAATGAAGAATTGATTGGCCGTTCAGGCTTGACTTGAACGGAAACTTTTGTTTCAACGACCTCCGAAAATATTTCATTCCTTCTCTCTGGGTTTGGCAGATGAACCAATTCTAAATGTGTTCCAATCAGGGCAAGTTTCTGCAATCCATCACATATAATCCTATTTCCATTTCTATCCGGAGTCGTACTATCAATTTCGATACCAGCTCTATCGAGAAGATTTATCTCATCACTAGTTACTTCAAGATTCGATACCTTCACTCGAGACTTCCTGCGGAAAAAGCTATTCACTTTCGCGAAAACGCCATCTGGGTCCTGTGGGCTAATACCCCTCAGTTTTTCCGCCCATTGATTGCTGACCTCACTCCTGAAGTATGAACGGATTAAGTTCCGGACATTCTTCAGGTGTAATTTCAACAAAGCCAACGAGGGATGGTTGTAGTCCAAAAATCGTCGATAAATATTGTTGACGCGGGTGAGAAGAAGGCTTTTCAATCTTTTCAACCTTGCGATGGTTGGTGTTTCATATCCTTCCATATTGTTTCGATGTTTAATCTTGGGAACTACTTTCTCAATCGTTTCTAACGTCAGCTTCTCTAACTTCGACAAATAGACATCTATTTCATCGTTAGTTAGATTCCTGTCATTAGGAACCATTGAGCAAGCGTTGCCATCATCAGAAGGAGGACATTGCTTCTGGTATTCCCGATTAAACTTCTTTTGAAACTTTCCCCAGTCTGTTTTTTTGAAATTCAACCGATGGTTTTCATGTTGAACTGGAATGAGGAAGAAATCATCCCTTCGATGATTGATTTCCATTACGATTGCGTTATGGTCGCTATCGTAAGGAAGCACCTGCAGTTTCCGTTGAGGACTATTTAAGCTGAATTCAAGTCTTGCGTCAGCAATGCAGAGGTCCAAATATGAATTTGTCCTAGGGTATGTTGGGAACTCCGACCCATATAGGTTGCACCTGTATTCAATTTGGTTCTCTGTTATCCATGTTCACTGTACCATCTGGGTTCTTACACTGCGAGGATATTGATTCTTTTTTTCATCCAGAAGTTGCCGCAGTGCACATGGTCCATTCAATGATATAACATTCTAAATTCTAAAAGAATCGTCCTCTACACGTTGCGATAGCTGTTGCCATTTATCCAATCTAACCCGAGGCTGTTGTCCTGCTTCCATGTCAAGTAAATAATAAGAGGGGCGTTGTCAGACTTAGCCGGTTTTTTTGGTTCACGAGGGATATTTTATTTCCCACATACCCGCTGGCTAGCCAGCTAAGGCACCCTCTTTCCATCGCCAGAGGATGCACCCATGGGGGATCAAAAGCCCCACATGGATAAAATATGTACTAATTTTAATTAAATTGAATATGATATTGTTTTTAGATCAAATTTTTTTCATTAATAATGCATAAATTTAGAAAGGAGTTTAGTTTTAGTATTTTTATTGGTTGGAATTCGCTTTATATTCTTTGAAATGTCTATGTCTTTACTAAATTTATATGATGAAATTAATAAAGCGCATTTGAAATTAAAACTTTGTTATGTCAACATATTTTTCTCCACATTTTTTCAAACAGACAATTGCTAACAGTATTTATTTTTCAACATATAATCTACTGAGATGGTTTTCAATTTTCTAACTTCAAAGAGTTGCTTACAACCGCTTGCGAATCACAAAGCTTCGTGTCATTTGAATTTCATAAACGCAAAAAACCTTATGAAAATTTATATCCCTCTATTTATTCATCTACGAGTATCAATCCATCTTGCAGATGCATAAGAATGGGACACTAATTTTACTTGAACTTATTTTGCGAAAATACCAAATTCGCTGAATGTTTCTATTTTAAAAATATTCTATTTTCTATCATGAGCAATAAGCGATTCCTTTTGTCCTATAAAATATTCTATGTAAAGTCAAATTTTACCTAGGCTATTGCAGCAATCGTAATATGAACACAGCACACTACAATTTTATCATAAAGTTTATATCTTTCAAATTGGCTTAACATTAGAAGTAACAAATAATTCCAAAACGTTTTATTTCATTTTGTTAACATTTATAAAAGTTCTTTAGCGACGATAACGTTCATATCCAAAAGAACTTGTTAACTTTCCATTCAATTCTGCAGCAGCTTTTCGGAACTTGCAAAGAAAATGCAAGCAAATGATTCACGCACTATTCCTTCGCCATGAAAATAAGGGATGAAAATCAAGGATTCCATCTAGCGTCACTTGCCTGAAGTTGAATCAGGATGTGGTTTGAACCAAAGATGCTGTTAGCATGGACCAAAAGCTTTCCCAGAGAAAGCTTAAGGATAAAAGAAAAGCGATATGAATTCTTATTGAGTGAATATGAATAAAATGTTTCATATTGCTGATGATTTCATAGGAGTAAATATAAGGCTAGTTTTCTAGGATCCATCGTTGAGTTTTTAGAAACACTAGAGTTGAAGTTTGAATGTTTCAAGGCCAGTGTTCATTAGCTTCACAGCATTTTTATCAGCCTGGTTATTCGTAAAGCCTTATGGTAATTTTCACGATGATATTCTAATAAAATTTCTCGTTTGAGACAGTATCTTAGCTTAGCTACTTTTGCTAAGCGACTTAGTAACAGGAATATGAGATAAATAAACACATTCGTCTAAAGGATATACTCGTATTTAATGAAATTTCATTAAGTAACGTCAAAATTTTTTTCGTACGTGTAAGTCTGCGGGAACGAACGTAAGTACAAAGAATAATAGCAAAGGTGGCTCTATTTGAAGTTAAAATATGTTTGATAGAATATTAAATTAAAATAAACATACAATATTTATCTTTTATTTTGGTAGTTATACGTTGAGCGATGAATAAACTAGTCTTGTTATATCATCATCACTTACATATAAGGCTGTTATCATTGTAGTTTGGAGTAAGTAAGTAAACTTTATTTAGACTTTTTATAACTTGACATTACAGAGTATACTTAATCACTATGTGACATTTTACGGTATATGGATGTCAAATAAATTTTGACGGTTAGAATATATGTCTACTTATATTACATCAGTGTTTTTAGATATATAGACTTTGCCATTTGCTCTTATGGCTTGCAACTTGAATGGTTTCTAAAATAAACACGTTAAAACTTAATGCCAATCTAATTCTAATATAAATTAAATCTATTCCTACATCTAACTTCAAACTATAAGCTCTTTAGTACAGCACTCGAATTTACATTTAGATTTATCTTGTGTTTTTATTTTATTACACTTATGAACTAACTAAATTTACAAATATTTTGTTTAACCACGGTATGTTTTTGGTTTATTGGTAGTTACGGAATTAATGGGATCGTGGTGATATTGTTCAAGGATTTTAAAGGGACATAGGTAGTAGGGATTATTTGCAGTGGTAGGTTCGAAAAGTGCGCGAATACATCGAAGAGGGTGTTCCCGCCACTTCTCTAGGCATTTTTTAGTCATTGCTAACATGTAGTCGAGAATTCGTTCTATCTCCGTATCTTTGTAAAGGATAGAGTTCCTGTAGTACTTCTTAAAAGGCCGTCTGTATTTGGACGTGCATTTTCTAAGGATCTTCCTCTCGAAGATTTGGATTTCTTCGGCAGCAGTAGGCGATATTGCCGGAAACGTGTAGTCATCGAGCAGTTACTCTATCAAACTGCCCTAAAACTTTCCTATCCCCTTCATCCCTACACCATGGTGATCAAGAAAATTGAAATTCATACTAGAAAAAGTGGAAGCCAGTTCAATTAAACGCATATTGCTATAGGCGGTGACAAGTAGACATTAATGATTATGCAGTTTAGAATTTTTTAAATATCTAATGTCTTCTTTGAAATAATCAATAACTAACAAACACCTTGCATATCAATTTCGTTTCAAATCAACGTGATATTACAAAAAAAAACTGCGATATATTATTACGCATTATTCATTATTGTATCTTCACGTTGAAAATGAATTCAAATTTATCAACAAACTGCTCAAACACCTTCTCCCTCTTCTCGCCTACCACTTTCCAAACAAAAACTTTGCGCAAATCCAAAACAAGTAAACGAGTATTCAATTCTTAACCACATTATATCAACATCAAGGGATCTGCCTTTGAAAATCAAATCTACATTACTACAAATTACATCCAAAGTGGGAGAAAGCATTACTAGGTGCAAATCTTACTTGTTTGGGATTCAATTGCATGGCAACGTCTCCACTCAAATCCAAAACAGCAACAACAAATCCTAGAGCAGCAGCAATTCGAAGTAAATCACATAGGCGAGAGAGGAACGAGTTCTGTTACTGATCGAGACAAAGGGTAGTCGGCTTGAGACTGTGGGACCGCGTAGACGCTGCGAGTAAAGAGGATTTGACGAAAAATCTGGAAAAAAAACCGCAAGCACGGCGGACGGGTTGTGAGCGTAAGTTCATGAATAATAGTTCTGTTCGTGCGTGAACAGCGTGAAAAATAAATATCACCTCGAGAGTGACGGATTCGTGACGGAATCTACGTCGGGAGGATCGCGCAGTGCAAGATTAAAAACCACCGGTTCTGCGTTATTCGAGCTTGAAGTTGTCTCCAACCCAACGATCACCCGTCAGCATTCCGCTGCTCGAAAAAACGGGAAAAGACAGCACATGGCATCCCACGATTGTGTTTTTTTTTTGTGATTGTGTTAATCGAGTCATCCAATACGCAAACCCGCGACTACCCAACATATGTGTACCGTCTATGGAACGCTGCTGCGCTAAAATCAAACCCATCCGATTAAGTGCAAACTGCCATCGAGGCCCAGAAATCAACATGGCACGCACTTTTAAGGAGTCGCCATTCACCTCCCAATCATGAGTGTGTGATTCCGTATAGAAGTCGTCCTCAGTTTTAGTAGCGGGTGGGCATATACGTCGTGTTCTTGGTTGTTCAAGAGTATTCGGTACCTGCAATTGTTTAGTGCGATCACATAAATTAAATTGTTGTGAAAAGGAGAACCTTGAGCTGCCCCACCAACTAACTTGATGCTGTCTCCACCTGGCCCCATACATAATCGTATCCGATGTATCATTTCAACGTAAACAACTTTTGTATGGTTGGCTTTTAATCTAGAGCTAAGAGTGAGCTTGAAAAATATTGCTTATGGCTATATTCCGGCACGTTGGAAACGAAACGGACAACTTAACAATTGAGCAAATTATGTTCGCAACATGTATCTGACCAAGATTTCTCGTCAGCAGTCAATCCTGCTTGAATTGGAAGCACCACTAATTCTATGCGGTGATATAAATGAAAAGTATACGGATTTGTTGCGAGTATTCGAATACCTCGGATTTCCACCAGCAGCCAATTATTTAATTTTGGGTGATTGTGTTGATAGAGGAAAACAACCGCTTGAAAAAATTTGTTTGTTGCTTGCCTACAAAATCAAATCCCCGGAAAGTTTCTTTTACCATGTGGTAATCACGAATGTGCCGGTATTGATAGAATTTATGAATTCTAGGATAAGTGCTGGTTTAGTTTACCAGCGAAATAGGCGACAGTCGACTTTATATGAATTTGCTCGGGAAAAGTACCGAACAATAAACAACAATTTTAATAGAATTACACGCGCGAATCAGTTGCAAGTGAATGTGAATGGTAGTTTAGTGAGCCGCAAGTGAAATACGAATAGAAGTTGTGTGGTAGATAAAGAATTAATAGTGAAATTCGGAAAACTTCAGCCGCGTCATGTTGGTTGAGGGAGAAATTTCTTAGACGCCTTTCGCAGCCCTCCACCCCGCAGCGGAATGGAATAGTCCGTGGTGAATTAAGCAATAAGGCAAGTGAGTGAGGCAGCTGAGACCGCGGGATCGAACACTTTCCAACTTTCATTGAATTTACGGGCCTTCTTTTGACCACCTCCGCTCGTCCTATCGTCGGCTTTAGTGTAATTTTTTCTATCTGTGGACAATTAAATCAACTAGAATAAATCTCTTTGGCGCAAGCATTTAGAGTAGTGGTCCACTTCAATGTCGTGTAACTCGAGACAATTGCAAGGGATATGTATTTGTCTCATTTACTTTCGCTGCATGAACTTGTAATCGATCAATTCCTTGACCGATTTCGATATTGCGTTTGGATATCTAGATCTGTGTGCGTTATCAGGAACTCCAAGTCATCCGCGGCCAAGCATTGGGCTGTGATTTCTCGCTCGTAGAATGAGGGAATGTAGCCACGTAGTTAATTCGAGTTGAGCATTGTTTGCTAATCAAGTGGATACCGACGAAGTACGCAATTGTTATCCAAGATTACGTCTATAGACGGGACACTTGCAAATATAATTTTTTTCGGCATTTCTGATAATGAAGAATGAGTATCTTCGACGTTGCGCTTTCAACTAGTTTATTGACTTCTGATAGAAGCAAAGAGACCTGATGACATTGACTTGAAGTTGAGCAAAAGGAACGTGTACACGGGCCTGAAGCGCGCATTTCACCAATCAACATCTCTTAGCGATTTTAATTAGAGAAAAAAAATATAACGAAACATTTCCAGGACTTACACCCCCTGGTTCGTCAACGAGTGCTCGTCGTCGGACAAGGTTGGGTAAGTAACCCTTTAATTTCCTATTTCTTTTACAATAATTTGATTAAATATTTGTTCGATGAAATACATATATTGTATATATATTGGCATTATAACAAAGAAAAAGGAAAACATAATGGCGGTTGTAGCTACAAATAATTTATTTATATTTCATGATAAATTTTATTAACTTCCCTTCTCAATAACACATCCAAATCTGTTTAATTACAACTCGGTCCTTTTGTTAAGTTTCCAAGAATTGATTTGACCGAAAGATAAAGAATTGTTTATAAAGATATAACTAATGAATGCAATGGATTATTAAACTTACCCCTCGGTCTTTCCATTCTTCCCCTCTGACCGGGTATAGGATTCGGTACGGTGGAAGGCTCTCACCACCAAACATGAGCCAGCCATGGGGCACATTATAACCTTCTTTTGTTTCAGGAGCTCTTGCGGGTTGAGTGGCCTCGAGCAAGGTGCCTTTTTATGGCATCAGGTTATGTGATCCGATTGCATAACTCTATGACATAAATCATTCAGTTTGGGTAGTATGAGTTTTCCACTCAGAAGGGAAATACTTGGCCACTGCAACGTATATGGATCTTGATCTGGTTGGGCGGGTGCAAGGGGGCACCATCACATTGTCCCACTCTTATTTGTGGGCCATGAGCATTGTTGGGTAACGACGAGGTTACCCTAAGTCCGTCCGTTTTCACTTGTTCAACTTGTTCTCTGAACAAGTCATTTCACCTTTTTGTAATTACCTACAATTTTTTGACTTCGGTCGCCTTCCCTTTGAGACCCAAGAATTCGTGAATGCAAAATTCTTTTGTAGTGGATCCTTGTGCTGGGGGAACGAACTTGCGCCACGACACCACAATGCTAGCCTGCTAGCGTATTCACGCGTCCCCAGACAAGGGCATCTAGGTGGATATCAACATCTTCCTCCGCCGAAGCAGCAGTTCAGTACAGTAATGATCGGCTTAATAAGAGTTTTGTACATTAAGACCTTAACTTTTGGGCTGACTGATTTTGAAGGAAAGAGAGGCGAAATAATTATGGACCCTGTTTTCGCTTTTCCTTGCGTATCTATTCACCTTAAGTCGATTGTTAAATGGATTCCAAGGTATTGAATATTTTCCTTGAGAGGAATGATTTCACCAGCAATATGTGCTTGCACATTCCCACTTTAAGACATGGCAAGACGGTGCCCTCTCCTGCTGGCATTTCTAAAGCAGATCAGCTCCGATTCACTGGCATTTATTTCGAGCTCCCAATCTTTTAGATATTGAAAAATGTTGTGGACGGGGCGCTGCAGCTTTATTTGGACCATCTCTGGGAGACTATGGATTACAGTGAGGAGGATATCATCTGCATACATTGCTATATCGATAGTCGAGCAGTTTGGGCGTGGGATATTATGAAGAAAAAAGTTGAACAGGGCAAGAACGAGGATGGAGCCTTGTGGGACTTCCAATTTGATAGGGATAGGATTTGAAATGAGGTTCCCCAGTTTAATTTGGGATGTCTTATCCAAAAGTAAGTTTTATAGGATTGTGAGGATTGCGACCGCACAAGATGCCATTTTCAAATTGTACTTAAGACCGTTGATCCAAGCTGAGTCGAACACTTTTTTCAGGTCTAGAGCACAAGCCACTGTCCACTCTTTCCGCCGAAGGTTGCGGGTGACTCTAATATGCAATAGCATTATTGCTTGCTCCGTAGATCATTCGCGTTCAAGTCCAAACTGAAAATCGGGGATCAGGAGACTAGAAAATCGTTCAGGTTTCACAAAATAACCTTTTCAAGGGTTTTACCCATGTTAGGTAAAAGGAAATTAGTCAAAAATTATTAAAGTTACCTTCGCAGCCTGGTTTTTGTATAGGGATTAGTTTACTAACTTTCCAAGGTTTGTGAAAATATCCATTATTAAGACAATTATTGTACAGGGTTATCCATTTTGTGTTAGGAAAGTATAAGCCTGTTATTTGACATTTGTCAGAATTTAATGTCATCTAAAGCGTGTTTTTTTTTCAGTTGAAGGTTTGCCGTTTAGAAATATGGATTTTTTAGCAGTCAAAGTATGCGTTGAAATTATAAAATTTTATTATAAAAATGGTGATTCTGCTGTATCAACATTCAGGGCTTTACGAGCCGATTACGGTCAACATAATCGACCTACACAGCAAACAATTTCGAACACAGTGAGAAACTTTGCAGGGACTGGATCGGTTATTGATATTGCAAGGCCTGTGCATCATCACAACATTCGTTCTGCTGGAAATATCACTGTCGTTGCTCTGCTGAAAATATCGCTAACGTTGCGTGTGGAGGAAGACCCGAATTTGTCGATTCCTCGACGTACTCAACATTTGGGCTTGTCTCACGGCTCATTGTAGCGGATTTTGCATTTGGATTTGCATTACCATCCGTACAAAATCCAAACAAGTCAAGAACTTAATCCTCAAGACCATACACAACGCAGAATGTATGCGAATTGGGTGATTGAACAACAAGCCATTGATAACGATTTTTCGAACAAAATTTTCTTCAGTGATGAGACTCATTTTTCGCTCAGTGGTTACGTAAATAAACAGAATTGCCGCATATGGGGCCCTCAAAGTCCTCAGGTGGTCGCAGAAATGCCTTTGCATCCGAAAAAAGTGACCGTTCGGTGTGCATTATGGTCTGGTGGTGTTATTGGCCCGTATTTTTTTGTAAACGATCAAGGAAGAGCCCTTACAGTCAATTCTGACCCCTATGGACTGATGTTAACCGATTATTTTTGGAGAGAAGTTGAAGATTATGATCTGAAAAACATGTGGTTCTAACAGGACGGAGCCACAAGCCACACAACACAGGCTAATCGAGCACTTTTGCAAGAGAAATTTCCAGGACGCGTAATTTCGAGATTGAGTGATGTCAATCGGCTCGCAAGATCCTACGACCTAACACCATTGGATTTCTTTTTATGGGGCTATGCGAAAGATCGTGTTTACGCGATCAATCCTCAAAATCTTGAGCAATTAAAAACCAATATTCGTGAAGTTATGGCCGAGATATTGCCGGAAATGTCCGAAAAGTCATTGAAAATTACCTCAAACGGATTGAAGCCTGTAAGAGGTCCCGTGGAGGACATTTGAATGATGTTGTATTTCACATATAATCGCAAAGTTTAGACTTTATACTGAATAAAAAATTTTGTTTCCATCTGGATATTTTATGTGTTTTCTTTAGTTTAACTTTCCCAAGCGTAAAATGGATAACCCTATATTATATCGTCAAGAAGGAGGAGGTGGTCATTCTGCACTTTTTGAGTATTCTTTTCGGGATACCATCAAGATAGTGAAAAAGCTTGCTATTTAAGGCATTTAAGGAATCTTCTACTTTTGTATTCGAGGTGAACAATCCGGCAAAGACTGGATGTTGTGGAGAGGATAACTGGAGAATATAGTTAAATAAGATCATTCGTACCCTTCCGTCTTTAATGGAACGTCTGCTTTAACGTTGTTCTTCAAAGCTGTGCTTGATAACTCGCGGCGACAATATAACATAGTTGTTTGAAGTATTCCTCACATGCAACGATCTTGTCAGATTGTGCAGGGAAGACTTCGTTCCCTCGCTTTATAGCGTCTTTCTCAATGTTGAGTTTGGAATTTTTACGGCCTGTGAGTTGATTAATAGTTTTGAAAACATTTGAAGATGGTCGGAGTGATATCAGTCTGCTTTTATAGAAGTTGTTGACATCTGATCTGATGCATTTTTGGATTTCACGGAAAATGTTCGTTATTTGCGTTTTAAGTTCCAAATACTCCTTATTGAACCAGTTAAAGCTTCGATGATAAATACCCTTAAGCCGTTGGAGTATATGCTTCCGAGTTTTATGAATTGGAGAGTCTCCTGAGCTAGACATCAATAAAGCGGACTGCGTGGTTTCTGGAAGGGGGCATGCTAGTGTAGACACTCTATAATAGCAGGTATTAGTGCTGATATATAAGAGTCTATTTCTGCGTTCGAGAGAATGATATTTTCCGGTGGGAGATTCAGAAGGAGATCTTTGAGGTCTTTTCTGAAGCTTGGCCAGTTTATGGAATTAAACGGTCTATAGTGAGGTGGGCAAGTAGGAACTGGTATGTGTAATCTAGGGGTTATGTTGAGATGGAGGCCATGATGGTCCGATAACGAAGTAAATGCGGAGCAAATAAAGGGAATTGTGGGACCGTTGGCGTCAGAGGATATTGTGAAGTTATTTAAAAATGAATTCCCTCTGGAAAATGTTGGGACCCCTGCATTTGCTATAGGAACTGAGAGCAGGGTGTCCGCATGGAGCCATTCGAATAGGTAGTTCCCACTGGTATTCCTTCTGGAGTCCCCCCAGTGGTCATGTCTGGCATTAAGGTCTCCTCCTAGTATAAATGTGTCGTGGGATGAGGCTGTTGCGAGGATTTGGTTTAGTGTAAATGGGATCTTGGGACGTAGATTGCACGGGAGGTATAGCGAGCCAATAAGAATTTTGGCTGCGTTTCCATTGGGCCGCTTGGTGTTGAGAGTTGCTAGCGTAGATGAGAAATTATTTTGTTCAAAAGGGATTTGATGGATATCTAACCGAAACAGTATCGCAGTACCGCTGCCACTGTCATTACGAAGCATATGATAGTTCTCCAAACGGACCTTGCGTTGATGGTTAAGAGCTGTCTCATTCAGAAGGAGTATATGTAGATGGGAGGATTTGACCAAATCAGTAATTTAGAGCCTCTTATCATGTGAGATTAGGGAGTTTATATTTAGGGATAGAATGGTTAGCCTATTTGCAACCATAAAGGTTGAAATGGAAATTGAGGAGCACCATTGGCTTCTCTTGGTCAGGAGTAGCGTCAAAGTATGGGAGGAAAGCCCTGACCTTGGATAGGAGTTCACTGGGAGAGACTCCCAGCCACTCCACGGTTGACTATTGTGGGCATTTGATGGGATTAGGAGTCGGTGAAAGAAAAGTTTGGGGCAGAGTGGAAAGAGGGGCAAAGTGGTGTGGGGTCGTCGGGGTTTGGTGTAGTATTTGGATAGCTGGGGAGCGGTAAGAATATGATCTGAGGCGCAATTCGTTTGGCTTTGTTTTCGATTGCCCTGTCCAACAATCTTTTCCGTGCCAGAGAGCCGGAAAAATTGGCTGGATGCCCATGTGTCTTCCACATAGTGCAGAATGGAGGGGTTCCGGCTTGTCTATATTTTTTCTGGGGCAACTTTTTGAAGTATGCTCCTTCACACATGCTACACATCTCATGTTAAATCCACAATTGGTGGATATGTGCCCAAATCTTTGACACCTATAACATTGAATCAAATCGCTCCTTTTGGGTCGTTTCCATACGGCTCTTTGATTAAAAATGTAGCGCAGCTTAATTATTTCATTCATTCATATCCCACTGTGGTCCTAAATGAATCCATTTTGATTTTATTTGCTCTCGACCATGCAGTGGTAAGTGTGCTAACAGACTTGTTGCCTTAATTTGGAATTTGGCTGGCTATGTACTCTCGAACAGCCTCAGCTCCAAATTGTGAACTAATACCTCTTAGTATCACTACACATTTTTTCTTGTCTTTGGGGTGAACAAATGCCCCACTGCTTCCGTATTTTTAAGTATGTTCATGATGTAGTGGTGGGCCTCGAGCCTGTCTACTGTGGCTTTAAATCGGAAATTCAACAACTTTGTAATTCGGTACTCTAGTCGAGTACTATCTGAAAGGGTGTACCTATCCATAACCAACTATGATAAATTCTGCTAGCCTACCATCTATGAGAATTTCAGATTTAGAAGTTGTTTTACCGCCTATTCAGCTTTTTATCTCCAGGCTTTCCTACAAAACATCAAAAGAGGATGTAAGTAACTACATTCTCGGAAAATCAGGATTTACTCCTCCTATATTTGCTGTTACAAAGCTAACCAAAGATAAGTTACCGAACAAAATCATTGCATCTTTTAAAATTTCTGTTCCTGCTGATCTTCGCTTGATACTTGATCCAGACTTCTGGCCGAAAGGAACATTAGTCAAAAAGTTTTTTCCGAAGCAACGCCCTAAATCAAATCTCCGTCACTCCCAACCAAACCAACTCTAGTGATTCTTCTCTAAAAATTTATTATCAAAATGTAAGAGGGCTTAGAACCAAGTTGCAGAATTTCCTAATTTCCAGTACATTAGCTAATGACGACATTATATGTATAAGTGAAACATGGCTGAATGATACTATTCTTAAAAAGGACTTATCTACCTTTCATAATATTTTTCGATACGATCGAACAATTGATTCATCTGGGAAATCAATCAGTGGTGGTGTACTTGTGGGTGTCACAAAGTCCCTTGGTTGTCTTTCTTGTACAGATTTCATTCCAACTTCTCCTGTTGAATGTGTACTTGTTAGGGTAACTATTTTATCCAATATTCATCTTTTGGTGTCGTCAATTTATGTGCCTTTTCAGTCTTCTCTTTCCACTTACATTAAATTTCTCGACGAACTTTCTATCTACATAAACGCTAAATACCCATCAGATATTATTCTTCTATGTGGTGATTTTAATGCTCCTTCTTTATCTTAGAATCGATCTTCTTGCCCATATATCGAGTCATCCAACCGTCTCTCTGAAGTTTTTTCTTCTTTCCTCTCACTTTGTTCACTAAATCATGTAAATAACATCACAAACGTTAATGGTCGCATTCTTGATCTGGTTTTATCAAACTGTTCAAACAATCAGTCTACTATTTTGGACTTGAAACATCCTGAATTTGCTTATGTTGCATCTGATCTCAACCATCCACCATTAAGTATTGATGTTAAACTGTGTAACATGAGGCGTCAGAAGACTGAACAGCCTTCAAGGTATAATTTCCGTAGATCAAACTTTGCAATTATTGCGAGCAATCTCCAATCGACTGATTGGGACTCCTTCTTTGCTAGTGTATCTTGCGATGATGCTGTATCTAAATTCTACATGCATTTGAATACGCTGATTAGCCAACATACACCAATAGTTCACACATTAAAAAGTAATGACGCACCATGGTTGAACGCCCATATTTTGACCCTTCTAAAAAGTAAGGATCGAGCTCATCGAGACTTCAAACGTACTGGGTGTCCTGCAGCTTGTACAGATTATCAAAGACTTCGTACTCTTGCTAAATGTCGCATTAAAGCAGCCATGCGTGATTATTATCTCTCCTTAGAGCAATCTCTGTTGTCTAACCAAACAAAACCTTTTTGGTCTTTCATTCGTTATTTGAACACTTCCTCTCGTATTCCAGATTCAGCCCATTGGAACAGCTTGGAGGTTAATGGGCCTTCTGCTATTTCAGATCTTTTTGCCAAATTTTTCTCTGAATCTTTTAGTTCCTCGTCCTCACCTACAAACTACTTCCCTCCATTCTCTAGTTCGACATTAGCTATTGATTTCGAAACCACTCCCTATGACATTGAGCTACTCATCAGCAAGTTAGATGGAAGCATTGGACCGGGTCCCGATGGCATTCCTCCTCCTCTTTCAATTCTGTTTAATATAAGTTTAGCCAATGGAACTTTCCCTCAAATATGGAAACTTGCACATATTGTTCCAATTCTGAAGAATGGTGACCCTTGTAATATTTCCAACTACAGTCCTATATCCATCCTCTCTTGCTTCTCTAAATTGTTAGAGCACCACGTTCACAATAAATTAACATCATCTCTATCGCAAACTTTTACTGCCGAGCAACATGGATTTCTTCCTAATCGC
The DNA here is from genome assembly GCA_963969285.1 of Odontomyia ornata. Lineage (NCBI taxonomy): Eukaryota > Metazoa > Arthropoda > Insecta > Diptera > Stratiomyidae > Odontomyia > Odontomyia ornata. The sequence goes on along the minus strand of OZ017739.1, from coordinate 58,043,386 downwards.
TCTACTACTACTAATTTACTCGAAGTATCCCATTCGATTTCATGTGCTCTAGATAACCATATGCAAATGGATGTCATTTATACTGATTTTCGCAAAGCATTTGATCGAGTTGATCATTCTGTTTTACTACTAAAGTTGCAGCACTATGGATTTCCTGCTCCGATGTTGGCTTGGATAAATTCTTATCTAACATATCGTTCTTGTTGTGTTCGTGTAATCAGTTCATTATCTTCAACCTTTTACCCTACGTCAGGTGTCTCACAAGGCTCAATCCTTGCCCCTCTCCTATTTATACTTTTCATCAATACTTTACCTGCTGCTTTAAACTCAAAATCCTTCTATTCGCAAATGATTTGAAACTATTTAGGGCTATCGGTCAAGTAGAGGATTGTTCTCAATTGCAGAATGGTTTGTCTATCCTGGAAAATCGGTGTAGCATTAACAATCTTGAACTGAACATATCTAAATGTCATGTTATGTCGTATCCCTTAAACGAGTGCAAATCAAATTTATCTATTCAATTGGAAGCGAATCTCTTTCAACTGTTCTAAAAATTAAGGATCTCGGTATAATTTTTGATCCCAAACTCAAATTTGATATGCACATTTTAAGCATTAAAACCAGAGCTTCTCGAGTCACAGGTTTTGTACTGCAGCATACTTTTATTTTCCAAGATATATTCTCCGCTGTCCAGCTTTATAATACTCTAGTTAGAAGTATTTTAGAGTATAGCTCTCAAGTTTGGTCCCCGCACTTTGAAAGCCTTATTGCTGACATAGAATATGTCCAAAGAAACTTCACCCGCTGTCTTTTTATAAGTACAAGATTCCCTATGTTCCCTATGAAGACCGACTCACTTATTTACACCTTCCTTAATTAAAAGCACGTTGGACTTTCCTTGATGAATGTTTTTTATTTAAACTCCACCACCGCCTGATTGATTGCCCTAACTTGGTAAATCAAATAAATTGGAGCCCCGGCAGGCCTCTGCGCTTCTCCAATCTTCACATCCAATTTGCGCGTACTGAAATCCATTTTCATTCTGCCATGATTCGTTTGCCTCGCTTGCACAATCAATTAGAACTTGGTACTTTCCCTCAATCTTTAATAGCATTTAAGCATTTACTTAGAAACAAACTACATTAATTGTTATAATTAATGATTAATTGCTTAATTATCTTAAATATTTTTGTCTATTTTATCTATATTGTCTTTTCTATTTTTGTAATTGGGCATTTTGCCTGTTAAAATGGATTCGAAATAAATAAATAAATAAATAAATAATGCTTTTAACTACCGTTGCTTTCAGATTTTCAATAAAAATTGGTGGGAACCACACCTTCTTTGCTCGATTGTTAGTCGCGTTTGATTTATTATTTTGGCTATTCTTCGCCAGTGCGCTGAAAGAGTTAGTGCTAGGAGTGGGTGAGATTGGCATAGGCTACGGGGTTTTACGTTTTGCAACTAATTTACCCTTTGCGAATATGAATTTATTTACGTTACAGTTAATTAGGTTAGCAACTTGGTAAAAGCTTGAATTCATTGCTGTTGTATTATCGGCATCCATCATGTCCGAAGCCATTTCCTTGTGGGCGACTTTGCTCTTTGGTTGTTCTGTCATCGTGTTTGCTTGCTCCGCTATCGTGTTTGCTTGCTCCGCAATCGTGTTTGCTTGCTGACAATAACTAGTCCACTTTGCCGCTTTTGAAATACTGGCCCTGTTGTATATGATGGGCACTCGCCCAAGATTAAGTTTCTGCTTTCTTCTGGTCTTCAACTTTCCAACTTTATGTACCTGTATATGATCTTCATTTTCTAAAAAGTTGTTTTTTGTATAATTTCGATATTGAATTCACACGCATGTTGACAGTTTCAACTTCCAAACGTCAATCTCCACTCCAATTGTCCTTGTAGTTTGGAGTAAGTTGGCGTTAGTGTGCGTGAAACACAATATTTTTTACATGAGGCCTGAGATTAATGGATAGAGTAGTGCATTTGAAGCCGACGACAACAGTTTGGCTTTTTTGCTTAGTAACTTTGGCATAGGTACTCTCCCGTCTGTGAATTTATTCGTCAGATGTGAATGGTTTTATCCAAGTTTTCCCCTGCACACAATATACTCGTATATTTTGGAAGGTAGAGCTCACTTTAAATATTTACGTGAATTAGAATCATTCAAGCAGCTACAACTTAAAATTATATTTTCCATCAGAATATTTCTAAGGAATGAAATTATTAAATATTCCCGTTTAAAACCTTGTACACGAAATATAATCCTTAACTCCTACTGAGTCCTAACCTTGAAGTGGAAACTCATTTTCCAGCAAATGAGTTCTCCAAAACTTTGTAAGCCGTGCTATGACAAGGACGAAAGCAAGCCCTGAAGCCAGTCTGGTCGTCATCATTAGAAACACAACTCTTTGTTCGTACTTGACCAAAATCATGTAAACTTCATAGTAAACTCGCCTTCAATCTGATTGAGCATGTCTACAATTTACCCTTAAACCATATGTAGTCATTTGGTGACCCGAAAATGGTCTTATGAGTTCTTGTGAGATTGTTATTCCGACCCAGGAAAGGCTGGCCAAACCTTGCTCCTTATTTTCACATAAAATCGTGAGATATTTGTGGGTTCGTGTTTCACTCTCATATGAACATGAAGAGATTTTATAGTTTGGGAAAGGAAAATGCAAATTATGCCTTGTATGATTTCCATGTAATAAAAACGCTAATGTTTTAAGGTAAATTTGTTGATATACATCTCATGAATGATAAAAACGCTTTGCCAATTTTATAAATTAGCTCCATTAAGAATTACGCGGATCATAAATTAATTAAGTTGCAAGTTTGCATGCACAGACGTCTCGCAGACGACACATTAGTCTCCAATACTCACTTATGCGCGTAACGTAAATCAAATAAATATAATTTATATTAAAATAAATCCTCAGAAGAAAATGCGGACGTAAAATGGACCAAAGCAAATATTCTGTACTATGTTTACAGAATATTCCAAAATGCTTTTGAGTGCGCCTTCAGTCGTCATTCGTTATCTGATGAGAGATTTTGCTACACTTGACTTATTAAACTACTTCACACTTTAATTAATGCGTACTTCTGTTCCTTTCCAACATGACTTCATTGGCAAGGATTATCTGGGAATGATGTTAATCTATCTTTGCTCATTTATCCGTTGAGTAATTATGCATATAAGTTGGCAGTCAGTGTCTAACTTATCTGTCGTACAATAATTATGGTATGATCATGTAATGATTAGTTTACTAAACACTTGGTGTGGGTTTGATATTTATTTATAATCAAGTGAAAGTGTATCTTGGCGTCTTAGAAAACGTTGACCAGGTTAATGGATGAATTAGCCCAGATTAATCTACATAATTGCAGTGGGAACACTAATTAGACGTAGGTTGAAACATCAAAAATTATGTACGGTGTACCAATATACGGCAAACTTTTGGTATTTCATGGAATTGTGAAACGATTAATTAGTGACAATTTTAATTTGTGTGGGTTTACCTAAAGGTTTTCAGAAAATGGTGCAAGGGGAGTAAATTGATGTGTTTTTTAGGTAATTTATCTGTTACGAGATTAGACAAGGTTTAAAATAATTTTCCAGTAATATCCTTGTTCAAAATTTCCCCTAATACAATTAGTTTTTAAGAACTAGTTCAATTTTTAATTTAGAAATTTAGGCATTTTTAGGACTTTTAGTCTTACTACGATAATAGAAATATTTCCTTGTTAGGAGAGACGATTCATTTTACATGTTAGCGGATACTAAAAAGTATGCCTAACCATTTTGAAAGAAACTTGAGACTGAACCCTTAGTTTTGCTGTAACGCATTTTGTCATATCTCTGAGAAGAAACTTTGAAAGAGTAGACAAACGGAAATGTTTCCTAATTAGTAATGTTGGAATTCATTGTTACGCAAATAAATAATCAAAATAAAACACAAAGATTTAAACTATAAGATAATGTTTACTTTTACGGAGAAGGAGTACCTGGTTAAAACCCGAAGAGAACCGGAAGGCCGAAGAAGAGTAGAAGACTAAAGAAGCGCTAAGGGCTAAGCCTAAAGGGCACGCGCAGAAAGCTCAACCATCAAACATCAATTGCAGAAATGCGTCTAGCCTAATCGAAGCAGATCAAGATAAAAGAAGGAAGGAAGAGCCACCTGATGGGTGTGATACGCCAGATCAAGGGTACCAGATGGTGCTGGCAAAAGGAGCGAAGAAAGCCGCATAGAAACTCCTTCAAAAAGTGACGGAAAATAAAGTTGGCCTGATGCAAAACAGGAAAGAAAGAAGCCATAACAAAGTACCCGGCAGGAGGCACTGCTCATAAAACTACAAGATGGTTGATCCTATACAGAAGTGCTGCGGGATATCAGAGCGAATGAAGGGGCCGAAAAAATCAACACTGCCGTGAAAGTAATACGAGCAACGCGGTCGGGCCACATACTGGTCGCATTTGGGGCAGAGGCTGACCATATTGAAGCATTCTGCGATGCAGTAAAGAAAGTCTTCGGCAAAAGCGCAACTGAAGCCTCGCTCAAGCCGATGGCAATGATAGAAATAAGAGACATTGACTGCATCATGGACCCGACCGAGGTAAAAGAGGCCATCAAAATGGGGTTTCTCAGCGGGGGCAGGATCAAAGCGAGGCTCACACCAGAAAACCATAGGGAACAACGCAACATCAACGTCATCATTGACTTGACTGAAAAAGACCCCGACCAATTTCTGAATAAGGGCAAAGTAAGAACAGCGTGGGTTATCTGCAGGATATGGCAAAGAGCAGCGCCTTTTCAATGTTTTAAATGCCTTAGCTATGATTACACCACACAACTAAACAAGGAGTTCCCTGCGTTACAAATGCGGTGATATGGGACATAAGAGAAAAGGGTGTACAAAGGTGGCCGGACCTTGAACACGTTTTGGGATCAGGAAAATGCTGTTTTTTCCAGGAAGCCCTTAACAAGGCAAAATCAGAACTTTGATGACCAGCATGCTGCAACTAAGCCTATATCATAGTTCAACCACCCAAAACCTGCTTATGTAGTTTGTGAGGGATATGAAATCTAACTTTTGCTGAGGAGTACATACATAATCGGAGAGTATTAGGGAACTCCTCCGCCAGTGATAATCAGTGCATTTTGCTTGACATCAGTGATGTTGTCTCCCAATGTCCGTGCTCATGGCCTTCTACAATTGGGTGGAACATCGGAAGGATAGAAGTCGAGAGGTTCATGGAGGTGCTCACAGTAGGTGCTCCGCTGCAGCGAAATTCACAGGGGGTGGAAGAACTGGCAGCACTAGACGTGATGAACTCAACTCTCGATATGATCACGACTGCTTGCAATGCTTCAACGCACGGTCAAAAGCCCCGGCACTGCAAGTCTCTAGTGTACTGGTGGTCAAATGAACCCACTGAAAATCGAAGAGAGTGTCACAAGTTTCTGTGTGAGGCTCAATGTTCGCAGAACTGTGACGAGGCATACAACCAGGCAGCGGCATAGAAGTTGGCCAGAAAATGCATTTGCAAATTGATTAACACCAGGAAGGCTTACTGCTAGCAAGATCTAGTGGACAGTGCAAACAAGAATCCGTGGGGCTTTGGCTACAAGCTAGTTATGAGGGAGCTTGGTGCCATACGGACTCCTTGCATATATGATGCGAAAAAGATGAAGAAGATAGTGCGTTCACTCTGTCCCGCCCATCTCGTCCGTATTGACTAGACATGCGTAACGTAGTGCTGCGCCACACAATTGCGTTGAAGCACTATCAATGATACTACTGCGTTTCACCGATCCTCGGTATTAGCAGCGTAGTAGCTCATTTTGGCATCAACCTCTATGTCAAAAAATTTACCACTTGGCATCAACACAGTTGCTGTGTGTTGGTGATAATATTGGATTCAAGGGATGTATCTATTAGACAAGTATTGGCAACGTCAACCCATTTAGCTTAGCGCTACATTACGGTGCGGTACGATATGAGTGAGTATGAGGTGTTTGATACAAGTACGGTTGATGGAAAGCAATGTATGCACGGTTAGCGAGTTAAAAGAATGCGCATCACCTACGGTGATATGCAACCAAGTTCATTTTGTATGGGAAAGTTAACAGCTTCAAATTTGACTTGCTCCCGAGCTGTAGAAGCTTTTTCAACAATTCTTTTTCTGAGTGTATCATATAATTTTGAATTTTTAATTCAAATCATTTTATTAGAAATAGCAGGAAAAAACAATATCTAAAGTTAGTTTCCAATTGCAAACATGCATTTCATTTTATTGTCTGCTAGGAATTGAACTTAATATGGAATTGTAAAATAGTATATGCTGTAAATTAAATTGAAAAAAAAATGCAAAAGATCAGTAGAACATAATATAGGTTGGAATTTGAGGGGACTCGTTATTTTTTCTGAATTCGGTTGGTGAATGATGTCAAAATTTTCAATAGAGTCAGCTTCCAACTCCGAATAAAGGTTAAAGACAGCTTTTTCATTATTATTTTCATCTAAAAATCCAAACTTTTTGAATTTGGGATCAAAAACCGAAGTGAACGCAATGAGATTGTATTGTTCAATGCTACACAATCTGCAGTCCAAATCAAATATTACTTTTGAATTTAAGTTTCTAACCTCAGATGAAAACTCACTTCTTTCGCCAAATGACATCAACCTCTTTTACGATTTTGTGTAGTAAACAATAATCTAAACGGCGTCTGTGGCCAAAAATTTCGCGGAGACACTCGATAACCAGCTGGCTCCCATCTTATCAGACGCATCGTTAGAGATGAGCAACGAGCTCTGGATGGAAGTGAAAGCGGCTATTAGAATCATGGAGAAAAGACGATCGGACATCAAGCCCGGCGCAATGATTGGTTCGACGATGAGTGCCAGAATGTGTTAGACAAAAAAAATCAGACGTACAAAGAATACGTAGATAGGAAAACCAGGACAAAAAGAGAACATTTTGAACATCTGAGAAGATAAAAATATTATAATGACCAATTTAGAAGTTTCGATATAAGCCTAGTGAGCATCAGCAAAATACAAGCATACAAAGTAGTGAAAAGCCTGAAACGTGGTTATCAGCTCAAAACTACGCTTTGTTGTGATGACATCGGCAATATCATCGCTGATGAAATCAAGATTAAGGAAAGATGGACGTCATATTTCAAGAACCTCCTTAATCATCTGCACAGCTCCAGAACATTGGAGCCTATAGATGCCTGCAGAAGGCTTCCATTGGCCTCACCAACTCTGGATGAAGTTTGTTCCCTCATCAAAGCCCAAAAGAATGATAAAGCACCGGGCATCGATGGGATTCCAGTGGAGCTCATCAAATATGGGGGCAGTAGTGTTCATAAAGCCATTCACAAAGTCATCCAGCACGTTTGGAAAGAAGAGCATATACGGAACGAGCCAATCAATTATATTCGCTATCCACAAAAAAAAGTGGCAAGGTTTTTACCTATATTAGTTGGAATTTGAGGGGACTCGTTATATTTTCTGAATTCGGTTGGTGAATGATGTCAAAGTTTTCAATAGAGTCAGATTCCAACTCCGAATAAAGGTTAAAGACAGCTTTTTCATAATTATTTTCATCTAAAAATCCAAACTTTTTGAATTTGGGATCAAGAACCGAAGTTAACGCAATGAGATTGTATTGTTCAATGTTACACAATCTGCAGTCCAAATCAAATATTACTTTTGACTTTAAGTTTCTAACCTCACGTGAAAACTCACTTCTTTCGCTAAATGACATCAACCTCTTTTACGATTTTGTGTAGTAAACAATAATCTAAACGGCGTCTGTGGCCAAAAATTTCGCGGAGACACTCGATAACCAGCTGGCTCCCATCTTATCAGACGCATCGTTAAAGATGAGCAACGAGCTCTGGATGGAAGTGAAAGCGGCTATAAGAACCATGGAGAAAAGACGATCGGACATCAAGCCCGGCGCAATGATTGGTTCGACGATGAGTGCCAGAATGTGTTAGACAAAAAAAATCAGACGTACAAAGAATACGTAGGTAGGAAAACCAGGACAAAAAGAGAACACTTTGAACATCTGAGAAGATAAAAAATACTATAATGACCAATTTAAAAGTTTCGATATAAGCCTAGTGAGCATCAGCAAAAGACAAGCATACAAAGTAGTGAAAAGCCTGAAACGTGGTTATCAGCTCAAAACTACGCTCTGTTGTGATGACATCGGCAATATCATCGCTGATGAAATCAAGATTAAGGAAAGATGGACGTCATATTTCAAGAACCTCCTTAATCTCCAGAACATTGGAGCCTATAGATGCCTGCAGAGGGCTTTCATTGGCCTCACCAACTCTGGATGAAGTTTGTTCCCTCATCAAAGCCCAAAAGAATGATAAAGCGCCGGGCATCTATGGGATTCCAGTAGAGCTCATCAAATATGGTGGCAGTAGTGTTCATAAAGCCATTCACGAAGTCATCCAGCACGTTTGGAAAGAAGAGCATATGCGGAACGAGCGGAGCCAATCAATTATATTCCCTATCCACAAAAAAAAGTGGTAAGCTTTTTCCGGCGTACAAAACATTTTCTGAAATCTTAGAAAATAAAATTGGATCATGCGCCAACAGTATTATTAGGGAGTATCAAGGTGGTTTTATAGCAGGTAGATCGACAACCAACCAATTGCTCACAGTCAAGCATCGACTTGCAAAATGCTGGGAGTTCAACATAGACGTACACCAAATATTCGTTGACTTCTAGCAAGCATGCGACAGTATGGATCGTAAAGTACTGTACCAAATAATGCTTGACTTTGGTATCTCAGTCAAATAAGTCCGACTTGCTCAAAAGACTGTGACGTCGACGACTTCCCAAGTCGGCATCAATAACCAACTCACCGATGCCTTTGACACAAGTATCGGACTAAAGCAGGGAGATGGGCTGGCCCCATTGCTACCTGTCACTTTGTCACGGTCATTGACAACGGTCACGAAGTAAAACTAGTAGGGCTATGAATCAATGAAAATCAAACAAAGCTCATAACGCAGTCAAGGAAAAATACCTCAAATACACAAAATCTCACACTTGGTGAATGCAGTATCGAAAATGTGAGCAAATTTGTGTATTTAGGCGCCAAAATAACGAAAACGGGCAATGAAAGAGACGAAATGCGCGGAAGAACACAGCTCGCAAATAAAATATTTTATTCAGTGTTGACAATCTTGAAGACTAGCTGCAAACACAGGAAAACAAATCTTCAAGTTTATAAATCTGTGATATCTGGAAGTACCATTTCATCTTGTGAAGTTTTAAGCTGGTTGTATCCACTACTGCTTTTGTTGAAAAACTTGCTGATTGCTTTCAGGTTGGCTACAATCAAACTATTTCCTTTAAGATCAGCTTGAGTTACCATGTTTAATGAATGAGCAAAGCCATTCCAATTTTTGTATCCACACAAACGCACTGAATATTTCATGTTGGCAGCATGATATGTTATAAATGCTGAAATCTTGCCTTGTATGTTCCATAAAATCATGCTTTTCAACCCTGTCGGAATATTTTGTCCGGTGTATTCTTCGGTATATAATGTACAGCCTACAAAATTAGAGGCAAAAAATGTTTTCTTCTCATCTTCCACAATATACATTACGCTATAAAAACTGACATTGGCACGCGATGTCCATGCACACACAGCAAAACAAACTAAAGCATCTCTTTCCAAACGCGTTTTTAATAAGTCCACAGTTTCGTTGTAGAGTGCAGGTATTAGTGAATTAGGAACTGTTTTCCTCGTTGGCAGTTTATAATTTAGGTTTAACAGCAACAGCAGCCTTTTAAATTCTGGATCTTCTGCTGTAAGGATGGACTTGGTGAATACATTATCGAATGATTGAGCACGTTTTAGTATTTAGGCGCCAAAACAATGAGGATCGGTAAAGAAAGAGACAAAATAAATCAAAGATAACAGCTCGCAAATTAAATTAAATTAAATTTTTTTCAGTTTTGCCGATCTTGAAGACCAGCTGCATACACAGGATAACAAAGCTCCAACTATACAAATCTGTGATAAGACTTGTATTAAGCTTTGTTTGTGAAACATGGACCTTAATCCAAGCATCCGCAAAAAAAGGGTTTCCCATTAAAGACATGACAATTAATAAATAAATTCTAATAAATCGCTTGTGAGCCATGCTGTGTGGCTAGTGTCCCCACTTGGGTAAAACCACACATCGTTGATGTCAAGGTCATTCAATTTCGGCCACAAATAATCTTCCGGAATAACACGATAGCGCTCTCCGTTGAAGGTGACGTGACGGTCTTTTGCATTCTTAAAAAAAATACGGCCCAGTCACACCTCTGGCATGAAAAGCGCTTCAAACAGTAATTTTTTTGCAGATGCGACAGTATCTCAAGGAGCACATGTGGGTAGGTTACTGACCAATAGTGCATATTTTGCTTATTAACAAAGCTTCATCGCTGAAAATAGTTTTCGATGAAATTTGTCAGAGCCCAATTGGAGAGATTTCAGCGGTTTGAATGATCAGGTGGCCTTAGTTCTTGAGTCAATTTGGTTTTGTAGCTATGTATGCCAAGATCTTTTTGCAAAATATCCCACAGTCTTAGTTGAACGGTGCCCAATTGCTCATTATGAATCGATGCACACACGGCTGCAATATTTCCTTCGCTTCAAGCGGTGAGACGTCTTTTTGGCATCGGAACGTCCAATAGTAAAAACTCGGGCTCGAACTTATTTACTATAGATGCAGCATGCACAGCCTGTGAAATGGACTGATTATTATGGCCAAAAATTAGAGACTCGGAACTTCGGTAGTAATTTTGGAAAATTTTTAAACGTTTCTAGTTTGTGAACTGTACCACGATGAAAATGTTGTCTTTAACTAACGTTTTGACATCGACAATTCATTAAAATAGTTTCAGGGTGCGTTCATATAAAGGCAGAAAATTGTTATGTTTCTAATGCAAAACCCTATATATATTGTGTATATATATTAAATGCAAATAATCGGAGCAGAACTAGACAGGGATCAATTGCGAATCCAATACAACCATGAGCTGTATGAAATTTTTGACGAGACGGACGTCTCAACGATTGTAAGACTGCGGAAGCTACAATGGGCTAGCCACATGAATCATTTGGAAGAACAACGGATACCACAAAAGGTATTCGTTGGGAGAACTGAAGGCCGGAGACCAGTGGGGAAACCGAGGAACCGCTGGTCTAAGTCAGTCGACCAAGACAGTTCATCGCTCGGATTTCAAAATAGGAGGACGCGACCAATGGACCGAGACAGTTGGAGGCGCTATTTGCAGGAAACGAAGGCCCAAGAAGAGCTGTAGTGCTGCGAAGAAGAACAAAAATTATTCAACGCCTGATCTTTAAATTAATTGTCATTTAGAACAGAAGAAAGAAGTATGTTGCTTTTGAAACACCATTGTATGTGGAAAAATGGAAACAAAATCAGAGCCAGTAGAAAATGTTTAGTTTTTTGTATTATTTTAAACTTTGATGTATTATTAAGACCATAAAAAAATGAGTTTAAGTGGCAAATTTAAATATACGGTGTTATTATAGAGGCATGCAAATTTTAAATGAAATCAAATACAAATGAATTGTTTTGATTGCCGTGAAAATAGTTTTATTGGAAAGATAATGCTGTTACGCGATAAAACTATATACATAAGATGATCCAACCATACCTACTGACTCCGGCCGGGGGCGTTTAGGGTTTTGGGTCGCTCCATCGAAGACGGGCGTGAGCCCTACTCGTCTACCCGTAAATTTGTCCCCCAAGCCTCAAGACAATCTTGGCTCGCACTGAAGTCTTCACTTTTAGGGGAAAAAATCACTGCTTTTATCTTTGCACTAGCCTAGAAGAGGAGCACAACCTACGTAACTAACTCCCGCGACAATTCCTAAATCCTAGTTTACGAGGAATTAATTTCACCGGGATCTGGGATTGAAAACCAGACAAAGACAAAATATACCCCAGCACTTGCGGAATTTTGGCGCAGAAAATGGGCACCTTGATATTTTCGTATTCACTCCCGAATCAAGTATCACATTTCACTTTTAGCGGATTGTACCTTTTTTGGGAGAAAAGAAATAAAACTACATCCGATTCACTGAAAGTTCAATATTAATTATTATTTGCAGGTTATGCTACTTATTTCAAACAATCTCAAAGAGTATTTTTCTTTAATTCTATCATTGGAAGTCACGATATTCATTTGAACCATTCTCAAAGCAATTTTGCCTTAACTCTAAGACTACATTTACCTAAACTCGAATAACTTGACGAAGGGGGCCCCCAGTAAATTTTCCGTTTCGCTCGTGTCGCGTTGCACGCCTCCCGCTAGCTGCGTGTATCCTGAAAAAAATCAACACTGATTGCTCAAAGCGTGTTCTTGGCGGCCCGATGTTTTTTTTGTCGTTTCCCTCGTGGAAGAATTCCAGAAGCTATCGTTATGGTGACAGCCATGTTTTTGTTTTGCACTCGGGTTCCAAAAGAATAATGCAGCCACCAACTCGAGAATCGCTATCTGGGATGACCTCCTTCGAGCGATGGTGTGACCTTCCCAAACGGATTCCAAACCAGAAAGAGGGCTCTTCGCTCACGATTTAGTCCATACTCGCTTTGGATGGGACTTTTTTCACCCCGTTGAAATACCCTCGGTGAAGTTAGCCGCGAATTCTTGGACTCGTGGATTCTAGTACCACCATTGACCCTTTGGAGCTCCAGATATCCGTGGCTCCAACCTTCTTTGCTGGAAGTTTTTTTCCCTGTGTTTTTTTATTTAGTTATTCTTACTTTTGATGTTGGTGGCCGTGCCTGATTGAGACGTCAACTGTCTTCCGTTTTTTTATGTTTATTTTCTCCGGCAGTTGTTGGTATTGAATTTGGAAAGATGGAAGCTTGCTACATAAACGTCATCGATTGAATAATTCTATCCATTGAATGATTCTATCAATGCTGGAGCCTGTGTAGTAGATGCTCCCGAAACAACGAGCGATGGGGTACTTGAGCACGATAAATTCACCAATCGTCCTTCAGCCAACAAGATAATTCCTTTACCATCCGGCCAACCAATTTGGTCTGCTTGCGATCGAGCTGGAGTCCGTAAACTCATCGATTCCGGTATTCGAGTGCCCCATGTTGTCGACTATACACCTATTCTTCATATGTCTATATGATCACGAATTACAACATTTTTATTACCGGTGGCGGTCACAACAATGTCTACAATTCGAGTAACCTCATTAAGTTTCGCCGCACGAAAACCGTCCATGGTGGCCTGAAGAGCGCAGGCAGTGTCAATTTCAGAAATATACACGGTGCATCCTAATCCTTCCAATACTTGTGCCCATCCTTTTCCAACTTCACCATATCCGCGAACGACTTTTTGCGCCCCGCCAAACATAACGTCTGTTGAACGTTTTCACGTATCAATAGACTCTTTGCAGAAATACAAACTATCGAATTTTGTTATAGTGACGAAATCCAATACATTTATTACCAGAACTGTTAACTTCTCCGATTCTGAAAGCTTGTACAGTCTATGTTCCCCAGTGACGCTTCCCTCTACCATGCCTTTAACCATTTTAAACATGGGTGGATATTTCTTCAACATTAACTGTGTTGCATCGCCTCCATCATTCAAAATCATATTTGGTAGCCAATTTTCAGCATTTACACATTTATCGTTGCACCACCAAAAATCTCCTTCAGTCTCACCATGCCATTTGATCGGATAATCTGCTTCAGCCAATGCCGCAGCAACTTTATTCTGTGTCAAGCTTATATTACAGGCCGCCCATCGAATTGTTGCACCTAATTCAACCAAAGTCTCGATCAAAACTGCCGTATGTGCACTGATATGTGTACCGCCAACAATTCGTGCATTCTTCAACGGTTTGTTTTCGGAGGCGAGCTTTCACAGAACCATTATTCTGGGCTTTTCTTGTTCAACTGTCGTCCTAACTTACATATTATGTTTACTCATAGTATCATCTCATCTGGTGTTGACACCTTGGCTGTGGCTACTCTGATTTTGGATGACGTAGTCCCAACACTTGACATCGTATCTCCTCCAAAGGAAATCTTTATTTCGCGTCTAAGCTACCATACAACTGTGGAATACCTAGAAAACTACGTTTGTAAAAAATTTGGGCCAGCTGTTAAAGTTATTAGTTGCTACAAATTAACTAAGGACAATCTGGAGGACAGAGTGGTAGCTATTTTCAAGCTTACAGTGCCCTCGAATCGTGACACTATTTTGAATCCTGAAGCTTGGCCGCCTGGAGTACTTATTAAACCATCCAGCTCAAGAAGAAGGAAGTCCTTTCGTGCACCGGGTGGACCGCAACCTACAAACTAGTAAAAGATTTCATGACTGTAGCTTAACTTCAAATATTTCAGCATATTACCAAAATGTAAGAGGGTTAAGGACCAAGCTTGATAAGCTCTTTTTATCGTTACAACTCAGCGAAGATGTATTTATATGTCTTACGGAAATCTGGTTAAATAGTAACATCTTAATTTCGGAAATATCCCTTGATTTTGATATGTACCGTTGTGATCGGGACTTGGCCTCTGCATATAAAGTAGATGGAGGTGGTGTTCTTGTAGCTGTTAGAAATACAGTGCGCAGCTCCCTTTGTGCTGATTTTTGCTTTTCCTGTGTTGTGGATTGTGTGATTGTCAAGATCTTCCTTCCTAACAATACATTTTTATTAGTTTCCTCTGTCAACATACCTAGTAACTCTCCTTTGTAGGTGTATGAGACATCCTTTGACGAGTTTTCCTCTTATGTCTTATTGCATTGCATCCACAATCTTCAATTCTAATATGCGGTGATTTTAATTTGGGAACATTGCAATGGACGAAGAACCTTCCTTTCTCTGTTTCATCAACCGATGCATCCCCTTTATCCCTCTCCTTGTTTCTATCACTCTGTTCACTATCGCAATTCAATAATATCCCTAATGCTAATGGTCGGGTACTTGACCTTATTCTTTCTAACTTTCCCCTAAACTGTCTATCTGTTTCCATTGCATTAAATCCTCTAGTGAGTATTGATAGTCATCATCCGCCATTATCGCTCGATCTCTCCATTACGCCTTTGTCAAGTCGTACTTTTGCTTCTTCGCCAAAATTCAACTTCTTCAAAGCGAACTACGAAGCTTTAGTTTTTTGATAATTTGGAGTGTGAGGAAGCTCTGAATAAGTTTTATAATTACCTCTATGAATTGATTAAACACTTCACACCTTTACAAGCTATTCGCAAAATAAAGCAGAAACCATGGCTAACCAAGCAAGTGCTTAGTGCCTGAATGCTGAAAGTAAGGCACACCGCCGTTTCAAGCCTTGTGGTACTGAAGAATCCAGAGCCCGCTTTGGTGATCTACGTTTTGTAGCAAAAAAGAACTAAAGACTGCAATGAAAAACTACTTCAGTAGCTTGGAGAGTTCCCTCATGGCGAATAATGCGAAACCATTCTGGTCATACATAAGATCCTTCAAGTCCTCCTCTTCTGCCCCTCCGTCAGTCCGCTGGAATAATATAGTTAGCTCTTCTCCACAGGATATTTCCAACTTGTCCTCTCAGTTCATCTCGTCAACTTTTGTTCCTTCTTCTCATGTCTCCGATCCAGTTAATACACCCGTACTTCACTCCATTGACATTTCTTCACTTTTCACTGACCATATCGAAGTTGAATCCCTCATTTACTCACTTAATCCTAATATATCACCTGGTCCTGACGGCTTGCCGAATATTCTTGTCAAGTCATTACCGTCTTCACTTTGTATCCCTCTGGCATTTCTCTTCAACTTCAGTCTAAAGACTGGGATTTTCCCTACTTATCGGAAAAGAGCAAACGTTGTTCCTATTCTTAAAAGTGGTGATCCTTCTTCTGTGTCCAATTATCGTCCTATTTCCTTAATTTCCTGTTTCCCAAAATTACTCAAGCGTCTGGTACACAACTGGCTTTCAGTTTCATTGACCCCTATCTTGTCGAAACAACAACATGGGTTTCTCAAAGGTGGCTCTACGACCTCAAATTTAATTGAATTCACCGATTACATTGCTAAGGCCCTAGACAATCGATTGCAGGTTGATGTAATCTTCACTGACTTTTCGAAGGCATTTGACACGGTCAACCATCAACTTCTCTGTTATAAACTGAAAACTTTTGGGGTTGTCGGCTCTCTCTTATCATGGATGGACTCCTACTTGTCTTCTCGTATATGTTGTGTTAGTTACTGTGGAACTACCTCCATTCCATTCTATCCATCCTCTGGTGTTCCTCAAGGTTCCATTTTAGGTCCCCTCTTATTCCTATTGTTTATGAATGATCTTCCTTCGGTTATCGCTTCCAATTGCCTACTGTATGCCGATGATTTTAAAGTCTTTCGAGCGATCAGGTCTGTAAAAGATTGTCAATATCTTCAGATGGACCTGATTGCACTAAGTAACTGGTGTTCGTCTAATTACCTCTGTCTTAATGTTGCCAAATGCTATAAAATGACTTTTAATCTAAATCGTTCTCCGCTGACTTTCACCTATATGTTGAATGAAGTCCCACTCGCTGCTGTGAGCTCTACTAAGGACCTTGTTTGCAGACTTACGTCTTCGTCAATCATCGCGTTCTTCTCGGGCAAACAATTTTTTCGTGCCACTGTATGCCCGTACAAATTGATATTTTCATTCTCCCATTGAACGAATGGTAAGGAATCATGATAAACTTGAGCTTGGTCCTTTTTCCGACTCATACCTAGTTTTTAAATTGAGATTAAGAAGTCTGATTCTTAAAACTCAACTGGAGTAAATATTAGACTTTATTTTCTTTTTTTTTGTGTGCTTTTATTTAATTTTACACGCATATTTATTATTCTTAGTACCATTGATTTTCTTTTTTATATTAACTTTAACACTTTATTCTAATCTTCATTAATTTTCTTTTCTGTTTGTTTTGTTCCATTTTGTAATTGGATTATGTTTTATCTGTTAAATGGAATTTAAATAAATAAATAAACATATTTCTACTTACAAGGTTTCCAATATGTACTTGGCTCGGATGATTCTATCATCTTTTTCCGAGCAACTGGTAAACTTGTTGCAGAGGAAAGTGCTGAGGTCTGGTAGGAATTTTTCCGTGACAATGCTCTGCCATTTTTATTTGAATATGATTTTGGGCATGTGAGCACCATGACTGGCGTGGAGGAAATCCAAACGAGAAGTCCAATTCTCGACTACTTTAGCCGTTCCTCACCAATAACGCGGCGAATGTTATCTTCCATTCCACCTTTCTTATGATAATGGCAAACCAAACTAACCATAAAACACTAGACAGCTGTCATACCATATGTAGCATTAAATAGTGTTGCCAACTTATAGTTCTATACCTCTAAAAAAAACAACGTTTATATTACATGATAACAATTTTTTTAAGCCCTATTGAAGGATTTGACAAGTGAGCATTGGCTAAGCTGTCGGCATTTGGAGGACACTGTTTGATTTAATAATTTATTTAAAAAGCCCATCCGGTAGAAGGACTCTCTTTCTACTTCAACTTGTATCTCTCAATATGCGTATTATACTATACGTAGGTAGCTCTTCTTAGGTGCCGATGTTCTCATATGCTAGTATATATACTTCGCAGTGAAAGTAAAGTATGGCTTTAAGACTTTAAGCCTGTAAGTTTCACTTAGGTTTTCTTTGAATTATAAAGTCAAAATGAAAATAAATAGTTAATTCAAAATAAAATTCTTGTGAGAGATATCAAATTTGCTATTATACTCGTTTTCATCAAAAGCCTTGTCATCTGGTGATAACTTAAATGATTAAATGTCATTCAAAAAGCCTTTACACAAAATGAAGTGCAACACAATGGATTCTGATAAGTGGTAATCATAGCACACAACAAAGGATACCCAACGTTTCCAAAATCTGCTCAGTAATAGTCACAATAGTGCTATGGCATACTTTCACCTTTGGGCACTAAACAAATGCAAGACTGCCTATTTTCATTTCAGTCATGCAATAAACTATTACCGCATTTTCCGCCGAAAGGGAGTGTTTTCTGGCGTGTAATTTAGACAAAGAAAATTTCCCAGAAAATTGTTAACAACCATTATGTCGGAAGAATTATGAATTTCAACATGACGAGAAGGAGTACGAATGAACAATGCGGACTGCCAAGTTCAGGATGAGGAGAGAAGCAAGGAGGGCCGGAGAAATGAAGGATAAAGGAGTTAAGTAGCAGATTAGCTTTGTTTATTTCCAGATATCGTACGGATATAGAGCCAAGTTGTTTGATTTGTCTTTGTTTTATTCAGTTTGTTGAAATTCACAAAGGATTACGTTTTATTGCTTCAATTAAGGTAAGTTGGTAACTGTGAAGTTGATTACAATATGATTGGGTTTATCGTGGGAAATTTGTTGTTCAAGGAAATATTAGTAGAGTAGAATGCCACGTTTTGATTCCATTACGATGCTCTGGAAGATAAAATAATTCAACTTCTACCTGATTTTGTGGAAGCGAAACTGCAATAAATTGAACGTGAAGCTTTTGTCGTTGTTAAAGCTTTGAAGTTTAAAAGATAGAACAAAGCAATTTTTACTTTAAAATCGTTACTTTACAGTTACGATATCTTTAAATTTGTTCCCACAAAATTTAAGTTTCTCTAGTAGTCTCACATGACTAAAATGGAAAGTACCCATAAGGATCATTGTCCGCATACTCCCTAGACGTGTGTGTTTGTTGTCATAAAAGCAGACAGCAATAATTTCGATATCTGATGCGACAAACACTCAACGTCCTTATAGTCTTTACTTTTTAACAAGAGAGTAAAAAAAACGAGCTGAGAGTCATCATGAGAAGTTTCTGCTTGAATCGTTTCCAACGAAGTGCTATCGTAACAGCCAAGGGCCATTTCAAGCAAGATTTAACATTTAAATGGAATGAATGCACAATCTTAAAAAGGAGCACTTCCTTCATGAGAATGTTCATGATTTCATATATGTACGGCTCCGTTTTGAATAAGATAAAACTGATATGTGGACAGTAACAGTAAGAAATGTGTGTGCAGTATTTGAAAAAAAGCTTTATTTAAATTTAACGCTCAGACATTCAAAATTTGTAAAAGTATAAGAGAATTTAGTCTTAAATGGTAAGCTGGAGAGCTTTCTTGAAAACTTTATGTAACCATCTCGTTACCAGCTGAAATAGCCGACAACTCTTGGAGGCCAGCACTTAGTCTGGACAGTTGTGCCAGCAATGATGAATGATATCGTTACTATTACTCTTCAATATTTCTATTGACACTGACTATCCTTACATTTATTGCTGCTACTATCTTAGCTCTCGTAACTCAGCGACATTCGAGCAGCTTTTCCTTCTACTTGGTCAGCAGATATTATACTTCCCCCTATCTATAATCGGTGATACTTTGCCATCCTTAAGTACAGCTTGCTCTGTCCACGACAAAAAGCGGATCGAAAATTGCCCCGAGGGTAGAATTTCCTACCGGACTATATAGTTTACATTTATATGAAACCAACTCTAATGTAAATCTCATCCAGACCGTGATATTGATGGCAATAGCTTAGCCACAAGACCAGTTAAAGAAAAATATCCGACTAAGGGATTCAAATTTTCCATACTTTGGTCATCTTTTCCAAAACATGGAAGTAAAAAAAAGAAACAAGCATGATATGAGCCTTTGCCTTAAAAAATGAATAAATTTCTCATTGATGATTACAGTCCACTCTGGCGAATTGGTAGACCGAAGCATAGTTCGGTTTGTTGTCTGGAAGATTGAGTTACCGCAAGAAAAAAAATGGTTCACAGGAAGCTTTTACTCAACAACGGATGCATGGAAGCCAAAAATATTCAGTGAATCGATAGGTTTTCCCGTTTATGTCTCTTTTAGCTTTCAGATTCATTGTGCTGCTGAGAAGGATAATGTCTGACCTTTGATTTCTTTGCATGGAAATAACATAAATGCTAATATTATGTATATTGCGACTGTGATATTCGAAAAATGGGTGTTTTATGGCACAAAAATTGTGTGTGTTTAGCTGGGAGAATAAATCTTATTTTCTAAATTTAAATAAATTGTTGATGCTTTGAAAAATTATAGCAATTTCAAAAATATAATAAGATGTTAATATAATCTTGTTTTTTTTTTTTCAAGAAGTCAATCAAAATATTCAGACATAAGACATTAAGAAGTCAACAAAATCAATTGGTAGAAACACCACAAGAATTTATTTAGAGTCCAATCATGGGCTGCATTTTCTGCTTTACTAAACTAATAACTTCACCTTGAAGGGTACACTCCATAATGAAAGAGCAAAGTAGTTGTTTGCGTCAGGACTCTTTTGTCCTGGCTTCTCTTCTCTTGGCTTTGATTAATACTTTAACGAATACAATTTAATTAATTAAAAATGCCTCCGTTCTCTTCTACTGCCACGGTTTTCATTCAAACGTTAACTCCTGACTGACTCTTTCAGCATCAAGCAAACAACCGTCAGCAGCTCCACGCAAGAGAAACGGTGACTCATGAGCGTCCATAAGCATCTCTTGCCTGAAAACCACCGACGCTTGCGTCCGATATGGGAAAGAATGTGGAGATCCACATTGCATGATATCTGATACATTCATAAGACAAGATCCCAATACATTTTGCCGACTCCTGCGCGTCAGCAAAATTATCCGGATGTAACCTACAGTACATGCTGAACAATATGTGCTGACTCGTGCGCGTCAGCTAAGAAATTTCAACTAAGCACACAGTGGCTTCCCAAAGGTTTAGAGTCACATAAGGTGACAAAATTAATTGTGCATTGAAATTTACAGGATTGGTTGAATTGAATTAAGTACTAACATTTACAAATTGACTAAATTGAAATTAGTTAAGGCCACATTAATTAATTGAATTAACGGAAAGCGCATAGATCCACTCATTGGATTGTGAGATGTTCGTCCACAAGAACGATGTAGCCAGCTCAACCAGGAGACAGTTGGTCGCTGTCGGCATTCCCTTAAGCAGCGTTACCTTGCAAGTGCTCACATTGGCGTCTCTATGATACAACGGATGAGAATGTCAGGATGGGTGGATGTTTGGCTCCGTCCAGTTACAGGCAGTGGAGCCCATTTCGTTGAGCGGACAGTATACGGCATGATGTAGGCTGATGATCAAATAAGGAGCGGTAGGCTGTATGGCGGTGAGATGGTTACGTTTCGCCGTTGATATTGGTAGGATTCGATATAGTTGATACATCGATGAGTGGCATCCTGAGCTCAAAAAGGATGAAGTCCGCATTTGCCTTGGTTTTGATGGATGTCAACCCAAATAATTTTAAAAAGTCTTCTCGGCCAAAAGGAAGACGCTGATTCTCCGGCAGGTGATCCCTGATGTCTGTCATTGTTGCATTAAGCTGCTGTTGAGATAATAGCAGAGGGTTGAAGTTCCCATGCTGTGTGTCCGTGATTACGTCTAAGATGCCGGATTGAGAGTTGCCAAGGTCATCGGCTAAGATATTATTGAAATTAAGTTTGGGACTCGAGCTGTGGTGCCTTATAGTTGCGAAACCTTGATCTCATTAGAGAGTTTTGCAGTTCCGTTTTGCCGGGGAGGTTTAACGTCGCGTTGACGATTGGTGTTAATTTTTGAGTAGAGAGTGCAGCTTATTCTGATCTCCCTGCATTGTCTTAATGATCTGAGCCATTTGGTTAGCGTACTTCTCGTCTACTGTGTTTATTGCTCCTCGCCTTTACCTGATCCGCAGCACCTGGTTTGCGCT
Organism: Odontomyia ornata; assembly: GCA_963969285.1. Lineage (NCBI taxonomy): Eukaryota > Metazoa > Arthropoda > Insecta > Diptera > Stratiomyidae > Odontomyia > Odontomyia ornata. Next base: position 58,021,543 of record OZ017739.1, on the reverse strand, counting down.
GAAAAACTGGTTGGTTAAGTGGCGGAGCTGCTCATGCAGATGTAAGCAATCGGTGTGCCGAGGATCATGACAACATAGTTGTTATAGCCAAATCGTTCCGTTCTGCAGCGTGGCCAGCTCCGTCCAGTAGGCCTCTAGGTCATAGTAGACCAAGAGTTTTCACTCGCTTGTCGACAGGAAGGCATTTCCCAATTATTGAAAATGCAGTCCTGGATATGGTCCAGTTGATGACATCTTGATGGGATTGGCCACTGTTAGAGGGATCAGTAGGCAAACCAGCAGAAGCGATAGGAGAGACCTCCTTCTGCTCCTGGAGTGAAGCCCCTTGTGATATTGCTGGGTATATCTGCCTGATGCTGTGCCTCGGATCGGGTTTGGGTGTTCGCCTCAGGACCAGCTGCTTCTGGTGTAGTGTTCTCCATCACTGGTAGTGGCGCTAGACGAAGGATGGACCTGCTTACTATTCCAGTGGCTGTCCTCACGTCTGCGGCTCTGACGAAGCCGTCAGCTCCCCGATGGTTTCTTTGATTCGTCCCAGGGGCCATTCCATAGTTGGTAGGCTATAGCCCTTGATGATGACGATGGTTCTCCTGGTAGCATTTGGTTGACCTTGTCACCACTTAACGTAATATTGCAATTGTTTCTAATATCCGCGGGACCATCGTCGCCAAAACTTGTCCTTCAAATGATTCATCGGCTTCCATCGGGCATGACGTCCGCCAGTGACAAGCTCCGTCCGAGCATCCACCATGGCTGTGAGGGGTTCAACGATGAGGAAATGTCCTGGAGTCAACGCTGCCAGATCGATGGGGTCGTCGGACATCGCAGTTAGAGACCTGGAGTTGAGGATGGCCTCCACCAGGACCACTAGGGTGTGCAGTTCCTCGTTCGTGAGTGCGGTTGATGAAGCGCCGCGACGAAGCAGGTTCTTGGCTGATTTGACGGCTGCCTCCCACAATCCACCAAAGTGAGGGGCACGAGGTGGGTTGAAATGAAATTGTATTCTCCGAGTGTTGCAAGAGTCGGTTACCTTGCGTTGACCCTCAGCAGAGTGAAGTCAGGAAGACAGCTCATGTAGCTGATTTTGCGCACCTACGAAATCGTTCGCATTACCGCAATAGATGTCCTTGCAGATACCTTGTCTCCTGATGAAACGCTTCAGAGCACCGATAAAAGCTACTGTGCTGAGATCGCTCACCGATTCCATATGGACGGCCTTGGTAGCAAAATATAGCGATGTATCCCTTCTGAGGCTGCACTCCTTCACCTCGGTAGTATATTAGCACTTGTCTGCAGAAGTCGACGCCCAAGCGGATGAATGGGCGAGCCGCTTGCACGCGAGCACCTGGTAGATTCCCCATAATCCAATTGAACAGTTGTGGCCTTGCCTTGATAGATCCCACGCATTGTCGAACAATCGCCCGCGCTAGCTGCTTCCCCTTGATAAGCCAAAAGCGTTGTCTTGTGGTAGCCGACAGCACCTGAGCTTCCGATGGCAATTGTTGCGATGAATATCCGTCATCAGTAATTTTGTAAGTGAATTCGCGAACAGCAGCAACATAGGATGCTTGAAGTCAAAGGCAAGCTGTGAAGCCTCCAGCTTCCCGCTAACACGCAGGATTTCATCCAAATCCTAGAAAGAAGTCAAGCTCGATAGGGGGCTGCTCTTGTTTACCTGCCTCTGTAGTTGGATGTTTCACAGGTCCTCACGAAAATCATGTTGCTGAATACATTTCACGATTACTCCAGTTGCTCTGGAGAGTTCGTGACTCGTTACTGCACGGCTGCGCATTTGAGGAGACTGGGAGCTTGCCCTGCAACGCTCCATAAAACGCAGCATATAACTGAACACCCGTTGAAGCCTTCCAAATGAGTTGCCATGTTGAACCTCGTGCACAAAATGGTTGCTTGCACTAGCTGTTGTTATGATCGCAACTCTGATTTGCTTTCGCTAGACTTCACAGGCTTCGGTACCCTTGAACGGTGGTGGCCAGTCCGCTTCAGGTCCGTTCTAGAAGGATGGTTCCCGTGACCAGAGCTTGCAGTCTTTTAGCTCAGCTGGCGCCAGGCCACGGGACAGAATGTCTACAGGATTGTCGTGGGACGCCACATGTCACCACTGAGTTTGTCTCCGCAACGATTGAATGGTCGAAACACGGATGGCCAAGAAAGTGCTGTAGGATGAAGCAGTTGAGTTGATCCACGCCAATGTGTCCTCTAAATCGGACCAGAGAACGTGAAAAACATCTGGCAGAATGAGCGCCCTCTTGACTCGATTCGTTAATTCTGCTCCCAGCTTGGCAGCACACAACTCCAAATGCGGCACCGTCAACACCTTGATGGGGGCGACTCTGGATTTGGTACAGAGCAGCCAAACGTTGACTTGACCGCTCCGAAACGTTAAGCGGACATAGATCACAGCACCATACGCCTTCTCCGAGGCATCGCAGAAAGTATGTAGCTGCAGCTGGACTGGTTTCTCACAGTCGATAACGTGTCGAGGAAAACGAAACCTTCGCAATGATGGTGGCTCACTGCGAAAAGTGGCCTACTGTGTATGTATGTTGAGTGGCATGGCCACGTTCCAGTCCAACTCCAATCACCATAGTGCCTGCGGTTACAATAACCAGGGCTAGGATGCTCAAAGGGTCGAACATTCGGGCGACGTCTGATGTGATCATCGGTTTCGTGAATTTGACCTCAGCGAGGTTCAAGTTCATGCCAATCTGGAAGGCGTCTATTTTTGGTAGCATAGTTACCCCGAAAGTCTTGATGTCATCTTCTAAAAGACTGCTGAAATCCAACTGGACCTCCTGGTCTTTGACGCTGATTTGCTGCAGAAGATGCGGATGATGGCACACCATTTGTGCAAATGCATCCCTGCACTGGTAAGAATCTGACGCCATTCCTCCTGTGTTTGAATTGCCTCCGTCTAGCTGTCTGCCCCTGTCTTGACGTCGTCTATGTAACAATCATGCTGTAGTGCACTGCTGTCCAAGGGTGCTCGATCTTGTTCGGCCTGTGCCAGAACCTGGAGGCATTTGGTTGCCAAGTACGGGGCACACGTTGTGCCATACGTGACGGTCTTGAGTTGATAATATCGCAAAGGTTTAGCTGGACTTGTGCTCCAAATTACCAGTTGAAATTTGCAATCGTCGTGCTGAAGCTCTATTTGCCGATATATCTTGGTGATGTCGGCCGTGAAAACGAGTCAAAATCGCAAATAGATCATCCTAAATCGTAGGTCCGGTATGTAGGATGTGGTTCAGGGAAACTTTCGTTGATGTTTTACTGGACGCGTCGAAAACCACTCTCAATTTAGTGGTGCTACTACTTGGCTTAAGGACGCAGTGGTGCAGCAGAAAATAATGTCCTTCCTTACTCGCTGATCATGTGATCTGCTCCATATGTCCCAGTCATTTGTACTCGTCCATGAACTCAAAATATTGCCATATTAAATCGAGATTCTTCTCCAGTCTGCGCTCGATTGCCATAAGTCTTCGTATGGCAATGTCCTGCGAGTCATCCAGCCTTTCGGGATCTTTGTTGAAAGGAAACCGCACCAAAAACCGGCCAACGGACTCACTTTGAGTCATCTGGGTGAATTGTACTTCGCAGGCGCTTTCAGTCACTGTGAAACTATGCTGTGGATCCGGTACCCCCTCAACCTCCCAGAATCGCTTGATAGTCTTAGTCAGCTAAGTCTCTTCAGTGGCAACTCCACATGTTACTGGAAGCGTTTGAGGTGTAACTACCCTTCCGGCAATAATCCAACCGAGGAGCGTGTTCTGGAGCACAAGGAGTTCAGGGCCCAATTTGATTAGCCCGACGGCAAGGACTTTGTAGAAATGCTTGGCACTCAGCAGCATGTCGATTCGCTCCATTCGGTGGAGTTCAGGATCTACCAGCTTCATATTTTTAGGAATCAGCCATTCCGGTGTGTCGAGATTCTGTGAATGTTGAGGACATATGATTTTATTTAGGACGTAGGCCTCCAACTGCGCGGCATATCGAGACACTCTGGATTTTAGGCCAAGATCCACCTTACAATGCGCTTTCTCGATGCTTCCGCATACCCTCACAATCAGTACAAGTTGCAATAAAGACGCTAAACCCAGTTCTTTGATAATCCGTAGAACATTTTTCTTGGATGTTAAGCAGAACATTTTTCTTGTATCCAGGTTGCATGAGAGTCATCAGAGTGAAGGCGGGCGGCACAGGGAGCAATTGAACATCTGGCTTCCTGACTGTGGAGCCAGGCATTGTCTTCCTGGTCTGCTTAGAATTTCTGCCTCCCGTCATATGCAACAGGGTATTATCTTTCTTGGCGCACTCCTTGCAGCTTCTTGTCACGCAGATGGAAGCCTGATGACCTTCTGGCAAGCTATTCATACACAGCGCCCTTGGACGTACAAAGCTCAGCCTCTTCACAGCGTTGTCCTGGAGAAACTCCGGGCAATAGTACAGTGGGTGATCCAGCAAGCACCTTGGGCATCGCAACGCTGAACCGGTGGTAACCTTCTTGTGGTTGTGGTATGGGTCCTTAGTTATACCGCCGAGCGCTTCGAGTGCCTGGAATCGCATTTGTAGGAAATTCAGTAAACGCTTCAAAGGTGGCAGCTCATGCGGGTTCAAATCCAACTTTCGCAGGTAAACGTGTAGTAGCAATGGACCCTAATCCCTTGTGGATAGTTGCAGGTTTTTCTGGCCTCTAAGCACTCCTGTGTGGTGTCATGCAGCGACTATATGGCTACCGCTGATGGTTTTTCACTAGCCTGAGATGGTTGCCTCATCAATTTGTCGATGAAAGCCGACACCAAGAGTCGTTGATTATCAAATCTCTCATTAAGTGTCCTCCAGGCAGCTACATAATTTTCGTCCGACAACGCAAAGCTTCTGATTAAGGACCCACCCTCTCCTGTGAGGTTAACCTTCAGATACCAAAGCGTCTGGCACGCGGTCACCGACTGGTTATGCACCATTTGCATCAACAAATCCCGGAGTTGTCACCAGTGCAGGTAACCTCCGTTGAAGGTGGGCAAGGCAATTTTTGGGAGCAATAAGCCTGCAGTCACAGCGGGTGGAACAGGCGAAGTTAGCATTTCGGTAATGGCGTAAACTTTCGTTTGCAAGCGAACAATGCAATCTTTCACGTCCTCCTTCAACCGGATGTGCTCCTCCTAATTGAACTCCTGCGCTTTAGGGTCCTCATAGGAAATTAAATCGTAGCTAACTCGAAACATTATTTTACCGTAACTGCTGGTGAGGTTGCCAATGGCACCGTTGGGTGGTGATTGGCTTTCAAAAGTTTAATCATGCATCTTCTGGCGATTGATGTATTTTCCAATCGCCTTGGAGTGCATGCCAGGTTTAGTCCATCGGTTACTAAAGGTGCTTGGTCTCCAAGGCCTAAACATGTTGCTCTTCGCAATCGGGGTTTCTACTAATGGATTTTTTTTTTTTAGTTGGGAGGTGAATGCCTTTTAAGCTTTAATGCTCGTAAGCGACTAGATAAGCCACTAAACATCTCCTTTGTCAACCCGAGAATCTAGCCTGTAACCATTTGGTACATTACTTTGGGCCATGTTACGTTTTTTTACACCATAAGGTGCTTTCAAGCTGGGAAATCCACCTCTGTAACGACGGAAGGGAGAAAGATGAATTGACAGTCAAGCGATACCCCAACCTAAACGTCCCTGGCTGCTGTGAGCCTCTTGTTTCTTTGAGGACTGCCCAAACATAATATGCCACCTGGTTTGATTTGTCAACTGATCCAAGCATCACCACGATTATACTATCCGGGGGGAGCTCTCCGATCTTCCTGTAGAGGTTTCGCCGTAACTCCTCGAATTTTTTGCACGCGCAATATGTGTGGCATGTTTTGTCTCCTTCTCGTGTGCAGAAAAGATAATTGGGAGATCATGACTTACCAATCTTGTGCAAGTTTGTCTAAAAACATCCATGCCCGCTCAAAAACTGGATGAGATAGAAGTCTCACTATGCCTTTGATGTAAGTATGATCTCAGATCCAGAATGAGGCACACAGTCTACCTTCTCTTCGTATAATTCACCCAAGACTGCTGCCAACCATTGAGTGAGCGCTATCCCTATTTGTCAGCAACCATCTCAATCGCGTTCTCGCTTCGACACAAGTCACTAGCACAGCACTCTCTAACAAGGAGGGCAACAGGGATCACACCTGCAATAACTTTCACTGCTGGATCAGAAAATGTTGGATATGAAGATGCGACCCTCAGTGCTTCTTTTCTCTGTACCTATGCCAAGTGCTTTTGATACACCACCCTATATTGCTGCTTCGTACAGTATAACTGACCCTACAGCACTCATCAAGAGGTGTCTTCTTGAAGGATGAGATGTTCTTATTTTATCCAAGAGTTGACTCAGAGTCGAAACGCCCGAACCAACTTACTCAGGCATTCCCCAATTCGCTCAAAAAAACTCATTTTCGAGTCAATCAGTAGCCCCAGGTACTTCAATAGTGATCATCCTTGCACTAGAGATTCTCGCCTTTGTCAAGATGACTACTTCGGTTATCTCCAGTGCTAGACTGAACCCACGAGCAGTCATTCAGCCTCTCAACTGGTGCATTAGTATACTTACCCTAAGTTGCGCTTGTTCAACAATGCGTTAAGCGACTAGAGCCACAATATAATCCGCAGAGCCAATCAAACGTGACTGATCTAGCAACCCCAGTCTTAGTAAACTATTGAAAGACATGTTTTACAGGTCTAATGTAACTTCGATCCCTTATTTGCCGCGTGTCGTGACGTAAAGCAGACTTCGGTCCTTCAGCTAGTCCCTTAGAAGCCGTATAAAATAATCTGGAGCTTGAGAAGAGTTTTCCAATTTATTCAGAATATCCACTCACCTAGCGGGGTTACAAGCGTTTCTAAAGTCGAGTGTCCTGAAAAGAACAAAGCTATTTGCCTTTACCTTTTGGACCGTGATTGCCACGTTTACAATCAAATCAATGATGGAACGTCCTACTCTAAAGCCGTACTACCGAAAAAATAGGTCCCTAGCAGTACGACTCGCGTCAGGGAGTCTTCCCGTGATAAGTTTCATAAGCACTTTCCAAGCCATGTCTAGTATGCATAACGGGTGGTATGTAGATGACGATGCGAAATTTCCCTTCCCTTTGCTGATCAACATGAGTCTCTCTATCGTCCATCGTATCAGCAAAACTCCGTCCCCTAGGCAAGCGTAGAGTGTGCTGAGTCGTAAGTCAAGACAATGGTGATAGACATGTTGCAAACATCAGCTGCAATACCATCTGGGCCTGGAGCCCTCCTTGCTTTCAATGATAGGATTATCTCTTCCAGCTGTATGAAAGCGTTCACGAGATTGCTGTTTCACCTTGGGTAGCATCAATACAGAAGGGATGGTGCGGAAGAGTGCTCGCACTATCTCGGCACTTTTTCCCGCTGCATGTATACAATGTGCCCGTAAGCCATCAAGCTGCCACATAACTAGCTTGCAGTCAAGGGCCAACAGTGAGCCTAGCTGTTGCTAATCAATTTGTGCGAACATTTCCTGGCTGACTTATAGGCTGTCACGGTGTCATATCTCGTCATGATTCCGTGCTCGTTGAGCTTCACGCCGAACCTTGTGACACTCCCTTCAGTTTTTAGCGATTTCAGTCGACCACCAGTACACTGGGGGCTTGCCGCGCCAGGAATTTTTGACGGGGTATTGAATTGCCGCAAGCAATCGTAATGATGCTCATAGTTGTGTTCACCACGTCTTGAGCTGCCAATTCTTCTGCCCCCTGCGTATCACCCTACAGTGGAGCATTTGGCGCGAGCACCACGACAAACTTTTCGACGTCCGCCCTTTTGATGTTGTTCCCATTTGTAGAAGGTTAAGGGCACGGGCGTTGGAAGGCAACATCACTGATCTCAAGTATAATGCACTGTTGACCACTGGCTAAGTAGTTTCCTAATACTCTCTCATTGTGTATCCTCTATACTAGGGACTCTAAGGCAAACATCACATCCGGTATGGTTCCTTTGCTGCCAATGCGGGGAAGAGTCGACATATCCGGTGTGCAGTATAACGAGTGCCATTCTGGCTGCGATTTCTAGAATTCATTTTCTCAGTGGATATGTTAAAGGTATGCCCCATTCATTTACTTTAGCGTTCAAGTCTCCCTCAATGAGCAGGTTACCATCTGAGTTCAAAGCAGTGCACTCCAAAACATTAAGCATGGCTTAGAAAGGTGATATTGGCTCGTTTGGCGTTATGCACACACTGAAAAAGATGGTTCCCGACCACGAAACATACACAACACCATCTCACCATCGGCTGAAAATCACTTTTCCGAATCCATATAGTGACGGTACCAGTTTCATGAGGATATCATGATGCAGAACTTTTATCATTATGTTGCTCATTTAGCAGCAAAAAGTCGAACTTTATGCCCCTCGCAAACTGCTCAAGCAGATTTCGGGCGGTTAAGGTGCGGTATACGTTTACCTGCATGGTACGCGTCAGCGAAATTCAATAGGAATTCTTGGAGAACCCATCATTTCCCTGATCCCAAGACATGCCCAAGATCCGGTGTTGGATTAGTATCCATGCATAGGATAGAGTGTACGAGTACCTCTTTTGTACACTCTTTTTTTTTTAATGTTTCGTTTCACCACATTTGTAACATAGGGGATTTGTTCCACAGTTGTGTGGTATGATCATAGCCAAGGTATTTGAAACATTGAACAGGCTCTGCTCTTTACCATATCCTGTAGACAACCTGCACTATTCTTACTTTGCCTTTATTCAGAAATTGTTTGGAATCCTTTTTTGTCATGTCAATGATAGCCATGCGTTGTCCCCTATGATTTTCTGGCGTCAACTTCGCTTTGAGCCTGCCCAAGCTAGGGATTTCCCTTTCGATGGCCTCTTCTACCTTGGGCAGGCCCGTAACGCAGTCAATGTTTCTTATTTCTATCCATCAGCCCGAGCGAGGCTTTAGTTGCGGTTTTGCCGAGGACTTTCTTTACTACATCGTAAAATGCTCGTTTATTGCCGGTCTCTGCTCCAAATTTGTCCAGTACGTGGCTCAACCGTGTTGGTCGTACTGCTTTGATAGCAGTGTTGGTGTCTTCGAGCCGTAAATTACCCCTAATATCCCGCAGCACCAATGCGTGGGATTGACTATCTTGGGTTTTACGAGCAGTGCCTGCTGCTGGAGTCTGCGTCAGTGCTATTCACCTCCTGTTTTGCATCAGGTTTGTTTTCCTTGTTGGGCATTCATCTGAACTTTATTTTTCGTCACGTTTTGAAGGACTTTCTTTGTGGCTGGACAGGTTTTGGCTTTCTTCACTCCTTTTTTTAATACTGTCTAGAACCCCCCATCAAGCTTCTTGCGCCCACCTCTTCTTTCCTTTTTCCATCCCGATCTCCATCGGTTGGGCTAAGTGATATTCTTTATTTATGTTTGATGGCAGAATTATATGCAAGTCTCCTTTAGGCTTAACCCTCAGCTCTTCTTTAGCCTTCTGCTCTTTTTTGATCTTTTGGTGAACGTGGGCCTTATTGTAGCGCCTCCAGTAACGCCATGTACGATCTAGGTGCTCCTATAGTTCAAGGAGCCCGTTCTTAACACATCTGCTGATTTTTTGGGGAGTCGCATGCAGATATTATTCTCTTTAGAACATCTCTCGCACTTCGAATTAGCTTCTTCATGTCACTGCATGGCAATTGTACTTTTCAACTTCATTTCTTTGGAGAGATTATCGGCCTCCGTTTCTGAGTATAGTACTTCCGCCACATTTTTGATGGTAACGGTAAAATCTATTCTTTCTTTTCCTGCCGTTATAACTTTGTGGACTTCAAGATGGCTCTATTGCAGGAGACTGGATGACTCCTCGCGGGCTCAGTCTAGCACTGGAGAAAACTGAAGTGGTCATCTTGACAAAAAAATGGGCATTCATCTCCCTATCCAAAAAAAACAATGCGGGAATTAGGACCCTTACTTCTGTCACTTCGGCAGCAACGCATCGAATTCTGCATATTCTTTATATTTTTCCCACCGCTCAAATATCTCTCATGTCCTGCAGCATTTCCCGCTCCTCCTTTTTAGGAGGCTCTGGCGTTCAGATTATTTTTTTGGCTCGCCGACCCGCAGGAATCTCAGTCTGGACAAAGCCGTCCGCTAAGCTCCCGTCTTGCATCCATCCTTACTGTCGTTTTATAAATCGTCGTTTTTTTGTCTTTAGTACCGCTCCTGATATTTTTTCTTTTTTTTGTTTTTTTTTTTGGATTATTTTATCTGTTTTGGGGTTTTTCCTTAAAGAATACTAGCCTTCAAGAGTATTCCTATGAACCGGTATTCCCCATATGTTGGAGTGCAGGGTTGAACTAAGTTGGTACAGAGTGCAACAAAATTGAACTGATGTTTCTATAAATTTCAATATCCTTCTCACAACTATACCATTTGCTCATGTTCTCTCCTTTAACCGCGGAATTTCATCATGCTGGCGATACAGAGTTTGTGGTGTACCAGGCGATTCTATCTAGTCTCAGTTATCGCAGTATTTGCCGCTGGTGCGGCCTCTGTTTCACCAATTCTGTGATCTGGTTGGGAACAGAAGCCTTTCGTTTGACGCCCCAATCCACTACCTTAAATGAACACATTATTATATGCACTCCCTTCAAAAATTTCTTCACTCCAAAATTTTCAAGAAATCATCACTTTTGACCTTTGTACATGTTTCGAAGAAAAACTCTTATCTTCGAGCCGTAAATTACCCCTAATATCCCGCAGCACCAATGCGTGGGATTGACCATCTTGGGTTTTACGAGCAGTGCCTGCTGCTGGAGTCTGCGTCAGTGCTATTCACCTCCTGTTTTGCATCAGGTTTGTTTTCCTTGTTGGGCATTCATCTGAACTTTATTTTTCGTCACGTTTTGAAGGACTTTCTTTGTGGCTGGACAGGTTTTGGCTTTCTTCACTCCTTTTTTTAATACTGTCTAGAACCCCCCATCGAGCTTCTTGCGCCCACCTCTTCTTTCCTTTTTCCATCCCGATCTCCATCGGTTGGGCTAAGTGATATTCTTTATTTATGTTTGATGGCAGAATTATATGCAAGTCTCCTTTAGGCTTAACCCTCAGCTCTTCTTTAGCCTTCTGCTCTTTTTTGATCTTTTGATGAACGTGGGCCTTATTGTAGCGCCTCCAGTAACGCCATGTACGATCTAGGTGCTCCTATAGTTCAAGGAGCCCGTTCTTAACACATCTGCTGATTTTTTGGGGAGTCGCATGCAGATATTATTCTCTTTAGAACATCTCTCGCACTTCGAATTAGCTTCTTCATGTCACTGCATGGCAATTGTACTTTTCAACTTCATTTCTTTGGAGAGATTATCGGCCTCCGTTTCTGAGTATAGTACTTCCGCCACATTTTTGATGGTAACGGTAAAATCTATTCTTTCTTTTCCTGCCGTTATAACTTTGTGGACTTCAAGATGGCTCTATTGCAGGAGACTGGATGACTCCTCGCGGGCTCAGTCTAGCACTGGAGAAAACTGAAGTGGTCATCTTGACAAAAAAATGGGCATTCACCTCCCTATCCAAAAAAAACAATGCGGGAATTAGGACCCTTACTTCTGTCACTTCGGCAGCAACGCATCGAATTCTGCATATTCTTTATATTTTTCCCACCGCTCAAATATCTCTCATGTCCTGCAGCATTTCCCGCTCCTCCTTTTTAGGAGGCTCTGGCGTTCAGATTATTTTTTTGGCTCGCCGACCCGCAGGAATCTCAGTCTGGACAAAGCCGTCCGCTAAGCTCCCGTCTTGCATCCATCCTTACTGTCGTTTTATAAATCGTCGTTTTTTTGTCTTTAGTACCGCTCCTGATATTTTTTCTTTTTTTGTTTTTTTTGGATTATTTTATATGTTTTGGGGTTTTTCCTTAAAGAATACTAGCCTTCAAGAGTATTCCTATGAACCGGTATTCCCCATATGTTGGAGTGCAGGGTTGAACTAAGTTGGTACAGAGTGCAACAAAATTGAACTGATGTTTCTATAAATTTCAATATCCTTCTCACAACTATACCATTTGCTCATGTTCTCTCCTTTAACCGCGGAATTTCATCATGCTGGCGATACAGAGTTTGTGGTGTACCAGGCGATTCTATCTAGTCTCAGTTATCGCAGTATTTGCCGCTGGTGCGGCCTCTGTTTCACCAATTCTGTGATCTGGTTGGGAACAGAAGCCTTTCGTTTGACGCCCCAATCCACTACCTTAAATGAACACATTATTATATGCACTCCCTTCAAAAATTTCTTCACTCCAAAATTTTCAAGAAATCATCACTTTTGACCTTTGTACATGTTTCGAAGAAAAACTCTTATGGCAAACAGACGTTTGGATGAACACCGGTCATTTTGATTAATCGTAGCGAAAACGAGCAATAACTAATTCGGCACCGATTCTGAAAATTTTATTTTATCTTCTTAAGGGCGTTTTTAAGTTTATATTCTTTTTTCGCTAAGTTTTCCTTTTCATTACTGTGATTCCGAATGCTTTTCCGCCGGTAGTTCTTTTGGAGCATAAACTCAAAATGGGTTTATGGACTAATTGTCCTGCCTGAATTGGCAGAAAAATCTTTAAATCCTTAACATTATTAAAAAATCTTCTACAAATAAATTTTGGATCATTGTTGGTAATTCTTTTTTCACCTCGCCATCAAAATCATCTTCACATGAAAAATTGTTTGACATTTCCGCCTCATCACATTCGAACAAATGACGAATTCGAATCAACTTTTTCCTCGAATTTTGCATAATGAAAAGGACCCGGAGCACTTATCGAACTCAAATGTTCACATAATGTGTAAAAAAACTGAATGTAAATCGTCAAAGAATGAGGATTGAAAGTGCCAGGCGTTTCAGGGGACGGGATCTCAGTGGGAAGCAAACAGGCAACCACCAGACATACTCGTACACATATATCTCACTGATGTACGGGATGCTGGTTGAAAATCCGACAGACGACGACACCAGGGAAATCAAGGAAGGAGTTTATTCCAACTTACAATATGCCTAAAGTTCTTTCACTCTCCGGTCCTCCACGTTCACAAGTGCCTTTCATAAAAGAAATAAATATATCGACCCGCCACAAACATACAATCGCATTTATCGTCTGCAAATTAAGTTAAGCAAATCAACCATATTTCTTCCCGAGGTGGCTATAGAGGCGGCAATGTTGGCGGCTAGGATGGGATTCACTATTTTTTTCACAACATTTTAAGTTGTTCTATATTCGGCATAGGTTTTTTCCTTTTCCATCCCAAGCGACTTTATCTGTGGCCGTGCCTCAAGAGGCTTTTCAACTTCTTTTTTATAGAAAATATCTTAACAGAAAAGTATTCAATATTCAACTCTTGTATACTGGTTCTGTGTTTCGGATGTATACAGTGTTATCGGATATGATATGGCTGTATTCTGAGAATGTTTCAGAACTGTTATCAAGGACTTTGCTATGAAAGATGCTTTTTCTTATACATTTTGATGTTTTAGAAATCTTTTTGACCTCCACACATGAATTTGTCTATCATATGATTCAGCAATTCCTTTATGAGTTATGATGGATGAAGGTTTAGTAGCATAGTTGGTAACCCGATTTCGACCACTCAAAGGATATTTTCAAATGCGATGAGCCACATGATGTATACTAACATAAACAGTTCCACATAGAGCATATGGTTCGCACCCTATAGAGTGTGAAAATAGAAGACTTCGGTGATGAAGGAGGCTATACTGAGTGCTTCCATAGGACGAACTCTCGCTTGTACTCAAGAACTTAGGACCAAACTGAATGAGAAGCAGAATAAAATTTATAATGTATGGTGAATGCTTAAAAGGCTTTTGCAGGAAATTTACTTTTTTTCCTCGTATTTCATCCTTTATCCTGCACCCTTTCTATTTTTTTTTCTTTTCTATCGAAATGCGTTCACTTAGCTCATGCTTCATTGCTCGAGAGGCAATGTTAAGTGAAGTAACCCCTTCCATTCCGTATTTTAAATTTATGTGACACTCACTTGAGAGCTGCCCTTCAATAAACCATTAAACTGTTCTTTACTTCCAAAAGCAGGACAATATTCAAATCGGATTAGTTTAGGGAGTAAGACTCACTATTTAAGAAAAAATTGCCACGACATCCTTAATTCGTATTTGGATAGCTTAAAATGTTGTGAAACGACTGTTTTGTCCAACTACAAACACGATCTATCATACCATCACATTTTTTTTGAAGAAAGTACAGTACCTCATTCAAGAAAGTATTCCGGAGCTTCATACAGCTTCCCTTTTTTTACTAGAAAAATTGAAAAGTTAGCTGGAATTAAAGCTTAATTGGTTCATAGTATTAACTACTAACTATTTAATTTTAATTACTTTCCACAAGAGTCTCAGACCAAAGTTGACAGCAGGAAGAATTTCAATTATGATTTGACTATAAATTGAGGTAAAGCTGTAGAACTTGTATATCGACTATGAAACAGATCAGGCGGTCAACTTGGGCTCTTCTAACATAATTGATGGTTTTAATTAGACTTCACTTGAGCGTAAATGAAATTGCTCAAACAATCAGAATGATAGAGGGGTGCCAAAATATTTTCAACATGCTGCGATTGTAGTTAATTGATCATGTTAAAATCTGTTCTCGCTGTACCCTTGGCCTGTTCCAGTGGTTCCCTGGTCTCCGCTTTGCCCTGCACAGCCAAGTCCTTAAACCTCCAGCTTTCGGAATAAAACAGCAATTGCACGCAATGATTCTTAAATGTTTTTTAGGAGGTATTAAAGATTTCACAATATAATTACAATTATGTTTCTACTCGTTTCTTCTCAATACCAACAGCCGTGTTCCTACTCCAGCACCTCCGTAGAGCCTTTAACTCACCATCCTGCGTACTGTGCGTGGAGTCCTTGGGGCGCGTTTTGGTAGTTCCGCGGGTGTGCGTACAACCTCAGGACCTTAGAGCGAGTACGTGTCGTCGGCTCAATGCTTAGTGACACCAACGCGTATGAAAGACTCGTAGAAATGACTGCACTGTGTCCTTGGCTCAATGCCTAGTGACGCCGACGCGTATAACAGACTCGTAGAAACGACTCGGACAAGAAATTGCTGCGGAATCCACATGGTGAACAAAAACCCAATTCCATAACTTCAACCACCGAACGTCCAATACCTCAATACTATTTCTCTGCACAATATACATTTGCATTACTTTCCTCATTCCAGCTCAATTATTTACTACGACCGGGGATCTCAACATCTGTTGTTGAGAAATTCGATCAAGGGATTCCACTTTACTCGCATTGTTAATTTTTTAACTCATGACGGCACATGTTGATAATGCGCGCTTGTATATTTCGCATGTCATTTTCATGCGTTGGTGGACGCTTTCTGCTAGACATTATTTTTCATAGTAAAGAGGTTTGTTTTGGTTTTCATGTGTAATATTTGATATTTGGGTTAGCCGCGCGGTAAATTCTTACATGTGTTTTCTGCTAAATATGATTTTACTTAGTCGAGCGGTTTGTTTTGGTTTTATGGGTACTGCTTGATATTTTGGTTGGTCACGCAGTTTGTTTTTACATGTGTTTTCTGCATAATATGATTTTACTTTGTCGAGCAGTTTGTTATGGTTTTATGCGTAATGTTTGATATTTTGTTTAGCCATGCGGTATGTCCTTACATATTGTTACATGTCACAATAATTCTGCGAGCTACTGTCGCAATTGTTGCCGCAACTATTAATAACATTATGATCAATAAACGAATGTACTCGAAAGCACAAGTATCGACCAAGTAGATCAATGATTCTAATCTGAAAGTGACGTCACTGTAGATATTCAGAATTGGTCGAATATTCCAGGTAGTTCTCGTCGGAACATTAGCCAATATATGAGAAATGGATTGAATGACCAGAGATCCTAAATAAAGCCGAGCCAAATGGATGGAAGGGTAATATTAAAAACTACGATAAAAGTGGAGCGCGAATTAAGGGCGATATTGATTGATAGTGAAGATAGTGATAGTGATAAAACAGTTGGAATATAACTTGATAGACAGTAAAATTTAATTTAAAATGCGATTTGTAAAATCGTGAAATTAATGTTTGTGTATTCTTAGGAAATAACCTCTTTTAACTTAATTTAAATGACAGTGCGCTTTCACTTTTTCGGAACATTAAAATTATCGGCCGCAGACCGTAACACGCGACAGTGGTGCCAGAAGTGGGAAAGTAAATTTCAAAAGTGAAAACTTTTAAACATTTTTAAAGTACACACTAGTAAAATTTAACGTAGAAACTGGTAGGAAAATCACAAAGCTTACATCTACAAATTAATGAATTAACCATATCGGAGCTTAAGGAGGAGTTGGAACAGTGAAATCTGGCTACGCAAGGTACAAAGGTCATACTGATTGCACATTTGCGTGACGCAATTGAGTCGAAAGGCGTGAATCTGAATTCGGGTGAGCCCTCAGATGCGGGAAAAGGCGCAAAAGGTGGAGAAGTGAAAATACCAAAACAAAAGGAACAAGAAAATGCACTGATGCAAATGTTGATGCTGATGCAGCAAGAGCATTGACAACAAGCATTCAAAATCAAAGCAGACATTGCACAAAAGCTGGAGGAGCAATCAACGGAGCTAAATGAACAATCAACGAGGCTAAATGAATAATCAGTGAACTTGGACAAACAAGCGATCGAAATCAAGGCAGATTTGCAAGAACAGTCAACCGAAATAAAAGCGGAGCTCAGTCGTCTGAACAAACAAATCAAATGCATCGAGGAAAAGTTTACCTGGGTCCGGGAGAAGGTCAGCCAGGTAGAGGAGAGAATCAACCATGAGATGGTAAAAGTGGAAAGAATTGGAACCAGCGAAGGTTGTAGTAACCACCTCACCAGCCCCGCTTATACGCGTAGCGCAAAACACATCTAGAAATGTGAAAGCACTAATATTCGACGGACAAATGGTCTGGAGTATTTACAAAACCCAGTTTGAAGCAGCCGCTTGGACAAATCACTGAAATAAGCAGGAACGAGCAACTGTATTAATTTTTGCTCTAAAAGAGACAGCTGCCGAGCTTTTGCAGACTATCCCCGTTGAGTTGCACTCAAACTTGGCCGCTGTAATGAAAACGCTTGACATGAGTTATGGAGGCGATCATCTGAAGCAAATTTATCGGTCACAGCTATGGCATCGGGTGCAGAAGTCTGGCAAAACCTTACAGTAGCTAGCCCAAAACATTGAGTGACTGGCACTTTCAGCCTCCCCAGCTTACAATCCAGAACATCGAGATAACGCAGCAACAGAAGCATTTATCAGTGCATTAAAGGACCAGGAATTGAAACAAATCGTGCGTTTAGCTCAAAAGCAAATGATTAAGAACGCATTGACTAATAGTCTGAACTTTGATGCAGCAAAAAATGTGACTCTTACCACTGCAGGGGTCCAAGAGATAGTGACAGACAAGTGCAGGTGTGAGCATGGGGAAACTGAGCAAGAGCCGCTATTAAATGGTGCGCTTAGATGCTGGAATCGCGGTGATAAGGGGCATCTGCAAAGAGACTGCAAGAAGCGAAGAAAACCAAGCTATTGTCCAGGGTGGCGGAGAACCAGACCGAGTCAGGAACCCAGAATGGAAGCCCTTCAAACTGAGGGGGCCAACTTCGTGGAATAGAGGTTGGCTAGGAGAATCGATGTCCTTAGCACCACTATCACCATCTCAAGACAACATCGGAAAGAAGCAGACTTATGACTTCCAGGTCAGGTGACGGAGAACATTGCACCATAACAATCGACATTGGTGCAACCCGATCAATTATCCGGCCAGACCCTTTTGAGGCAACAATTAAATCACAAGAGCGAAATTTTATCACCAATGAGGAGCCACAGGAGAAACTGCACCTGTGCATGGAGAGGTCAATCTCCAGATACAATTAGGAGACCTTGGGTTCCGATATAATTTTCTGGTCACGAACATTATGGATGATTGTATCCTCTGAATGGACTTTCTGCTATCACATAGAATCACGCTGGATAGATACACAGGGAGCCAAGCTGATTCGACAAGCACCGAGACGTCTTCCTATAGCCAAGCAAGGAGAAGTGAGCACACTGATCTTTGACATGAAAAAACAAGGTGTTATCGAGCCTTCTATCAGTCCATGGGCCACACCAGTAGTTCTAGTGAAGGAAAAGGATGGTAGCACTGGTTTTTTTGTCGGCTAAAGGTAGCTCAGCGACGTCACTAAGAAAGTAAGTTACCCACTTCAAGGCATCGACGACATCATGGACACTTTAGCCGACGCAAAATGATTTTCTGCACTCGATCTCAAGCGTGGCTGCTGGCAGGTAGAAATTGTCAAGAGGGACCAAGAGAAACCTGCATTTTCAGTTGGGACCGGATGATAATAATTTGTGGTGATGACATTTGGGCTTTGCAATGCTCCGGCCACCTTCAAATGCCTGATAGAATACGTGCTACGAGGCCTAACCTGGAAAACCTGCACGCAGTAATCTGGAAGGGGCTATTGCCACTAAGCAGTTCCACAATTACCTGTGTGGCTTAAAAATTGTCCGTTAAGCAGACCATATATCGCTGAGATGGCTGCTTAACTTCAAAAACTCCGAGGGAGAAGTTGCGAGATGGATCGAAAGATTGCAGTCATACGATTACAAAATTGTTCATCGGACGCCCTATCTCGTCGTCCATATCCACCTAACTGCAAGCATTGCAGAAGGATTGAGGAAAAGGATAACGGCCGAATTTGATAAAGGTTGATCATTGGAGGAGGTGCAAAATACACAGATAGCCGATGAAGACATCGGACCATTGCTCGTATGGAAGGAGATTATTGGACGAACTGAGTGGAAGGACGTTTTGATGCATGGCGCCACCATGAATAGCTATCGGGCACAATGGAACTCGCTTCAGGTGGAGGTTGACGTACTCAAGCGAAAATGGGAAACGGTGGATGGCAGCTCCTGAAAGATGCAAACCATACTTCCCAAAGCCAAATCCATGATATGGATAAAGAAATGCATCAGGGATCCTCAGAAGGCCACCTTGGTGTTAACAAGACCTGAGCGAAATCGCAAAAATAGTTTTACTAGCACTATACTTGAGAATTTGTAGAGGACTGGTGTCGTAGATGCATAATTTGCGCTTCCGGCAAATGTCCAAAGCGATAACTGAGAGGACAAATGCAAACTTATAACGTGGGCGTGCCATTTGAAAGGATTGCTGTTGACATCGCTGAACCCTTTCCTGGATCCAAACGGGGATATCGATACACGCTGGTTGTGGCAGATTATTTCAGCAAGTGCCCCAAACTCTGCCCTATTCCCAACCAGGAAGCAACTATTGTAGCAAGATGCCTTGGTGTGGCTATATAACTGACAACGGCGGAAGGGTAGGTCTCCGGAGTTGCCGCATAATTGAAAGGGATTATATCGGGTTATATCGTCGTTTATCGCATACTGGAACACCGTAAGCTGAAAGCCAAAATAAAAATCGTGGACCTGGATCATCTTGTTCCATATTACATCTAGGGTGACAAACAAAGCAACGAGCTATCGGTGGAAGTGAAAGTGGCAAATAGGACCACAGCAGAACAGACAATCGGACATCAAGCCCGATGGAAGAGAAATGATTGATTCGATGATAAGCGCTAGATTGCGTTTGACTAAAAAGAATCAGGCATACAAATACATAGGTAGGAAAACCAGAACAAAGAGAACATTATGAAAATCTCAGAAAAGTAGTGAATAAGATAATTAGAACTGAGAAAAGGAAATAATACGGCGACAAATTGAGAAGTATCTGTGTGAATCTAGCGGACAAGCATACAAAGTAGTGAAAAAACGTGGTTATCAGCCCAAGACGACGCTTTGCCGTGATGGCATCAGCAATATCATCTCTAGTAAAAACAGGATTAATATCATATTTCAAAAGCCTCCTTAATCCTCCGCACAGCCCCAGAACATCGGAGGTTTTAGATATTTTCGAAGAGCTTGCATTGGCTCCAACTATTCTGGAGGAAATTTTTTCTACTAACTAAGCCCAAAAAAATTAATAAGCGCTGCCCACCGATGATATTCAAGTGAAGTTCATTAAATATGATGGCATCTGTGTTCGTAAAGCCACCCATAAAATTATCCAACACGTTAGGCCACAAGAACATATGCCAAAAGAGTGGAGCCGATCAATTATATTCCCTATCCACAAAAGACGTGACAAGCTACAGTGCGGAAACTATAGAGGCATATCACTGCTTTGTGCGGCAAACAAAATATTTTAAAAGATCTCAGAAAATAAAATCAGATCATACGGAGTCTCAATATAGCTTTCAAGCCGGCAGATCGACGATAGGCCAATTGTTTATAGTCAGGCAGATGCTTGAAATATTCTGGAAGTTCAACATAGAGGTATACTAAATTTCCAGTGACTTCAACCAAGTAAACGACAGTATTGATCGTAACAAACTGTACCAAATAACAGTTTGCTTTGGTATCCCAGCCAAATCAGTTTGCCTTACCAAAACGACGTCCTAAACCTCCCAAGTCCGCATTAATAACCAACTCGTTGACGCTTTTGACACAAATATCAGACTAAAGTAGGGATGGACTAGGGCCATTTCTTTTTATTTTGGCTCTAGAATGTGTCATTGATAGAAGAGGTACGTTCCTATATAAGTCAAGTCTAGTGGTACCTTTTGTGGACGATATCAATATTTTGTCATGGTAATTAGCAACCGACAAAGAACTTTTCCTGAAAGTCAGGACGCAAAACTAATAGGGCTAAAAATCAGCATCAAAAATATAGGCAAGTTTTCATATTTAGGCGCCAAACCAACGAAAACCGGTAAAAGAAAAGACGCAGGTCGCAAATAAAATATTTTTAGGGTTTTGTACTAAAATACAAAACCCTATTGCAATCACGACCTGTGTCCGTCCATCCGTCCGTCCGTCTGTATGTCACAGCACTTTTTCTCCGAAGCTATAAGGGCTACAGCCATGAAACTTTGTAGAAAGGTCAGAAGTGGTGACCTCTTGAAAGTTCAAGGGTGGAAAAATTTTTCAAAGGCGTTTAAGGAGGGTCTCCCCATATAAGGGGGTGACCCCTCAAAAAAAAATTTTCACCATTGGTAGTCAAGTAGGATGTCGTTGGAAAGGTCTCAATGAGGTCTTTTCAAAACAAGTCTTAAAATTGTCTTATAAGTACCGAGGGGGGCAGGGGAAGGGGAAATGTACGAACTTTTCGCGTACCCCCCCCTCCCGATTGGACACCTTCCATCCGAAAAATCTGAAAAAAAATCATGATTGTAGGCCTTCATGAGTACAACAACAACAAATACATGAGAAGTCGAAATTCACTCAACTTTGTTAGTAATAGTATGATTTATCGATTGTGTATTTTCTTGAATAAAATCTAAACGGTACCTTTAAACTCAATAAAATTTAGCAAACAGATGACTATTTATAAGATTGATCTTTTCTGAAAGTTTCATAAAGATCGAATAGTATTTACCGAAGTTATAGCGATTTGAATTTTCCTGTATTACTATGGAGCAATATGCCCTGTATTACTATGGAAACATATTGCTATGGAGCCATATGCGCTTTTTACCGACTTAGACACTACAGCTTTGCTAGAGTTTGCATGAAAATTTCAGGAGTGATAGGTATCATGAAGATGAGTACATACAATTGAAACAAGTCGAAGAGGCAGGAGAGAGCTCCTAGCAAAAGGGCTTTGTAACCATTCTAGAATTCGAAAAAATAGGCCATGAATCGATGATTACAGTACAGAGGAGTGGCCCCTGAAAAAAAATTTCATAAAAGGTAGCCGATATGAGTACCAACTGAAAGTTCTCTATGAGAGATTTTCAAAACAGTTCTTAAACTGACAGTTTTTGCTTCAGTGGGAGCACAGGGGGGGAAATACATGAAAAATGTGTTTCCTCCCTCGCGAATGGACACCAGTGATCTAAAAAATCTGAAAAAAATATCAAAGGAGATATTTATGGGTATAACTATAACAAATACCTCAGAAGTCAAAATTCGTTCAACTTTGTTAATAATAGTATGATCCTCGAATTTCACATTTTCTCCAATTAAATCGTCTTTGACATGTTTCTTGATTTTATTCGTTGCTGGTTACTGCATTTTGTAAGTTGAGTACAAAACCCTTCTGACATGTGCATAGGTCTGTCTACCCAACTTGTTATTTATTGTTATGCCATGGGTATGAAACATAAACCCTTGCCCAAACATCCGAAAAAATATTGAACATCTTTGAAAGATGTGTCCTGAGGCGAACAATTGGAGCGAAACTAGACAAGGACCAATGGCAAATTCAATACAACTATGAGCAGTATGATAGTTTTGATGAGCCGTAGGTCTTAACGATTGTAAGACTGTGGAAGCTGCAATGAGCTGGCTCCATGAATCTCATGGCCGAACAGCAGATATCCAAAAAGGCATTCGTCGGAAGAACTGGAGTGCGGAGGCCAGTGAGGTAACCGAAGAAGCTTTGGGTTGACTTAGTTGATGAAGACAGTTCAACGCCGCTTAGATTCCAAAATCAGAGGACATGGTGAATGGAGCAAGACAGTTTGAAACGATTATTGCAGGAAGCGAAGGCCCGAGAGGAGCTGTTGCGCTACGAAGAAGAAAAACAATTAAATGATTAATAGCCATGCCACCAGAACAGAGGTTGAGCAATGAGCTAGCTCGTCGCTATAAAAAATCCCACATTGTTTCAAAAACTGCAGCAAAGTCTTGAAAAAGATTGGTCCTTTGACAATTTCCCTGCAACTGAAAGGGACTATGGCATTGCATTTTGGAATGTCAGGCCACTGAACACTCTAGCACTGTTTTATATAAGGTCAGTCTATATAAACTAAACATATTGGCAATCCAAGAAACGAACTGGACTGGAAGCAATATTCAAGGCAGGAAATCATCCACAATATTAAATAAATTCTGCTAGAAAACGTCATATAGGGTTTTCCAATAAGAGGTGTTATTTTGAATAGATCTTGTGATTTAACACCTTACAAGCTCTTCCTTTGGGGCAACGTGAAAGAAAAAGTCCACGCCAATAGCCCAGCGTCGATTCAAAACCTCAAAGATGGAATTCGTGAGGCTATCGAGGACAAAGGGCAGCCACTTTGCGATTTGGTTATGGAAAATTACATGAAAAGGATATGGTCCTGTAAGCATGGTCATGGTGGTCATTTGCATGATGTTATTTCTCACTATTAACGGCATGCCTTTTTTTTAATAACGAAATAAACATTCGATCATTCGCATTAAAAGAAGATATTTTTCTTTTAATATCAAAATAACACTTCTTATTGGAAAGCCGTATATTTTAGTGGCTTTTGTTAGAGATAGGGAGCTCAAATCGCAAATTGTAGATTCCAGGGCAAGGTGTATGCAATTCATATAAACTAAATTATTCAAAATTTGGGTGATAAATCACAACTTTCCGATTGAAGAAAGGGACAATGAAATGAAGAAGACTTTCTACGATCACCTAAAACGACTATTTGATTCATTGTCTACAAATGATAAAAAAAATAATTCTGGGCAATTCCAACGCTGAGTCTAGTGATGAACTATCCCATCGGAGGACAACTGGAGGACTCTGCATACAGTAATAGCCCAGTCCTACATTCGACTTGCTTCCCACATTGACACATATCTTAAAAGACTATCGGAAAGCATCATCTAAAACCAGATCAAATATCTTCTGATTCAACAAAGATACACCTTGTTGCGAGGGAATAAATACCACCCACCTGTATATACTCACATACAAGCAAGCACATACGTCCATTGTTATCAAAAAATATACTTGTCGTCCAATGGGCAAACGCAAAGATCAATCCGCAATCCATTTCATACGAGTCATCACATTTTGAACGACGTACATGATAAGCTTCACTACGATCAAACACATAAGCTTTAGGGTATACTTCCAGCGAAGTAAAGCCGAAGAGAGAGAGAGAGAGAGAGCCAAAAGATGAAACAAAAGCACTCCCTCGCTCAATTCCCCCAATTTTGTCGTGAAAATCTAGAAACCAGACGGGAAGTAAGAGCTTCCGTGGAATGGGAGTTCACATGTTGCATATTTGACAAATATGGAACAAAAGCTCATTTCGTGACCATACATAAACACTTGATGGAGTACTGAAGGGCAGTCTGTGTTCGAGTCCAAAAGGGAGCATACTGCTACCCATTCTTTAAACGTACGAGTAAATACGCGATTGAAGTGTACAACGGAGCTACAGTAATAGTGATCAACGAAATGGTGAGGGGTTGGCTTGCACCGCAATCGTCAACCGGCTTTGTGGCGTTCCATACCGTGTGGCCACCCCGAACGTCAAGTTCATTGCCTCTGCAGGCTGGCGGTCACCTGTGAAGCGCGACAAGTTAGGGTAAAAGCGAAAAGCGCTTCACTCAATATTGATATAAGTTTGCAATAATAAAATCAGTGAAAATATAATCAACCAATTCAGTTGTAATCTAAATGTTTAAAAAAATGAACAGTAAGATAAAGTATAATCCTTAAAAATAAACTCTTATCTTTGGTGTTCTAGTTTAGATATTTATAGTAGCAGGTAAGCGACATACAGGGAGATCTCTCCCCAGGACCCTCGATGGTATATATAGGTTACACATCAGGTCGAGCTGCCAGTTCATACCAGTATACATAGGGTATACTGGTGATGTAACAACCTCAAGCATATTTGGCGCCCGTATATATCGAGGAGCTAATTATAACTTGGATCATTACTTGATCAAATCGACCTAGTGTAATAAAAGCAAAGTTATCGAGGCTCAGTTTTCTATAGAAATTTGACAACGACAGCCTTCCGCAAAAAATTTTACGTAGATCCGCGACAACCAACTGACTTCCATCCTATTAAAAGCATCCCTAAAAGTAATGTAGAAACGAAACTGCAGTTAAGATCACGGCAGACCAGATATTGGGGCATCAAGCCCAGAGCAAAATAAATTATTGGTTCAAAGATAAGTGCTACGATGCATTGGGCAAAGAGAATCAAGCGTTCAAACGAAATTTAGGTTAGGAAACCAGAACGAAGAGAGAAGATTATGAAAATCTCAAAAGAGTAGCGAATTAGATAACTGGCACCAAGAAAGTAAAATGCTACAACAACTAATTGAGAAGCATCAATATAAGTCTAGCGAGCGACAATACAAGCCTACAAAGTAGTGGAAAGCCTGAGACGAAGTGGTACACTGCGAAAGCTATAGATGCATATCACTACTTTACACGGCACACAAAATATTTTCAAACGTCTTGAAAAACGAAATCAGATCGAGAAGTGCCAAGGTGGCTCTATAGCAGGCAGATCGACAACAGTCCAACTATTTACAGTCAAGTACGTATCTGAGAAATACTGAGAGCTAAACATACATGTACATCAAATGGTCGTTGAATTTAAGTGAACATACGAGTACAACAGTATTAATTGTAGCGTACTGTGCCAAAAAATGCTTTACTTTGGTATCCAGGCCAAACTTGTACATCCCATTAAATGACAATAACGTTGACGTTTCTCCGAGTCTACATAAATAACCAACTCATCGATGCCTGGACTCAGATAACAAACTAAGCAGGGAGATGGGCTGGTCCCACTGCTATTCAATTTGGCTCAGAAATATGTCATAAAAAAGTTACCGGCTGATACAAATGGTTACTTTACGAATCGAGCCAATTAATGGCTTATATGGGCGACATCACCATCTTGTCATGGTTGCTA
This sequence comes from Odontomyia ornata, assembly GCA_963969285.1. Lineage (NCBI taxonomy): Eukaryota > Metazoa > Arthropoda > Insecta > Diptera > Stratiomyidae > Odontomyia > Odontomyia ornata. The sequence goes on along the minus strand of OZ017739.1, from coordinate 57,995,704 downwards.
ACAACTACCGAAAAAAAAATTTTGAATCTCGATAGCAAAGCAAAACTAGTATGAGAATAAAACTAAACTCATGACGCAGTTAAGAAAAGTACCTCAACTACCCAAAATTTTAAGTACCGAAATGATGAGAACTGGTGATGAAAGAGACAAAGTACGTCAAACAATATTGTTTGCAGATAAAATTTTTTATTCAATTTTGACGACCTTGAGGACCAGCTGCATGCACAGGAAAACAAAGCACCAAGTACAAAACTCTGTGATAATATAATATATGCCATGCTATAGGTATTAGTTGGGAGAACTGAAGGTTGGAGATGAGTGGGGAAACTGAGGAAACGCTGATCTGACTCGTTCAACGAAGACAGTTCATTGCTGCTCAGATTTCAAAATTGGAGGACGCGGTCTATGAACCGAGACAGTTGGAGGCGCTATTTGCAGAAAATGAACGGCCGAGAGGGGCTATAGTGCTATGAAAAAGAAGAAGAAGAACCCAAGCATCCACAGTTATATTGAACCTCTTGGAAAGGTCCTGAGGCGAATAATTGGAATCAAGCCAGACGGAGACCAATGACGATGAGCTGTATGAAATTTTTGCTGAGCAGAAGATCTTCACGATTTTAAGGCTGCAAAAGCTGCAATGAGTGAGTCACGTGAGTTGTATGGATGCATAATTGATGCCCAAAAAGTATTCATTGCAGGATCTGAAGGGTGAAGATCAAAGGAAAAACCGATGAAGTGTTGGTCTGAGTTATTTGGCGAAGACAATTCATTACTGCCCGAACATTTAAAATTGGTGGACGCAGTCAATGGACTGAAACAGTTGGGGACACTTTTGACAGAAACTGAAAGCCCAAATAGGGCTATAGTACTGCAAAGAGGAAGAATTCGGAAGAAGTGATATGAGATGATTAAATAAAAAACAGGCTGTATTGCTACATGAACAAATAATTCTGCGAGCTACTGTCGCAATTGTTTTCACAATCATTAAGAACATCAACAAATGAATTTACTCGAAACCACGAGAACCCAACAAGCATTATCAACATCTGAAAGTGAGTCACTGCCCATTCATTACGCTGCTGGAATGTTCCCGCTTATTCATCAATGTACGAGAACTGAGTTGAATGATTAGAGACCCTATATAAAGGCGAGCTGAATGAATGGGGGATTATTCATTCGATCGCGATCGCGATAAAAACTTGCGATAGTGTGTGGAAAGCGAATTGAAAAGCGATCAAGTAATAGTGAGGTGATTTTGAGAAGACAATTGCGAGAGAAATTTATGGACAAGTGGAAGGTAGAATTTTAATAGTGAAAATTAAAGTTGTGAAATTGTTAGTAAAGTGATTTGCATTTGTAACGAATTAAATAAACTCTTTTAATTTAATTTGAAAGACATTGCGTTTTCACTTTCCCGGAACATTAAATTATTGGCCGCGAACCATAACACGCGACATTTGGTGTCGAGAAGTGAGAAAGAAAATTTTTAAAGTAAAAAACGTCTAAACATAAAAAAAAGATAAAATGCACAATAATGAAATGTAACGTGGAAACTGGTGGAAAAATAAACAAAAGCCGAAATAATAAAAATAACCACGAAGCTAACATTTCAAAATAAATGAATTCACCATGGCGGAGCTTAAGGGAGACGAAGAAACGCCAAAATCAAAGGAGCCAGAAAATGCGCTGATGCAAATGTTAATGCTGTTGTCATCCAGTCTACCTGCGAAGCTAGACGAACAATCAGCGAAGCTAAATGACCAATCAGAGCAGCTAAATGAACAGACATCCAGTTTAGCTGTGAAGCTAAATGAACAATCAGCGAAGCTAGACCAACAAGCGTTCGAAATCAAGGCAGACATCACACAGAAGCTGGAGAAACAGTCAACCGAAATAAAAGCGGAGCTCGGTCATCTGAACAAACAAATTAAAGGTGTCGAGGAAAAGGTTGACCAGGTCGAGGAAAAGGTTTACCAGGTCGAGGAGAGAATTAACAATGAGATCAGCCAGGTCGAGGAAGGAATAAACCATGATATCAGCCAGGTAGAGGAGAGAATCAACCATGAGATGGGAAACATCAAAAAGGAATTGGAAGCAGCAAAGGCAGTAGTAACCTCCTCACCAGCCTCGCTTATAAACGCAGCGCAAAGCACATCCAGAAATGTGCAAGCACCAATATTCGATGGGCAAACGGTCTGGAGTATTTACAAGATCCAGTTTGAAGCTACCGCAAGGGCAAATCACTGGAATGAGCAGGAACGAGCAACTGCACTGATTCTTTCTCTAAGAGGCCCAGCTGCCGAGCTTTTGCAGACGATCCCCGTTGAATTGCTCTCAAACCCGAATGCTATAATGAATGCGCTCGACATGCGTTATGGAGACGATCATCTAAAGCAGATTTATCAGTCACAGCTGAGGCATCGGGTGCAGAAGTCTGGTGAAACCCTACAGCAGCTAGCCCAAGACATTGAGTGACTGGCACTTTTGGCTTATCCAGCCTACGACCCAGAACATCGAGATGATGCGGCGACAGAAGCATTCATCAGCGCACTAAAGGACCCGGAATTGCAACAAGCCGTGCGTTTAGCTCAAAAGCAAACGGTTAAGGACGCATTGGCTTACAGTCTGAACTTTCAGGCAGCGAAAAATGTGACTCATACCACTGCCCGGGTTCATGAGGTAGTGACAGACGAATGCAGGTGTGAGCGCGTGGAAATTGAGCGAGACCCGCATGTAAATGGTGCGCCTAGATGCTAAGATTGTGGAGAGAAGGGGCACTTGCAAAGAGACTGCAAAAAGCGAAGAAGTCGGAGCTATTGTCCAGGATGGTGGAGATCCAGACCGTGTCAGGAGCCTAGAATGGAGGCTCACCAAACTGCAAGGGCCAACTTCGTAGGGCAAACGTTAGCTAAGAGGATCGACATCCCCAGTACCCCCATCACCGTGCCAAGGCAACATCGTGGAGAAGCAGACTTATGCCTTCCTGGTCAAGTTGATGAAGAACATTGCACCACAACAAACGACACTAGCGCAACCCGACCGACGATCCGACCAGACCTAGTGAGGCCCCAACTACTTCACAAGGGCCGAGTTCATGGAAATGCTGACGCCGTATTTCGTCATTCATGTCCGGCTAACTGCAAGCATTGCCGGCGGATTGTGGAAAAGGAGCCGCCCGTTGATATGCGATTGATAACGGCCGAATTCGATGAAGGTTGGTCATCGGAGGAGATTCGAAACGCCCAGTTAGCCGATAAAGACATCGGACCATTGCTCGTATGGAAGGAGACGACTGGGCGGCCTGAGTGGAAGGACGTTTCAATGCATGGCGCAACCCTGAAAAGCTATTGGCCCAATGGAACTCCCTTCAGGTGGAGGGTTGCGTACTCAAGCGGAAATGGGAAACCGCGGATGGCAGCTCCTATAGGATGCAAACTATACTACCCAAAAGCCGAATCCACGATGTGGTTAAGGAAATGCACGAAGGATCCTCGGGAGGCCAACTTGGTGTTAACAAGACCTTAGCGAAATTGCGGGAAAGGTTCTCCTGGATCCACGCTTGAAAAGACGTAGAGGACTGGTGTCGCAGGTGCACAATTTGCGCTTCTGTCAAAGGCCCAAAGTGACGACAAAGAGGACAAATGCAAACCTATAACGTGGGGGTACCGTTTGAAAGGATTGCTGTTGACATCGCAGGACCTTTTCCTGAATCTGAATGGGGAAATCGATACACGCTGGTTGTAGCCGATTATTTTAGCAAGTGGCCCGAGGTCTACCCCATTCCCAACCAGGAAGCAACTACTGTAGCCGAACAGCTAGTGTTAAATTGGGTCAGTAGGTACGGCGTACCTTGTGAACTACATTCAGATCAAGGTCGAAACTTCGAATCACTAGTTTTTAGCGAAATGTGCGAGCTGCTGGTAATACGGAAAACGAGGACGACACCACTGCATCCCCAATCCGATGGAATGGTCGAACGTTTCAACGGCACGCTCAATAAACACCTAGCCAAAATGATTGACGAGAACCAAAGGGACTGGGATTGACACATTCCACTTTTTTGATGGCGTACAGAGCTGCCGAACATGCATTGACGGGCCAAGCCCCAGCCAAAGTCATTTTTGGAAAGACTATTCGTCTGCCAGCCGATATAAAGTTCGGAACACACCCTGAGAAACCCCAAACGATCTCGGAGTACGCAAGTGATCTAAGACAACGGTTGAACCAGATACATCGGACAGTGCGAAAACACCTCGAATCGGCTACTGACCGCATGAAGACCAGGTATGATCTAAAGGCTAATTCTACTGGCTTCCAGCAAGATGACTTGGTGTGGCTATATAAGCCGCAACGGCGAAAGGGTAGGTCTCCCAAGTTGCAACATAATTGGGAGGGACCATACCGGGTCACAAAACGAATTAACGACGTCGTATATCGCATACAGGAACACCGTAATCCGAGAGCCAAAATGAAAATCGTGCATCTGGACCGTCTTGCTCCATATTACACCCAGGGAGAATTGACTACAACTGGTGACACATCTTTTCGGGGCGAAAAGAACTGAGGTCGGGGTAGTGTTAAATGTACAAATAATTCTGCGAGCTACTGTCGTTGTTGACTACAACTGGTGACACATCTTTTCGGGGTGAAAAGAACTGAGGTCGGGGTAGTGTTAAATGTACAAATAATTCTGCGAGCTACTGTCGCAATTGTTTTCACAATCATTAAGAACATCAACAAATGAATTTACTCGAAACCACGAGAACCCAACAAGCATTATCAACATCTGAAAGTGAGTCACTGCCCATTCATCACGCTGCTGGAATGTTCCCGCTTATTCATCAATGTACGAGAACTGAGTTGAATGATTAGAGACCCTATATAAAGGCGAGCTGAGTGAATGGGGGGATCATTCATTCGACCGCGATAAAAACTTGCGATAGTGTGTGGAAAGCGAATTGAAAAGCGATCAAGTAATAGTGAGGTGATTTTGAGAAGACAATTGCGAGAGAAATTTATGGACAAGTGGAAGGTAGAATTTTAATAGTGAAAATTAAAGTTATGAAATTGTTAGTAAAGTTTTAACGAATTAAATAAACTCTTTTGATTTAATTTAAAAGACATTGCGTTTTCACTTTCCCGGAACATTAAATTATTGGCCGCGAAGCATAACACGCGAAAGTATGAAGGGCAACCAGAAAAAAATGTCAGTTGCAAACTACTTGATAAATATAATGGACTAAAATTGGAAAAAATTATCGAAAACAGCAGTCTGCATCAAATGTAAGTATTTCTGATATTTTTTAAGTTGAAATCTCTTGCTTGTCATAAGAATAATTATCCCTGAAACGATTCAGTATGATCACAAACTGTATCCAATCGAAACCAGCAATATTTATATTGTATAAAGAAGATTTGCAATTGGTTCATGGAATTCTTTTGGTTCATACATAGAGTATTGCCTTGCCAGCGATGATCGATTAAATACTGATATAGATGACTTGAGACTTCACTTTTATTGCACGCATTCTTTAATAAAAAAACTTGTTTTTTAGGTATATCATTTCGAGCCATCCCAATCCAATAAACCCCAGACACAATGTTGGGATGGCAAAAGATATGGATCAGCGGTCAGATAAGTAGTTAACCTTGCCGCCCGATGGTGCCACTGTCGCAAGATAGGTTCTCTATCATGTAGTACATTCTTGCTGATAGCTATTGTCAAAATTTCAGCTGAAGCAGAAAAATGGTGAAAGATTCTTATTTTAGGAAGGGAAATCACGCAGCGAAATCCAAGAGCACTTGGATACTGTGCACTGGGACTCTGCTTCTTGCTGATGACAACCGTAAAACAAGTTGGGTAGACAGACCTATGCTCATGTCAGAAGGGTTTTGTACTCAACTTACAAAATGCAGTAACCAGCAACGAATAAAATCAAGAAACATGTCAAAGACGATTTAATTGGAGAAAATGTGAAATTCGAGGATCATACTATTATTAACAAAGTTTAACGAATTTTGACTTCTGAGGTATTTGTTATAGTTAAACCCATAAATATCTCCCTTGATAATTTTCTCAGATTTTTTAAGATCACGGGTGTCCATTCGCGAGGGAGGAAACACATTTTTCATGTATTTCCCCCCGTTTGCCCCCACTGAAGCAAAAACGGTCAGTTTAAGAACTGTTTTGAAAAGCTCTTATAGAGAACTTTCAGTTGATACTCATATCGGCTACCTTTCATGAAATTTTTTTCCAGGGGCCACTTCTCTGCACTGTAACCATCGATGCATGGCCTATTTTTTCGAATCCTAGAATGGTTACAAAGCCCTTTTGCTAGGAGCTCTCTCCTGCCTTTTTGACTTGTTTCAATTGTATGTACTCATCTTCATGATATCTATCACTCCTGAAATTTTCATGCAAATCCTAGCAAAGCTGTAGTGTCTAAGTCGATAAAAAGCGCATATGGCTCCATAGCAATATGTTTCCATAGTAATACAGGGCATATTGCTCCATAGTAATATACGAAAATTCAAATCGCTATAACTTCGGTAAATACTATTCGATCTTTATGAAACTTTCAGAAAAGATCAATCTTATACAAAGTCATCTGTTTGCTAAATTTTATTGAGTTTAAGGGTACCGTTTAAATTTTATTCAAGAAAACACAAAATCGATAAATCATACTATTACTAACAAAGTTGAGTGAATTTCGACTTCTCATGTATTTGTTGTTGTTGTACTCGTTAAGGCCTACATTCATGATTTTTTTCAGATTTTTCGGATGGAAGGTGTCCAATCGCGAGGGGGGGGTACGCGAAAAGTTCGTACATTTCCCCTTCCCCTGCCCCCCTCGGTACTTGTAAGACAATTTTAAGACTTGTTTCAAAAAGATCTCATTGAGACCTTTCCAATGACACCCTACTCGACTACCAATGGTGAAAATTTTTTTTTGAGGGGTCACCCCCTTATATGGGGAGACCCCCCTTAAACGCCTTTGAAAAATTTTTCCGCCCTTGAACTTTCAAGAGGTCACCACTTCTGACCTTTCTACAAAGTTTCATGGCTGTAGCCTTTATAGTTTCGGAGAAAAAGTGCTGTGACATACAGACGGACGGACGGACGGACGGACGGACGGACGGACGGACGGACGGACGGACGGACAGACGGACAGACGGACACAGGTCGTGATTGCAATAGGGTTTTGTATTTTAGTACAAAACCCTAAAAATGGTTAAACACCAACGTGGTCGCACGTCCGCTTTTGATGAGCTACGCCCAGGTGCCCCAAAAACGACTACCACAAAGGATAATGTGACAAAAATCAACGAGTTGCTCTTGGCAGACCACCAATTGAAGGTGCATGAGAAAGCTAAGACAATAGGCATCTCAAAAGACCGCGGGGCATGGACATGGGAAACCTATCGGCACAATGGGTGCTGCGTTTGCTCAATCCGACAACAAACCCAACCATGAGACCATTTCAGAGTAGTATTTAACGCTGTTTAAGCGCAATTCAAAGGAATTTCTGCTTCGTTCTGTGACCGTCAATGAAACATGGCTCTACTGGTATACATCAGAGACAAAGGAGCAGTCGAAATCTATAAAATAGAACAGTGTCGCTGAAATTTGCCAAAAACTGGCGCAAGAATTTTCTGATGTAAAGCGTGTATTTTATGAAATTTTCGTAAAAATCAAGCCAAAGCAACCAAGTTATAGGCAATTGAAAATTTATCAATTACAGCAACAATTAAACGTAATACTGTTTGAATATACAATCGGAAAAGACCCAAACTCTACATATGTGTAAGGATTTTAATGGAAATTCTAGAAATAATCTGTAATTTGTTATAATGACAACTCAAACGTAGAGATCAGAAACCTGAAAATAAAATAGTGTTAAATCAAAACAAGTACATTTTAACCATATGTTAATCTCCCGAACTAAATTCATGGAATTTATGTAGGAGTCACATTTTGATATTCAGAAGTTTGATTTTCTAGTAATTTTACAGTACCCTTCTGGTAGGGGCACAGTTTTGCCCCTTTTACTTGCTTTTTTTCCTAAGGGAGAAAAAGTTGAATCCATCTAAATTTTCTTAAATAATTAAAATATCAATCACCGATCCTCATAGATTAATGATTGATTTGATTTGAAATTTTTGATGATAAACTTTTCAGCTAACAGAACTTTTGCCGCTGAACTGACAAGTTTAACCCAAATTACCAAAAAACATCATATGAAAAATAATTTCCAACCAAACAGTCTTAAATCTCAAATGATTCACCACCGTGAAAAAGATGCTCATACGAGTATATGCTTGCATATCACAACAACCATTAATCCTCATTTAAAAGACCAACAAGTTAAATACCCAGAGTCATTTCTTTTCACGTGTTAAAGCCTTGAATACTTTCATGCCTAACAGCCTGTCTCTATTTCATAGTAGGGAATTTTTTCTGAAACGTCGAAACGGAAAAGATGGGAATATTCTCTTTGCAGCTTCGAGCCGTTAACTTTGACACCATCGCCACCCCGTGGTGGATGGTGGAGGATTGTGGTTGGTTTGGCTTGAATGATCCTCAATGGGGTTGATGTGCTTTCTATCCACATATCTACGAAGCGCAGCGTAGCCTACATGGTATAAAAAGCAGTCAATAAATTTATGTGACACTTACTTAAGAGTTATTCCAGCATAAGCCATAAAATCTGACTCGCGACGTACTGAAATTGTTGTTGCTACCTTTGGAGAAATGGTGTTGGTGTTTGTCTTTAATGTTTCGCATTTCGTGTGTGAATGTGTTGAATGCTATCTCAACTGGAAATTTCACGGATACGTATTGTAACGAAAATGTAGAAATGATGAATTTGAACGCAAGTATTTTCAGTTTTACAGTTTGTGTTGGAATGATGAACATTTTTTTTGCAATACTGAACTCAGTCTTTGGCGAATTTCGGATAGATGATTTCCTTGGAATACATACCTACATCTAGTTCATATAGTTCAAAGGGAAAAGTTTTCAGTCGTCAATGGTAGGGCTATTCTATTGAAAGTTCTCGTATAGCAAGGTATAATATTGTCACCCTGGTAATCTTATGGGCATGAAAAAGTATTTTTTAACAAAAAGCTGGGCCAAGAAATTTTATGAAAATAGCTTACGTAAAAGGTTTTCCAATAATAGGTATTATTTTGAATAGCCCGATATTGCGCTTTATTCACTTTTCAAGCTGTCATTTTTTGACATTTGACAAGTAAAAACTACGCCATTAATAAAAATGGAACGATACATGCTTCAACGACACACTCAAATTATTACAATTCACTTTAAAAAAATTTAAAATTTGGCAGAGATAGTTTGTAAAACTCGAACATTTTTGGGTCGTCGTGAAGCATCTTGTCGGACCGCAAAAATTCGAGCTGTTGGGACAACTTAGTGATATGAAGGATAAAACCCGTGTACGTCATTCAAGAATAGCCGAGAATATTGCTGCTGTAGCCGAAAGTGTTGAAGAAAACCCAGGTTTGTCCATTCCTTGTCGTTCTTTGGAATTATGCGTTCCACAAACGTCATTACACCGCATTTTGCACAAAAATTTGAGTCTCAAGGCTGATAAAGTTCAGTTAACACGAAAAATCGAGCCGGTAGATCATCAACAAAGTCGTGTCTTTGGTGACTGGGTCCTTGAAATGCATGAAAATGATCCGGAATTCCATCAAAAAATCATCTTCAGTGATGAGGCCCATTTCCATCTCAGTGGCTTCGGCAATAAGCAAAATTGTCGCATCTAGGGCTCGGAAAACCCAAGAGTCTTTATTGAAAAGCCTCTCTATCCTTAACGTGTGACTGTTTGGTGCGGTTTATGGCCCGGCGGAGTCATTGGACCTTTTCTTTTTCGAAAATGAGACTGGAGCCACAGTTACGGTGAATGGATTGCGCTATCGAAAGGTGATTGATTTTTTATGGCCGGGATTGGATGATATTGATTTGAACAACGTAAACTTTTAACAAGCCGGCGCTACATACTACACAAGCAACGAAACCATTGATCTTTTACGGGAAAAGTTTCCGGACCGTGTTATCTCTCGAAGAGGTGATCACAATTGGCCACCGAGATCTTGTGATTTAACTCCTTGCGACTTCTTCCTTTGAGACCACATAAAAGAGAAGGTCTACGCCAATAGCGCAGCGTTGAGTCCAGAACTCAAAGATGGAATTCGTGAGGCTATCGAGGACATAGGGGCAGCCACTTTGCGATTTGATTATGGAAAATTTGATGAAAAGGATATGGTCCTGTAAGCGTAGTCGTGGTGGTAATTTGCCTGATGTTATTTTTCGCTATTAATGGCATACTTTTTCTTTATAATGAAATAATCATCTGATCATTTATATTTAAAAATTGCATTTTTCTTTTAATATCAAAATAACACCTCTTATTGGATAGCCCTGTACATTTTGCATTCTTTTCTTGAAAAGCGAATGCAAAAAGTTTTTGTTAAAGAAACTTATTGTTATTGTTGTATTGTTGCTCATTGTTAAATTTATACTAGCTATGCACTTTAAAAAAACTTTACAATAAAAACCATTCGTGAGACTTTTGCACGAAATTTTCCCTTTCTAAAGAAGAAAATGATAAGTCAAATAAGTTATGGAAGCTAAACTAATCTGGCAAAAGTCTAAGTCAAAGTCAAAAGCGCTTTATTTAATACTAATCGTTATAAATTTTAAAAGAATATAAAGCAAATTCCAAACAATAACAATAAAAAATTTAATGGCCCAAATGGCTCTCTAAATTTATACGTTATCATTAATCACGTTTTTTAAAAAAAACTATAGCAAATTCAAATCAATGAAGATTATTACATATTATTTCATTCAATTGGCAAAAGGAGAAAAAAACCAACCAACACTTTAGTAAAATTATTTATAATCTTAAGACAACAGTGAACTTTGATCCTACACCTAATATGCTGTAACTTAATTCTAATAAAATGCAATCAAAAACTTTATCTTATACTGTAAAATTCTATAACAATGTTCCTAACCTAAGCGTTTAACCTTATATCTAACCTAATATAATAAAATGAACATAAACCTAACTTATACCTAATTTTTAACACAAATAAACAACAATACTAGATGTAGCAATAATGATCTGAAACTCAAAAACTAAATAACGAAAAACAACAAAAACTTGAAATAAACACAAATAATTTAGAATTGTCATTCAGCCACCTGGACTGCGCCGTCTCAATTCGATCAGCTTCAACGAATCTAGCAATGAGTATTTCCATTGGAATTGATGATCTCTTGAACTCAAATTCGGAGGATATTTTATCTTCTTATCGGTGGCCCGTCTATATATGTGATACATGATTGGGGCGCCGTCAGAATCGTAAACATGTCGATTCATATCCAAATACACAAATGCTTCTGGAGGAACGAAGCTAGTAGCGAAGCAAGTCACAATATACCCGTCTGTAGGGTGGAACGGCTGTGAAATCCAAGGGTTCTCACTGACAGTTAAAGATCTTGCCATATGATTCCGATGAAGTTTCAATATGATGATATCGACTCTTGTCACGTAAGTAATTTGATAAATTATTCTATTCGATATACAGGTATAATGCTTCCAATCCGTCTCAGGCTTTCTCTACAAACTAATACATGCATGAAGACATTTCCTTTCGAAAACTCTTAATTTTTCCATAGTACTAGCACTCCGGTTGTACCAGATCTGACATCCATATGCCAAAAATGGTCTAACCAGGGTCTTGTAATAGATAATTTTAACCTTTTGATCAATGTATCTCGAATGAAACAGCCATCGAAGGGCCATGACTACTTTTTGTGCCTTACTGAGCATAATTTTGAGATGTTCAGTATAGTACAGATACTGATTGAGATGAACACCAAGGCATCGAGCACAGGATTTATGTAGAACACGTTCTGAACTACCCTCGCCAGCCATGATGTGGAAATCCTTCCAATTACGTTTCAGGTCTTGGCTGACCCCTTGCAGTGTTGTCCCAATTGTCAGTGTAGAACTGCACATCATTGAACATTTTTTTAAATACTCTTCTGAACTATTGTAGCTTTTCGGTCTGCCGTATAGATGATCAGATCATCAGCAAACGCTACCAATGATCCCGTTGGCGAGACGTTAAAATCAAAACCGTTGAATAGCTTGTGAATGAATATTGAGAAGAGCAAAGGCGCAGAACTGTTCCCTGTTGTAGACCATTTAAGACCTTGAATTCGTGCATTATTGTCAGATTTCCATCAGTTACAAAAAATGATTTCCCGTGTAACATATTGCACATCATGGCGACAAAGTATTTGGGAAACCTGTCATGAAGGAGTTTACAAACTTTTCCATCTAAACACACCATATCGAAGGCTTTCTCCATATCAATGAGACACACTCCAACACATTCCCTATCATGTAGTTCCCGACAGATGTCTGAAGTTACTTTCGTTGTCGCATGTATAGACGAATGCCTGGCACGAAAACCAAATTGGCAATTCGGCATCAACTCATATTCCTGAATGTGGGCGTTTAATGCTCTGTTGAGTATCACTTTAAACACGTTGCTGATGCTAGGCAGCAAGCTGATTGGGCGATATCTTTGAGCGTGAAGATTCTTTTCTTTTCTTCAAAATCGGAAATACTTTGGCCTTTTTCTACTCATTTGCGTAATATGAATTGCTCAACATGTAGTTGAACAATCTGCAATAGTTCCTAATAGCAACCTCCGGCAAATGTCGGGAAACTATATTTCGAATGCCATCAGTTCCACATGGTTTCTTATTGTTTATCCTGTGAACTATAAAACACAAGCCTTCATAGCTGACAAAATAATCAATAAAATTCAAGCTCGGTATGAATTCTACTTCTAGTACTCGTTGCGTGTAGACGTGTTTTTAATCGCTCCTGTCATTAATTTTAAAAATTAATTAATTTTTCACAAAAGTCAGTTTCAAAAAATTAAAATAATTTTTAGAAGCCAGTCAAAAGCAAGTTTGGATTTTATTGGGGAAGAATTTATCGTCGAAGGCATCGACCAATGATATCAATAAATCAAGAAAAGGCAACAAACCAAAGACTTAACTCGGGACTGCTGTATGGAGGAGCCCGACGGCTTCCCTCCATCGGGGGGCCCCGGGGAGAGTGACAATGTGAAATCGGCGGCAAGTGTCAACAAGCGGAGACACACGAGCACCCAGGATACCACAGATGGTGGCCGTAAGACACAAGTTGACTTCGAACTGAAATCGAAGAATTAAAATCAAGAATCAAAACGTACGAAGATATGTTCGAGACAGCAAAAAAAGTGCAAGATAGTGAACCGGTACGAAAAAACGATAAGCAAGCAAAACAGAAGAAAGCTGCTAATTCAATCATCACAGAAGAAGTATTAAGTGCTGCAGGCACCAATGAATTATTTTGCAGCGCTGGACGGACTCCAACAGGATATGGAGGGAGATGAAAATAATGGAGGTAATAAAGATAATGATAATTTTATAATTTATTTAAAAATTAAAAAATAAGGAGAAGAAAGTTCTGCTGGTCCTCCTCAAAAAGTAAAGAATGCAGAGAAAGTACCGCTAATTAATGTCTTCGGTCAAAGCGGATAGGGCATGGTTCGGCTTTTGGCAGCCAAAACCAAATTAACAAATTTTGAAATGAAACTAATCGATTCCGAGAAGTTGTCTAATAGAACGAAATCACTGGTTGATTTTAAATCAGCGAAAAATGCTTTAAATTCTGGGGAGGTTCCGCACTTCACTTATACCCCCAAAAGCGAGAAGAACCAGACGTTCTTGCTGAAGGGCTTGGACTCCGGAGAAGATACCGTCGATCTTCTTTAGGTTCTCAAGGAAGCAGCACTACATATCGAATTTATTTCAGTTAAATCATTTGCGACAAGAAGGTCAACGGTAGAAAAAAAAATTTACCACTTTATTTAGTACAAATATCGAATAAGAACAGTCCAAGTGCCAGGACTATCGCTGCCAACGATTTGGGCATTCAGCTGCGAACTGCGCCATGCATTGCCGATGCGTTAAATGCAAGGACGTGCATGCTCCCGGTGAGTGCAAATTGGCTCAGACGGAGCCAAAAGAGAAATTATATTGTGTTAACTGCGGTGTTTTTGGTCATCCGGCATCATATTGAGGATGCTCCCGATATCAGGATGCGAGATTAAAATCTGTTCCAAAGAAAACACAACTACACCGCAGTGTCTTAGCTCCAAACTTTGTCAAGTCCGGACTATCATTTGCACAAACCGCTAGAGGACCAGCAGAAAATGCGGTAAAAAGTGAAAATAATGTAAGTGGCAATAATGAGCTGCTTCTCAAAATTTTACAGCAATTAAATTCTCTATCGGAAAGAATCGATAAGCAAGATACGAAGATTAATCTTGTTTTTCATCGTTTAGGGCTTTCAAATGCCTCAAAATAATTTGTCATCCAGTCACATTCCCATGGATGAGATTCATCTTATCTCGATCAACGTCAACTCCATTGTTACTATACATCGGCATGATTATCTCCTTGAACTCATTGTTAGGCAAAAGCCTGACATCATGCTTCTCACTCAAAACCCACCTCAGTTCATGGCACTCCATGACATTCACGGATTTTGAACTCGTAATAAACGATAGGGTAATAGGTGATGGTGGAGGTGGCACCGGGATATTGGTTCGAAGACCCGATTGTTTCCAAAATATTGAAAAAGTCGAATTCAAAAGCTTTGAATCTCTTGAAGTGTCCATTATCAAAATTTCACTGCCAGGTGGAGATAAGCTCTTCGTTATCTCTGCCTATGCAACTGGTGGAACTAGTCTCAAGCTCAAGGAAGACCTCAATTTCGTGTTTGAAATGCTCGAATTGAATAGGCTGCATAGTTATTATTTTCTTGCTGGTGACCTGAACGCCAAGCATACATCATGGCTGAACGCCACCAATAATCCAAGAGGTGTATTCCTGAAATCGTGGATAACAGAGAACCAAATTGAATATAGGTGTCATCTATATGGGTCGAAGTTCCCAACATACTCTAGGACAAATTCATATTTGGACCTTTGCATTGCTGACGCAAGACTTGAATTCAGCTTTAATAGTCCTCAACGGAAACTGCAGGTGCTTTCTTTTGATAGCGACCATAACGCAATCGTAATAGGAATCAATCATCACAGGGATGATTTCTTCCTCATTCCAGTTCAACATGAAAATCATCGGTTGAATTTCAAAAAAACAGACTGGGGAAAGTTTCAAAAGAAGTTTAATCGGGAGTGCCAGAAGCAATGTCCCCCTTCTGATGGTGGCAACGATTGCTCAATGGTTCCTAATGACAGGAATCTAACTAACGATGAAATAGATGTCTATTTGTCGAAGTTAGAGAAGCTGACGTTGGAAACGATTGAGAAAGTAGTTCCCTAGATTAAATATCGAAACAATATGGAAGGATATGAAACACCAACCATCGCAAGGTTGAAAAGATTTAAAAGCTTTCTTCTCACACGCGCCAACAATATTTATCGACAATTTTTGGACTACAACCATCCCTCGTTGGCTTTGTTGAAATTACATCTGAAGAATGTCCGGAACTTAATCCGTTCATACTTTAGGAGTGAGGTCAGCAATAAATGGGTGGAAAAATTGAGAGGTATTAGCCCACAGGACCCAGATGGCGAAAGTGAGTAGCATATTCCGCAGGAAGTCTCGAGTGAAGGTATCGAATCTTGAAGTCACTAGTGATGGGATAAATCTTCTCAATAGGGCTGGTATCGAAATTGACAGTACGACTCCGGATAGAAATGGAAACAGGATCATTTGTGAAGGATTGGATAAACTTGCCCTGATTGGAACACACTTTGAATTGGTTCATCTACCAAACCCTGAGAGAGGGAACGAAATATTTTCAGTAGTCGTTGAAGCAAAAGTTGCCGACTACAAATCAAGCCTGAACGGCCAATCAATTTTTCATATCAATGAAACACTAACATCTGACCTCATACCAAGCTTGAATCTTATTGATTATTTTGTCAGCTTCGAAGACTGTTGTTTCATATTTCGCAGGATAAACAACAAGAAATCATGTGGCACTGATGGTTATCCAAATGTAGTTCTCCGACATTTGCCTGAGGTTGCTATTAGGAACTATTGCATATTGTTCAACAACATGTTGAGTAATGCATATTTCCCAAATGAGTGGAAAAAGGCTAAGGTATTTCCGATCTTGAAGAAAGGAAAATAATCTTCATGCCCCAAAAACTATCGCCCAATCAGCTTGCTGCCTAACATCAGCAAAGTGTTTGAAGTGATACTCAACAGAGCATTAAATGCCCACATTCAGGAATATGAGTTGATTTCGAATTGCCAATTTGGTTTTCGTGCCAGGCATTCGACCATACATGCAATAACGAAAGTAACCTCAGACATCTGTTGGAAACTAAATGATAGACAATGTGTTGGAGCGTGTCTCATTGATATGGAGAAAGCCTTCGATATGGTGTGGCTAGATGGACAAGTTTTTAAACTCCTTCAGGACAACTTCCCCAGACACTTTGTCGCCATGATGTGTAATATGTTACACGGAAAATCGTTTGTTGTGACTGATGGAAATCTGACAACAATGCGCGAGTTCAAGGTCTTGAATGGTCTACAGCAGGGAACAGTTACTGCACCTCTGCTCTTCTCAATATTCATTCGCAAGCTATTGAACGGCTATGATTTTAACGTCTCGCCAATGCGATCATTGGTAGCGTTTGCTGATGATCTGATCATCTATATGGCAGACCGAAAAGCTACAATAGTTCAGAGAAATCTCCAAAAAATCTTCAACGATGTACAGCTGTACATTGACAATTGGCGAATGAAAATCAATTCGCAGAGGTGTGAAATAATCTTGTTTCGGACAACGCTACAGGGGGTCAGTCAAGTTTTTGTGCATTTTCTGGTTTGTACAGAAATTCTGAGACGGATCGGAAACATTATACATCGAATAGAAGAATTTATCAAACTGCTGAAGTGACGAGGGTCGATATCTTCATATTGAAACTTCTTCGGAATCATATCGCAAGATCTGTGACTGTGAGTGAAAACCCTTGGATTTCACAGCCGTTCCAGATGGATATATAGCGACTTGCCCCGCTACTGGCTTCATTCCTCCAGAACCATTCGTGTATTTGGACATGAATCGATATGTTTTTGATTCTGACAGGGTCCCAGTCATATATCACATATATCGACGGGCCACCGATAAGAAGATAAAATATCCTCCAAATTTGAGTTCACGAGACCAACAATTCCAATGGAGATACTCATTTGCTAGATTCGTTGAAGCTGATCGAATTGAGACGGCGCAGTTCAGGTATTGGTGGCTGAATGACAATGTCTAAATTATTCGTGTTTATTTTCAGTTTTTGTTGTTTTTCGTTATTTAGTTTTTGAGTTTCAGCTCATCATTGCTACGTTTAGTGTTGTTGTTCATTTGTGTTAAAAATTATGTATAGGTTAGGTATATGTTATATTTACTATATTACGTTAGAGATAAGATTCAACGCTTAGGTTAGGAACATTGGTATAGATGTTTTTTAGTATAAGATAAAGTTTTTGATTGCATGTTATTAGAATTAAGTTACAACATATTAAGTGGAGGATCAAAGTTTCACTGTTGTGTTTAAATTATAAATAATTTTAGGATAGTGTTGGTTGGTTTTTTCTCCTTTATTTCCAATTGAATTCTTAAAAATATGTAATAATCTTAATCAATTGAATTTGCTATAGTTTTTTTGATGAAATGTGTTAATGATAACGTATAAATTTAGAGAGCCATTTGGGCCATTAAGTTTTTTTTTATTGTTATTGTTTGGAATTTGGTTTTTTATTCTTTTAAAATTTATAACGATTAGTATTAAATAAAGCGCTTTTGACTTTGACTTTGACTTTGAGGTCAGATGTTAATGTTTCATTGAAACGAAGAATTGATTGGTCGTTAAGGTTTGATTTGAAGTTAGGAGCCTTTGCTTCAACAATCTCTAAAAATATTTCATTTCCTCTATCAGGGTTTGGTAGACGAACCAATTCAAAACGTGCTCCAATCAGGGCAAGTTTATGCAATCCCTCACATATAATCCTGTTTCCATTTATGTCCGGAGTCGTGCTATTGATTTCGACACCAGCCCTATCAAGAAGATTTATCTCATAACTAGTGACTTCAAGATTCGATACCTTCACTCCAGGCTTCTTACGGAATATGCTATTCACTTTCGCGAAAACGCCATCTGGGTCCTATGGGCTAATACCCCTTAATTTTTCCGCCCATTGATTGCTGACCTCACTCCTGAAGTATGAACGGATTAAGTTCCGGACATTCTTCGGGTGTAATTTCAAGAAAGCCAACGAGGGATGGTTGTAGCCCGAAAATCGCTAATAAATATTGTTGACGCGTGTGAGAAGGAGTCTTTTCAATCTTTTCAACCTTGCAATGGTTGGTGTTTCATACCCTTCCATATTGTTTCGATGTTTAATCTTGGGAACTACTTTCTCAATCGTTTCCAACGTCAGCTTCTCTAACTTCGACAAATAGAGATCTATTTCATTGTTCGTTAGATTCCTGTCATTAGGAACCATTGAGCAATCGTTGCCACCATCAGAAGGGGGACATTGCTTCTGGCGTCCCCGATTGAAATTCCTTTGAAACTTTTGCCAGTTAGTTTTTTGAAATTCAACCAATGATTTTTATGTTGAACTGGAATGGGGAAGAGATCATCCCTTTGATGATTGATTTCCATTACGATTGTGTTATTGTCGCTATCGTAAGGAAGCACCTGCAGTTTCCGTTGAGGACTATTAAAGGTGAATTCAAGTCTTGCGTCAGCAATGCAGAGGTCCAATATGAATTTGTCCTAGAGTATGTTGAAAACTCTGACCCATGTAGATTGCACGTGTAGTCAATTTGGTTTTCTGTTATCCACGATTTCAGGAATACACCTCTTGAATCATTAGTTGCGTTCAGCCATGATGTATGCTTGGCGTTCTGGTCACCAGCAAGAATATACTAACTATGTAGCTTGTTCAATTCGAGTATTTCAAACAAGGAACCGAGCTCTTCCTTGAACCTGAGAACATTTCGACCAGTTGTATAGGTAGAGATAACGAAGAAGTTATACCCACCTGGCAGTGAGATTTTGATAACGGATATTTCAAGAGATTCAAAGCTTTTGAATTCGACTTTTTCAATATTTTGGAAACAATCGGGTCTTCGAACCAATATCCCGGTGCCACCTCCCCCATCACCGTTCACCCTATCGTTTCTTACGAGTTCAAGATTCTTGAATATCATGGAGTGCCATGAATTTGGTTTGAGTGAGAAGCATGATGTCAGTCTTTTTGCTTAACAATGAATTTAAGGAGATAATCACATCGATGTATAGTAACAATGGAATCGACGTTGATCAAGATGAGATAAATCCTATCCATGGGAATGTGACTGAATGATAAGTTATTTCAACGCATTTGAAAGCCCTAAACGCTGAAAAACAATGTTAATTTTCATATCTTGTTCATTGAATTCTTCCGATAAAGAATTGATTTTTATGTTGAACTGGAATGGGGAAGAGATCATCCCTTTGATGATTGATTTCCATTACGATTGTGTTATTGTCGCTATCGTAAGGAAGCACCTGCAGTTTCCGTTGAGGACTATTAAAGGTGAATTCAAGTCTTGCGTCAGCAACGCAGAGGTCCAAATATGAATTTTTCCTAGGGTATGTTGGAAACTCTGACCCATGTAGATTGCACGTGTATTCAATTTGGTTTTCTGTTATCCACTATTTCAGGAATACACCTCTTGAATTATTAGTTGCGTTCAGCCATGATGTATACTCGGCGTTCTGGTCACCAGCAAGAATATACTAACTATGTAGCTTGTTCAATTCGAGTATTTCAAACAAGGAACCGAGCTCTTCCTTGAACCTGAGAACATTTCGACCAGTTGTATAGGTAGAGATAACGAAGAAGTTATACCCACCTGGCAGTGAGATTTTGATAACGGATATTTCAAGAGATTCAAAGCTTTTGAATTCGACTTTTTCAATATTTTGGAAACAATAGGGTCTTTGAACTAATATCCCGGTGCCACCTCCCCCATCACCGTTCACCCTATCGTTTCTCACGAGTTCAAGATTCTTGAATATCATGGAGTGCCATGAATTTGGTTTGAGTGAGAAGCATGATGTCAGTCTCTTTGCTTAACAATGAATTTAAGGAGATAGTCACGTCGATGTATAGTAACAATGGAATCGACGTTGATCAAGATGAGATAAATCCTATCCATGGGAACGTGACTGGATGATAAGTTATTTCGAAGCATTTGAAAGCCCTAAACGCTGAAAAACAAAATTAATTTTCATATCTTGTTCATCGATTCCTTCCGATAAAGAATTTAGTTGCTGGTAAATTTTGACGAGCTGCTCATTATTACCACATACATTATTTACATTATTTGCAGCATTTTCTGCTGGTCCTCTAGCGGCGAGTGCAAATGATACCCTGGGCTTGAAAAAGTTCAGAGCTAAGACACTGCGGTGTATTTGTGTTTGCTTTGGGACAAATTTTACTCTCGCATATTGATTTGATATCGGGATCATCCTCGATATGATACCGGGTGACAAAAAGTACCGCAGTTAACACAGTATAATTTACTTTTTGACTTCGTCTGAGCCAATTTGCACTCACCGGGAGCTTGAACTTCTTTGCATTTGATGCATCGATAATTCATCGTGCAGTTCGCAGCCAAATGGCCAAATCTTCGACACCGATAACACTGATTCACTTCTCTTTTCTGGAGGCATTCCCGCCTCACCACTCAAAAGTTCAAGTATCTTATTTGTTGAAGAGCACTTGGGCTGCTTTTATTTGAAATCTGCACCAAATAAAGTGGTAAATATTTTTTCTTCTGACAATCCTCTTTTCGCAATGGTTTTAATGGAAGATGCAGCTTTCTTGAGCCCCTGAAGAAGATCGACGGTATCTTCTCCGCAATCCAAGCCCTTCAACAAAAAGGCTTGGTTCTTCTCACTTTTTGAGGTATAGGTAAAGTGTTGAACCTCCCCAGAATTCACTGCATTCTTAGCTGATTTGAGATCAATCAGTGATCTCGTTTTGATAGTGAACCACTTTGACCACACGTTAACTGGCAGAACTTTCTCTGTGTTTTTGGCAACTTTTTGAGAAAGACCAGCAGAACTGTGAGCTGGTTTCTTTTCCTCATTTTGATTTTTTAAGTACTAAATAAAATTTTCATTGTTATCTTGATTAGCACAACCTTCAAGACATTCTTCAACGTCTATTTCTTGCTGTAGTCCGTCCAGCGCTACATAATAGTTTTGGCTGTCGTTAGCGCCTCCACCACTTAGTATAACTTCTGGGATGACTTGTTTGACAGCTTACTTCGCTCTTAGTTTTCGTATTAAGTTGCTTTACTAGTTCTGCATCTTGAGGGTTTTTAGTTGTAGTCTCGATTCTTGATTCTCAATTCGAAGTCAAATCACTTCTTGTTTGTTTTCGATTATTTGGTTACTCGTATATCACCTTTTATTGGCGATTGCCGCCAATTTTATATTGCTACTCTTCCCGGGGTCCCCCAATGGTGGGAAGCCGTCGGGCTCCACCATACCAGCAGTCCCGAGTTGGTCTTTGGATTATTTGCTTTTCTAAATAACATTCAATAAGATATCGTGGGTCGATTCCTTCAACGATAAAAACTTTTTCCAATAAAACCCTAAATAAGCTTTGGACTCGCTTTGAAAAAAATTATTTAATGTTTTGAAAAATTGACTAGAGCGGATCAAAAACCCTAGACGTAGAATATTCGAATCATGCAATGTGCACAGATTCAATGTGTGCTTATATTGCGATAAGTTTGCAAATCATTTTTTCAAAGTGTTTCAATATGATTGTTTTTTTCTTTTTAATAAGTGAACATTGAAAAAATATAATATCAGTAGTATCACCAATTTTAAATTTTCAAAATTCGCTATTTTCACCTAGTAAAATTCATTACAGGGTGACCATCCGTCCGTATTTATACGGACATGTCCGTATTTTTAAGCTCTGTCCGATAACGTCCGTATTTTTCAATCAATGTCCGTATTTTTTCCAATTTTGCACAAAAAATTTTTTTTTTTAGTTTTCAAGGCCCGAGGGTGCCTAGAGTACCCAAAAGTTGTACGCGGTTGCGTGTATCGACAGTGACGCGTGTGCATACGAACGAAATGTGTATAAGTGTATAGTTGTGTGAGTGGCGTTGAGCCCGTTGAACGTGTTTTGACATTTCCATTCATTTTATTTTATAAAATTGTAAGTTGATTGCAATCAGTGAATCATTGTTCCATTGCTCAGTAATCCCCGTGTAAGTATAAAATTATACATTATTTTCGACCATGATTCGTAGCGTTCTAAATATTTCGTGTTTATTTATTGCAGATTTTGCAGAAGCAAAAAATAATAGCTTTTCGAAATCTCCAAACATGTCAAAGCCACCGAAAAGAAAAGGCAGCAGCAGTAGCAGTGAAAGTAGGTACAGCAAATAAACGCAAATGTACATTTACAGATGATTTGCGCAGGGAATTTGCAAGTAGTTTTTGCAATGGCAAAAGTCAATGTTTTGCTCATTGCATAGTTTGCGATAAAGAAGTTTCAGTAGCAAATAGTGGTTTGTATTGTTTTTTGCTGATGGAATCTTTTTTTTTGTTCATTTTTTCTGAATTTGATAAGGGTGTTTGTGTTTGAAATATGTAAAAAAAGGGTGTAGGGTACAGGGTACTGGCTTTTACACTTTCGATTCTTTACCTAAGAATACCTATTGCATCACAATTCTTTTTTCATTTAATTTTAATATTAAAATACATTTGAAAAAAAAGCTCATTTTTATTGCTGTAGGGAGACGTGATTTGGGGGTACGTTTGAAAACTACCAAGCACGAGAACAATGTGCAGACAGCATCAACTACGATTTCTATGAAAAAATTCACCTACAACAAGTCAACACCAGAAGCGCTAGCAGTGTGGGCCGCTGAAGGAACTATGGCGTTTCATACTGTCAGGCATCATCAAAGCTATAGATCCATGGACTGCACCGGTCAACTAATGCGCAAACTTTTCAGCGATTCAAAAGTAGGAAAAAACATTTCTTGCGCTCGCACAAAAGTGGAAGCGATCGTTAATGGAGTTTTGTCCGGCTATTCTATCGAAAAAATCCTTCAAGATTTGAAGAACATGCCTTTTTAGGGTTTTGTACTAAAATACAAAACCCTATTGCAATCACGACCTGTGTCCGTCTGTCCGTCCGTCCGTCCGTCCGTCTGTATGTCACAGCACTTTTACTCCGAAACTATAAAGGCTACAGCCATGAAACTTTGTGGAAAGATCAGAAGTGGTGACTTCTCGAAAGTTCAAGGGTAAAAAAATTTTTCAAAGTGGTTTAAGGGGGGTCTCCCCATATAGGGAGGTGACCCCTCAAAAAAAATTTTCACCATTGGTAGTCGAGTAGGGTGTCATTGCAAAGATCTTAATGAGATCTTTTCAAAACAAGTCTTAAAATTGCATTTTGAGTACCGAGGGGGCAGGGGAAGGGGAAATGTACGAACTTTTCGCGTACCCCCCCCTCGCTATTGAACACCTGCTATCCGAAAAATCTGAAAAAAATCATGAATGTAGGCCTTAATGAGTACAACAACAACCATACATGAGAAGTCGAAATTTGCTCAACTTTGTTAGTAATAGTATGATTTATCGATTTTATGTTTTCTTGAATAAAATCTAAATGGTACCCTTAAATTCAATAAAATTTATAAGATTGACCTTTTCTGAAAGTTTCATACAGATCGAATAGTATTTAACGAAGTTATAGCGATTTGAATTTTCCTGTGTTACTATGGGACAATATGCCCTGTATTACTATGGAAACATATGGCTATGGAGCCATATGCGCTTTTTACCGACTTAGACACTACAGCTTTGCTAGGATTTGCATGAAAATTTCTGGAATGATAGGTATCATGAAGATGACTACATACAATTGAAACAAGTCGAAGAGGCAGGAGAGAGCCCCTAGCAAAAGAGTTTTGTAACAATTCTAGATTCGAAAAAACAGGCCATGAATCGATGATTACAGTACAGAGGAGTGGCCCCTAAAAAAAAATTTCATGAAAGGTAGCCGATATGAGTATCAACTGAAAGTTCTCCATGAGAGCTTTTCAAAACAGTTCTTAAACTGACAGTTTTTGCTTCAGAAGGGGCACAGGTGGGGGGGGGGTGGAATACATGAAAATGTGTTTCCTCCCTCGCAAATGGACACGCGTGATCTAAAAATTCTGAAAAAATTATTAGATATTTATGGGTATAACTATAACAAATACCTCAGAAATCAAAATTCTTTCAACTTTGCTAATAATAGTATGATCCTCGAACATGACATGTTTCTTGATTTTATTCGTTACTGGTTACTGCATTTTGTAGGTAGAGTACAAAACCCTTCTGACATGAGCATATGTCTGTCTACCCAACTTATTTTAGCATTGGGACTGATTCGAGTAATCATGGTAGTCTAAAAATTTCCCTTTGATTGTGCAATTCGTTGATCCTGATAAAGGAGGCATAGTTGTCAGATTGTTAAATGTCAAGGAAACAAAAAATGAAACATCTAAAACAATTGTTACCATGATCACAGAGGAATTGGATAAACATGATGGACAGAATTTGAGAAAAAAGCTAATCGCTTTGGGGGGCGATAATATCAATACAAACTTTGGTGGGCTGAAACGAAAAGAAGGAAACAATGTTTTTACTCATCTGAGAAAAGAAGTTAATGAACATCTTTTTGGAATTGGATGTCCCGGTCATATATTGCATAATTCTGTCCATCACGGCTTAGACCGATTCGGTTCTTTTAACATAGAGTCGATTGTTGGGAAAATCTTAAAGCATTTTTCTACTTACACCGTCAGAACTAATGAATTGAAGGGCTTTTGTGATTTTGTTGAAATCGAGTACCGAGTTTTGTTATCGCACGTCATAACTCGATGGCTCAGTCTCGCTCCATGCATTGACAGAATTTTGCAATTATTTCCAGCCCTGCAATCGTACTTTAAGTCAATTGACCAACCACCTGTAGTTTTAGAAAGATTTTTTCAACGACGATTTTGCAGAACTTCAATTGTTGTTCATTAGTTCATTCATGACTATTTTTCACGATAATATCAAAAAAGTTGAGAGGGAAGAGAATTCTGTTTTGGAAGTGCTGAATGTTATTGATGAAATTTCGGAGATTTTAAGTAACAGATTTGATTCGAAATTCATTCCATTCATAGTGAAACAGAAATTGAAAACGCTTGAAAATGAAGGTAAAGAAACTGAATGCAATAAATTCATCGAATCCACGCTTTCTGTGTATCAACAATCTAACCAATATTTACTCAAATGGAGTGAGTCATTGCGAATTTTAAAAAATTTTGAATGGCTGGATTTTAAGCCCGGGAAAAGGTTAAACTATGAATCAATGGAAAGAGCTGTCGAATTTCTCGCATCGAAAAATATTGTCATCGATGATTCGAAATTATTCAATTAATTTGTGAATTTGAAAAACTTTCTGGCTTCGAAGGATTCAAAAGATGAATTTTTCAACAAATGCAGCAGTGCAAAAATGTGTGATTTTCTCAGTCAAAATAATTGTCTGGAAACTTGTTCGGAGATTGTCAAAATTGCGCAATATTTTTTTGCCATTCCCAGTCACAATGCAAATTGTGAACGTGTTTTCTCGTTTGGCAACATTCAATGGACCGACGAAAGAAGCAAATTTCTTTTTGAAAATTTGAAAAATCTCATTCTTGTTCAATAAAATTTTAGGAAATTCGATTGTCTGCAATTTCACTCTTATTTGGGAAAAAATCCTGCGTTATTGACAAAAATTGGAAGCGGTGAGAAATACTAAAATTTTGTACGTTGTAAAAACAAAAATTTTAACAATTTTTGATTAATAAACTCTCGTTTTACTTGGAAATAGTGTTGATTCTTATTTTACAATCAAATTTTCCTATACGAGTATGCTTTAGAAATTTCAGCTACCCCCATCTTGGAAAATGAGATACAGAGTTGATGACGTTTTTTTTAGCTCTTTCGCCAAAAAAATAGAGGTGTCCGTATTTTGTACTCAGGTCAGATGGTCACCCTAAATTCATATAGTATTTTGAATCATATCATCTTTAACGGGATGCTTTTACAAGATCTTACCTCACGTATTAAATAACCATAATATTGTTTCTTGATATCAACTCGGTGCCTAAATATGAGTTTTTTCAGTAAAACAATCAAAACTATGCGAGCACCATCAAACATTTAGATGCGGCTAGAATGTTGAAAAGAGATAAAACAAGTTGGGTAAACAGACCTACGCTCATGTCAGAAGGGTTTTGTATTCAATTTACAAAATGCAGTCACCAGATCGAATCAAATCAAGAAACATGTCAAAGACGATTTTATTGGAGAAAATATGAAATACGAAGATCATACTATTATTAACAAAGTTGAACGAATCTCGACTTCTGAGGTTTTTGGTATTGTTATACTCATAAATATCTCCCTTGATAATTATTTTAGATGTCCATCCGCGACGGAGGAAACACATTTTTCATGTATTTCCCCCCTGTGCCCCCACTGAAGCATGAACTGACAGTTTAACAACTGTTTTGAAAAGCTCCCATGAAAACTTTTATTTCATACTCATATCGGCTACGTTTGATGAATTTTTTTCAGGGGCCACTCTCCTGTACTGTTATCATCGATTAATGGCCAATTTTTTCGAATCCTAGAATGGTTACAAAACCCTGTTGCTAGGAGCTCTCTCCCACCTCCTTGACTTGTTTCACTTATGAGCATTATTTGTAGGTACTCATCTTCATTTATTCATTAAATTGAATCAAGCGTTCAAAGCAGGCACCTGAAACGTTGAAGTTGGGGAAAAACTCAAAATTATTCAATCTTCGCATTAAAAACAGCCACTATTTTGTTTTACGATCACTGATACCACTAGCTCAACCGATTCTCGAAGTTATACATGGTGCCTATCATTCCTGAAATTTTCATGCAAATCCTAGCAAGACTGTAGTGTCTGAGTCGGTAAAAAGCGCATGTTGTTCCATAGCCATATGCCATAGTAATAAATGCAGCGCATATTGTTCCATAGTAATACAGGAAAATTCAAACCGTTATAACTTCGCTAAATGTGATTCAATCTTTATGAAACTTTCAGGATAGATTAATCTTATAAATAGACATCTATGTACTGAATTTCATTGAATTTAAGGGTACCGTTAAGATTGTATTCAAGAAAGCATAAAATAACGTATTTGTTGTTGTTGTACTCACCAAGGCCTACAATCTTGATTTTTTTCAGATTTTTCGGATCACAGGTGTCCAATCGCGAGGGGGGGGGACACAAATTTTGTGTGTATTTCCCCTCCCTGTGCGCCCCTCGAAGCAAATTTTGCCAAACTAAGACCTGTTTTGAAAAGTTCTCGTCAAGACCTTTCATTCGATATCCATATCGGCTACCTTTAATGAAATTTTTTTTCGGGGGGTCACTCTCCTATATGGGGAGACCCCCCTTAAATACCTTATAAAATTTTTTTTAATTGAACTTTGAAGAGATCACTACTTTACACCTACGTACAAAATTTGATGTTTCTAGCTTAAGTAGTTTCCGAGAAAAACTGCTGTGACACACGGACGGACGGACGGACGGACAGACTGGTCGCGAAACTAGTAGGGTTTTGTAAAATTATTTTACAAAACCCTAAAAAGGAAGAGAGAAAAAATAGTAAGTTTAACTAACTGCTCGATTACTACAAATGCGTATACTCACACAATAAAGCAAGGCCCAACGGCTTTTGAAGAAGATAAATCAATTCCCAGAAATTTTTGGATAGCCGTAAGTGGCTTAAGATATGTATGTCAAAAGGCGATAAAGTCATAGGTGACCGGCAGTGTACTTAAAAATGATGATGTTTGACGCAGGGTTAATCACGGTCCGATTGTTTCATTCAAGTCAATTATCAGATATCAATTCATATAATCAACGCTTTAATTGCAATTCTACTATTGTAAATCATTAAATATTTTCTGGCACAAACTGTTGCCAAAAAAATGATACAGCCATGATAAAAGAAGAAATGAAAATATATAAGCCATAAAAAATCTATTACATACCTTTGGATTTGGGTTTAAGGCTGAAATAATTCCATTTGTCCCGGTGACTGCAGGCGGTTGAACGGGATAATAACCCGGCACAGCGAATGGAACGAGTATCATAGGCGTTGGTGTAGTGGGAGTATACGCAGGAGTTGACTTTATTGTTGAATGACTATTACAAACGGTAGGTGGATGAACGGTTGAAAGCGAATCCCCGTGCAATGGACAACTGCTTGTAGTCTGCAAAAAAGGTTGCTGATGATGAGAGTGACAATGATGGTGTATTTCCTGATGTTGCTCTTGCTGACACTGATAGCAACCGTTAGTAGCGTTGGCGGCATCCGACGCCGAACGCGGCACTATATAAGGAGCCACGGCTGAACGTATATTGGAAGATGTGCAACGTTTTGAAACAAAAGTTCCAGGTGACGACCCGGTGGCCCACAGCGTGCAAGGCACTAACCCGACAAAGCTGAGCCCTTCGGGGCCCGCTTCGGGTTCCTTTTGCGATGATATTTTTGCGTCAAATAATTTTGAGCGTGTGGGGCTTGTATTGAAAAGTTTTACATTCGCACCTCACTTTTTATTACTGAGCTCATTTTAGAACCAAAAAAATTGTATTTCGCTACGTATGAAATTTTCAAGCAAACTTAAGAACTCTCTCAGAGTTAAATTCCAGCAACAGAATGCTTTTGGTAGGCTTTAATTATAATGTTTCAAAAGGGAGATAGTGTCTGAAATCCTTCAACTGACGATGACTGCTACTATTTCCCAGCTTAATCAAAAGCTTGTATTTATAAAAAATGAACGTTCAGCCGCCCTATTGCAGATAAATAGCTGACCTGGCTGGTTAGCAATTAGTTTCACTCAACTGCACTATTCAACAGTAGTGTGCTGCACCGGGACACTGCAGAAGAGAAAATCCTGACGTTGTCGACAGCATGGATATGAATCAGAGCAGATTTTCTAGCTTCCCTGGATACCGTGTCCTATATACTCGTATGTTTGTCGGCGTGATATGCTTAAATTGTAATATAACAAACTACAATACTGAATGTTTTGTATGTCCTAGCTATGTATGATACGAAGTTATGGTATTTTGTGGTAGTTCTCGTCACCCGGTCGGTGGAAACCAATTTTTCAGCTCAGCGCACTTTAATTTAAAGAGAACTGTATCTCGTTCAGCCCTCGGCTGGCACACACTACATGTGGTCTATCTATAAATAGACACTAAGTCTACAAACGAGCAGGACCGTTTCACTTTTATATTTTTTTGTTATGACTCTTCTTCGTCCACCTAGGACTATTGCAATAGGAAAATAAGAACTGCAACAACGAGCAGATGAGGAAAGTTTAAAGGCTGCATCGCATCAATTCAGGCTACCGAAGAAGTCCAACATTATATTCACCAAGTCCATGAGTTTTATGATGACCATGAATAAAATAAACTTCGAAATATAAACTAGGATTCGCTTGGTTGATGGTGATGGGAGATGAAATCCAGTTCGCTGAAGGTGATAACTCCGACTATTTCAAAAAATGCTTCTTGGGACGAAAAGGAGTGCTGTCGAGACGTGAAAGAGGACAACACTGTGATTTAGTTTCCTTCAAATTGCTTCAAGTCCATTTATCTCTTCTATACAATGATTGCCGTATGATTTCGCAACGTCGTTTCTGAAAATAAGGAATGGAAAATAAATGAGATTTATTTTACAAGATTTTGAGTTATTGCTATCAACTTTTGATCACATCATGTTTATATTATTTTATTAATAAAATGTTTTTTTTTTTTGAAAATAAGATAAAAATTGTTGTCTATAAAGGAGAGCAAAAAGTGTTCCTTTTAACCTTCCATACAAATGAGATATTTATAAATCATCATTTTCGTCCAAATGGTTGCCGCATAAAATAATGTCGATTTTAAAAAACTCCCACCGACATATCTCCCAATTTGTCGTCCTTGTTCAAGTCATCGTACATCAACTTCAATCGTTACTCATTTATTCCTTTCACCTCACTACGAATTTCACTTCTTTGCAAACTAAGTCGCAACGTCTGCTGGATAGACAAATTTTCGCTACAACAAGAACAACAAAAGGTCGGATGTTGTTTATCAAATACTTCCGGCTTATCCTTTGTTTGATTCCAGCTATGAATTAATTATGAGTTTTCCAAAAGAGAAAATCAGTTGAGACTTGTAAGTGTGTGCACTGCAACAGCGAAAAGCCATGGATAAAGAAGATATCAAGGGTGAAATGTGGAGCGTTGTGAGTGGAATACGGTATGGTATGCTCATCGCGTCAGCAGTTAAGGCAAGGTAGTCCTGGCTGTTGCGGAACGAAGGTAAAATTCACTTGAGCATTTTTCCCCGGTAAAAATTGAACGTGAAAAGCTCTCTTCGAAGTCGGTGGCCCTTTCTTCGCTTCAATAAATTATTCAATTTCATTAGACCTTCAAAGCATACCCACTAATGCCAGTTGATTTACAAACAGAAAATCTCAGAATTTTGTGTAGCTCGATGATACTACGTACTAAGGAATTCTACTTAATCAATGAGGCAGCTTACTCGTAGATGGAACAAAATGGATGGGAGTTGAATTGGTATATTAGATGGATGTTACATACAAATGGATTTAATCTAAGATTGGTGTTTTTTTTGTTTCCCTTTCCCATGTTTCATGCTAGTGCTGGAAAACAAACAATTTCTTGATAAATATTTATTTTCAATTTTTGCAAAACAACGGTCTTTTTATTTTCAAAATATCTTATTTAAAAACAATTAAATCTCATAAAAGTTTAGTTATTAACTTTGTATTTATTGTTGTTATTATTTAATTATTTATTTATTGGGAATGGGTCGTTGAAGCGAGTGGACGTGCGCGTAGATTGTGTGGAATTGAATTATTATTATTAATTGTTAAAGAGTTCCGACTTAAGTTAAGTTTTAATAGACATCTTTACACAAATCGCGGCTTGAACTCATACTCTTGTTGTATCGTGCCCCAGTTCTTTCCTCATCAACCAGTGATCAATAATATGTAATCTAAATCGTCGACCAGTGACCAATAATATGTAATAAATCGGCCCTACGCCACTGCCGATTATTAGTCAGGCTTTACTGACGTCGACAAAATCGGAACGCACCCTCTAACCTCTCGCTGTTCCTGAACCACTTTTGTCAGCTGAGAGGACGGTGATCGTGTCTGTTAAAACTGACGTTGGAAGGGAAGCCATATGGCAGCAGACTTTACCACCACACACATGACCATTCGTAGGCCGACTAATACGTATGCAATTTGCCACCCTATGACTTCCCATCCTACGTCAGTTTTGTGTGGGAGTGAACGTGAGAAAGCGACAGGCACGAGCCAGATGGCAAGATGGCCATGTTAATTGCAAAATGACAGTTTTTGTTAGCGTTAGTGTGCATTTCTGGTACGGATGTTTTTGTTATATTGTCCGAAATAATTTGTCATTTACACATTTTCGTTGTAAATTGTGTTTTAACAAGTATTGGAAGAAATAGCTTTGTCGATGATACATGGATGTATGTGTGTGAGCGGCGCTGCAAACGTTTGGTCTCGCCACCGCGATTGAACAAGAACGCGGGTGTGGAGTTAGTCTTTTAGTAAGCGGCGGTCCGAGCGCATCGTAGTGGCAGTGCGGAAGATAAACAAAACTAAAATATGTTATAAGAGTTACAGATTATAATAAACTAATAAAGTTAAAGAGTGTTAAGAAAAAACAGTGTTTTTAATTTTATCTCGCAACACAACAGCCACCTAATTCATGGGTGTACCGATTCACTCCTACATGGTAGCAGAGCTATAAAGGTCTACATTGCACCAGGGTGGCATGTTCAGTGATTTTAATTGAGTTCAGTGAATCATAAAGGAGAAGTGTTCAAAAAAATTACTTAAAGAGACATATAGAAGCCGGCTGACCAACGTGCTGGAAAGGCGGGAAGAAGCATAGACGCTGCATTCCAGAGGGTCACCATTTTGTTATACCAAGCGTCTCACAAGAAAAAGAGTAAGTTGAGTGTTTGCTAGTGTTAAACTTGCATGTGTAGCGTCATACGGGAATTCCGTGAGCAGCATGTCTCTGTGTGTGTTTCCGCGCTTGTCTCGGCATGTCGCGCGACGTACGCCGCCATTTTCCGAGATAGATGTGCTTCAGAGAAATACGATTTGTATTTATCTGAACGGAGGGAGTTTAGATGGCACTCACGATCCTGGGCTGATGCAAAATAAAGGGGTTCTCATCTGCAATCAAGCTAAAATTTAATGAATGTATTTAAGATGTAGCGATGATATCCAATAAAGAGGATACATAACAGGAAGGTTATACTGCAGAAGGTAGTAAGTTGTGGTTGATAAGAAGTTTTCTCTCATCTTATTATTAAGAAGTTTAAAAAAAAAAAAAAAAAATAATTTGTTACAAATGCTGAGGAATAAATTTCGTCAGTATTTTATTGAAAGAAAATAAATAATAAAAATTTATTTTTATTACAATCATTCAGAGAGAATTTGACGAGTGAAATAAAGTTTTTTTTAACTTTATCAGGGAATCAGAGTAGAAAGAAGATGGTATAAGAGGTTATAAGACGAAGAGAAATTTAGTCAAATTCAGAATCTAGCTCAAATAACTATCGAATTAAGTGCTAAAGGTGGTTTGCATTTGTTCATTTGAGTTTGGTGTCCTGTTCCGGCTTGCCTTGCGGTCAGATACCGGACTACTGGCTTCTGTGGATTTTTGTTCACTGCATAAATTAGAGTTCGGTTCATAAATAAAAATACGAGCAAATTCTATAGATTCCAGGGTCAATGTTCGGCTGAAACTTGTGTTCGGTGTAGGCTGCTCGTTGACTAGGGACATTGGTAGGATCTCATTCGAGACCCACGTGTGTGCTTGCGCAACCTTAAAACGACCAGATTTCGTGGTAACGCGCGGAGCTGAACCTCGGCGAGTGGTGTACATGCGTGGTGGTGCTCAGTGGGAGAATCTGATTTCTCGCTTCGAATTAAAATTACTTGTGTTCGGTGTTTTGGTTCAGAAGCAAGAGACATTACTCAGTTAATTAAAATACAGAGATTACCTGGTATTGGAGGGTAAAATAAGAGGTTAAAAAGAGAAATGCGTAAGAGTTAAAGATTCCAGAGAAATTTATCAGAAAAGTTGACAAAATAAATAAGTAATAAAATAAGTTTAAAAATATATAAATGAATAAAAACTAATTGAGAATGTTTCATAATCCTGGAACAGATGGCTAGTAATCTTATTAAAGTCAACGACGATATGAGTCAAGAATATGCTGAGTATATGAGAATCAGGCTTGAAGAAGAAGTTACAGGTTCTGATCGTGCTATTCAAACAGCCACAACAATAAGAGCTTCAGAGGGTATGAGTGGGACCGATAGTCAAAATTCAGAGACGAGAGCTACGACTGAGAGAACACACAACAATCAAGCAAATTTAGAGGCATTGCAGACGACAATTGCTAATGTTAATAAATTAGTAGCGACAATTGATGCAAGTGACATTTCAACTAATAACACAACCGGAAATCTATTGAAGGAAGTGGTGGACAATTTGTACAAAATTCACAACCGCGTACTTGAATCAGAGAGGGCTAAACTAAACAGCAAAGAAGCCGAGCAAAGAGTAAAAATGCAATCTCAAGAGTTTCCAGGAGGCAACAGCGTAAACCATAGTATACTCAAATAGTAGCCACACCTTTCATTTACCCTGTGTTGCACACTTTTTGAATTTTCCCAGGGGCACGTCAGCTGATCCGGGGCATGACAGCTGATCCCATGTTTCGCGCGCTCAAGAAACAAAGCAAAATGCAAATAAAATTTCCGACGCACGTGTTCTTTTACGCATTTCAGAACATAGGAGTGCTGCCACATCCTAACAAAAAACTAAAAGATTGCATGGAACGAATTTGTTTTTTCTGCAATGTTATTGATTTTTTAGCTCTGGTAGCCCTGAAATCTCTCATCGAAGCATATGTTTATATTCGCGCCATTCCTCGCATCAGCGTTTACCATCTAACTGCTACCGAAGATTTATGGCTCGCTGTTCGGCTTGTGTTCGAATTTTTCCGGAGGGTTGATGGAGTGTGGTTACTAGTTGAGTATACTATGGCGTAAACAACATGAGACCAAAAATTCAGAGGCAATACAAGTTGACATCCAAGGCAAGTTTTGAAGTATGGTTAGACTGCTTAAAAACCGAACTTACAAGTTGGAGTTTACTTGACATGATTGAAACAAATCATCCATCACCAACTGGAATTTCAGAGTCTGAGATTATGCTAAGAAAGAACTCGGTGAAAGACATCATTATCAGTCACATAGACGAAGACTATCATAAGAGAATTTTAGGTCTAACGGAGCCTATTGAAATCCTGAAGAGTTTAAGAGATAGCAGAAAAGGAGAAGTTAGCTCAACTCCAACATCCATCAGAACTCGACTGTATAATCTGAGAATGTTGAAAGATGAAAGAGTTCACAAATTCTGTGAAAGATTTGACCAGATAATAAGAGAACATGAATTAAGTGATGATCCTCATAAGCTCACTGAACAAGAGAAGCGCTCAACGTTCTATCAAGCCATCATCGGAGCTATGCCAGAAGTACGA
This sequence comes from Odontomyia ornata, assembly GCA_963969285.1. Taxonomy (NCBI): domain Eukaryota; kingdom Metazoa; phylum Arthropoda; class Insecta; order Diptera; family Stratiomyidae; genus Odontomyia; species Odontomyia ornata. Next base: position 57,960,804 of record OZ017739.1, on the reverse strand, counting down.
CGCACAAATTCGGCTGTGATATCAACTACAGGCAATGAAATGAATATGACAGCATTGAGAAAGACTATGTATCGTATACAAGAAGATAATGATGCAGTTAGAGAAAATTCAGATGGGCAAATTGTTACAGCCTCAAGAGCAATGATGCCGAAATTTAAGAGTAACAAAAACAAGTGCTATAGATGCAACAGAGACGGTCACTGGCAAAATCGTTGCCCATTAAGAGACACAAATAAATGGTTTTGTTATGTTTGCAATTATACAACAGATCATAAAGGAGATGATTGCTCTGGGAACTCAACCCAGCGATACAAGAGCCCGTTCAACAATAGTAACGGCTATGAACCTCCTGCCAAGAGAAGCAGATCTACTCCAAATCAACAAATAAGAGGTAGAGGCTCGAGCAGTTCCAGAGGAACAGGTAGCAACCTTAGAGCTAACACCAGAGGCAACTTCAGAGGTAATTTCAAAGGTAAAAAGGCCAATAGAGGATCCAATAATAATTCAGCGGCTAGAAGAGCTGAAGTTTATAATGAACAGAAGAACTACGAGAACAATACTGCAGAGCATGATGAGTATTCAGAGTCAGAAGGTAAGAAAACTTTTAATAAAGATTTAAATGATGACAATCAAATAGAGTTTATTGCCGATTCAGGAGCTACTAATCATATTGTTAATAAAAGTTTTATTTTAAGTATTTTTAAAAAATCTGAAAATGGAGTTATAAAAAGTGCAAATAAAAATGATTTTGCTGATATTGTTATAGATGGCAGAGGTAATTTTTTGCTTAAAAATAATAAAATAGTTAAGAGTCATATTAAATTAACGAATGTAATTGCAGCAAAAGACATATCAGAGAATTTATTGTCATTACGTAAACTAGTAGATGCAGAGTTTTGTATATACTTAGATGATAAAATTTTCCGAGTCTATGCTAAAGAAAATAATAAGACGATTTTTGAAGGAGTTTATGAAAAACCTAATTGGACAGTTAAATTTGAAGTCCAGAAGCTTAAATATGATAACAATAATGTGATAAATGAGTATGATGATTATTGTTGCACTGCATCCTTAGCAGTCGACAATGAGTTTTCCGAGCAATTGCAAACTGATAAACTTGGTGAAATTTCACATTCGGAGGGAGTTAATTCAGAGTCTGTTAATATGTTTGTGACAAATGTAGGGTCTCCGATTGGGAGGGAGAGTTTGGAAGAACTCATTGTCTCGGATATTCAGATAAATTCAGAGGAATCAAATTCAGAGTGTGCAAGCGACTTGATACCGTATAAAACAGTAAACATAGATGAGTTGAAGACTGGAGAGAGTCTACAAGGCTTACTAGATGAAAATCCGGCAGGAAATATGAATTCAGAGGCCAATCAGAGTGAAGCCATGTTATGGCATCGTAGATTAGGACATGCTTCTTTAAATTATCTGAAAATGTTACAAAAGAAAGAAAAGAGATTAGAGCGTGTTAAATTTGATGATTCAATAAAAGACTGTGAAATATGCATATTGTCGAAAATGGAAAAACTTCCATTTAAACAAAACATAAGTAGAGCAGAAAGGCCACTTCAAATAATTCATTCAGATGTAATGGGGCCAATCAAACCTTCCTCATGGCCTGGTCAAAAGAGGTATATAATTGTATTTGTAGATGATTATTCTCGATATGCTAGAGTATATTGTTTAAAATCTAAAGATGAATCGGGTCAAGCGTTTGAGAGGTATTTGAGTTCTACCCGAAACCTGCTGGGTTCAGACGTAAAAGTTTGCTATGTTAGGTCAGATAAAGGAACTGAGTTTACAGGTGGAAAATTTGCAGAGATAATGAAACAGGAAAAGATTGAGTCAGATAGTGGTCCACCATATACTCCAGAACTTAATGGCACAGCTGAAAGATTCAACAAATCTATACAGAGAACGATAAGAGCGTATATGTGTGATTCGGGCTTACCAGCAAGTATGTGGGAGTTAGCTGCAGAAACAGCTGTACATACGTATAACAGAACTCCACATAAGTCAATTGATTATGAAGTTCCTTCATTAAAATTCTCACCAAAATCAAACTGTCATTTAGAGAAAATAAGAAGATTTAGTTGTTTGGCTTACGCTAAATTACCTGCTGTTGAAACAAAGTTTAGTAATGTAGCTATAAAAACTGTATTAGTAGGACACACACCCACAGGGTATATTTTGTGGCATCCTAGCACAAGAAAACTCTTAGAATCTAGACATGTAAGATTTGTAGAAAGATTAGTTTATAAAGATGTATACCTGCAAAATCAGAGTCAAGTATTAGATGAGAAAAGTAAATCAGACGAGATGACAGAATTTACTGTAGGTGAAGAAACAACAGAAAACGATCATTCAGAGGCAAATAAAATTCAGCCTAGAAATAAAGGCAGGCCAAAGAAAATACATTCAGAGGAAAATGATAAACATTCAGAGAAAGAAAATAAAGCGAAAATGTCAGAGATACCAATAAATAAAACTGATGGTCCAGTTACCAGAAGTAAAGCTAAAAAAATCGAAGACATAAGTTTTGCTCGTTACACGAGAGGCTCAGAGACCAAAGAGTTAGACGAAGATGAATTGAGCTATGTTCTATTAGTGTCAATTCATAAAAACCCAACTACTTTTGAGGAAGCAATGAATTCAGAGAATAAAGAGTTATGGAAACAAGCCATTAGAGAAGAGTTAGACTCTATGAAAGAAAATACAGTTTGGATCTTAGTAGATCGACCGAAAGAAGACAATCATGGTAAGAGGCCTAATATTATTGACTCCAAATGGGTGTTTAAAAAGAAAATTGAGAGCAATGGGTCAATCAAATACAAGGCACGACTAGTCTCAAGAGGTTTTAAAGATAAAAATGTATATGGGCTCAAAGAAACATATGCTCCAGTGTCAAGGTTGTCCTTGATTTGAGCAGTTCTGTCTATAATTAATAAAGAGGACTTAGAAGTAAGTCAAATGGACGTTAAAACAGCATTCCTAAATGGAGAACTTGAAGAAGAAGTCTTCATGGAAATTCCAGATTGTCTAGAGTTATCAGAGAACTTCAAACTTGAAAAAGTGTGTAAATTGAGGAAGTCTCTATATGGCCTCAGAGTAAGTCCTAAGTTGTGGAACGAGAAATTCTCAGATGAAGCTCGAAAACTTGGGCTAGAAAACGATCTTCATGATCCTTGTCTGTTCACTTGGAGGTGGAACGGAAAAATGGCTATAGTGATTTTATATGTAGATGATATGTTGATAGCCAGCAATGATCCCGAGAAACTTATCCAAATAAAAACACATTTAGGTAAAGCATTTCAGATGAAAGATTTAGGTGAACCTCAAAATTTCTTGGGTATGACTATTCAGAGAGACAGGAAAGAGAAAAGTATATTCATACATCAAACAGCATATGCAGAGAAAGTTTTACAGAGATTTAATATGCTTGAGTCGAAACCACAGAGTACACCTATGGTAACCCGTCAGGTAGATCATAGGAATAAAAAGTTTAAAAGCGACTCCGATAATTCAGAGAAACAAAACGAAACCAAAAGAGTGCCATTTAGAGAAGCCATTGGTAGTTTAATGTACCTGGCAAATGCGACTCGACCAGACATAGCTTATGCAGTGAACTATCTGGCAAGAAAACAGATGAATCCAACTGAAGTTGATTGGGTAGAGGTTAAAAGAGTGTTCAGATATTTAAGAGGTACAACCAGTCTAGGAATTAAGTTCCTGTCTAATTCAGAGAGTCTGGAAGCTCTTTCAGATGCAAGTTTCAGAGACTGTGAAGATTCTAAATCAACAGGGGGATACATAATTAAGTTGTTTGGAGATGTAATAACTTGGAGAAGTCATAAACAATCTACTGTTACGACTTCTACGTGTCAAGCAGAGTACTTAGCAATGAGTGACGCGTGCCAAGAATTGATATCACTTGATAAATCAATTAGGTATATAATTGGACGTACGTTTTATCCTATTACCTTATGGTGTGATAACAAATCTGCCAGAGATTGTACAGAGAAAGATGGAAGCCACAAGCTCAAAACTTTTGATTAGAGTGTAGAAGAAATTACAATTGAGTTGGCATTTAGAGAAAAAAACTGGAAATAGGAAAAATATGGCAATCACTCATGGAGACTTTGTAAAACAGTGTGTAGAGGAAAATAAAATTAGAGTCCGTTGGGTATCTACTGACGAAAACTTAGCCGATATAATGACAAAACCCTTATCTCAAAATAGGCATGTTTATTTAAGAGATATAATTACCAATACAGTAGTCAGATGAATCTTCAGAGAAACATTAAACAAATTCAGGTGAGAAACAGAAATTAAATTGGAATTCAGATAAATCTTTAGAGAAAATATTAAGATGTATAAGTTCATGTTTGAATTTTCTACAGGCAAAAAATGATTGCGTAATCCCTTTAGGGAATGTATACCAAAATTCAAGTCTAGTGAAATTAGTCATATCATTCTTTAATAACTTTTATATTTAATTTTAATGTTTGTTTCTTTTCATATTGCTTATTTAATGATTTAAACATTGTTTATATATTCGACAAAGGGAGGGAGTGGAAGAAATAGCTTTGTCGATGATACATGGATGTATGTGTGTGAGCGGCGCTGCAAACGTTTGGTCTCGCCACCGCGATTGAACAAGAACGCGGGTGTGGAGTTAGTCTTTTAGTAAGCGGCGGTCCGAGAGCATCGTAGTGGCAGTGCGGAAGATAAACAAAACTAAAATATGTTATAAGAGTTACAGATTATAATAAACTAATAAAGTTAAAAAGTGTTAAGAAAAAACAGTGTTTTTAATTTTATCTCGCAACAAAACAGCCACCAAATTCATGGGTGTACCGATTCACTCCTACAAGTATAAATTGGGTTCTATCGAATAAAGTTGAAATCGAACACACTAGAATCTGGAAATTACTTTTTTGTTTCCAATTGCACGATGGCGACAAAGCAGAACAAGGGTGGAGCACCTAACCTCCAAGTGAGTAAACTGTGAGCCCAAAGGGAGTACCTCACCACAAATTTTTTTGTCAGTGCAGATCGACTGGCGGTGGTCATGGGGCATCGGACACCCAAAGATGCCTTGCCGGGGAAGGTGACTTAGTAATGGATGAGGTTATAAAGGATATGTGGAGGTAAGCAAGTAAACGCTAAGTGGAATAAGTCTCGGAGCAAAATATGTTTAGGAAGCGGTTTCAAAAAGTTAGGGTAGATGATAGCTGTTCAACATCACAAATCGCACGTGATGGTGTATATACCGTTTGAAGGAAGATAACTGTCTCAAAACTTCACATTAACCGAAGTTGAAGAAATATTGAAACGTTGTGGTGAGCAAATCAAGCGTGTTCGTCCTTAGCCCAATCCAATAGACGAAATACAGTGCAATGAATATTTTCATTTAGTTTCTTGTTATTGTCATAACATCGAAAAAATTGAGGTTTGTTATCCATGGAACCCTAATTTCCCAACGTATTCAGAAGTATGGGGGGCGTCGAGCAATGCTAGTAGTAAGATACAGGATTTGTCCTTGTCCTGTTGCACATAATAACATGGGGCAGTGGACACTGGCAAATAAGTTTTACTTTGCTCATCATCGAAATAACCAACTGAATGAATACAAGTCTCTGTTCACTAAAATGGACTGACGGTTTTTTTATTAATTATTACTTCATTTCTAATTCTACATGATATCTAATTTACTTTTGTATAGGATAGGATAAGCTTAGTTATATTGTTAAAGGCCCTTAATGCATATTTTTATCGGTTGCATGATTTGTTAATTTTGCGCGAGAGATTTATCGTTAATCTTACTATGTTTCTACTCAATTAATTGGATTTATCATTTTAATTCATTTTATAAAGTTATCAAATTCAGTTAGTGTACAAAGAAATTATTACACTTTTGTTACAATCACATTGCTACAAAGCTATAAATTGAAAATAATCACAAAAACGGCTTAATTAAAAAGGAAATTTTTTTAGATCTTAACGTTTGCATTAGTTTGAAAAGAACGTTCTCAATATTCGATTGGGAGAAGTAGAGATAGATGAAAGAGACTAAAAAGCATTCGTCTTGAGTTTCCTTGATTAAAAGTTATAGAAACCACCTTCAATGAATATTTAGCTTTGAAATATTTCACTTCATGAAGCTTATACAGATTTTGAAGCTACCAGAATTAGGTTTATAAAAATCAAAAGTAGTAGTAGTTCTCCTTGAATAGGTTTCCTATTACGAAGTTCTTTTTCCTGATAATAAATTCAAATTTATCAAATTAAATTATAGACGAGATGAAATGAAAAAAAAAAAAAATTAAAATTAAAAATAGAGAAATACCTTTGTGTCGTTTTCAGTGATATATATGAAAAATTAGATTTCCTCATGAGAAGCAAAGATCTATGCCGATCATATAAGCTAGCTTATAGACACTATAGAAATTATTTCTAATTTGGTTTTTTTATACGTAGAAAAATAAGGTAAACTCATACACACCAAGCTATGCAGAGCCTAGTTTACACTAAGACTGTCCAACCAAAATATTAGGTTTCTTTAGTATACATAAATGCATAAAGGCATAAGTTGTTTTTTCTATACTTTAAGATTATTAAGTTGCATCCTAAAAGCACGTAATTTTTATTTGAAATTTGAAGATTGGAAATAAAACATGTATTGCTAAATAATCTAACAACGATTTTCCTTTCCAGTGAACCTTTCTTTTTTCCAGCAGGAATGATAGTGAACGGTAAGTATGCCGTTACAAGTGTAGAGTTGTAGAAATCCGCAGATGGCCGGTTTCGCGTCGCGCTCGGTACCATAATTTGTTTTGCGTTTTTTCATTAGAGTAGATTGTTCCGATTTCGAGTTAGAGTAGGATATTTTTCTGTACCGCGTCAGTGATATTTGGAAGCGCGGAATTAGATCCAGTTTTTTGTGTTGTCTGAAGGAATGGAAGAAATACAGAATAAAGTACAGATAGGTTTCGGTTCCGTATGTTAATGTTTCGACGCGTTAGTAAAACGGGCATGTGAACCGCTGGCTGAATTTTTGTATTCCGGACTTAGTCTGCTCGCGCAAGACCCGCGACCGAACTCCTCTTCGAACTAGCTAGCTAGCCAGCAGCCACATCGGAGTAGACTAAGTGTGTACGGACTTGTTGACCAGTAGGCTACAGTCCGTTGTCACGTCCCAAGACTTCACATCTAGAACCGATGAGAGGTCGGTTCTGATTTCGTTCCAACGAAGTGAAGTGGGAAAATCATTACAAATATTAAATCGCAATTACTCCCAAGAATAGTAACATAGATATGGTGAGTGTGTTGATCAGCAGTTTGTGTGAAAATAATTATTTACATCGCAATCTACTTAGAATTAATAAAATTGTGCAAGTCAGCGACTGTTTATACTGCTGAGTTTTAAAAAGGGGTTACAGATACCTTAGTAGATCTTGATCAATTATTGTTTTGTGGGCATAACAGTTATACTGACCTTGACAGTGAAATTATTCTTGAGAAGCTTATATCAACAATGAGTGTAAATTGCAGTCTGGCATATTGTGTTGCGTTTTTCAAATTTGTTAGGTGCAGAGCCTTCTGCAATCGCAAACTACAAGGAGCTTGCATGGATGCACCAAAAGATTCGTACCATCACTACATGCATAAACATTTCATCTGATCGGATTTCCGAGATTTTGAATACCTATTAAAAGCCATGTACGACAAATTGATTGGATACATCGACAAACTCCACGAGGAGAATATTCAATGGATTTTCCGGCAGCACTCACAAAGTCGAGCCAATGATGAAAGTTTTGTAGAAATGGTTAGCAGCTTCGATGATTTAGCACTTACACTATCCAACAGCAACAAGAGGTGATATAAAGGTCTTGAAATGTTTGAAAACCAAATTGTGTCTATCCGTGAAAAATAATAAAACATTCAACATTACAACCAGGATGAAGAGCTCGAGAAATGTTGAAAAATCATGGCGTGATTCTGAATAATATAGCGTTGTCTTTTGTAAGCTTGGGGAAAGAAGACGAATCATCGGAAATTCTGTCGAAAGTGAGAAGGATTGAAGATAAACTAAACACAATAGTAGAAGGGATGCAGTGATATCACCAAGATAGTACGATTTGTGGAATGTAGCATTAAAACAACTAGTAAGCCGAAGAAATTTCTACGTACATCTAAATAAACGTCAAAACCAAATTTATAAATTGGGAACATCCTGGTCGGAAGAAGATTGGAAGCAAAGAAGTCAGCGATTAAAATGTGTGAACTCAAAAAATGTTCTATGTTCCAAAAACAAGCAATCGGATTACCGAATCTTTTTCATGCAGAAAACTTCGAATAACTGTAATGCAAAATCAAAGACTGCAAGGTTGAATTGATACCACAGCAGAGCAAACGAAAGCGTCGTTTCAAGGTTTTCATGCTACCACGATATGCCTGGTTGTTCTCCAATATTATGAAAAAAGCGGTAGCTATTCATGAAACGGTATGGTATTCAAGAAGTGGAGAACCGTCAACAGCTCAACATCACCTAGCACTACCTGTAATATACAAAAAGGATATAGTTCCGCTAACGTTTTTTATTGTACTAACCATACTTTACCCAAAATTTTATCTGAACTTTCCTTAATACCTAACTCATTGGCAGGTACCGATGGTATTGCACCAGCAACACAAGACAACATTAACAATAGTAGCATTTCACAAAATTCAACTAACTTGGAGTCGAAAACTTTGCAAAACGTCTCTAAATCGAATGTAACTCTTACCACGACGGGAATATCTTCTAAACCCCTATCAAAATACAAAAACTTCATCCGTGGCGAGATTCAAACACCCTCTTCTTCAGTCTTCTGTCTCCATAGATAACAATAAACCGGTTCTAGATCCACTATGCCCACCATCCATAAAAGCCACGATCACCTCTGGGGCAGATTTAGAAAATAGATATCTTTTATCGAAATTCAGAGACCACAAAATCTATGAATGTATTCGACTCTTTTCAGCATACATGCAAAAGGCGCCAGATACCACATGTATCGATAGAAAAACCAAGACAAGGTTCAAAGTCATAATACAAAGAGAAGGTCCCTCTATTGATTATGATTCTCTTCGAGGTATGTATCGTCGCTTTCATGAAGAACTGGGAATCACTACAGATCAAGCAAAAAAGGATCTTGAGTCGTATGGGTCTCATGTAAGTTCAAACTACATCTCCTCGCTTCAAAGAACTAGTGAACCACACAACAAATTTTTTCATCCCCAATAAGATGCCCATTCAACAGAGCCTAAAATTGTTTTACCGCAATTGCAGTGGTATCCGATAACGTTTACGCATAATTTGAGCCTTGATGGGTCAGTTGCATTATCAACGGAGTGACGTAAATAGGAAATTCGACTTCTTGATGAATATATTCGGCTGTTGATATGGTGCAATTTTGAGTGACTTTTCAAATAACGATTCCGTTCAACTTGAGATTAGTTCTTGTTCTATGAAATTTTGTATTGAAGTTGGTTGGGATGTTGCAAACAGCCATGAGTTGGAACTCGTAAGCTCTTTCCAAACAGGTTTAAAAATAAATTATTCGTGCTTTTCAATATTTAATTATAAAAATTAAAGAATAAGAAACTGGTTTCCGTGGTTAAACCTAGTTTTGTTGTTTGTAGTTTTAAAGAAAGTGAAAGTGTAATGTTTCTGAATGTCTGTCTCCATAAGAATTTGTGACCGTTTTGAATGAGTTTGTTGGAGACTGTTTTTTTGTTGAACTCTACCAACACGATGGTGATAAAAACCTTTTATTTTCATGCAGGGGTTCGAGCCCAATCCAAAACAATCAATGAGTTAGTCAATAGAAAGTTGAGATGCATTTCCAGCCATGTGCTACAACAACCTAGTTTAGCTTTTGAAGTAAGCAACGTGACTTTCCTAGTGGTGGGGGTATGACCTTTATGTAAAATAAGGCAGTTTAAGCCATCGATAAAGTGTCGCAAAATCCACGTAGCTTAACATGTTCTATGGTAGTGAACCCAACCCAGCGTGGAATCTTTAGCTTGTTCAGTGCTGGAACCTGTCTATGAATTGTGAGCCAATCCGGAATCCTCTTCTTGTAGCGTATCATCCAGTCACATTCCGTGAACCATAGCTTTTGGATAGTAGTTTTTCCGATGATGATGCAAGTCTTTATCCATCCTAAGGGATCAAAAAACTTCAGATAAGATATTCCGTCCTTGGGATCGTTTTGTTGATAAAAAACATAAAATGATCAGTTCTTTGATTCCGTTGTAACCAAAGTGAGTTTTAACAAGTTGGGTAGACAGACCTATGCTCATGTCAGAAGGGTTTTGTACTTAACTTACAAAATGCAGTAACCAGCAACGAATAAAATCAAGAAACATGTCAAAGACGATTTTATTGGAGAGAAAAACATGTCAAAGACGATTTTATTGGAGAAAATGTGAAATTCGAGGATCATACTATTATTAACAAAGTTGAACGAATTTTGACTTCTGAGGTATTTTTTATAGTTATACCCATGAATATCTCCTTTGATAATTTTTTCAGATTTTTTAGATCACGGGTGTCCATTCGCGAGGGAGGAAACACATTTTTCATGAAGCAAAAACTGTCAGTTTAAGAACTGTTTTGAAAAGCTCTCATGGAGAACTTTCAGTTGATACTCATATCGGCTACCTTTCATGAAATTTTTTTTCAGGGGCCACTCTTCTATACTGTAATCATCGATTCATGGCCTATTTTTTCGAATCCTAGAATGGTTACAAAGCCCTTTTGCTAGGAGCTCTCTCCTGCCTCTTCGACTTGTTTCAATTGTATGTACTCATCTTCATGATACCTATCACTTCTGATATTTTCATGCAAATTCTAGCATAGTTGTAGTGTCTAAGTCGGTAAAAAGCGCATATGGCTCCATAGCCATATGTTTCCATAGTAATACAGGGCATATTGCTCCATAGTAATACAGGAAAATTCAAATCGCTATAACTTCGGTAAATACTTTTCGATCTTTATCAAACTTTCAGAAAAGATCAATCTTATAAATAGTCATCTTTTCGCAAAATTTTATTGAGTTTAAAGGTACCGTTTAGATTTTATTCAAGAAAACACAAAATCGATAAAGCATACTATTACTAACAAAGTTGAGTGAATTTCGACTTCTCATGTATTTGTTGTTGTTGTGCTCATGTAGGCCTACATTCATGATTTTTTTCAGATGGTTCGGATGGAAGGTGTCCAATCGCGAGGGGGGGGTACGCGAAAAGTTCGAACATTTCCCCTTCCCCTGTCCCCCTCGGTAACAATAAGGCAGTTTTAAGTTTTGAAAAGATCTCATTGAGACCTTTCCAATGACACCCTTCTTGACTACCAATGGTGAAAATTTTTTTTGAGGGGTCACCTCCCTATATGGGGAGACCCCCCTTAAACGCCTTTGAAAAAATTTTTCACCCTTGAACTTTCAAGAGGTCACCACTTCTGACCTTTCTACAAAGTTTCATTGCTGTAGCCTCTATAGTTTCGGAGAAAAAGTGCTGTGACATACAGACGGACGGACGGACGGACGGACGGACAGACGGACACAGGTCGTGATTGCAATAGGGTTTTGTATTTTAGTACAAAACCCTAAAAAATCGAAGTGATTTGTTGTCCACTTTCAAAGGTGAAAACAACCATTTTCCATTATTTGACGTGAATCACCTTGAAGTTGAATAAATTTGTCCAAGTTTTCACTACCTGTTAGCAACTCGTCTACTTAAAAGTCTCTTTATATGACTTTGGCTGCCTCAGGATACGCAGACTGTTCATCTTTTGCTAACTGTTGCAGACTCTTAATGGCAAGAAATGGTGCAGATAATGTCCTATCTATGACGGTTGAAAGTTGAAAATGTTGAATTGGTTCTTTAGGGTAAAAACGTCAGATTATACGTACACAGTCCCCATCAGCCCGAATTTGGCGGTATATTTTCTGTCAACAATATGTCATTGAGTGCTTTTCCAAATTATTCTCTTTTGGGATGCCTTGAAAAACTCACAATTTGGTTGTGAAGCAGTTGTATTTCATGACTGCATGATGAGAACGGTGATAATTAGGCTTTTTATTGATGCTTTCGGATGGAACTAACTGCATGTGACCTGGGCTAAGGTGTTCTCTCATAAGTTTCTTATATTGGGCATACAGTTCACTATTATGAATGAGTGCCTATTCAAGTCATCGAAATTGCATGTAGGCAATTTTATAATTTTTTACATTGCGATAGCTCTTTCCGGGCTATAAATGGAAGACTCGCCACGTATTTACTCACTGTGTGCTTTCTATAAAGTGTTTTTTTGTGCATCATTCATCGGTTGTTAATGATTTCTACTGGTTAACATCCTCGATCTCCCAAAATTGTTTCAAGTGCTGATCAAACTTTTTGAATGAAATGAATGCGTAAATGGATCAAGTTCTGCTTGGCGCAGTAGCCGCACCAAAAAAAAAACTAGTCGAATTTGGTTTTTTGGGCACTAGGGGTTCTAGGAAGAAACCTTTTATGCAAAATACGACGGTATACATCTGCTCCAATCAAAATATCGCTCTTAGAGGGAACATTAAACGTTGGATCTACCAGATCTGAAAAACTTATTCCGTCAGGAAGTTTAGATGCCACTTGAATGGAAGATATTGAAGTTATTGTCTTCTCTAGAACCCGAGGTTTGAACGATATGCTAATCAAATGACTTAATGAAGATCTCCCACTTGTTCCATCGCATATCCATATCTACATTTCTCCTTTGGACAGATATTCCAGACTGCGACGCGATCATTAATATTTTATTTACAAATTTTTGCCACTGGGGACTTGCTAACATCCTCCCTTTGTGGTAACATTATATCCAATCGAGAGCAAATCTGTCTATCGAATATAAGCATCGATTGTGACTGATTCGTTACAGAGTGTATCATTTTTCGGTAGTTCATTAAGATGCAAATCATTCTTACTACATTTATGAGTAAGTTCTCTGAGTTTTTCCTTAATCGTACGAACGTAGCATTTCGCTTGCCCATTTGCCGCAGGATGGTGTGGGGCTGACAGCTTATGAATGACTCCGTTTATAACACGAATTATTTAAACTCATAAGAGGTAAATTGTGTCCCGTTGTCGCTAACGAATACTGACGGGATCCTGAATGAGCGAAAGAATTCGCGAAATTTCTGAATTGCATTTGCTGTTGTAATGTCAGAAACGATAAAAACCCTGACCCATTTTGTGTAAGCTTCAACAAGTCCTGAAAATTGTTTACCCATAAAAGGGCGTGTAAACGGTGAAATGGGTCAAATGGTCTTTCCCATACGTGAAGGGGTGCTTTGCTTGAATTAATTTCAGTCTCCTGTGCACTATTGTCTCTATATCTAAATCAATATTGGGCCACCAACAGTAACTACGTCTCAGTACCTACATACGTGAGACCCCGAAATGTACGAAGTGAAGCTCCTCTAGTACTTGTCTGCGTTAGGCCCTGGGAATATAAAATCGAGTTCCTCGCATTAAAGATTGTCCTTGTACGTTAAATTCAGACTGCTCGATACCAAAGCGGCACTTAGCATTGACATTTCACCCATGCATCAACCCACTGATTCGAGTTTTCAACTCAGGTTCAGCTTTGCTTGCCTTCCCAATTTCCCTCGCTGACAATTGAAAAAACTCAATAGAGTCAAGCTCGACATTATCGTTTTCTTCAATGGTTGCATGTATCTCAATGCATCTGTGTTAGCATATTGTTGTGATGGACCATATTTGATGTCATAGTCGAAGGATTATAAAAATTCACTGTAATGTTGCATCCCTAAGGCGGATAGTAATGGTTAAACCTTTTGCACGTGCAAAAGTTTGCGATATAGCTTTATTACGAGTAATTAGAATGAACTTTCTTGCGTTTACATATTGGTAGAACTTCCGTCTGCCAAAAAGAATGGCGTATGCTTCTCAGCCAACTTGTGAATACTTTTGTTGTAGCGATGATAACGTTTGTGATGCATATTCAATGAGTCGTTCAGTTCCATCAGGAAATAAGTGGCTAAGTACAACACTGACACCGTAAGGTCATGCATCGGTTGCAAGCACTAGGGAAAGTTTTGGGTTAAAATGTGTCAAGAAGATATCTGATTTCATTTCATTTTTCATTTTACAAAATGCATCTTCGCATGTTTTGGACCATTAGAACTTTACATTGTTCTTTAAGAGGTTAGTAATTGGGTAAAGCGTATGACTTAAGTTCTGTAGGAACCATCCGTAATAATTTACTAAGCCCACGAAAGCTCTGACTTGATCTTTATTTCGTGGTTGAATAATTTTTTGTACTGCTTCAACTTTTTGAGTCATTTTATGAATTCCCTTTTTGTTCGATAATATATCCACAGTACTCATTTTAGTCTGCTAAGAATTCAGAATTTTCAAGGTTGATACGCATATTATTATCGCTCAACCGTTTCAGCAATGTTTCTAGCCGTAGCAAGTGTAGTCACCAGAAGGTGCAGCAATTTTGATATCGTCAAAAAAATACAGAGAGACGTTCGATATCTAGAAGTATTAGTTCAATTTTTTTATTGGCAAATACCTCCCCCTGACGCAATTCGGTACATCATTCTGTTAGGCTAGAAGAGCCCCTTGTGAATACTGATATAAAGAATTTCTCCATCCTCTTCATGTAATTCAAAGTGTAGGTACGCCTTTGGTTAATCGATTTTGGAAAATTTCATTTTTCCGGGCATCGTTGCAAACAACTGCTCTATAGTTGGAATTGGATGCTTGCCAACTACTATGTTTGGGTTCACCGTGACTTTTTAGTCAGCACAAATATGTACCGTATAATTCTTTTTCCGAACTGGAATGATACGTGTGGCCCAACCTTAGTAATTATACCATTTGCTTCAAGGTCAGCAAGCTCTTGTTTCACTGCCTCTTTAATTGCAAACAGAACGTTGCGCACTTTTAAAAAGAGTGGTTTTGCATTTTCTTTAAGGTTAATGTGAGCCTTGATACCTTTAATTTTCCCCATTGTATTACTTAAAAATTTTAGAATACTTACTCTTGGTTCTCGCGAGCTCTGTCGCTGTTTTTAGGGTAGGAATAATCGTTTTAACATCAGTTTCTATATTATTATTCCGTAAAGTATGTGGTTGGAATATTTTTTTCCAGTTTAAGTGGATGTATAGCTTAAGTATTTTGGGTATTCTTGCGGACTCTAACGATAATGACGACGCTGCTTCAACGCTAACTAAAATGAAACCGAGAACAGAAATTTCATTACCACAGTAACTCATCAATTTCATTTAAGATCCTCGTATTTCGATCGATTTAAAATGTTTTCTTTTATCACTTACATTCATGATGCTTACCGGTGATCGACTGTCAACCTTGAAGTTTAACAATACATTATTTACGTTAGGTTTTGTAAAGATCTTGGTACGAGCATATGAGCTATTAAAAGTGTTTACGATATGGCAAATTTGTTCTGGGTCACTAGCAATTTGTGCAAAATTTGCTTGATTTTGACATTAAACTGTATTATTTGGATCCTTATTATCTCTTTTATTTTCCATTCTTCCATTTCGCAGCAACACACACTTAACAGGTGCCCAACTTTCGAGCAAAAATTACACTTAGAATTTACGTGTTTGGAAGAGTTTGCAACGGGGTTGTTGCGGATATCAGTATCAGCATCAGCGGATTATCAGCATTACTTTGAATATCAGCATTTGCATAAGCATCCACGTTAATCAATGCTGATTTTTATGCTGACATTCAGGTCGTGACATGATCGCATAGACCAGAGCTTACACAAGTTCAAAATGTTTGTAAAAAATGAAATACTGGGTTTGTTAGGTGAAGATTTTTGCGAGGAAAGTCACATTACACAAAATTCAATGCATTTTAAATAACTCGGGGGTTTCTCGGACCATTCGCCTTGATTTCAAATGGCCAAGCATTGAGTATACGTATACTTTTTAATAAATCGGGGGTTCCCCGGACCATTCGTCATGATTCCAAAGGACCAAGCTTTGAGTATATGTATGTGTACTTGTTCTCTCGAGTTTTTGCAAACATTCAGGTGACAGAAGTGAACAGAGTGATTTGTGATTTGTTTGCGCGTATTTAGTTTGAGTATAGATATATTGTTCGCTCAAATTTTTTGCAGACATTCATGTGATAGAAGTGAACAGAATGATTTGTTATCGTGTGAAATTTTGAAATTTGTGCTAATTAATGTCTCCAAAAATGAGAAATGCAATATGGCAGCATTTTGTCTTGAAGGACAGAGATACTGCAAAATGTAATATTTGTGCGAGAAATTATTCGCAGAAGGGACGCACAAATATGTCATTAATAAACCATCTGAGGCTCATCCATACAGAAGAATAAAGTTTTTTCATGAAGCTGGAATCGAAAAGCAGCAAACAAAAGAAGCTGCTACAAAAAGTAAGTTTATATTATTATAATTTTTAAAGCTTAAAACATAAAGTCACGACACGGCTTGCCGAGGCAGACGGTATATTTTTACAAATTCAATGGAGTTAATATATGGCTTGTTTTTGCAATGTTGAAGTGGTTGGATTCGTGGTCCGGAAACGCAGTATGTTCGGTTTTAAATCTGATTTAGTTTGCAATATTTTTGATCTATTAGGAAAATAATTAGTGTAAATTTCCTTTTATTCGTCAGTGTTAACAAATTACCGTAATCGTGCTGTCTTCTTCAGGGATTATCTCCGAAGAGGAAAGCACGATTACAGTCAAAAATTCCTTTGGAGAATAAATCATTATACAATATTAAAGGGAAATGCCATTTTCTTAATTGTTTCTTTTAAAGTAAAAGAAAATATTTCTGCTTTGTTTTCTTTTCAAGTAGAATATTTTGAGAAAATGAAATCAATTACAAATAGTAAATAAAATAATGTTGAATTAACAAAAGAAAATTTGTTTTTTTATTATTTTTCCTATTGTTAGCTTAACAAAAGAGTCCAAAAATATAAAAAAATATCAATGTTAAAAAAACTGCAATGATTAAAAAGTTCTAAAAATTTTATTTCCGTTAAATAAATATATTCAGAAATTAGTAAATAAATTGAATTTACAAAATTTAAGATTCGGAGTGAATTCCTTCCCTTCTTCAATGCGCAACACTTTCAAAACAATAAGGGAAAAATTCGAAGCACTAAAAAAGGGCAGATTTACTCTCGAAATATATGCTTGTCAGAATAAAATATTTCATAGTGTTTTAGTTATTATTTTGTCACATTGAATTAAAACTTCTAAAGGCGGAGGAAAAAAGGAGTTCAACTATCGTGTCGTTCCATCTTTAATATATTTGGTACGTCCGTCTTTTGATGAACTAAGTTTGATCCATTGTACAGTAGAACCCCTCTTAATCAGCTTCGAATCAACCGGCCCTCGGATTAACCACCGTACTAAATGAAACAACTTAAAAAAAATTAACTGAAGCATTATTTTAAAACACTTTCTGGAAAACGATGATAAAGCGTATATTCTCCCCAACCCAGTGTAGATAGGAAATTAAATTCAACAGTTTTATTCATCCATATTCTGTATCCGATAAAATATGGTAAGTAGATAACATATTTTTCTTTTATTATTTTGCGCTATGTTATTATTATATTATTACACTGTTTATTTATTATACTACGTTTATGTTAATATTTTCCTTTGAAATACCATCATATGGGATTAAGCCAAATACGTAATAAAGAGGGTTCCGGCCCCGAGGTGGCCGGTTAAGAGCGGTCCTATTGTATTCTGCTCTTCCGTGCCGTACCTTATTCCTTCGTGAAAATATCGTACTTTATGCTCTTTCGTGAAAGATGGTTTATAGCAGTATTTTTTTATTTCTGTTTTAGATAAAGTACACTTCAAAAAGAAAAACAGTACCATACAGTGCAGTACAGAGCATAATGGTTGATAAATTAATAGCCGAGATGATTACTGTCCAAATCTACCATTTCATTTCGTAGAAGGAATTGGCTTTCAAAGACTAATGAAAAAGGTTACGCCAAAATATAATTTGAAACGGCGCCAGTTATTCACTGAGTATGTATGTACAGAAATTTATCAAAAAGTTGCCGTAAAGGTAAGAAACATTTATACACATCGGACATTTGGACGGATCTAAGCCCCATGGCGTCCTTACTAATTTTAACATGCCATGGAGTTAACGAAAACTTTGAACGCAAATCAATAATTCTCAGATGTGAAACATTCGATGATCGGCCTACAGGAGATATTATTGCCGAAAAATACTAATCGATGCTCACTGAATGGGGAATATCTAAAGATCAAGTTAATTGCATAATAATAGACAAAGGATCGAATATGAAAAGGGCCATGATGATATCAGATTTGAGCGATAAAGATTGCACAGTACATAAACTTTAATTTTGTGTCAAAAATGGGCTGAAATCTGATCAAACTTTAAAAAATACAAAGCAAAAGCTCAAAGAAAAATTGCGAACACCTTCCATCATTCGAAAATAGCCCAAAAAGAACTGAGTGTTATTCAGGAGCGCCTCAATCAACCCAAATTAGCAGTTTTCCAAGATTGCATCATGAGGTGGAATAGTTCCTTTTACATGATGGAAAGATTTTTGAAGATAATAGATTCATTAAGCATTTACAGTAACAACCACGACATACCAACTATTTTAGCTGAGGAGTGGTAAATGATTGAAGGCTGCGTTAGTTTGTTGAGACGTTTTGAAAACTGTATACGGCAATTAAGCAATTCAAATGCTTTGGTTTCATCAGTGATTCCATTTATTCATCTGCTAACGTAAAAGCTTGATGATGTGTTAACTAAACCAGACAACCCAGATGCAATACAACATCTTACTACAATCTTAAAAAAGAATATCTCTATCAAATTTTCTGGCATTGAAAACAATATCAGATTCGCAATATCCACTTTTTTGGATCCTCGATACAAAGCGAAATTCATTAGTAAATTTTCCAAGGAAAAAAATGAGTCGAAAATACTAAGCCTAGTAAATGGTTCAGGTGAAACTGGTGCAACAGTTTTAAACAGATCAAAGACTGGTCCTCTAATGGAAACAGACGATGAAGAGCAGCCCACAACTAGCAGTGTTAAAAAACAAACTATGCAAAATTAACTTTAACAGTTACTAGATTCAATAGTTTAAATCCACTTATGAACTAAAAATTGAAAATTCTTTTGACGCAATATTGTAAGGAGATGAAAATTATGATCTCGCAAGATCCACTTGACTGGTGAAGAACTCATGAAATAACTAATTATAAAGGACTTTCTACGCTGGCACGGAAATTCCTCTCACCCCCGCCGGCAAGCGTTCCCAGTGAGCAATTGTTTAGCAGTGCCGGTCTTATTTATACTCCAACACAAAACAAATGGGCTGCATGCTAAAAAAGCACTTCAGATTTCAATATTAATAAAATTAAACAACAAATCATTAATTATAGTACAATAAAATATGTTCAAATAATGCTTAGCTAAAACCATGTTAGAGAAAAAAAGACTAGTTTGAAAATAAAAGCCGGTGATTACAAAAACATACCTTATCTTTTAATTAGGGTGCTTTAAAACATGAACTATTTAATTGATATATTTCAGGCAATTAATCTAAAATCCCCTACTACTTTAACATACATTGACCTCAAGGTTTGTCTGAAAGTAAGTGTGTTGATTGCTACAAATACTGTTTGATTTGCGAATATACTTTACTAATACAGGGTTATCCATTTCGTGATAGAAAAGTATAACTCTGCCATTTGACATCTGTTAGAATTAAATGTCATCCAAAGCGTGTTTTTTTTTAGTTGAAGATTTGCCATGTAGAAATATGGATTGTTTAACAGTCAAAGAATGCGTTAAAATTATTAAATTTTGTGATAAAAATGGTGATTCTGCTGTATCAACATTACGTGCTTCACGAGCCGATTACCGTCGACACAATCGACCTACACAGCAAACAATTTCGAACACAGTGAGAAAATTTGAAGAGACTGGATTGGTTATTGATATTGCAAGGCCCGTCCATCGTCGCAACATTCTCTCTGCTGAAAATATCACTGTCGTTGCTCAAAGTGTGGAGGAAGACTCATTGTGGCAGATTTTGCATTTGGATTTGCATCTCCATCCGTACAATATCCAACTCACTCAAGAACTTAAGCCTCAAGACCATACACAACGCAGAGTGTATGCGAATTGGGTGATTGAACAACAAGCCATTGATATCGATTTTTCGAACAAAATTTTCTTTGGTTATGAGGTTCATTTTTGACTCACTGGTTACGTAACTAAATAGAATTGCCGCATATGGGGCTCTCAAAATCCTCAGGTGGTCGCAGAAAGGCCTTTGCATCCGGAAAAAGTGACTGTTTGGTGTGGATTATAGTCTGGTGGTGTTATTGGCCCAGATTTTTTTTGAAAACGATCAAGGAAGAGCCATTACAGCCAATTCTGACCGCTATGGACGGATGCTAATCGATTATTTTTGGAGAGAAATTGAAGATTATGATCTGGAACACATGTGGTTCCAACTGGACGGAGCCACAAGCCACACAACTCAGGCTAATCGAGCGCTTTTGCAAGAGAAATTTCCCGGACGCGTAATTTTGAGATTGAGTGATGTCAATTGGCCCGCAAGATCCTGCGACCTAACACCTTTGGATTTCTTTTTATGGGGCTATGCAAAAGATCGTGTTTAGGCAAACAATCCACAAAATCTTGAGCAATTGAAAACCAATATTCGTGAAGTTATGGCCAAGATATTGCCGGAAATGTGCCAAAAAGTAATTGAAAATTACCTCAAAAGAATTGAGGCCTGTTAGAGGTCCCGTGGAGGACATTTGAATGATGTTGTATTTCACGTAGCAAGGTTCAGTCTTTATATTGAATAAAAAATTTTGTTTTTATCTGAATATTTTATGTGTTTTCTTAAGCTTTACTTTCCCAAGCGTGAATGGATAACCCTATAGTTTACTTTGCGCTGACTTCAAATTTGCTCGTGCTGGTGAGTGTGTAATCGTTAAACTCCCTCTTCTTCATAACTCTTCTTTATTTATTTCCTTTGTGTATATTCCCTGTAATTCTCCCTTAACTGTGTTCGAAGCCTTCTTTGATGAACTCTCTGCCTATCTTTTTGCTCGTCATCCACATTCTAAAATTATAATTTATGGGGACTTCAACCTGCCGGCAGCGGAATGGGATCCCCTTACAACACCTTGCATTTCCTCAACAAATAATCACTCTTTGTTACTTTCTTCCTTTCTTTCCCGTTGTTCTTTTTCACAGTTTAATCATATCCGTAACCCTAATGGTCGCCTTCTGGACCTAGTCATGTCAAATGTTCAAACTGGGTGTCTATCAATAGCTCCTGTTCTACATCCTTATATTCAACCTGATCTCCATCATCCACTTTTGTTTCTAGCACTAACTGTTGATACCTTAAAACCGCAGAGAATTGCCTCAGTTAATCGTTACAACTTCTTTAGAGCAAATTATGAGGTAATTAAAACCAAACTGGACTCGGTCAACTGGTGTACACGCTTCACTCATCTTGACTGTGATAGTGTTATGAACAAATTTTACGGCTACCTTAAAAATCTGATTGCTCTTTTTACTCCACTCTAAGCTCCTCGCAAAGCAAAAATTAAGCCTTGGCTTACTCGAAGAGTTCTTGGTGCCTTAAAAGCCAAAGACAAGGGGCATATGCACTATAAATTGACCGTAAATGATGATGCCAAACAGGATTCTTGTAGACTGGGTTCTTTGGCTAAAAAAAAGCTCAAAACGGCCATGAAAAACGACTTTAGCAGTTTAGAGAGCTCCCCCCTAATAAATAACCCTAAACCTCTTTGGTCCTACATCCGATCCTTTAAATCTTCCTCTACCATCCTGCATACTGTTTAATGGAATAACACTGATGCCTCCTCCTCTCAGAATATTTCTTACCTATTTGCCGAATATTTTTCTTCTACTTTTTCCTCTTTTGATACACTACACTCCCCCATAAACTCAATTCAAACTTATCCAGCATCAATTACATCCTACTCCACTGTTCCTTCTGAAGTTGAATCCCTTATTAACTTGCTCGATCCGAATGTTAGTCCTGGTCTCGATGGATTGCCTAATATATTTGTAAAGTCACTTTGTTTCGCTTTGTGTTTCCCTCTATCACTTATATTCAATCTCAGTCTTGGTACCAGCACCTTTTCAACGTACTGGAAAGATGCAAATGTTGCTCCTATCTTTAAAAACGGCAACCTATCATCCGCCTCAAACTATCGTCCCATATCACTCCTCTCCTGTTTCTCTAAGCTGCTGGAAAGACTTGCACACAACTGGCCTCTTGAGTCATTGAGTTCAATTGTCACACCACAGCAACATGGATTCTTGAAGGGTCGTTCAACTTCCTCGAACTTGGCTGAGTTCAAAGATAATATTGCAAGAGCTTTAGATAAACAGCTTCAAGTTGATGCAATATTCACGGACTTCTCCGAAGCTTTTGACTCCGTGAACCATGTTCTCCTCTGTCAAAAGTTAGCTTTGCTTGGCATATCCAGTTCCCTACATTATTGGATTTCATCGTATCTATCCTCTCGTTCATGTCGTGTTAATCTCTATGGCACAATCTCCTTCCCATTCAATCCTACATCTGGTGACCCTCAAGGGTCAATCCGTGGACCTTTCCTTTTCACACTGTTTATCAATGATCTTCCCTCTGTAATTCCCTCTTCTTGCCTCCTGTATGCTGATGATTTCAAGGTATTTCGGATAATAAGATCCCTTGAAAGTTGTCAGCAACTCCAAATTGATCTCTTTAACCTATATCACTGGTGTAATGCAAACTTCCTTCGTATCAATGTTTCCAAATGTTTTAAAATGACTTTTACTTTGAAAATTGTTCCCTTAACCTACAATCACATCCTTTGTGATGTTTTTCTGTCCTGTGCAGACTCATGTAAAGATCTTGGTGTAATATTTGACCCCAAGTTTAATTTTAGCATAATTACCAAGGCATCAAAAGTTTCAGGTTTTATTATGCGGCATTGCATAAGTTTGCAAATATTGCTACCGCTGTTCGCTTCTTCACATATCTCGTCCATCCGCTTCTTGAGTGCTGCTCAGTAGTGTGGTCTCCTAGACGTTTATATCTTGTGAGCTCACTAAAAGCTGTTCAACGTAAGTTTACCCATATTTTGTTCTTCAAATGAGTCTTATGAGCGTCGTCTATCCAAACTTCGTCTCCCTTCTCTGTCTTCCCGTAGAACCTTTTTAGATCAATGTTTCCTTTATAAGTTGTACCACCAACAAATTGCTTCCACTCTAAGCGGAGACTTGCACTACAGACTGTATGTGCATTGTAGTGGGTCTAATAACATTCTCGGAGTTTCGTCCGCCTGGACAGATTTATATTTTCAGTCAATTATGCCGCAAATCATTAGAAAGCATAACAGCCTCGAGCTTGGTTCTCTATCCACGTCCTACTTTGTTTTAAAAAATAAACTAAAGACGTTACTTTTTGTGAATAGTGATTAATGTTTCCTTATCACTCAATTTTTTCAAACTAGTTTTTTTCTTACATGTTTTAATTAATTTTTTTCTGCTTGATTTTGTTGTATAAATGTGTCTTACTTTAAACGATATTTATTTGCCTAAGTCTATTTTGTAATTGGATTTTTGTCTGTTAAATAGATTTAAATAAATAAATAATAAATAAATAAGTACTTCATGATGTTTGTCAAAAAGCAAAGTGGTCACAAGCTCAAAACTCTACGTTCTGATAACAGCAAGGAGTTTATGAACGGCAAATTTCAAGCCACACTTTGGAAAAGTTAAATCCATCACCAAACCATCAATGTGCACACGCCAGAGCAGAACAGCTTGGCCGAACGCAACAATCGCTCAATCGTGGAAAAGGCAAGATGTATGCTTTGCAACTCAAAAATGTTGAAAACACTTTGGGCAGAAGCAGTTGCATATTCTGTATACTTTCTGAGCCGTTCGCCATCGAAAGGAACCAGCACAACACCAGTTCAAGCGCGGAGTCAAAAAGTACCTGACCTTGCGCGTATCAGAGTGTTTAGAACAATGGCTATGGCACATATCCTGTAAGCCAACCGAAAAAAATAGGATTCAAAATCCAACGAATGTATTATGGTCGGATATGATGAAAACCTACCACCTTTACAAACCAGTTAAAAATTGGATTTTTACAAGACGAGATGTATACTTTTGTAATGAAGACTCTTATATTTCTGCAACCACAACATTTAAAAAGTCAATAACAAGTTACAAAGTTGAACTCATCAACCAAGACCAAAGGCAACCACCCAAAATCAGCAACCAAAGTGAAGCTGAAAACAATCATTACCATTTGGTCAAAGATGTGATTATTAGCAACGAACAAGAAGATGCAATACACGAAGACAGTTTACAAGATGCAGTCACATCAATTGATTCAGATTTTTTGACACCCCCTCAGCAATCCAACTCCAGCCCACTGCAACAACAGGTGTTGAGGCGCAGCGAAAGGGGAGCACAATCCCAGGCAAGTATACTGATTTTTTACTAGAAAAAGATGATGCTTCTTTTTCCTTTCCTGAAGATGAAATGGAACCGTTTGAAGGTTTTTTACCACCTGAATCTGGCGATACCAGAAGTAGCATTATCCAGACCTAATGCAAACCAATGGAAGTTGGCTATGGACAAAGAGATGCAGTCAGTACTCGCAAATGAAATATAGACACTTCAAGCCTTACCAAACAATCGAAAGGCGATAAAATCTAAATGGGTCTGCTGTAAAAAACGTAATCTCACCGGACAAATTGATGCTACAAGGGTAAGTTGTTCACAAAGGATACTCGAAGCAAAAGGGGGTGAACTTTGAGGACACATACTCACCTATTATCCGAGACAGTTCTTTGCGGTACCTTTCGCAATTGCAGCTCAATTAAACCTCTACGTGGAACAAATGGATGCAATTTTCGCTTATTCTTCAAGGAAACTTTATATGGAATAGCCTGCGTACTACCAGAGTCGATAGTTTGTTGTTTAAAAAAGGCTTTATATAGACCAATGCAGTTCAGTAGGGTCTGAAATCAAGAACTGGACAAAATACTAAAATCATTTGGATTAGAAAGATCCAAGCATGATTTGTGCATTTATGTCAAAGCTAAAAACTAAAATATACTTCTCATAGCGGTATATTTTGATGATTTTTTGCCCTTCTCAAATAAAGCTGACTGCCTTGAACATATTAAAGCGCAACTCCATCAACAATTTAAAATGAAAGATTTTGGAACAGCGAAAAAAAATCCTTGGAATGCGTATGAAAATATCTGATTCTTCAATTGCAATTGATCAAGAGCAATATATTGAGAAAGTTCTACAAAAGTTTGGGATATAAAACGCCAAGCCCATAATGACACCAATGAATCCTAGTGAAAAGATAATAACTAAAGATGATCCATCCGAAATAAAAGATATTGAATTCATGAAGAATGTTCCGTACCAAGAAGCAATTGGTTGTCTAATGTATTTGGCACAATGTACACCACTTAATATATGCTATGCGATAGTCAATTGAGTTCCAGTCCTGGACCAAGACATTTGAATGCTGTGAAACATTTACTTCACTATCTGCGTGGTCATCTTCAATGAAACTAAAATTCAATGAAAATGGTAACAAAAATATAATTGGTTACACCGATGCTGATTGGACAGCTAATAGTGATGATCGTAGGTCAACCACTGGATTTGTCTTCATTGCTCAAGGAGGACCGATATCTTGGAGTTGCAAAAGACAGAATACAGTTGCGCTTTCGTTCCTCTCAGCTACTTTGCAAGAGGCACTGTGGTGGGACGCAACTGTCACTCAACTTGGTCAAAAGAAGTGGCCACTTCAAATCCTGGTTTACAACCAAAGCACAATTGCGATTGCCTCAAATACAGAGTTATATGCCAGAACCAAACTTATTAACATACGTCATCACTTTATACAGAATGTACACAACCGAAATCAAATTAAAGTCGATTACATAAGCACTCTGAGCAAGTTGCAGATGATCTTACAAAATCCCTGGACAAGACCAAGCATTCACAATTCAGAGAAGCAATGGGAGTGCAACAAGAATCATCATCTTAAGGAGGAGGTTCGAGCCAGTATTTAACCCGAATGTTCATTGTCACACTGTTATTTATCTTTTATATACTTCATAACCTACTTAAAATAAAATGTCACTTCTGTCAAAGTCACCAAGCCGACCACACGTATTTTCTTCTTCTCAGCTAATAAATATGAAGATGATAGCCAATATAGAAAATTGAGTTTGCTCTGATAAGAAAATCAGAAGTAATTAAGAAACTTGTTGCTCTATTAATTGAGTCCAGCAGGATTGAAGTTATACATCACTACAAACAATTTAACATCAATCTTTATACAAAGATCTTTAATTGCATTTCCAAACACATTCGGAACACCCCAACTACAATTATTGAACTATATTAGTCCAAAATACAACACTAACATTAATCACAAATTACAAGGTACCAAAAGTTCCTTTTCAATCCTGAACAGAAGAACTCAAAATAATGTCGCCAACAAAAAAGACCAAACATAGCCAGTCCTAACTTGTACTTACCACAGAAGTATACAAGTCCAGCTACAATTTAATGTGTAATTAATGTTAATAGCTTATACTCAGATCTAATGATTTAATTAATCAACACTTTGTGAATGGTGGACTTTTCGAAAAATCAAATTTCCAGCCAACAACGCAACGTTTTCGTATTCAAGTCGATTTTATAGCGGTCACCTGGTTTATCCGCCTAATTACAGCTTTATAACGCCATTAATTATTCTCTCGTGATGGAAAAGTTAATATCATGTTTGTTCGAAGTATTTAATGTGGCTGGAAGTAAAAAATGGATACGAAACAAGAGGGTGGTCAACTTGTCCAAGAAAAATAAGCTCAAACCATATTTTTAGATGTAGTGCTGTTGAAGGCTGTTGACGTTTTGCCAAATATTGCGTAGGAAATTATGAAATCTTGAAAAGTATTTTCTCTAATGTAATCCCAGACTATGCATGGTAGAATGTCCAATATTGGAAAAATAACTTCAAAGGAACTCTTGCATTTGACCTTTTCGGCTAGACCCAGCATGGGATTGATCAAGCTTATGTTATGCCCCGATTTCTAGGCAATTTCGCTTAAAAGTCACAATTTAGGTCGAGATTATGAGCTTTTTGGTAGAACCACGATACTACACACAGCGAAATGAGCAAAAATCGTGATACAATGTCATGCGAAATTATTTTATTATTGTTATTTATAGGCAATATTATTGAATTTATATTAGGGTTGTGTGGATGGGGTTAACGTTGCTAAATATAACGTGTAACTTAGCGATTTATTCTCTGATAATGGTATGGTAATGTATGTGCTGTACAACAGAGCCTTTCAGTGGAATGGTACAAAGTGACAATGCCAGGAGGAGTTGCGTTGCTTCCAACATTAAGGTGATGTATAAATCAATCATGTTCATAGTAATATAAACACAGTAAATTTCTATGATTTAGTAGTCAGGTAATGGTTATTTGTGTAATGAAGCAATATAATATCTTTTAGACACTGTAACTGAAGCAATGTTCGCATTTTTTCTTTCTAATTTCAAAACAAATAAAGTAGGCAGGAGCTCGTGTCAGAAGGATTTTGTACTCAACATATGATATGTAGACATTAAACTCAAGAAACGATTCAATGATATGTAGGTATATCAAATACTTGGTGAAATGGAAGCCATTGTTACTCCATTTTAACTGGCTGCTGTTTCCTTAATGTCATTAATATCATTAAATAAATCAGACTTTAAGATATTCATATTGCTCACAGTATCTGAAAATGTTGAAAAAATGATAATTTTAGTGTATAGTTGGATTGAAAGGCTATATAGTGAAAAAACTGTGAGTAGTTATAATTAATGATACTTCAAACGGCCAAAGCCTCCGTAATTCAGTTAGATTTACATTTTTTGTGTTTAGGAGCTGTAAACTATTTAGCCCTAAATATGACACTCCCAGACTGCATCTGTGCCACCCATTTAGTACTCCACATTCATTAATGAGGTCACCACGCTGCCTGTGAAGAGCTGAATCAGATAGAAGTCAATCTTGTCATCTCTACAATTGAGCCACGATACAGGTCAGGAACGAGACATGTGGTCCATCTCCCTGAAATTTCAAGCCAATGTAATATTAACATTTGGAGCTTCATCTGCACTGAATTAGTACTTGAAATGAGAGATAGTTGGCTACAACAATTAAGAACTGAATCAGTACATGAGTGATATGATAAAAATAGCATTTAATACAGGAAGCACCAAAGAAACTTACTTATTTGAAAAAATTCCCGTGCGGTGAGTTAGGCGGGTAGAGGGGCGAGCGGGGGCGCATCTGGAGGGGGAAGTTCCCAAGTTTGTTTCTCCCTCCAGTCGAGCGAGTTACTGTCTGGTGTGCAATGTCGGTAATGGGAATAATTGGTCCTTATTTTTTTGAAGAAAACGAACGCGCAGTTACCGTGAATGGAGCTCGTTACAGGAACATGTCCGAGGAATTTTTTCTTCCAAGACTCGAAGAAATAAACGTAAGGAACGGGTGGTTTCAGCAAGATGAAGCCACAGCACACACAGCACGAGACTCAATGAATTTGTAGCGACAACATTTCCCCGACCGCCTCATCTCTCTCAGAGGCGATCTCCGATGGCCGGCACGCTCTCCAGATTTGACACTATGCGATTTCTTTTTATTGGGTTATTTGAAATCCCTGGTTTACGTCGATCGACCACGGACCATAGCACACCTCAAGAACAACATTCGCGACGCCATTGCCAACGTACCGATT
The DNA here is from genome assembly GCA_963969285.1 of Odontomyia ornata. NCBI lineage: Eukaryota > Metazoa > Arthropoda > Insecta > Diptera > Stratiomyidae > Odontomyia > Odontomyia ornata. The sequence continues at coordinate 57,931,833 of OZ017739.1, read as the reverse complement.
GATATTCTGCAAAGAGTGGATACGAATTTCAAAAATCGACTTCATCAGTGTATGCGCAATGGGGGTCGCCATTTATCCGATGTCATTTTCAAGACTGCATGAGAAAAAATTGGGATATTTTATTCTCAAATAAAAAAAAAATTTAAAACAACAACTTAAGTACTTTTGTTTTTATTGACCTTTCAAATAAGTAAGTTTCTCTGGCGCACCCTGTACAAGATAATTTCTTAGAATCCATTCAAAATCTGAAATATTACCCATAAATCGCTTAAAACGCATGGGCTAATTTAATTTATGCGAGAGTGTTTGCGTAAACTTTTTCTTTATTGAAGATTTTTGTAGACTTCCATCCAAAAGGATTGTATAGTGCGCGCATTATATATAACTTATCCACGACTTTTCATGGTACTAGATATTTAATTTCTACCTCGCTGAGGTATTTGATTTGGTTTTTATTGGAAATTAGCTGTAACAAGAAGAAACTTATTGATTTTTAACTATTTAATAATAATCATCATCGCGCGTTAGTACAATGCAAACCTTGGCGTTGAAATTTGTAAGAGAATCTCATTCTATAAACTTAACGGTTATCGAGGTGATATGGTCAGCATCACGCCCAACCAAGTGATTATTACATGACTTTTTCAATCAGTACCCCCCCGACAGAAGTACCATTAGCGCAAACTCGTTGCCACCAACGAACTCTGAACTTGGGAGGTGCTGCGTTGTTATATATTTTTTCCAGTGTACGTCTTGCCACTTCCAGTGGTACCCTGCTTTTCACCCTAATCCCCACACCCAAGACTCACTTTTCAAAAGAAAACACTTTCTGTCTCTACCAGTTTCACAATGTATTTGCAAAAGAACTTGGGAAATACAATGTATTTGCGTGCATATCTGACATCCAAGTCCTGCTCTCTGTGCCTCCTGTGGGCCTTCTCCTTGACATCACTGCGGAACTGTCATTGGATTTTTCAGGGCCTCGTCCTTGAACTTACACTCATCCGCGGTAACCGCTAAGCTTTCGAGCCATCGGAAGCTCTCCAACTTCTGCCTCAGGAGAGGTCGCTTACCTCCCCTGTTTCGTACGGGAGGAAATTCACTGTCGTGACTGACTTGTTCAGAAGCTTCTTTCGCTTTGCCCTGTACTTGTTTAGCGTGATCGGTCGGGGTCCTGTATGGGAGCTTACTGGTCAGTGCCTATTTCAGGCTCGGAATAGCGGGACGAGAAGGTGGCAGCCGGGGCGAGAATCCCACTGGTGGTCGCGATATCAAAAACTTTACGAAGAGGGCGCCCTGTGCACTGGAGAAGAAGTACGGTTGCTGAACTGTAAATATACAAATGATTGAATTAGTCTATTTGTCACCTGCCTTGGAACTCCGTCCAATCAGGAGTTTTTCACCATCGCGAGTACTGCGGATGAGGACCTTGAAACACGATCCGGTAAGTCAGTAAGACGTAGGTTCAACTACAGTCCTTGGTGACGGCAAGTGACACAGGCTACATATCTGACATGGTCTGCAATCGCATAGAAGAGGTGGCCCATGTCCTCGGCGTACGCCTAGCGACACTGAACTTGTAGATAAAAACGACTGACCTGGCACGTGTCCTCGGCTTACGCCTAGTGATACTGCATTCATGTAAATAACATGACTAACTTGGCTCGTGTTCTCAGCTTACGCCTAGTGATACTATATTGACGTAGATAGAACAACTGACTTGGCCCGTGTCCTTGGCTTACGCCTAGCGACACTGTATTCATGTAGATAGAATGACTGACTTGGCCCATGTCCTCGATTTATGCCTAGCGACACTGTATTTGCGTAGATAAAATGACTGAGCTGGCCCGTGTTCTGAGCTTACCCCCTAGTGACACTATATTCACGTAGGCAAAATGACTGACCTGGCCCGTGTCCTTGGTTTACGCCTAGTGACACTATATTCATGCAGATAAAATGATTGAACTGGTCCATGTCCCCGACTTAAGCCTAGTGACATGGTATTCATGTAAATAAAACGACTGATTTGGCCCGTTTCCTTGGCTTCCGCCTAGTGACACTATATTCACGTAGATAATACGCCTGAACTTGACCCGTGTCTTTTAGCTTACAACTAATGACACTGTATTCACGTAGATAAAACAACCGACTTGGCCCGTGTCCTCAGCTTACGCCTAGTGGTACTATATTCACATAAACAGAATAACTAAACTGACCCATATTCTCGGCTTACACCTAGTGTTACTGTATTTATGTAAATAAAATGACTGAACTGGCCCGTGCCCTTAGCTTACGTTAAATGACACTGTATTTACGTAGATAAAATGAGTAAACTGGCCCACGTTTTTGGCGTGCGCCTAGTGGTACTGCATTCACATAGATAGAATGACTGGTTTATGTTAGCTCTTGTCCACGGCTTATACCTAGTGTCACTGTATTCACTTAGATAGAACGAATGAATTGGCTCATGTCCTTCACATACGTCTAGTGACACTGTATTCATGTAGATAAAATGGCTGAATTGGCCAATGTCCTCGGCTTACGCCTAGTGACACTCTTTTCATGTAGATAGAATAGCTGACTTAGTCTGTTTCTTTGGCTTATGCCTATTGAGACTGTATGCACGTAGAAAAAATGACTGAAATGGCCCGTGCCCTCAGTTTGCGTCTAGTGATACTATATTCACGCAGATAAAATGACTAAACTGGCCTGTGTCATCGGTTTACGCCTAGTGACACTGTATTCACATAGGCAAAATGTCTAAACTGGCCTGTGTTCTCGGCTTACGCCTAACGACACTGAATTTATGTACATAATATAACTGGACTGATTTGTTTCCTTGGCTTACGTCTAGTGACACTGTATTTTTGTAGATAAAATTGACTGAACACTCTTTTACCACGACCAATAATTTATATTGGTGAAATCAGCAGACGCTGTGAAATTTGAATCAATAGTTCCATAGAGCCAACCAAATACGAACCATCTGGAAGCTCCAGCCTCAGTATTTTGTCAAATGGAATCTTTCGAAAATCACAGCAGCGGACTTTTGAGCCCTGAGCGATACCTGATGTAACTTTTATCCTTCACCAACCTTCTTTCGTACCAAAGAATAGTCTGCGGTCCTTCAGGACCTACATGAAATGTTCTAGCAAATGAAAAGAGTACTCCAGTCTTTCCAGAATATCTACCAATCTGCAGAACGGAAGGGGTTTCTCACATCAAGCATTACACGCAAAACAACCAGTCTGTTCTCTCAGTGAGTAGACTGCTCTAAAGAGATATTGCTTTGGAAAAAGGTCCACGGCAGAATGGATTACATATGTAAATTTTCCACTGGTGAGCTTCTTGAGCACGGTTCCGTTCATTTCTAGGATACATAACAGATGGTATGTAGACGACGACTCCAATTTTGTCTTTTCCTGCTGATCAATACTAGCCTCTCACCTTTCAGCATTCTGGGGAGACCTCTCCGCGCAGGCAAGCATTGAATACACGAAGTGGCAAGTCGAAGTACAAGTGATAGACCAGCTGCAGCACCTGAGCTGATATACCATCTGGTCCTGAAGCCTCCTGCCCTTCATGGGTGGAAATACCGTAATGTCTTGTAAAAAGCTGTAGTGTTTTGTTGCTGAAGGCATCAAAGCACGCAGAATGTACAGGGAAAGAGCTTGTTCTACTAGTCTGGGTATACTGGGCACTCTGGAGCGCAACGCACTAGTGGTCACTAACTGAAAAGTACTCTAATACTTGCTAATTATGTACTTTTGGAACCAGGGGCTTCAAAGCAAATGTCACATTATATGTGATTGCCGCACAACCTCCGCAACGAAAAGTAAGTGCATTTTCTATATTTAACATGACAAGTGCTGTCCCGATCACCATTTTCAGGGAGTACATTTGTCTCAGATTAGACTGAGGCATGTTCTTTCAATAGCTTTAGTATTGAAGTCTCATCCAACAAAAAACTGGCCCTCTATGACAGCGTCGTTTAGGGCATTGAATTTGGCTTGGATCCTTCAGAGTTTGTTAAACACTAAGAAAGTTGTTCTTGAACGCCAAGTCCACGCAAAACCATCCCTTTGCCCATAGCTCTGCATCAAGAGGTTAGCATTGTTCTGTTTCCAGATAGCGTAGGTGATTCTGTGTAAGTTAATGCTCAGGAAACATATCAATGTAGTTTAACGTTGGCCTTGGCTAAGGATTCTTTAAGAACATACACCTTCCACTCCCTGGGACGCATTTTTAAGTGTCGTATCTTGGATCATCATCCTTACAAAGAACACAAAGTACCTTTTCTGTGCAATCTTTACGTTTATGACTTATTCAGCTACAATTATAGCTTGAAAAACTACACTACTATCAATCGACTTACATCCCTGCGTGGTGTGGTCTTAACAAAGGCAATTGTGGTTGCGTAGTAGAACTGCTCTTTGCCGCATATTGCAGATTATCTATCCTATCTTTTCTGGTCAAATCAATGATGGTCATACACTGTGCCTTATTGTTTTTCTGAGTCAATCTTACTTTCATTTCAGTTAAATTAGGGAACTTCTTTCTGATGGCCTCTGCATCTTTAGCTAAACCCCTGACCCAGTCCACTACTTTGATCCGCGTTTTGTATTACATCACAGTTCGGGGGTATGCATGCTCCCTAATTTGGGTTTGCCCTGTCTTCAGAACTTATAAGGTTGGATTTGTATATGTTAGTGCCTCCCTTCATTCATCATCGAACCAGAAATTTTTTTTCTGGGCTTCTGGCACCCAAAACATGTTCGACAAACTCCAAATGGAATATTTAAAGTTATATAACCCTTATGCAGGACCAACTCTAGCCGAGGCTCCCGGGTCGCGTGGGCATTCTTCATCTACCCATAAATATTTCCGCCATGCCTGGCTCACGCAAACATTTCCTACAAAATCAATACCGGTCACCGAATATTTTTACACCTTCTCCTAACCTAGATGCTACGTTTCTTTTGACCTCCAATTTGTCAAACGGAAGGGGAGGAAAGTTCTAAATAACCCCTTCTTCGACTTAACACAACTCCAACCAAATAACTCTATCCACTCTCGGATTTTCTGTGCCGTCCGTAAAACTGAACGAATGTCGCAAGCTGAGCTCCACGTAAGTTATTACGGGTAAGTTTATACAATTTCTAAGTATTTACGACATAAGAACAGAAACAATTGAGCATAGTTTTATATGAGTTTCAGCAATTTGCTTTAAGATCAAATTTCCGCAAGTTAACAAGCATATGAAAAAACATTGACTTATCATTGAGGACCCCTTTAACGCTCTGCTGAATCCACCAGTATTGATGACAGCTTTTACCACAACCCAACCGCTTGTCTACTAAATGATGATCGCTTGAATTGTGTACGTTTCACTGAATTCACTAGTATCGATCAAAACTCTTTGCACGATCCAACCGCTTTTCCTCCAATCAATAATCACCCAAATTAATCCAAAATACCGATATTTGCCTGCCACTTGCGTTGTGACTCCGGTTTTCAAAAAAAAAAACTCTAAGCGTGCTGAAACTGATCTGCATATCAGTTTGCAAGAAACCGCTTTCTACACCGGGAAAAATTCTTTTTACTTAAATTTTCTTAACTGGTTTGCGCCAGCCAACTTGCTCGTTCCACACCAAAGCCGAAGCTTATGAATATTTTCGAGGAGTAGTTTAATTAGTTAGTGTGAGGATTCCTCTTACTTGAAAATTAACCATTTACTGCAGTTCACGCGAAAGAATGTACCATTTTTCGGTCGACAGGAAGCTTCACGTGTCCGGAGACAAATTCCGTCGATCAAAGAATTTAGGTATTGACTTACTAAAAAATCCCTTTAGAATTCACAATGGATTAAGGAAAGGAATCAAAAGTTTGTCTGAGGAGTTCCCTTATCACGCTTCCATCATCTGTTGATGATTTTTAGGCACTTGATTGGTACATGTGCTGCCACAGCCTAATTTTGTCAATTAGTGTGAAAGTACATGCAATTGCTAGGCCTATGTCAGGATTCACACAAAATGGAAGCAAATTTAATCACCTTGCGCTTGGGTTTAATATGTGTGGTATTCTTCTGCATTGATCACACAGCGCTACTTGTGTTGTAGAAAGGAAGGCAGATTCAACTTCGCTGTTCCTGTAGCATTGGTGGAAGACTGCCGACAATTTCTATCGCTTAAATTACATAAGTGCTAATTTCTCCTTTCATTATTTCTTTCGTTTCTTCTTCTTCTTAGCACTACAGTCCCTCTCGAGCCTTCGCTTCTTGCAAATAGTGCCTCCAACTGTCTCGGTCCATTGACCGCACCCTCCAATTCCGAAATCTGAGCAGCAATGAACTGTCTTCGTCGGCTAAGTCAGACCAACGTTTCCTCGGTTACCCCATTAGTCTCCAGCCTTCAGTTCTCCCAACGAATACCTTTTTAGGTATCCATTATTCATCCATACGATTCATGTGGCCAGCCCATTGCAGTTTCCGCAGTCTTACAATCGTTGAGAACTCCGGTTTGTCAAAAATTTCATACAACTCATGATTGTATCGAATTTGCCATTGGTCACCGTCTAGCTTCGCTCCGATTATTCACCTCAGGACCCGTCGCTCAAAAGCGTTCAAAGTATTTGCGGATGCTTGGGTTAGGGTTCATGTTTCACACCCATAGCATAACACAGGTCTTATCACAGATTTGTATGCTTGAACCTTTGTTTCCTGTGTATGCAGCTGGTCTTCAAGATCATCAATGCTGAATAAAATAGCTTTTGTTTAGAAAAACACAATAATTTCACTTTGTTCTATTAGCATTGCTGAGCTTTCATCTCTCGAACCCTTTAAATTAGCTGATCTACATTCTCAGTTGACAAAGATAAGGTTTTGGTTGTGCAGGTTTTAGTCAAAACGCTACCGTCACAGTTCCACCACATTTGTCGTTCTCATTCTCATTAGCTTGGTAAAAAAGCTAGAAATTCATTTTCAGTGAGGAGGTGTCCTGCATTTGCATGAGATTACACATAAAAACAAAATTAACCTTTTTTTGTTGCATGAAGTTTTTCTACTGTTGTTTGATAATTTTGGTGCGCTGATTTTAAATCTACCCTCAGATTTTTTGTAGCAGCTCTAGTTAGCGAGATACAGGTACCGTCTTGAATTTACATAAGAAGTTTCTATCAATAGCGGTGTAACTTAACTAATTCCTTTGCAAATTTCATTATATCTTCCTCAAGAAGGACGTGTTTAAATAATCCTGAATGTTTTTAAGTTATTTGTGGAAAACATATGTTCCAAAAATTTCGTTTAAATGTGTCGGACTTTGTGAAAAAGGCATACTTCGACTACTTTGGGTTTCCGTTGCCGTCAAACGCTAAACCTTGGATGCCAAGTTTGGTATGCAAAAGTTGTGTTTAATCTTTGCGACTGTGGGCAAACAAAGAAAGATCCACTTTTAAGTACAAAGCTCCTATGATTTGGCGTGAACCATCCAACCATCATGACGACTGTTATTTCTGTGTAACGAAAACCATACGAATAAACCACGAAAATCGCTCTAAGTGGATATATCCATAAGACCAGTCTTGAGCATTAGTGACACATCAACACCACAGCAGCCATGTACATCTTCGGAAAATCCAGACCAGTGCATGGGACAAACCAAAAACTACGGCAGTGGTAGCGACAGTGATTTTGATTGCTACGGTAGTCCCCCACCACTAAATCAAGATGATCTAAATGACTTGATCAGGGACCTTAGACTGTCTAAAACGCCATCAGAAATTTTAGCTCCCCGATTGAAAGAAAGAAATTTGTTGACCAGAGAAACGAAGATATCGTACTACCGTAACAGGGAAAAGGATTTACTTCCTTTCTTTGCTAAAAAAGATAATTTTGTGTTTTGTACTAATATTCCGGGCCTACTGACTGCAATGGGATTAAAAGAGTATTATCCAAATTCAGTGGTGGTTGTTCATTGATTCGTCAAAACGAAGTTTGAAATGTGTACTTTCACATAATGATGACAAACTTGGTTCGTTGCCTATTGCTCATTCTACAAAGGTTAAAGAAGAATATCCTACAATACCTTTAGTTCTTTGCAAATCAAGGACAAGGAACATAACTGGGTTGTATGTGTTGATTTGAAAATGGTGAATTTTCTCCTGGGCCAACAAAGTGGCTACACAAAATATCCCTGTTTCCTATGCTTATGGGACAGCCGAGCTAAAGCTGAACACTGGACAAAAAGAGACTGACCTTCCAGGGAGGCTTTGATTCCCGGTAAGCAAAATGTAATTAATGCTCCACTAGTATCTAGAGACCGAATTATATTGCCTCCTTTGCATATAAAATTGGGGTTGATAAAACAGTTCGTAAAAGCTCTTAACAGAGATGGTGAATGTTTCAAATACAATGAAAAAGTGTTTCCAAAATTGAGTAGTGAGAAAATCAAAGGTGGTATTTTCGATGGCCCACAAATTAGGAAATTGATAGATGATAAAAATTTCATCAACCATATGACAGCTGTCGAGAAATGTGCATGGGAAGAGTTAGTTTTGGCAGTGAGAAATTTTTTGTGCAATAGGAAGTCTGACGGCTACATTCAGCACGTTGAACAGTTGCTGATACACTTCCAGCGGCTTGGATGCAACATGAGTATTAAGTTTCACTAGCTTCACAGCCATCTAGACTATTTTCCTGAAAATCTCGGTGACCTGAGCGAGGAACAAGGAGAGCGCTTTCACCAGGATATTCGCACTATGGAGAAGAGGTATCAGGGGTACTGGAATGAACATATGATGGCTGATTATTGTTGGAGCATTCAAAATAGTATTCATAATACATCTCGCTCTAGAAAATCCAAAAAAAGGAAATTTTATTCAGAATAAATATATTTAATAAATTTTTTAAACTTAAACTATGTGCATTTTCAATGAAAAATTCTGTCACTTCGTAACTCCAAAACTAAAGCTGCTACATAAAAACGGCATATATTTTTGAAACCAGCGTGGAAAAATTATTCAGATTCATGTGGAAAATTCCATGCAACAGACATGCTGTTTTCAAGTGTTATCATTTAGTTTCTCTTCAGCAAGTTTAAGAATATGGCTCCTTTTTTAGAGCTCCGCGATCTTAGCACCTCATGTGCGAAATTTCGATTGACCAATTATACCATCTGAAAGGTCAGAAATTGGTCATAAAAGGTCAGTTGGTCTCATTAATTGGTCAGTATCAGAAAATTTATTATATATATATATATATATATATATATATATATATATATATATATATATATATATATATATATATATATATATATATAATAGTGGAGAAAGAGATAGGATATTTTTTAAAATTACGTGAAGGTCAAAGTGCATGCATGGGATAGTTAACTAGTTTATTCTATTTTTTTTAATATTAAATTCAACTGACCAACTATTTATATTAGCTGACCAATTATCAGCGAATGTTTCCCGATCGCGCATAGGTGGAGTTTTTTATTTTTTCCGCGAATGAGGTGCTAAAATTATTAATTGACCTTGAAAAACTTTAATCCTTAATAAAAAATTTTCTGATAAGTGACCAATTAATGAGACCAACTGACCTTTTATGACCAATTTCTGACCTTTCAGATGGTATAATTGGTCAATCGAAATTCCGCACATGAGGTGCTAAGATTGCGGAGCTCTTTTTTAGGGGGTTATTTTAGCAATTCGATATCTACCCGCATTTTGTCCATATGAGAAAATGATCAGTATTGTAATTTACGCCGTAAAATGTCCTCAGATTAATGATGTTGGAAACTACCCTTTCCTTGATAAAGATGTGGATTACTTGATTGAAGGTCCTTCTGTCAGGTGACACCCATGTCATTTTATGATCATGGAGATGTGAGCTTACAACTCAACTCAGCTTTTATTGTTGCAGTTGTCACACAAGCTGTTCCCTCTTGTCATTCCTCAGCGGAAGATTTCTTGTCAAAATCTTAGCACTGAATTGCCCAACTTTTATTTTAATATCATTGGAAGGCAGTTCATTAAAAGTACTTTCCAGGAAAAAGTAAATTCATTCTTCAAGACATCACCTTTCTCTTCAGTTGAAGGGTAGCAGCTAACCATTTAAATTTCAAATTTCGTTTGACTTTGGACAGCATAGGACTTACGCTGAGGAATTTTAAGTGGGGTGATTAGTTAAATGTATTTACTATCAACGGTAAAAGCCTCTCTAAATTCTCTGATACCCTTCTTTTTTACGCTGGTGAGAATAGTAAGATATATGATCATTAGTTTCGTCACCGAATCATTTTTTTATGGAGGCTAAGAATGCTGATATGCAGCTCCAGATCTGCATAATAAGACCTCTTTCCAGGTTCCAAGTTCTTAGTCCATTTTTATTACGCAGTTCCTTGCTTTAATTTTATCTACGGCGGTCGCCTGGTTTCTAAGGGATTGATACTGAAGAAGCGTTATCAGTTCTTTGGCTCAACCAGATTTTAACATGTACGTGTTATTTAATTTTTCGCTTACCCACCGCTATTTACGGCAAGGACACTCTGTGCTTGACGGACCACGAAATTCTACTGTCTTGATGACTATTAAAACAAAACAAGTTGGGTAGACAGACCTATGCTCATGTCAGAAGGGTTTTGTACTCAACTTACAAAATGCAGTTACCAGCAACGAATAAAATCAGGAAACATGTCAAAGACGATTTTATTGGAGAAAATGTGAAATTCGAGTATCATACTATTATTAACAAAGTTGAAAGAGTTTTGACTTCTGAGGTATTTGTTAGAGTTATACCCATAAATATCTCCCTTGATAATTTTTTCAGATTTTTTAAGATCACGGGTGTCCATTCGCGAGGGAGGAAACACACTTTTCATGTATTTCCCCCCCTGTGCAACCACTGAAGCAAAAACTGTCAGTTTGAGAACAGTTTTGAAAAGCTCTCATAGAGAACTTTCAGTTGATACTCATATCGACTACCTTTCATGAAATTTTTTTCCAGGGGTCACTTCTCTGTACTGTAATCATCGATTCATGGCCTATTTTTTCGAATCCTAGAATGGTTACAAAGCCCTTTTGCTAGGAGCTCTCTCCTGCCTCTTCGACTTGTTTCAATTATATGTACTCATCTTCATGATACCTATCATTCCTGAAATTTTCAGGCAAATCCTAGCAAAGCTGTAGTGTCTAAGTCGGTAAAAAGCGCATATGGCCCCATAGCCATATGTTTCCATAGTAATACAGGGCACATTGTTCCATAGTAATACAGGAAAATTCAAATCGCTCTAACTTCGTCAAATACTATTCGATCTTTATGAAACTTTCAGAAAAAATCAATCCTATAAAAAGTCATCTGTTTGCAAAATTTTATTGAATTTAAGGGTACCGTTTAGATTTTATTCAAGAAAACATAAAATCGATAAATCATACTATTACTAACAAATTTGAGTGAATTTCGACTTCTCATGTATTTGTTGTTGTTGTACTCATTAAGGCCTACATTCATGATTTTTTTCAGATTTTCCGGATGGAAGGTGTCCAATCGCGAGGGGGGGTACGCGAAAAGTTCGTACATTTCCCCTTCCCCTGCCCCCCTCGGTACTCATAAGGCAATTTTAAGACCTGTTTTGAAAAGATCTCATTGAGACCTTTCCAACGACACCCTACTCGACTACCAATGGTGAAAATTTTTTTTTGAGGGGTCACCTTCCTATATGGGGAGACCCCCTTAAACCCCTAAATAATTTTTTCACCCTTGAACTTTGAAGAGGTCACCACTTCTGACCTTTCCACAAAGTTTCATGGCTGTAGTCTCTATAGTTTCGGAGAAAAAGTGCTGTGACATACAGACGGACGGACGGACGGACGGACGGACGGACAGACGGACACAGGTCGTGATTGCAATAGGGTTTTGTATTTTAGTACAAAACCCTAAAAAAACACTGGCAAGATTCTTATTTACACAATTTTTATTTTCTATGGAATTGAACACAATATCTTTCAACTGCATATTTCACTCAACTAATTTTCCACAAATCTAAATCCGATCTATTTACTTTTGAAACTCAAAATCAACTGACAAAGGAAAAGCCCTTCCAACTCTTACTTACCAAGGTACCGAAATTTTCGAAACAAAAGGCATTGTTCTAAACAAAAAGCTTTCGATATCTTACTTATTTTCACCATATATCGCTACTATATACGAGTATATTATTTCAAATTTTTAACTTACAATATCGTACAGTAGATATTTCTAAGTCATGAGTGGCAATTTGAAAACATAAACATTTGTCAAATATGTCATTACTATAAACAAACAACTACACAGCAATGGGAGCGCTCGTGAAGGAGTGCAAAATCGGTAACGATTTGATCCTTTGTGTAGATTTGTCTTTTCTTTCCTGGTTACGAATTCCTGGGATCTCAAACACCATGCTATTCACTGACAATAGATGTGTCCAAGGGGGGCCAAAAAATTCAAATGGACGAATACGAATTCCCTGTGTTACAATTATGCATCAGACAAAAAAGGGTGCACATAAGATTGAGTAAGTGCCTTCTGTAAGGACGATGATCTAAGATCTAATAATCGCAACGAGGTTTTAGACAGTTAAAAGTACCGGAGCTTGCTGAACAGCAAGCTCTAACCAAAGTTAAATCTATACTTCAATGAGCCATATCGGGCAGGTGAGTTTACATCGCAGCATGAACGGGCAAAATCTGCTGGAAACGTTTCCGGGAGGCATGAAAACCGGCCTGTTTTCTACTAAATAAACATAATTAAAGCAATAACTCCCTGCATGGTTATCTGAAGAATCTAGCATTGTCCTAAAGTAAATTCAAAACGGGGCCCATTTTCAAGCGTAATGCTGTGAACAAGGATACGGTTTTGAGTGGGTTTGGTATTCATGAACTACATTTTTTAGTGTATACTTAACGTCGAGCAAATCTCATTGCATAAACACAGAGTGCCATCTAATCGTTATGGGTTACTTCAGTACAAGAGCTATGAACAGAGCATGCCTCAAATAGATTCACGGGGAAACGAGTCCTGGAGCTGGTGGTCGCGACAGGGTTCCTTGTACTGAACCTTGGTGAATGGGTAACTTTCTACCGTAGAGTCTGTTAAGGAACCATATCCGATGTGACATTCACCTCGGAGTTCCTAGTACCTACGACAAAAAATTTGAGAGTCCTGGGCTTATGTGTTTTTTCCAGCGCTACTTATAACTATGAAGGTGACCAGTGTTACGACTAAATTTGTAAAAAATATAAATAAAAGTAGTAAATCATTCATTTAGTATCCTCTACGGTTGTTTTACTTTGATGATTCGAATTATGCAGAGGCTCACTTCGATTATGGAAGACTTTACTGAAAAATCCTTCGCAGATTTTTTTTTTCAACAGGTCGAGTATATTATGAAAACATTCGGTAACGCATAAATAAAGGTTTTGAGGATACGATAGGCAAAATCAATAATAGTAGAATTTTTTAATTTTTCTAAACCATTAAAATTTATTTACATTTAATTTCATCATATGTGCATCTGCAGAAAAACACAATATTGATTCTATCATGTCCACGTATCCTCAAACATCGTCCTTTAATGACAACAATTCATTACTTACTTTTCCGATTACAATTTATTTATTTGTTCGCAGTCATCATATTTCAATCAGGATAATTCATTTTGTGCACTACAATCAGAAGCACGTAACTTCATTATACATGTGTATCGCATATGCTTATTTCATCAATATATAGGTGGATCGTTGGAGAAGACAATACTCGTATATTTCACAACTACCTGCTGAGCGTAATTGCTGCTATTATGGATTTCATAATATTCTAAGTGCTCCAAAGCATATTTATGTAGGGCAAATGAAGTAAATAGTGCGTTTAATAGCGAAATAATCATATATTGGATGAATAAAATGTTTTCCCATGATCTGAGACCTATGGGTTAAACCCAAGTAATTTATATTGTCTGGCATTTAAATGAAATTTATTCTGGAGACTATTATAAAGGTGGTTTTTAATGTACAATGATAATAACTACACAATTTCTTATGCTCGTAAAGCATATTTACTTGTAGTTTTGTAGTCTAGGGCAAAATAGGAAACTGGAAGACCCTTGAGTACTCACAAAATTAATTGTTGTATTGTTCCTAACCCAGTTGATTATTTTGAAGTAATTAAACAAAACTTGCACAATGTGGCTACTGCAGTTCATCGCCGCTAGATCAAATATCCTCATCCTCTTATACTCATTACTCTGTATGGGTTTTTCTGACGGTTTTTCCTGGCTTCGGAGAATGGCTAGAGTTGACTTTTCTGTTTAGCAAGCATACACAGATCAGCAAGATTTAGTACAGTTGAATTTTCCATAAGCGGTTACTATTGGGGAATGGAATTTTGTCCGCTTATTTGAATGTCCGCTTATTGGAATGTCCACTTATTAGAACATTAATGAATAAGTTGGACATACATACGAGTATATCATTGAATTCAAAGGCACTTATAATATGTACAGGCGAAGAGTGTAGGAAGACATTTGTGTTTAAGTATGTTTATATAGAACTCCGCCGTAGACGTCCCGTTTGAGAAAGGAGGAGGGAACCCGCTTGCTTCCCCAACTTACAGTTCCATGATTCTTCATCCCAAACCCCCCAATTAAATGGAAGTAAATGCTCTCGGGTCGCACATTGGGTTTTTTGGTACCATGCTAATGGGACATTAAATGCCAAGACGTTGACGCTGTTAAGGACCTTTTACAGCAGGCCAGTCAATATAAATTAAAAATGATCCAGGAAACGAACTGGACTAGTAATGATATTCAAGACATAAGATAGCACACTGTAGAAATTCCAAGCGTTTTTGAAATTTGTTTCGAGAATTTATTTAAAATTAAATCGATAACGCAAGCGGAACAAAGGCCGAGAAAAAGGCTCCAAACGAAAAGGGTAAATTGCCAATGTCCGCACTATCATAACGACAAATTTAAACAGAGGGAAGACTAATCGCAGTATTAGCATCACTCCCGATAGAAAAAAGATTTACAGTTGTCGTAAGTATGTACTGGGGTGATGCCAGTACTGAGAGTAGCTTGTACATGATGCAAAATTATATGTATGTGTGTATGTGTATGAGGCTGGAACTATAATAGTATTGCTCGCCGCTGCTTTGTCATGAGAAGACTGAACATCTTCCCCACCATGAAAACTTCTGTTTTCATCCAATTATTCGATAAGCAATGGACATAGCTTCACAATGGCCCGGTTGAAGATTCCCGAAGCTGAACGTACTGTAGCAACTCGAACCTTATCATCTTCGCCGCGTGGCACATTGATAATTCTGGTGAGAGGCTACTTCATAGGTGGAAGATTTTCATCTTTCATTAATACAAGTTGGTTAACCTTGGCATTGCTATTGACTGAGGTCCACTTAGATCGCTACTGCAATAGGTGAAGATAGTCGTTGCGCCATCGAGTCCAAAAGGATTGCTGGATGAAGGATATTTTTAGAAAGTTGTCCAAGGAATCAAATTTAAGTTGTGTGATGACTGGTACGGGTAAGCTTGTAATTGGTCGTCCAATCAAGAAATGTCCGGGTGTGAGGGCTTCCAAATCAATCGGATCTGATGACATCTCCGTGATGGGTCGAGAATTAACGATCGCCTCCGCTTGATAGATAACCGTAAGCATTTGTTCGTGGGTTAGCGACGGTAAGGTGAAATTTTGCCTTCTTTACCGCCGCCTCCCACAAGCCACCAAAATGTGGGGAGCGCGGTGGGATGAAACACCATCCAATGCCTTCCAGAATGCAAGCTTGCTGGACTTGGTCAATATGTGATTGAGTTGAGAAAAGTTTTCTTAACTCTCGCAATTGGTTATTTGCACCGATAAAATAAGTAGTGTTGTCCGAGTATAGCTTGTTGCATTTTCCCCTGTGAGCGAAGAATCGTTTAAGGCATAAAATGAATGCTGCTGTCAATAAATATGAAACGAGTTCAAAATGTACAGCCTTGGTAGCGAAACATATAAAAACCGCTAAGTAACCTTTGATTGGAGATCTTCCTCGTAGTTGAGCTCGCATGAAAAACGGTCCACAAAAAACTACACCGGTAACCGCAAAGGGATGTGATACTTTCAGCCTATCCGATGGGAGGTTTCCCATTATTTGCTGAAAGAGCGAGGCTTCGCTCGAAAGCATATCGTGCACTGATGAATAACTCGTTTAGCCTCCGACTTAACGTTGTTCAACCAAAACCTTTGCCGAAAAATGTTTACCAAGGTATGGCAGCCAGCATGTGAGTTGTTAACATGCAAGAAGGTTAACAATGCGTTTGTAAAGGGATGCGCTTGCGGAAGAAGCATTTGATGGCGCGCATCAAAGGATAGATCAGATTTCGTAATACGTCCACCGACTCGAATAACTCCATTTTCATCAAGGAAAGGACGTAGAGGTAAAACTCGACTTCTCGCATTTACGGATGCACCCTTAAAGAGGTCAGTATAGTCACGATTAGAATATACTCGTTGTATGCAACGAACGATAACCGTGACTGCTTCTTCTAACTCTGACACCGTATAGCTTCTTAAAGCAAAGCTTGTTTTCGTTGAACTACGTGCTGGCAATCGCAATGATTTGAGATATCGATTAACGTATCCAAATACTCGAAGAGTTTTCCAGTATGAGTTAATATATTTTTTGTCCTTAACTAGGTCTTCCACTGCATAAGACGACAAGACTGTGAAGTTCAGCTTGCGATATTCTGGAACATCGATTTGATCTGGAACCTTTCCATGATATGGCCATTGTGATGACGATACGGATAAAAAGCTTGGACCATGCAGCCATAAGTTGGACCATTGTAGACTTTCTGATTCAGCGCCTCGCGAGATCAAATCTGCCGGGTTATGTTGCGTTGGAACATAGCGCTATGTAACGAATGTTACAGCTTGAATTTTGGACACACGATTGACTATAAATGTGGACCATTGGTACGAAGGTGCACTTAGCTAGGCTAACACGATTTGTGAGTCACTCCAATACACAACATCCATGAGGTCACGGGGGATAATCTTCGTAGCACGTTCTATGAGCTTGCAAAGTATAAGGGCTGCACAGAGCTCTAGACGCGGTATCGTAGTAGTTTTCAATGGAGCTATACGGGATTTCGAACAAAGCAGGTTTGTTGATACTTTTTTATCAGGAGTTTCACTTCGAATATATACACAAGCTCCATAAGCGCGTAGACTGGCATCAGCGAATCCGTGGATTTGAAAGCTGGAATTCGACAAACAAACATGTCGTGGGATACTAAAGTTGTTGACCTTGGCCATATCCGAGCGAAAAGTCTGCCATCTTGTTTGCATCTCGATGGATAAGCTTTCGTCCCAATCAATATTAAGCTTCCACAACTCCTGTAGAAAGAGTTTGGCGGTAACAATCACTGGGCTGAGTAATCCTAATGGATTGAAGAATCGAGCAGTTTCCGACAACACTATTCTTTTGGTCACAGAACTTCGTATTTCTGGCGAGTGATATGTAATCAGAAATTCATCGGCAGTTGGGTTCCAGGCTAGGCCAAGAGTTTTGATGAAATCCTTGTCATCTAGTCGAGTCATTATTTCCTTGTCATTTTATCGATTTTTTCTAGCAACGATGGCTCATTTGATACCCATATTTTAAGGGGGAAGCCGCTTGATAGTAGAATATCGGTAACCTCGTTTCTGATTTTGCAGCTTCATCCAACTCATCACTTCCAGTCAATAAGTTATCGACATATGCATCTCGCTTGATAATCAATGCTCCTACTGGAAACTTACTCCTAGCATCTTCTGCCGCTTGACGAATAGATTCTACTGCGTAATATTGAGCAGACCCAGTGCCATAAGTAACTGTTTTTAATCGATAGAGCTTCACACCATCATGACTTGAATTACGAAAAACTATTAGTTGTAGGTCTCTTTCACTTGGATGCACTTTGACTTGCCGATAATTTTTTTCTATATCAGCTGATATCACATAAAGATGGAAACGAAATCGAAGTAAGATCGAAAATAGGTCATCTTGAACTGTGGGTCCTACGATTAGAATATCGTTTAAGGATACACCACTGGAGGGTTTCGCAGAACCATCAAAGACTACGCGTAATTTAGTGCTGCTGCCATAATTCTTTACAAAACAATGATGGGGGAGAACATAATGAGGTTTGTGTAACACACACTGTGAATCAATGACTTCCTCTATATGTCCCAACGATACATATTGATTCATAAAATTATAGTAGCTGACGCGTAATTCACGGCATTTCTCAGGTTTTCTTTCAAGGCTATAAAATCGTTTTAATGCGATTTCGTATGTGTCACCAAGCACTGACGCATCTTGCCTTAAGGGTAATCTCACAACGAACCGACCGTTTGCATCACGAATTGTATTGACACGAAAGTGTTCTTCACAAGCAATCTCCTCAGCTGACCTTTTGTCTATTTCACTATTACAGTGGTCTAGCTCGCAAAACTTAGCGACGATATTATTTAAATTTTGTTCGCACGGTTCACTGTTACTGTCGGCACTAATGTTTATACTGAGTGAGTTGTATGAAGTACTGGATGGCCCCAAAACCACCCAGCCGAAAAGAGTTTTCTGCACGATAGGCCGATTTACACCTGAATCAATCTGTCCAACAGTAAGTAATTTGAAAAACAAGGCAGCACCAATCAAAATATCAACTTTCCGAGGTATGTCGAATTGAGGGTCCGCTAGTGGAGTGTTCTTAGGAAAATTCCAGTCTGATGTATTGATCCTTTGCAATTGCTGCAATCTGACGAAATTTGGTACGATGAAAAACTCTAGCAATGAACTGAAATCGTTTTGTAGTGATTGCACGGTGGCAACGGTTTTCGAAATAAATCGGGATGTCGTCATACAAATACCACTAATAGCCAAATCAGTTTTTTCTCGTCGTAAACGAAGTTGCTGGGCGAGTCTCTCTGTCATGAAGTGCAACTGGGAACCGCTGTCCAATATCGCTTGGCATTTGATTGAAGCTCCATCAGGTGATTTGACTCTGATAATAGCAGTACTCAAAATAACGTTGTTGGGTTGAGCATCTTCTTCCAGGCGGGACGATTGATGTCTAGATCTCGTTTGACCGATCAGCGACGAATGTTCGACGGTTGTTGGAGTTTCAATTTCAGTCGACTGATGAGATCTTTGAGAGATGCCTGAATTCTTTACGTTACCGTGGAGTAGAGTATGATGGCTGCGGTCACATGTACGACACTTGCTCGATAAACAACTTTTCAATGAATGCCCCTTTCGAAGGGAATTGTAACACAAATTCAATTGCTTAGCTCTTTGGTAAATTTGGTCGGGTGGCATGCTCTTTAACCCATTGCAGTCGAATAATGTGTGTCCGCTGCGTGAATCACAAAAATTGCGCTTCGCTATCGTTTCACAGTTACTAGCAATAAAACTAGTCCGCTTGGATTTATTGACGATTGAAAGAGGTTTGTTGTTGGATTTTGTTTCTTCTACGAATTCTAGCACTGAGAATCGTAGATTCAAGAAATCAGTAAACTTTTCCCAAGTTGGAAATTGAGCACTGGGTTCTATGGATGATCGAGAATTAATTTTTGCCATTTGAGCTGGGACTCAGCATCAAGCTTTGATACGAGAATGTGCAACAAGAATCCATCTGCGATATTTTCCTTTGTACCGAGGCTCAGCAAACAGCGCATATGCTTGTTTATAGCATCAGTCATCTGACGCGATTCTTTAGTAGACGGGTGACGAATGGATTGCACTTGAAGCAAGTCGTTGATATGCGAAGCGAAAATGTATGGCTTGTTATCGAATCTCCTTTTTAAAAGCTCCTTTGCCTTAGAATAATTTTCTTCGGTAAGCTCAATCCCCTCTATCACTGAAGCAGCTGTACCGGTTAGTGCAGAACGAAGATATTGGAATTTTTCCAAAGACGATAAGTGGGTACTGGAGTCGATCAATTTCGCGAACATCCCAAGAAAACATAACCACTCACTGTACAAACCCGAAAACTTGGTCAAATTCAGTTTCTGCAAGTGAAGTCTGGTTGATGAGGTTTCGGAGGCAGCGGTCGAATTCCATATGGTGGATGCATCGACTGATTGCCTCGGGCGAAGCTTCTTGATAATTGATAGCAAATTAGCCTTGAATTGGCAATAACTGTCTTCATATAAGTCCCGTTTCCCAGATGATGGCTCTTCTGCGTCTAAAACCTAGAGTTGGCACTGAACAGTTTCAAAGTTTTTGAACTGTGTCTCAAGTAGACCGAGTTTGCTTTCGGCCTCGAAAACGGATATATTATCCACTTTGCCATCGAGAAAGGTTTTCATCTGAGTTTGCTGGGCCAAGATGACGCCACGTTGCATACACAATTCCGATATTGCCTTTGCACTTGAGGTGACCTTGGGGTCGAGTTTTGGATTATCGTCACCGGCCATTTCGCACAATTGAATTAACGGATAGCACGATGAATTTTCACGAAAAGTTTCAAAGATGATCACACAAATCACAAGGGGAAATGAAAACTATGCGATTACTGATAATTGTCAAGCGAAAAACGATGAGCAATAAATGCTTTAGATAATTAATTCCGAGAACGAAAACTGCATTGCGACAATTATCCGGCTCGACGTACCATGTAGAAATTTCAAGCGGTTTTGGAATTTGTTTCGAGAATTTATTTAAAGTTAAATCGATAATGCAAGCGGAACAAAGGCCGAGAAAAAGGCTACAAACGAAAAGGGTAAATTGCCAGTGTCCGCACTATGATAACGACAAATTTTTAACAGGGGGGAAGACTAATCGCAGTATTAGCATCACTCCCGATAGAAAAAAGGTTTACTGTTGTCGTAAGTATGTACTGGGGTGATGCGAGTGCTGAGAGTAGCTTGTACGTGATGCAATATTATATGTATGTGTGTATGTGTATGAGGCTTGAACTATAATAGTATTGCTCGCCGCTGCTTTGTCATCAGAAGATTGAACAATGGTAGTAAAAGGTGCCATCTTATGGTATGTCATTTTTGTACCGGAGATGGAAATCACGGACCCATTTTCAGTTTACAAATGACATTCAACAGGATGATACACTTTGCTAACATCATTGGCCCCGCGTATTCTACTGCCTGAGCTTCGTTCCTGAGAGGAAGAGTTTCAATTTTATTTGAATTGATCCACCGTCGATCTACCTGCTCTAAAGCCACCTTGATACTACACAATAATTCTGTTGGCATATGATCTGATTTCATTTTCTAAGATTTTTTAAAATATTTTGTACGCCCCACAAAGTGATGATATGCCTCTTTGGTTTTTGCACTGCTTGTTACTTTTTTGTGTATCAGAAATATTATTGATTGGCTCCGCTCGCTTGGCATATGTTCTTGTTTTCGAATGTGCTTGGTGGTTTTATGGATGACTTTCTGAAAATCACTGCCACCATATTTAATGAGCTTCACTAGAATCTCATCGATGCCCAGCGCCTTATTTTTTTTCTGGACCTTGATGGTGGAACAAACTTCATCCATTCTAGGCCGGGTCAATCGAAGTACTCTGGAAATATCTCTAACTCCGATGTTTTTGAGCTGTGAGGATGATTAAGGGGGTTCTAAAAATATGACACCAATTTTGCCTTAATCCTGTTTTCATCAGTGAAGAAGTTTCCGATGTTATCAAGGTGGAGTATGGTCTTGGGCTGATAACCACGTTTCAGGCTTTTTGCTTTGTATGCTTGTATTGTGTTTTTGCTCGGCAGACTTATATAAATAATTCTAATTATCTTGTTCACTACTCTTCTGAAGTTTCCATAATTTTCTCCCTTGGTCCTGGTTTTCTTACGTATATCTTTTTACTACACCTGATTCTTTTTCTCTAACTCATTTTAGCACTTCTCAATCCTTTCTTTTGCGCCGGGTTGACGTCCGATTGTCTGTTTTACCACGGTCCTAATTGCCGTTTTCACTTTCATCCATAGCTCGTTGCATGTTTTCGGCGATGTATCTGATAGGATGAAAGCTAGCTGGTTATCGAGGTTTCCGGGAAATTTTTGGCCACAGACGCCGTTTAGAGCCTTTTGATGTCGTATTTCTGTAGAGGGCTGATCTTCGCTGAATATGCCTTTGACATACATGATCAAGTAATGATCTGAGTTACAATTGGCCCCTCGGTTTGCCCGGACATCAAGTTTGCTTGAGGCCCTTTGTTGTTAGATCAGAGCATGGTTGATCTGGTTTTATGTGTTTCCAGCCGGTGATACCCAGGTCATTTTGTGTATGCGTCAATGTGTGAAAGAAGCCAAACGTATGACTAGTTTTCTGCGACATGCAAAGTCGATCAGGGGCTGGTTGTTGTCATTTGTTTCGCCGTAAAGGCGTCAACCTCCAGTCATCCCCCAATGAGATAGCTCACTGCTGACCTTAGCGTTGAAATTACCCAGAATTATATTTGTATCTTTTGTACGCAATCAGTTGATTAGACTTTACACGTGATTGTAGAACAGTTCCTTCATTTTTTTGTCGATTTCTTCAGTTGGGTGGGTGCATTTATTAACTGAATTCTAACTCTTTATTTACAATGCAGGCCACTATGGACTCTCCCCTTTCAGCAGGCTTCTCACTCTTGAATATTGTGTATAATAGCATATCTTGAACACCACTTCCAGTCCAGTTTGTTTTCTGGATTGCCAGTGTCTTTATTTTATATTGACTGGCCTGTTGTACAAGGCTTTTAACAGCGGCAGCATAATTGAGTGATCTGACATTCCAGGATTGAATGTGACAATCCTCTATTTGGTTGCCATAGCTCCAATATATTTTTTGGCTCCGTTGCTGGTTTTGAAACTGTGACAGGTTTTTTAGGAACAGACAGTTAGCTTATAGCCCAATTCCCGCTTTCGGTGCTGTGGTTATTACTGTCAGTTTCGTTACCAGGTGCTCTCTGGCTCGTCCGAAATTTCATACAGCTCATAGTTGTATCAAGCTCAAAATTGGTTCTCATAAAGCTTCGCTGCGATCCATCCCGAGAGTCTGTTACTGGTTTTGAAACAGTTTACGGATTTTTAGGAACGGGCAGTCAGCCCATTGCCCAATCCCGATTTTGGAGCCGTGGTTATTACTTTCAGTTTCGTTACCAGGCCCCCCCGGCTCGTCAAAAATTTCATGCAGCTCATGGTTGTATCGAGTTTTCCATTGATCCTTACTTAGCTTCACTCCAATTATTTACCTCAGGATTCGCCGCTCAAAGGTGTTCAATATAATTGCAAATGCTTGAGTTAAGCTCCATGTATCACACTATAGCATAACACAGGTTTTATCACAAACTTGTATGCTTGGAGCTTTGTTATACTTGTCTTAACTATGCACTCCGTAGCACTCCTCTTTGATTACCCATTTTCATTATTTTTGCGCCTTAATTTACAAATTCGCCCAGAATTTTGATACTGTATTCGCCAAGTGCAATAATATTTGTACTTGAGGTATTTTCTCTCGAGTGCATTATGGGCTTTATTTTATTTTCATTGATTTGTAGCTTTACCAGCTTAGCTTCGCTGTTGAGTTTTAGGAAGAGTTCTTTGGCAGTTGTTGACGGCCGTGACAAAATGTTGAATCATCCGCATAGACTACTACTTGGCTCAACTTGTATAGCAATGTACCTCGTATACCGACAGGTAGCTTCCGATACTTGTGTCAAAGGCATCGGTGAGTTAGTTATCGATGGGGATTTGGGAGGTTGGCGACATCATTGTCATTTTGGTAAAATGGACTAATTTGGCTGGGATGCCAAAGCAAAGCATTATTTGGTACAGAACGTTATCATCAATACTGTCGTATGCTTGCTTAAAGTCAACAAAGATTTAGTTTACGTCTATGTTGAGCTCCCAGCATTTTTTAAGCACCGGCTTGACTGTGATCAATTGGTCTTTTGTCGATCTACCGGCTCTAAAACCAACTTTATACTCCCCAAAAAGACGGTTGGCATATGATCCAATTTTATTTTCTCAGATCTTAGAAAATATTTTGTACGCCGTACAAAGTAGTGATGTGCCTCTATAATTTTCAATTGTAGCTTGTCATCTTTTTGTGGATAGGGAATATAATCGATTGGCCCACTCTCTCGGCATATGTTTTTGTTGCCAAATGTGCTTAATGACTTTGTGAATAGCTAAATGAACACTGCTACCATCATGGAATCTCATCGATGCCCGGCGTTTTATTATACTTTTGAATTTTGATGATGGAACAAACGTCATCCAGAGTTGACATCTATGGGCTCCGACATTCTGGAGCTGTGTGAAAGATTAAAAAAGTTCTTGAAATATGATGCCTATCTCTCCATGATCTTGGTTTTATTAGCGATGGTATTACCGATGTTATCATGACAGAGCGTGGTTTTGGGCTGAAAACCATGTTTCAGGCTTTTTACTACTTTATATGCTTGTCTTGAGGTGTTCCTCGCTAGACTAACATCTATTAGTGTGCTTAATGACTTTGTGAATAGCTAAATGAACACTGCTACCATCATGGAATCTCATCGATGCCCGGCGTTTTATTATACTTTTGGATTTTGATGATGGAACAAACGTCATCCAGAGTTGACATCTATGGGCTCCGACATTCTGGAGCTGTGTGAAAGATTAAAAAAGTTCTTGAAATATGATGCCTATCTCTCCATGATCTTGGTTTTATTAGCGATGGTATTACCGATGTTATCATGACAGAGCGTGGTTTTGGGCTGAAAACCATGTTTCAGGCTTTTTACTACTTTATATGCTTGTCTTGAGGTGTTCCTCGCTAGACTAACATCTATTCTTTTCAATTGGTTGTCATAGTATTTTCTTTTCTTAATTTTATTTATCTTGTTTGCTATTCTTCTGAAATTTTCATAGTATTCTCTCTTCGTCCTGTGTTTCCTACCTACGTTTTCTTTGTACGCCTGATTATTTTTGTCCAACGTTTTCTGGCATTAATCAATGATCCAATCATTTCACTTGCGCCGGGCTGGATGTCCGATAATCTTTTCTGCTACAGTCTTAATAGCCACTTTCACTTGTATCCCGAGCTCATTGTATGTCTTTAACGATACGTATGATAAGATGGGAGCCAGTTGGTTGACGAGGGTCTTCGTGAAATTTTTGGCCACAGACACCGGTTGAAGCCTTTTGATGTCAATTTTCTGTAGCGGGCTGGTATTTGCTGAATATGCCTTTAACATACGACATCGATAGGTTTACTTGATCAAGCAATGATCTGAGTTACAATTGGCTCCTCGGTGTGTACAGACGTCAAGTATGCTCGAGGCCCAACTTTTTTAGATCAGAACACGGTCGATCTGGTTTTGTTTGTTGGTATCCAGTGATACTCGGGTCAACGTATGAATTCGTCCATATGGGAAGCAAGTCGAACGTATAACTAGATTTCTGCTACATGCAAATACAGTCAGGCACTGGCCGTTGTCAGTTGTTTCATCGTGGAGGGTATATCCTCCAGGTGTTCCCCAATGAGCTAGCTCATTGCCAACGTTAGTGTTGAAATCGCCCAGAATTGTTTTTGTGTCGTTTGTTGGCAATGAGTCAACTTGTCTTTTTAGGTGATTGTAGAATATTTCATTCATTTGTTCGTCCTTTTCTTCAGTCTGGGCGTTATCAGCTAGATTTTGAAAAATACGAATTTTATACAAATCGGACACAATCGTTTATTGACTGCCTTAAAGTCAATAACTTGCGATTTGAGCTTCCTATCAATAATAAAGGCCATTCTAACTTCTCGTTTTCTAGTATCATTTTCAGTCCAGTTCGTTTCCTGGATTGCCAGTATTTTTAATTTACAACAGGCCAGTGTAAAAGGTCCTTAACAGCACCAGCGTAAATGATCAGTCTGACAATCGAGGAACAAATAACATAGTCCTTATTCCGTTTGCGAGGTCATTGCCGTGAGTTCAATCCATTGCGACGCCCGTCTGCAGGTTTCAAAAAATTTTAGTGTTTTCCAGGGACGGGGAGTTAGCCCGTCACCTTACCTTCATTCCGGCGGCCTGGTTATTACTTCGATTCTGTTGTCAGGTGCGGAAGACTCACTTTCACCATCATGCGTCCCCGCAAAGGAGGTGTAAGTAGAATTTAATAGCAGATCTGTAGATGTGTTTGCAGTTATTAGCATTTTTCGGCATTTAATGTCCTATTAGTGGGAAACGGGTAAACCCAATGACAGACCCCGAGAGCATTTACTACCAGTAAATTGTGAGGCTTGGGATAAGGTATCATCGAAGCTATGGGTTGGAGTAACAAGACGTTTCTTCTTCCTTCCTCAAATGGGCTTGGGACCGTCTATGGCGGAGTTGTGCGGTCACGATTACTTCAACTTTTTTCAATGCAAGGATGGCCACAAGATAACCCGTGCACTTTGTTTTCACCTAATTAGAACGAGCTACATAGAACAGGAATAGCATAAGGTTCGTCACTTTCTTGGGTTAACATGCCAAAAGACAATGTATTCAAAATGACGATATCTGTTGAGTATGTAGCAAAGAAATAGAAAGCTTAAAATATTTTCTTTTGAGTGTTCTGGAGCTGATTTACAAATGCGTAGCAAAACTAGACTACCTGATGATCAGGGAGCTAGAGGCTTTTCTTTGGCTTCAGTATAGCAACCAGGTGGGTTAAATGTACTTAAAAATTAGCTTCCGAAGTGGACTTCTGAAACAATAGCAAATGCACCAAAATTTGGGCCGACAGTGGCAAATTGGATGATGGTAAGGGTATGCTTTAGAGGTAAAGAGATTTTAAATAAAATAAAATACAAATAAATTATATTGATTACCATGTAATTGATTTTTTTTTTTGGAGGGTAATTCTTTGATATTTTTATTTAAATATAATTTTGGGCTTGTAAGCTCAACAACTGGCTTGGAAGAAGTCCAAACGAGAAGTCTAATTTTCGAATACTCTAACCAATAATTGGGGCCGTATCTTACAAATAATGCGGCGAATGTTCTTTTCCAAATGGTCAGCGTCTCGGGCTTGTCAGCGTAGATGAGTGATTTGACGTGTCCTTACAAGAACTAGTCCAGCGGTGTTAAATCACAAGATCTTGCAGGCCAGTTTACAGGTCCAAAACAAGAAATTATGCACTCATCAAATGCTTCTTTCAATAAGTCAATGGTTGCAAGAACTATATTGCATGTCGCGCCATCTTGTTGAAATAGAGGCCTCCTGTATTATAGTGAGCCAATTCTGGAATGAGAAAGTCATTGATCATGGTTCTATAGCGGTCACCATTGACTGAGCAGCATTTTTGAAGACCTATGGACTAATGATTCCAACGACCCATGAAGCACACCAACCAGTGACTTTCTCGGCATGTAATGGTTTCTGGACAACCTCTTGTGGTTACTCATCACCCCAAATGTGGCGGTTTTGTTAACTGACGTAGCTATTCAACCAGAGATGAACTTCATCGCTAAATAAATTTTCTTATGAAATTCGGGATCTGCGGCAATTTGTTCTTGGGCTCATGCGCAGAATCTATGCCGTATCCGATGGTCGTTCACTTTCAATTCCTGGACAAGTTGGATTTCGTAAGCCCACAAACCAAGATTCTTGCATAAAATGTTCCATAATGTAGATGAGCACAGGTTTAATAGTTGAGTATGATGCCGAATGGACTTACTTGGGTATTCAATGAAACTACGCTCTACAGCTGCTATGGTTTCTTCATTATGCACTACACGACGTCTGGATGGATGCGTATTATCAATGAGATTAAATGTGGTGTAAAAACAATGCATGATCAATGGAGTTGATATTTCTGGTGGACAATTATGTCAGCCATAAAATTGATGTACGAGGTGTGTTCAAAAAGTATCGCGAATTTTGAATTTTCGCGGGTTACGTATATTCGAATTTCGATTTTTTTGTGGCGTTATGTTGGTACTCATGTCTGTCACTTATGCCGACAAGCTCGGCCATTTTGAATGTTCACTTAATTGGTGATAGCTGCTTTACTTGCACGTGTTTTCAATCGTCTTCGATTTTTACTTATTCAAAAAAATGGATCAAAGAACGTGTATCAAATTTTGTGTGAAAAACGAAATTAAGTGCGCGGATGCATTCCGAATGTTGACTGTGGCATACGGAGAAGCTACCTTGGACCGAAGCAACGTTTATCGGTGGTACAAAATGTTTTTAGAAGGCCGAGAAGATGTGAACGACGAAGAGCGTGCCGGTCGCCCGAGCACTTCAACAACAGACGAAAAAATTAATGAAGTGGAGAAAATGGTATTGGCCAATCGTCGAATCACCGTTAAAGAAGTTGCTGAGGACCTAAACATATCGATTGGCTCGTGCCATTCGATTTGTATCAACGATTTGGGCATGAGACGGGTCGCCGCGAAATTCGTACCAAAATTGCTCAATTGCGACCAAAAACAGCAACGCATGAACATTGCTAATGAGATGTTAAACTCTGTCCGCGATGAACCAAATTTGCTCCAGAGGGTCATAACTGGTGACGAAACGTGGGTTTATGGTTATGACGTGGAAACCAAAGCTCAATCATCTCAATGGAAGCTGCCGCATGAACCAAGACCGAAAAAAGCGCGCCAAGTTCGGTCGAATGTGAAAGTTTTGCTGACAGTTTTCTTCGATTGCAGGGGCGTGGTGCATCATGAGTTCTTGCCACAGGGAAGAACGGTCAATAAGGAATATGACCTGCAAGTTATGCGCAATTTGTGCGAAGCATTCTGTCAGAAACGCCCGGATTTGTGGGAGAACAAAAATTGGCTTTTGCACCACGATAACGCCCCTGCTCACACATCGTTGCTTGTGCGCGACTTTTTGGCCAAAAACAACACACTAATGATGCCGCAGCCACCGTATTCCCCAGATCTTGCCCCCTGTGACTTTTTCTTGTTTCCTAAACTGAAGAGGCCCATGAAAGGACGACGTTACGCTACGCTTGACGAGATAAAGACGGCATCGAAGGAGGAGCTGAACAAGATTAAAAAAAATGATTTTTTGAAGTGCTTCGAAGGTTGGAAAAACCGTTGGCACAAGTGTATAATATCTCATGGGGATTACTTTGAAGGGGACAAAATAGATATTCATGAATAAATAAATAATTTTTGAAAAAAAACAAAATTCGTGATATTTTTTGAACACACCTCGTAGTGTGTGATGAAGTTTTCAAACAAAACCATTTTTTCGAAATAAATCTGTAAAATTTGCAGACGTTGCTCAGGCGTCAACCTATTTATGATAGCAAAGTTAACAAAGCTACCCATAAAACGCATGACAATTGACACAGCATAGGTAGCATTAAAAAGTGTTGCCAAGTTAAAGAATTCTTTTTAAATCAATGTAGAGCATGAGTGCCGATTATCTGGCATAAGTTTCAGCAAGCTATAAACCAGACTGAGCTCAACTGACTAGCTTTGTTTAGTGACCGAGTACGTGAGCTTGTCGAATAGCCACGAAGCTACACTACCTAATATTTGTTACGCATACTCTACTCGACTAGACGTACCAATCAATTATTGTCAGTAAGTCTAAATAGTATTGAGCCTTTTTGTAATTTCTCAATTGAATCTTTCATTTATTTAAAATGAATTTTATTTATTGGGTCTATAACTTGATTCATGCGGTTTGCTTCAAAATTTGAACGTTTATTTAAGAAAAAAATTGTCCAATAGTATTATTCAAAGTATTGCCTGTCTGAAGCTATGACCTTTTCCTATCTTACTGGCAATTTGTGGATCCCATCCCAAAGAAACTGCGCCGGCTTGGCAGCCAAGGATGAATCAAGCTAATTTTTGATATCCTGCTCTGATGTGAACCGTATTCCAGTGAGGGCGATCGGAACAAATGGTAGTCAGAAGGGGCAAGGTCTGGGCTATAAGGCGGGTGGGGTAAAACTTCCCATCCACTGTTTTCCAAATAGTTCTTAACCGGAAAAGCAATGTGGGGCCGAGCGTTGTCATGATGGAAAATTATTGCCTCGTGTCTGGTCGCATATTCCGGGCGTTTTGCGGCTACTGCTCTCTTCATACGGATTAATTGTGTTCGGTAGCATGCTCCATTGATGGTTTTACCTGGTTTTAGCAGCTCATAATACAGCACACCCTTCTGATGCCGCCAAATACAGAGCATTACCTTTGCGCCATGGATATTCGGCTATGCCGTTGATTTGGCTTTCTTTAGTTGCGTTCCAGCAGCATTTCAGACATGCAAAACCGCTTTTCGACGTCTCTCGGCTTGAGTTCATATGGAACCCAATTTCTTTGCTTTTAAATAAATCCAGCTGCTTTTAAACGTTTTGAAAAGGCTGTTTGAGTGACACCCAAAGATTCTACAAGCTCTTCTTGTGTTTGGCAACAATCTTCATCGAGTAATGTTTCCAGTTCTTCATCTTCAATTTTTTTTGACTGCCCAGGACGTTCATTGTCTTCCAAGCTAAAATCACCACTTTTAAATCGTGCAAACTACTTTTGACAGGTTCGCTCAGCTAGAGCATGTTCACCATAAACGTCCACCAAAATACGATGACTTTCGGTGGCAGTTTTCTTCGTATTAAAGTAATGAAGAAGAATTCCCAGCAAAACCACTTTTTCAGGAACAAATTTCGACATATGTGAGTGAAAAAATATTATTGTTGTTAACGCTTTATATGAATGGCATACACTGAAAAGACGTTCAATGACAGTAGCTTTCCAACGCAGGTTCGCAATATTGGAACGATGTAATATTATACAAGTTACGTTGTCTCTTAGCAAACCGCACGAATCAAGTTATAGACCCAATAAGTACATATTCTCCATTATTATCTATGATCTTTTGCCATTTTTTGAGTAAAGCCATTATTCCATCTGTGTAGAACTTCTGTGGTTTATCGGCAAAAAAACTCTGCCAAGTAATTTTCACAGTTCCTTTTTTGAAGTGGATTTCTTTTCATTAAGGAAGTTTCACGGAGACCAAAACAAATCGTAGTCTGATGGTGCAAGGTCTGGACTGTATGGTGGATGCATCAAAACTTCCCAGCCAAACTCTGTCAATTTTTGCTAGGTCGTCAAAGATGTGTGTGGTCTGGCATTGTCATGATGCAATATGACGCCCTTTCTATTGATCAATTCTGGCTGGGTTTTTTGAATTGCTCATTGCAATCTAGTTCATTGCTGACAGTGCAGAGCCGAATTGAATGTTTGGCCAAGTTCTAGCAAGTCATGGTAAAGAATTCCCTTCCAATCCCACCATACACACAGCATAACCTTATTTGTTGTCAACCCTGGCTTTGAAGTCGTTTTTGATGATTCACTTTTTTTTTTGACCATGATCTTTTTTGAACGGCATTCTCGTTTCTCACCTATTTTTCATCGCCTGTAATGATTTGCTTTAAAAATGGCACGATTTCATTGCGTTTTGTCAGCATTTCCCAAATGACAACCAAACGTTGAGCTTTCTTGTGTATTCAGCCTCAAGCAAATGGTTCAAAACTGTTTGAGGATGGATATTCAGTTCCTTAGCAATGTCATGGCTGCTTATGTGTTGGCCTTCTTCAATTTTTTGTAGAATTTCATCGACTTTTCCAGTGATTGGTCGACCTAAGCGAGGTGCATCTTTGACATCAAAATTCTCAAAACAAAAGCTCGACCGTAGACACCACAAATTTTTTCACGAGCCTGCAATGCACTCTTTCCTTGATCGTAGTGATATTGTAAATTATAACAATTTTTTTCAGAAATTTCACTCATTTTTAAATAAATACAACTTTTGACACGAATAACGAAATACAAAACTGTCTATATGAAAATTGTACACTGGAGTGCCACCTTTCAAGCGGATGACAGCCTGACTCAATCTGAATTAGTATTGCCCGATATATGACAATGAACACCATCTGGTGACAAAAAAGGCTCAATGCTTTTTAGACCATCCAATATTTTCTTTAGAAATGTTCTATTATGTGTCACTTAAGCTACTCTACCGTAACCCAAAATGTTTTTTTGCTCGTTAAAATTAGCGGACACGAAGGCTTGAGACAAACGCAAACGTTGTTCAAAAAGCAACCGTTACTTTCTCCGATGAAGGTCCTTGCATTACAAGGGGATTGTCATACATAAATATGCTAAAGTGGCTGATGTATTACATCGGGTGTTGCACAGGGATCTATCCTTGGTCCGGACCTGTGGAACGTGTCTTACGACGGGCTACTGAGACTTGAGATGCCTTATGAGTCGCGCTTGGTCGGCTATGTGGAAGATGTTGCGGCTCTGGTCGCTGGCCGCACCGTTGAACAAGCGCAACTTAGGCTAGGTATGCTAATGCGCCGAGTGAGAGACTGGATGACTGCTCGCGGGCTGAGTTTAGCACTGGAGAAAACCGAAGTGGTCATCTTGACAAAAAAGAGAATCTCTAGAGTAAGGATGATCAGTATTGGAGACATACAAATCGAATCGAAGCCAGCGGCGAAGTACCTGGGGCTACTGATCGACTCGAAGATGAGTTTCTCTGAGCAAATCAGGGCAACGGCTGAAAAGGCTTTTTCGGGAATATCGGCTCTGAGTCGACTTATGGCCAACGTAGGGGGACCCAGCCCATCAAGAAGACGCCTCATGATGAGTACTGAAGGGTCAGTGCTACTGTACGGAGCAGAGGTATGGGGCGACGCACTCAGCAAGGAGGTATACCGAAAACGTTTGGCACAGGTACAGAGAAGAGGAGCACTGAGAATTGCATCTTCGTATCCAACAGTCTCCGACTCGGCGTTGAGAGTGATTGCAGGCGTGATACCTGTCGCCCTCCTTGCTAGAGAGCGCCATGCTATTTACCTGCGCCGAAACGAGGATGCGAGGGAGATAGCAAGGAGAGACAGCACTCGCTCAACGATTGGCAGCAGTCTTGGATGAATTGCATGAAGGGAAGGTGGGCTGCGCGCCTCATCCCGGATGTGAGACCGTGGCTAAGTCGAAGGCATGGTGAGACTGACTTCTATCTGACCCAGCTTTTGAGCGGGCACGGTTGTTTCCAGTCTTACCTGCACAAGATCGGTAAGTCACGGTCTCCCGACTGTCGGTTTCGCCCAGGAGAGGAGGACCATGCCTGTCACACATTTTTCGCGTGTACAAAATGGGTCAGGCTGCGAAGGGAACTCTACAGGGAGACGGGAGAGCTCACCCCGGATAATATAGTTGCGGTGATGCTCGAATCGGTTGACAAATGAAACCAGGTGGCACATTATGCTCGGGCAATCTTAAAATATAAAAGGGACTCACAGCAGCCGGGGGCGCTGGGGCTGGAGGATCGCTCTCCTGGCATTTCCTCTTCCCCTCTCCCCTCCCGCTAGGAAAGGGACTCCTCAGCTTGAAGGCGCCCCACGGCGTAACAAAACGAGACCTGGCCCGAAGTAATGTGTCAAACGGTTCCAGATTGGGTTCTCAGGTTGACAGGGGAGGTGTTTAGTGGGTAGTCCAGTCGCTCATGGGAGTCCCACATTCTGTGCATAAATAGCATTCACCTCCCTACCACAGAAAAAAAAGTGGCTGATGTGAACCACTCATCTTTGCCTAAAGGATGGAAACTTGACGGATGTGGTCAACTTTAACCTAGTGAAACAACAAACAAAGCAGTTTTGACGGGGTGATCATTTTTTCTCTTCAGGAGCAGCCACTCCTGATCACGACGGGGCTACTCGACTACTTATGTTTCTTACACATTATATGATTTAGTAATAGATATTTGTTGAATTTTTTTCTTGCAGTCTTACTGTCTGTCAAGGTTGAAATACTCGTATGATAGCAAAGATGAAAAGCAAGCTACTGTCATATTTGACAGATGATGCTCACCAACTCAAGAGCATGCGCGTCAATTGTCTGTATTGTCAAATGTCTCACATTTGATGAGCCATACTTCTCAGTATACAATAAATGTTATCCTATTCATTGTCAGAAACTTGAGTGTAAATTAAACTGAATGCTTTTTGAGAGCGTTTTGACTTTAACAAAAAAGATTTCAATTGATGCATGATAGTCTGTAAATTATATTTATATATGGCCCCACTTTTTTGAAGAGATTCGTTAAAATAAATGTATGCTTGATTCGAGGCAATGTTGGATTTGAAACATATTGTTAGCTCCATTTTAACTATTGATCTTTCATAAGGATTGGGTGGCTAAAAACGACTGGCATTACCTACATAAATTAATTCAAATTTGCTAGGTTTAGTCAAAAGCTGTATTCCGTATATGAAAGCATGAACTTAATTTGCAGTGTCGGAAACAGACTTCATACAAAGAATGATGGAGCAAAACCAGATGTAATTGTGTTACTTATTTCTTATAATGTATATAAGGGCTCTCTAGCTAAGGACAAGATTAGATTACAAACTTGTAAAATTTATTGTAAATTACAAAGGTTAAAAATAATGAAATATTCAGAAAAAAAATGATATACATATCTACGATATTACAATTACGATTTGCAATATTTAATATCACCGAAGGACTTTTTTGAACAAAGAAATTTTTCCTGTCCTATAATTTGTCTCTATTATTTTTGTTTCATAACGCAGAAGAAAAGACTCTCAAAAAAGAATATTGCCTTTTTCGCCAGAACTTAAACAGTCAACCGTTTAAATTTTCATATTATTCTTAAATTTTTCCATAAGATACCAAAATCTAAACAAATAGATTTTTATCAGAACAAAAACATTGAAGAAAACCTCCGAATTTCAGTTTCAATTTCATATCTAACATTCAGAAGAAAGTAACTAATCTACCATATTTTAAAACGTGCACTTTAAAATAAACATAACCTTTTAGCCCATTAATATGGCGCGCATGGGCGTGCGCAGAATCATTTCCGTAACGGAAATTTCATTTCAAACAATCATACAAACAAGTGGCATAATGATAGTTTGATTTGAAAGAAATAAAGATACTTATCGCTTTAATCGCATACTTACACTCTAAGGGTAACTGCAATATTGCGTGCAACATATGCACATCGACTGACTAAGAATGAGTGTGCAATCAATATATCCTTATGTTAACACATGAAAACTTCCTATTTGTAGCAGCACAAATATGAGCAATGGGTTATTGTTGTTTATCGTCCGTTGCAAACCATACACGATTCGAAGCGCAAATGCGAGAATCAGGATACGATTACGGAGGAAGGAAAATCCTGAACCGGATTTGATACTATTTCACCTCGGCCATGCAGCAATCACATCAATTATCCAAAAGCATGCACTCGAGCATCGGTTGCTTTCTCATTGACCCGAACACTATACACACTCAGGATACCAACGTTGGGAGCAGTTGGTAGTCGTTGATTGCAATTGTTGCACACAATCTAGTTTACAGCAAAACAATTCACCTGGTGCAGAAAAGCGAGATAATTCGATGCTCATTTATTGCCCCGTCAAAAGCCCGGAAAGTTGATATAATTTTTAAAATTTTAATTTTTTCCGAAATTGCAATGCGTTCCGACACGAACTCTCACCTCGCGGAAAGAACATCCGGTTCCGGACACACACCGGAACCACCCCAACGAATAGGCCTTACGCAGCAGCGCAACCTCTGCACCTACCCCTGCAGTATCGCAGCCTTTGGGGGCCTAATTAACCCGTTCGCGACCGCGGAAGCCCTGCCTGGTAAATTTCGCACGCACCACGTCACTCAATTCACAGAACACGCGTGGGAACTCGCCTTGAAGGACTGATAGTGTGCAATCTCGTATACACCAGAGCCGATTTCGCACTGAGGCAATGATTGCTATTAACGGCCGCTTCAAGTCGTCGTTTTTGACGGAAAGCGTAGTATGAAACATTTAGCGTATAGCGTGCAGGCAATAGCGTACGGGAGCGTGCAGCCCTAACGTACACACAAAATCCGCCAAGCTGCATAGACACACACCCGTAGCGCCGAAACAGTGCCGTTTTGTACGAAACACAAACGACCTTCCTTCCCTGCTAAAAATATCCAGCCCAGCTATCTACAAAAGATTATCCACAGCCAGCTACATGCCATTGCCATTGAGCCTGCATGTTCCACTGCGTCCCCAAAGTGCTTGTGGAGCATGGAGCACTCCACACAGCACAGAAGGCGTATGCGGAACCCTCACTCCCAAGGTGACAAGCAGGGAGAGAACATGTCATCTACCTATGCTCCTACAGCTTAAAGAGTTTCATCTAGACTCCCAGCACAATAGCCGCTTTCTAGTCAGGGAGTCCCCAAAGGCCACCCAGCGAGGCCTCCTTCGCAAGGAGATCCGCTTCGTGTCGGAGAGCAAGTTGGTATGAATCTTTTTCCTTCGAAACTCCACTGCCGGCACGGGTGCACACCAATGGGGTAGTGGCGCTACATTACAAGGGCGGAGCTGCATCGGGAAATCTGGGAGGCGCTTCTATTCAACAAATTCGAGAAATTCACTTTTCCGACTTGTGTTTTACTTTCTCTCGCACCAACCAAGCAAGAATGAAAATTTATCATTGATTGCTGCTGGCGTGTCTATGCAATTCTATATGGTTCGTCTGCATCGGCAGGGAAAATGGCGTCTTGGTGAAATGTGATTAATTCGGGAAAATTCTGAATTATGCGGCGCAAAGGATTTTTCTGCTGATTTATTAAACCACTAGAAAATTTCAATGTCTTCTAGATTTATTGACAAACGCATAAGTAATTGTTTTATCGCCGAAAGTCGTTAAAGTTTAAATTTCCCTTGATAATTAATTGTATTGAGTCCTTAAACAACTTTTTTTTCAAATATTGGTAGACTTTAAACCTAAACAACCCCTATTGTTGTTTACGAAACTACACCACTGGATTTTATTTACACAACATGTTTCGTGTGATGTGTACTGACGTCAGGATAAGGCGTTGTTGTTGTTGTTATTTACCCACCACATTTCCCATTGCAATTTCCAACGTCACCCATTCCCCAAACAAGACGCAAACTTCTCTCGTTTTCCGGTATTGTGGAGCGGTATGGGTGGACTGACAACTGTTTATAAGCAAGCGAGGATTTTCCAACGGAGAGATTCTCTGTTTTGTTTTCTATTTTCCAAAGCCGTTGTTGTGTTGTCGTCGTCATCGTCATCATCATCGTGTCATGCCGCAACAGTGCATGGAAAATAGAGAAAATGTTTCTTACTTTTCACCGGGCGGCTCGGTCCTGTATACATTTTTCTTGCCGTAGTCGTTGTTGCGAATTGTAATGTGAAGAAAATGCAACCCGCGATTATCAACTTCTGAAAGGATATGCCATCAAGAGATCTTAAATTTTTTTTCGCTACTCTGTTTCGAGTATGCAGTCATCCTCGTCAAGAGGATAATGAAAAAATACGAGAGGCATTACAAAGATTTTTCATTTAAGTCTAATTTCACCTGTTTCAAGATGATATTCAAGATTTACGGAGAATGTTGGATGCCCTGAAATAAGTTTGCTGTACTTTTCGCGATTCAGTTTATTGCACTTATGCTATTTTACCTGAAGGATAAGGTGAATTGATCTAGGAACCCCATGTACATTTTATGAAAGGTTATTTTAAGCTCCATAGACACGACCTAAAACTGCAGGGTTCAGATCAAAATTCATATCAACCTTCGGCAGGCAGCACTTTCTTTCCACTAGTAAATAGCAGGGAAAGTGTGCATTTATCCCCACCACTTTTAATTTGAAGTAAAAAATATTCAGTTAAAAATCAAACTTAGTACTTCGACATAATAGAAAACAAGCATCCTCTCCTTATGACACTTGTAGAAGTTTAAATACATTTATAAGTGGTGATGCACTCGGGATTTTTTTTTAGCTCAGTGTGTTCGCCTAGTAGTCATAACGAATAGACTCGTTTTTGTTTGTGTCAAATATAAAACATAAAAAAATTATTAAAATATTTTATTAGAGGAATTGAAAAATAAAGGAAATCTTCGAGCATTTCCTGATTGGGCTAAGGGAGGAATTTGTGCAAATATTCCATGACTAGGGATTTGTCCCTTGTGATTGAGGGCAAAGATTTTCTTTTCCTTGTGTGGAATAAAATATTCACGTATCAAAAATTTTCTAATAGAAATTCGAGAATATTGTGAAAACTTGGAATTTGTCTAAATTCCGGCACAAGCTGAAATCAAAACCATCCAGACCCAAGAATGCAAGATTCTTACAAATAAAAGGGGAGCAAACATGTGCTAAGTGTGCAGGAAAGCACGAAACGAAGGCCTGTAAAAGTGATTTCGAGAAATGCTTCAATTGCGCGGGTAACAGTAAGAATGTTAATTACTCCCACAGATCAGACTCTACTCAGTGCCCAGAATACCAACGTAGGATAATGATTGCCAGGAGGAGCATTGACTACGACTGCAAATGAATTATAACGATACAAACCGACTAAGTGGCAAGCAACTGACTCTCCTATATGCGAATATTAGAAGCTTACGGCACAAACTAAGTAACATTCAGATTTATCTGCAGCATAATCCCAACATAGATGTGATCATACTAAATGAAGTCTGGATTTATCCTGAGGAAGCTAAATATTTTAACATTCAGGGTTATCATTCAGTTTTCTCCTGCAGACCCGGAAGAGGTGGCGGCACAGCAATTTATATTAAAAACTCAATAAATTTCACCACTAATCGTGTGACCCCTGATAAATATAATATGATAATAATCGAGTT
The DNA here is from genome assembly GCA_963969285.1 of Odontomyia ornata. Classification (NCBI taxonomy): domain Eukaryota; kingdom Metazoa; phylum Arthropoda; class Insecta; order Diptera; family Stratiomyidae; genus Odontomyia; species Odontomyia ornata. The sequence continues at coordinate 57,893,120 of OZ017739.1, read as the reverse complement.
AATCTAAGCTGGTAAAAAAATAAAAATCGGCACTTTCTACAACCCCAGCCGTTTGAACGCGCAAGATCTTTGCTCTGTTCTAGACAACATATACTCAGCAGAAAAAAATTTACTCACAGTAGCTGACACAAACATTGACTTAATCACCGAGTCCTCAGAATCAAGGCTATATAAAGATACTCTCGATACAAATGGTCCTGTTGTCATTAATAACGAAACAATTACTCGTCCTGTTTCGAATACTTGCCTAGATCATATAGTCATAAATGACAAGCTTACTGCGGAAAAAATTAATTTCAAAGTAGAGAACTGGCCAGAGCTAGACCATCAGGTTCTAAAAATAAGCATCCAAAACTTCAACGTTCATAAACAAAAGCCTAGTTACAAATCGTTTCGATATGTAAACAAGGACCTCTTCAAAACGCATCTTCAACGAGTATTGGAAACCCAGAAACCTACTAATCTAACAGAACTGACAAATATGATCTCTGAATCCAAACGTCACTCGACCATCGAGAAAAAACTTAGATGTCGCCAGCAAACTTGGATTACGAAACGAGTTATAGAAGCCAGTATAAGAAAGAGGAAGGCGTATACGGATTTCAGACGGAACATGGAAGATCTGACGCTTAAGTACATATATATCTAAGCGAAAAAAGAATCAAAGCGTCTCGTAAAGGAAGCAAAATTTTCATATTTTTCCAAAAGATTGGAGGCAGCGGCTGACAATAATCGCGAAATATGGAAAATAATAAACGAAGTAAAAGATAACTCTCTTCCCCGGACTTTTTCACCTGATTTGCAGATCATTCCAGTCTCTCCGCCTGATTCTTCGCAACAAAATGAAGCAGCAACAATTCTAAATAACTTCTTCTCAACTATTGGTGAAAAAATAACGAGCGAACTCGGTGCTCCTCCAACAAGTATAAGGAATGATACAAATACCTCGCCTAGATCCACATTTCACATCCATCCAACCAACAAAGACGAGGTGCATAAAACCATCGAGGCAATGAAGAAGAACACTGCTCCAGGCAGTGATAACATAACAATGGATGAAATTATGCTCGTCAGAGACGAAATAGCAGGTCTCCTTGCTGACTTTTACAATGAGCACATCAAAAACGGGACGTTTCCTGAGGAGGGGAAGCTAGCGAAAATAATTCCTATATTTAAGGGAGGTGATCTTTTGGACCCGAATAACTATCGCCCGATTGAGCTTCTTACAGGATTCAGTAAAATTTTTGAAAAAATAATTAACACCCGTTTAACATCGTTCATTGTAGATAATTCTATCCTAAATTCCCATCAATATGGTTTTCAAAAAACCAAAGGAACACTTGATGCTTTGATCTCAGTAACCCATTTCATCAATGAAAGGCTTGACAATGGAGACTATGCTGTTGCCATTTTTGTGGATCTGAAGAAAGCGTTTGAAACGGTCGACTATGATCTTCTGCTTCGTAAATTAGAATCATATGGTGTACAAGGCAAAGCGAATCAGTTATTTCACAGTTATCTAAAAGGTAGATTGCAGATAACAGAAGTCAATAATTTTTTGAGTGACCCAGCACCAATGAAATCAGGAGTTCCACAAGGTTCCATACTGGGCCCCACTTTGTTCCTGTTATACACGAATAATTTGATTACATGTAGACTAAATGGGCATTACACATTATATGCTGATGATACAGTACTCCTGTATTCGGGATGTAACAAGAATGCCATTGAAGACTCCATCAATGAGGATCTGAAAACATATAGTTTGTGGTTAAATGAAAATAAACTAGCGCTGAATGTAACAAAGACTAAGTTTGTTATTTTTAAACAAAAGAACAAGGAAGACATTGATATTGCTATAAAAATTAACGGCGAAAATCTGCAAAGGGTATTTGAATTTAAATATCTTGGCCTAATCATTGACCACCGTTTAACTTGGTTCCCACATATAAACAGCTTAAGAAGGCAATTAGCCCCCATAATCGGCTTATTACGTAGGTACGAGGGATTCCCGAGGAACATCAAACAACTGGTTCTAAATGCATTCGTATTGTCGCAATTACATTACGGAGTGGTAATCTGGAGCCAGTTATCAAAGATAAACATTAATATCATCTCCAGGATGTTAACTAAGGCATATAAAAATATGCATAATCTCACAAGGCTCACGTCAACAAAATAAGTGTACCAATCGTGTAACGCATTAACTTTTAGCCAAATCATTATAATGGAGAAAGCTAAGTTTATCTTCAAATGCTTAAACCTCAACTTGTCCCCACAAGTGCCATTTGTTAGGGTATCACAAAAGAATCAATACAATGCTAGGAACGCAGACCAATTTGTTATACCATTTGCAAGAACAGATCGTCTAAAGAACGATCCTACAAATGATGCCCTTCGTATATACAATGATCTTTCGGAATCAGTAAAAGAAGCGAATTCGCTTATGATCTTCAAGAAAAGACTCAGTTTTTTATCCTATCATCGAGATGCCTCAGGACACAGCTAGCCTCATGATTTATTATTATCTGTCCAGTAACTTCAAAATAGCATCTTAGGGCATTGTTGACCCTATCGTTGAGATACTTGAAGAAACAGCCATTCTTTTAACTCAGAGTTTTTTTACTGCGTCGAATTAATATTTTTTTTACCTCTGAGAGCTGTTAACGAATCGGACATGAAAAGATTAACAGGATGACTTCGCAAATTTTTTGTGTGCCCCCTTATACCGATGTTTTACACATTGTCTGGGTGGCACACCTGTAAAAACGACGAAATGTGAAGTGCAGATTGCACGAGCGTTGTGCGACGAAGAAAGTGTGATGGAGAGAGTGGAAGGGAAGGAGGTATTTAAAAAAAAAAAAAAAAAATTACAAGAAATTCATCAAAAAGGAGCTTCAAGAAAAATCAATGGACTAAAATTTAGTTACAATATCAGTTTTAGATTCTTGTATTCCTACAAACTCGGCAAATGAAGTAATCATGACAAAAGTGGAAAGCTTTTCCAAGAAAATCTTAGATATAGCAAGCAATTCAAGAAGATGTTAGCAAGTTCAACAGAGCAAGGGGTAAATTAGCTTTTAAGCCAATTAATAATGATAAATTTGCTTTAACCAATAATGTTAAATTTCCTTTTAATAACTTTGATGTACGATATAGCTTCAAACCCTTAGCAAGAGGTAACGTTACTCAAAATCAAACGGATAATCCTGACATTGTGTTAACAAACCTTTATGCCTTGCACCCATTTTTGTTGATGATATTAACTGTTTAGCGGGAGACTTTTTCTCAAACAATTTCCTACCTGCAAGTACCCGGTTAAATGATTTTTAGACTCGTTCAACAAAATTATTGTTGACCAAATCGAGACACTTGACTTCAATCTGAAGATAAAAAGTAACTAGAAAGACATTCGTTTACGCCTTCGATCAGACGTAAGCCCATTGTAATCCTCCAAGGGTTGAGCGCTTTGTTCCCTATTCCCGAAATAAACAAGTTGAAGTAGCAGGAGAGTGCTCCTGCTAGAAGGGTTTTGTAAAATAATTAGTAAATCAATATTCTGCATATCAAAACTTGACAAATATACAGATTCCATTAATTAAGTTCGAAAAATTGTTGTGGTTATTATGTTTTGAAACTCGCCGCCATTTTGTTGCAAGTGTTTTGACCTCGTCGCTTGATTAGTTATGATAACACATCAATATTGTTACATGTACAATTAATTCTGCGAGCTACTGTCGTAATTGTTTTCACAACATCATAATCAACAAAAGAATGTACTCGAAAACCCGCCAAGCATGATCAACATCTGAAAGTGTCGTCACTGCCCCATTCATTAAGCTGCTCGAATATTCCAGGTAATTTGCCAATGTACGAGATATGAATTGAATGACCAGAGACCCTACATAAAGCCGAGCTGAATGAATGGGGGGATTCATTGCAACCGCGATAGTTAAAACTGCGATAGAGTGAAACGCGAGGTAAAGGCGATATTGATTGAGTGATTGTGAAGTGATTTTAGTGGACAATTGAATTAAAAATTTATAGACTAAGTGAAAAATAAAATTGGAGAAATTCTTAAATTAATTATTGTGCATTTTTAGTAAATAAACTCTTTTAACTTAACTTTCAAGACAGTGCGTTTTCACTTTCCCGGAACATTAAAATTATTGGCCGGTGTCGAGAAGTGAGATAAAAACTTCTAAAGTGAAAACTATTAAACATTTTTAAAGTGCACAATAGTGTAATTAAACGTGGATACTGGTGGCAAAATAGATGAAACAATGAAAATGCCACGAAACTTATATTTAAAAATTTATTAATTGAACATATCGGAGCTTGAGGAGGATTGAACATATCGGAGCTTGAGGAGGAGGCACAGCGAAAGCTGGCTACACAAGGTACAAAGGCCATACTGATAACGCGCTTGCGTGACGCGACCGAGTCAGAAGGCGGGTATGTGGATTCGGGTGAGCCCTCAGATGAAAAAGAAGGCACAGAAGGTATAGAACCAGAAACACCAAAATCAAAGGAATCAGAAAATGCGCTAATGTAAATGTTGATGCTGATACTGCAAGAACAGCGACAGCAGTCATCCAGTTTAACTGCGAAGCTAAATGAACAGTCATTCAGTTTAACTGCAAAGCTGGACCAACAAGCATTCGAAATCAAGGCAGACATCACACAGAAGCATTCATCAGCGCACTAAAAGACCAGAAATTGCAACAAGTCGTGCGTTTAGCTCTAAAGCAAACAGTTAAGGGCATTGGCTTATAGTCTGAACTTTGAGGAAGCGAAAAATTCGAGAAGTACCACTGCCCGGGTTCACGAGGTAGTGGCAGAGGAGTGCAGGTGTGAGCGCGTAGAAATTGAGCGAGACCCGCGTGTAAATAGCGCGCCTAGATGCTGGAATCGCGGAGAGAAGGGGGCATCTGCACAAACTGCAAGAAGCAAAGAAAACTAAGCCACTGTCCAGGGTGTGCAGCTAGGAGAAAATCTTGACCGAGTCAGGAGCTCAGAATGGACGCCCTGCAACTGAATTGTCGGGAAACATGTAAGAGCCAATTTTGTGGGGCGGAGGTTGGCTTAGAGGATCAACGTCCCCAGCACCACCACCAACGTGTCAAGACTACATCGTGGAGAAGCAGACTTATGCCTTCCGGCTCAAGTTGATGGAGAACATTGCACCATAACAATCGACACTGGTGCGACCCGATCAACTATCCGACCAGACCTAGTGAGACAGCAACTACTTCACAAGGGCAGAATTTTCTCACCACGATAAGCTACGGGAAAAACTGCACCTGTTCATGGAGAGGTCAACCTCCAGATACAGTTGGGAGACCTTGCGTTCCGACATAATTTTCTGGTCGCGAACATTATGGATGACTGCATTCTCGGAATGGATTGTTTGCGACCACATGGAATCACGTTGGATTTAAGCAAACGGGTATTATAATGGCAGAATGTCGAAGTATTGATGGAAATCCGCACGCCCAAATTCCCAAGATGAATGTAGTAGTACCCACCGACACTGATGTACCGAATTCTCCCGAAGGCATTGTATGAGCCCAGCTTGATGGTGATTCATATCTGATAGAGCCAACGAAAACACCTTCATTGCGCAGTTTGATTGTAGGACGAAGCCTTGTAAGATCTATGAAGAACAGATACGTGCCGGTTAGAGTCCTTAACACCGCAGACTCAACCACGAGCATCAAAGCGGGAGAAGTCATCGGCAGCTGCCAGCCTGTTTCCACCATCACCTCTTTGGAAGCCACTCACAACCATCATTGGAAAAGGAGGCAAGATGCAGACAATGCCCGGGAATCCACGTCTGCAGTATTGAAGCAGGCCAAATTGCCAGTGCAGCTGTTCAAGCAATCCTCTGATCTAGTCACCAAGTACAGTGACATCTTCTCAACAAGATCGGATGACCAAGGCCGAACGAGTCTGGTAACTCACGTCATAGATTCATAGGGAGCCAGGCCAATTCGACAAGCTCCGAGATGCCTTCTTGTAGCCAGACAAGGAAAAGTGAGCGCACTGATCTCGGACATAGTAAAACAAGGTTTTATCGAGCCTTCTGTCAGGTCATGGGCCGCGTCAGTAGTTCTAGCAAAGAAAAAGGACGGTAGCACTCGTTTTTGTGTTGACTATAGGCAGCTTAAGGACGTCACTAAGGAAGATTATTACCCGCTCCCACGCATCGATGACATCATGGATACTTTAGTCAACGCAAAATGGTTTTCTACACTTGATCTCAAGAGTGGCTACTGGTAGGTAGAAATCGACAAGAGGGACCGAGAGAACACCGCATTTTCAGTTGGGAATGGAATCTGGCAATTTGTGGTGATGCCATTTGGGCTTTTCAATCCTCCAGCCACTTTCGAACGCCTGATGAAATACGTGCTACGTGGCCTTACCTGGAAAACCTGCTTGGTGTACCTAGATGACATCATTGTTATCGGTAGAACGTTCGAAGAGCATGTGCGGAACTTAGAAGAGGTTTTCTCCCGATTGCAACTGGTGAATCTGAAACTTAGTCCCGACAAGTGTAGGTACCCTTTTCCAGCTGAAGTAAAATACCTGGGACATGTGGTATCAGCAGAAGGGATCAAAACAGGCCCTGAGAAAATAGAAACTTTGAAAAGGTGGCCAGCGCCAAACAACAAGCGCCAACTACGAAGTTTTCTGGGTTTGATGACCTACTATCGAAGAATCGTCAAAGACTTTGCCAAAATAGCTAAGTGTTTCCATCAGCTAACCGAGAAAAATCGTCCGTATGTCTGGAATGAGCAATGCCAGACAGCCTTTGAGACCCTGAAGGAGAAGCTGTGTGAATCACCCGTGCTGGCATATCTGAAATTCGGAATAATGTTTGTAGTTGACACCGATGCAAGCAACGCCGGTATTCGAGCTATGCTCTCTCGGCAGATCAATGGTGAAGAAAGAGTCCTCTCTTATTACAGTCGAGTTCTCTCAAAAAGTGAGAGGAGCTACTGCGTGACCAGGAAGGAGCTTTTGGCTATAATAGAGGCCACCAAGCAGTTCCACAAGTACTTATATGGTCAGAAATTTGTTCTTCGAATGGACCATGCATCGCTGAGATGGCTACTTAACTTCAAAAACCCCGAGGGACAAGTTGCGAGATGGATCGAAAGATTGCAGTCATACGACTACGAAATTGTTCATCGGAAGTGCGGAGTTCATGGAAATGCTGACGCCCTATCTCGTCGTCCATGTCCACTGAACTGCAAGCGTTGCCGACGGATTCAGGAAAAGGAGCCGCCTGGTGATTTGCGATTGAAAACGGCCGAATTCGATGAAGGTTGGTCATCGGAGGAGATCAGAAATGCCCAGCTAGCCGATGAAGACATCGGACCATTGCTCGTATGGAAGGAGACGACTGGGCGACCTGAGCGGAAAGACGTTTCAATGCATGGCGCAACCCTGAAAAGCTGTTGGGCACAATGGAACTCCCTTCAGGTGGAGGGTGGCGTACTCAAGCGGAAATGGGAAACGGCGGATGGTAGCTTCTATAGGAGCCGAATCCACGATGTGGTTAAGGAAATGCATGAAGGATCTTCGGGAGGCCACCTTGGCGTTAATAAGACCTTAGCGAAATTGCGGGAAAGGTTCTACTGGCTGCACGCTCGAGAAGACGTAGAGGACTGGTGTCGGAGATGCACAATTTGCCCTTCCATCAAGGGCCCAAAGCGACGACTGAGAGGACAAATGCAAACCTGGGGGGGAATGGGAATGGGAATGGGGGGATCATTCATTACAACCGCAATAATAAAAACTGCGATAGAGTGGAGCGCGAGGTAAAGGCGATATTGATTGAGTGATTGTGAAGTGATTTTAGAAGACAATTGCAATAGAAATTTATGGACAAGTGGACGTTAGACTTTTGATAGTGAAATTAATAATAGTGCATTCTTTTAAATAAACTCTTTTAAACTTAATTGAAAAAGACATTGCGATTTCTCTTTCCCGGAACATTAGAATTATTGGCCGCGAACCATAACACGCCACAGTATAAATAATACTAAAAATTAACTGCTGAAGTATAAAATATCATTTGAATTACAAGGAATATTAAAATGCTTTGCAAAGATAAAACTCACTTCTTTCCTTTCTAGTAAGCCCGTTCCCTTTCAGCGGGAGAGGGTAGGGTTCCAATAATCCGCGAATTGTCGGTTTCGCATTGCGGTCGGTACGCGGTGCCATAGATTGAGTTTGCGTTTTTCCTTAGACTAGTTTTTTTCGGCTTGAATTCGAGTAGGTTGTTTTGGCACTGCGTCGGTAATATTTGGGAGCGCGTATTTTGTTATCAGCGGTTGTCTTTATTCTTTTTCCTTGGAGCGGAGTCACACAAGTTGAAGTAGAGTCGTTGTAAGTTTTTCGACGCGTTTTAAATTGGACATTTAAACCGGTGACTGAGTTTTGTAATTTGGACTTAGTCTGTTCGCTTAAGACCCGCGACCGAAACTCCTCTCCAAACTAGTTAGCTGGCCAAAAGCCACCTCGGAGTGGACTAGAGTGTCCGGACTTGTCGACCTGATGGGTATAGCCCGTTCAAGTCTAAAACTGATGAGAGGTGAGTTAAGATTTCCTTCGGAAAATCTCTCTCGAACGAGCGCACGAGACATGTAAAACCATTGCATCATGTCCAAGGAAACTATTAGACGTACTAACAGCACTTGTTTGCTTTATGAAGACCAACATAAAACCACCTACGTAGAAGAAGAGCCAATTAATAGGTGTAGCAAGATTTTCAATTGTATGAGTAAACATAACTCTCCTTCTATCTCAAAATTAAACTTCAAAAAATAGATAACTGAAGCACTAAAATAAGTTATTATTCTTAGATATAAGTACGTTATTATGATTGCCATGTTTAGCTTTGTAAACAAAGAAATAAATAAATACTTTTTCAAATTTTACAGTCCAATCACGAATTTTTTCATGTTCTTCCGCTTTCCCTAACTATCTATTTAAAACTTTGCATTTGATATCCTACTTGACTATCTTCGCTGAAAAATAAAATTGCAATAGAATCAAATCTTTACATGAGGAGTCCACCTATAGAATCCTTTGTTTTTTTTCTACAATGAAACTTTCTTCAGTCAAAAATTTCTGAGTAGCTCACAAGATTTGATGATTGTGGGTTGCTCTAGTTTCTAATGAAACTTTCTGTGATGCACTAACGGATAGACTGGGACCGATATTAAAAGGGTATTGTAATGAAACCTTTCAAAATTCCCATTTCACACCCTTTGAGTCCTCGAAATTGGATACAAGTGTTAAGTATCGGTATGTCTTGTATGTAGGTTTTTGTTTGACCTCTTAGGTCTTAGCTGCTTATTTCTAATACGCTATGATATGAGATAATGATAATATTGAACACAAATATGCAAAGCGTTATTTTATTAAATTTGTGTCTAAATTATCTTTTGACTATTTCAAAGAAATATACTCGTATCAATAACATGAAGTTTCAACCTGACAATTAAGAGTTTGCCCTGATTTCAACTTGTTCATTAGTTTTCCCTGAAACGTTTCCATTGCATGGTACCAAGATTTTTGTTCATTTTTACAGAGAAGAGTCCTTTATTTTCAAATTTGTAAATTTTACCCCAAGCAATTGGGAAAAACATCGAATGGAAAACCTTAACCCCTAAAAATACAACTTTAGACCACATAGTTATGAATTCCCGTTTACTTACCAGCTCCGTTGCATGCAATATCCAAAATATATCAATTTTCCCAACAGCAACTACGACACTATCACAATCATCAGCCAGTGCACAATTTTCCACTTTGTTTCGCTTTTTCATTTCCCACGTCATAATCTGACGATGACGACTGATTGTGGATAGCGTTAGGCTCCGGGCACTCCGTACACTACGGACTTCATACTACAGATTCTGTGTAGTCTGCAGTGTGACATATTTTCGCGTATTACTCTTTGTGTTGCCCGAGATTGCGTTCATTTCGCTTTTCAGATGATTTTAGATGTTTTCCACCAAGACAACTCACAAGGGAAAATAATGACACATTCACAGCCTCTAAAAAGATTAAACCAACATTGTACGGAACGACGGAAACTAGATGCAATTTAGATTGCGTCGTAGTTTTCCTTTGATGTGTTGCAGAGGAGTCGCGGTAATGATTTAAACGAAACTAATTACACTTTCCCAAAGAAGTGTGAAGGTGTGACAGTGGGTGTTAGAAATGTCTATCAAACGAGGCATGCAGTCATAGTCAAGTTTGTATATTTTAAGCTTCAAGGTCCCGAGAAGTATCTTTTGCTTCTTGAAAGGCACTCCTGGAGTTTATTGTGCTTGCGTGACTTTGTCAGCGTTTCAGGTGCTAATTTAAAGGATATTATGCCATTACAAGCTGTGACAGTCATGATTTATGGAAAGTATCTTTAATTATTCATGAAATGACGACTACCTCTTCATCTAAATTTGGATAAATTGTCTAGTCTACTTCGACTACGAACAGTGGAGATAATTAAAAGGTAAAGTTTGATTGTCTGGAATGAATTTTCTTGGTTTCAAGTTTAACTTCAAGAATTATAATGAAAACCATCTCCTATTAGACTGCATAGTCACAAAATTTTACAGTCAACATTTTCCAAATTGGATGATATTGCAGCATCCATACGTCATTTGAACTCTTAAATTTAGCTAATTCACCTTAAATGCTGACCCATGCATAATTTATCCTCCATTAAAGCCTTTCACGGGAATATAAGCCAATTTATCTTACACAAAATGAAGAAATCCAAAAAGCATTCATCCCTCTAATCCACTAGACACTTTAAGCCCTGGGGTTTATCTTTCAGATTACTCAAAAGTGCTAAGACCCGCTTGGCTTTAACATATACAAACTCCGGTGGTAGGGCAGGACTGAATTTGCATTTTAAAATTTTGTGTCTGCTCCATGTTGCCCAGAGCCCAAGGAGCGCTGAAAGAAACGGACAACCAACGTTCATTCCACTCTCAATTATCTTTCGTGTATACATATCATTCTCGTCTATGATAAACGAACGTAGGTATATCCTTTAACGGGATCATAGAACTAGTGTACAACAATATGTGAGTGTAGATATCTTATATAAAATTTGCCAGTCAAGTCGTCGTTGCTGGATGTCCATTTGTTTTTAAGAAAAGCAGAAAACCATCTACGGCATGATATTACACCTGAGCCATTTTGCAAATAAACTGAGTATCGTGCAGACAAGGATTTGAAGTGGAAAAGAAAGAAACAGTGAGGCGGGGAATAAAACTTTATGAAATGATAGTCGTTTCGTTAGGATGAGAGGTGTCTGTGTTTTGATAGCACGGTGGTTAAACCCTTTTGCTTGTGCAAATATTCTGTATTTGAATCGTTTGAAGACGTGGAAGAACTGATATTTTTATTTTTCCTAACACCAATATTATAAATAGGATACGAGGACATCGTGCACGAGTGGAATGGACTTTTTGCTTAAATTTTGAATGCTTTAAGAGTTCTTTTAGGAAGTTTTATTTAGGTAAACTATTAAAGCTTTCCCAAGGCTTCAACTTAGTGTTGAAGCACTCACAATTTTTCATAAATATTGGTAAATTGAAACTTAGAATTAAGAGAGCCCTTGGAACCTGCTCAACTTTAGGTGAGCTTGATGTGATGGTCTAAGTCTTACATGTCCTTAGAGTAATACTATTGCTCCACTTGGAGACGCAACAGATTTAATTCAAATGTACTAATAGCCAATTAAGTCATCGTACGAATAGCTAATTAAGTGATCGACTACAAAAAATAAAGTTCCCAAAACTTGTATTAATCGAGCAGTCACACAAACAAACTGCTCAAAAACCTTCCTACCTTTTACTCCAAGTTATGTGGCAGATTTAGAAAAACTATGTAATCATTTCCATTGTAATCATGATTTGTAAAATAATTTTTCTTCTTATTATTAGTATTATTAAATTTAATTTTATATCAATTTTCCTTTGTATTAAATTTAATTGTTTCCCTCAAATTATATTCGTTATGAGATTTAACTTTTATGACTATTTCCAATCCTATTCATTTTTTCTTTACTTCGGTCAAATTTAGTTTTTTTTGTTAATTTTTCAAATCTGCCACATCAAATTCACAGTGTAGGAATGTGAAATTCTACCAGACCTTACCGTGTACTAAATTGGGAATGAAATGGAATTGAAACGGGGTGAAGGATTGTCAAGGAATTTTAGTAGTTAGGATGGGTGATGTTTTGCCGTCCGTGAAGTGTGTCGTTTAGCTTTTCCTACCGAATGAAGAAATCCTCATTGAAGCCACGCTATGCCACCGTATTTATTTATGTCAGCACTTTTGATCGGCTACATTGCGAGATATTATCTACGCTTTATTTCCAACTTCTGTGGCTATAAAATCTGCGCCCTGTTCAAATCGGATACATTATCGCGGTAAATGAATGCGTGAAGGGAATTACAACGCATTTACATCGGAAGCGTCTTGAAAAGCTGTCATAATTTAAATCCGATGTTGACCACTGATTAAGGCACTTCTTATATACGTGATGTCCACGCATCTTCATCATGCTCAACTAGTTTTAAAAAGGTCGAATTTCAATTTTCTCTCAACATTTGGGCTAGCTGTCAAAAAAGGAGCTCGGTTCAAAACGTAATCTGGGATTGAATTCGGGAGTTTGTTGCAAGCCTGTGTCATCGTATATCAAGTTGCTGGAGTCGACTGGGTGTATTTGTGTTAGTTACAGCCAACTGCAAGGAGCAGCCTGGATGGATTAAGTCATAAATTTCATGATGGTAAAATTTGTAAACAAAGCTCCGCCCTGAGGTATGTTATATTGACTTCGAAATAAACAATTACCTGAACAAGTTTGCGAGCTTTCGCAAAACAAATGTAGGGGATAGTATCCTCTGTCAAAATGTATGCAAGCTAATAGACGAAATTGAAACCTATATGGACAGTGAGCCTAAATAAATTCTCTCTCCCGAATTAAGTACTTTCAATTTTAATTTAGAGGAAAACGATTTAGATCAAAGCATTTGCTGTATATCAGCATTATAACTAACCTTCCATTTTATTATTTTGATTTTGGTAATGCGGGATTGCTCAGTCGTCAGATGTCGGAAGCGTGTATCGGCGTTTAGGTGACGGTGTCTGAATGGACTTATTTTTAAATGAAACTCAGTGGCGTTAAGACTACGGATTGCCAACATTTATACTTCCAATTGGTAAAAGTTAACTCTCAGGCAGTGAATCGCTAATCATGCATTCGAACTGTATTTGTGCCTTCTTTTGTCTATCAAGGCATGGGAGGATTGAAGAAGATAAATGCTCAATTACATAGGAATCAAAACGAGACCCGCAAAGGTGTCGCTAAAAATCATCCTGCGCCGTACGGAAATCGTTACTCAAGCTTCCATAGGGACATAAGTCCCTACTCTTCCTATGAAAATCACCCTTGCTTGAACCTGCGCTACAATCACTTTTTGGCCAACGACATTCCATTTAGCAGAACTAAAAGCAAAGAAGTCGGAGGTTACCCTGCAGCGAACTCGAGAACAACTACAATTAACTCTTTTGAAATATGCAATTTACTGCTAGTAGTTAGTTATCCTTTTTCACCGAGAGAAAATTTACTTGATGAACGATTAAAAACATTGAATAGAAATCATACGACGGACTAAGAAAAACCTATAAACACCTTTTTGATTACGATTTGCATTTCGGCAGTAATAGCACCTGTAATGATACTGAAAAAATAAAAAAATTATAAAATTTCCTTTAAAAGCGCTATTTCTTATTAATCTTTTTAACCGGATACCGGTATTTCGAGGATAAGTTATCCTCTTCATCAGTGGCGGTATTCAGACATAGTACAGGAAGTCCGGGACTGGAAAAAGTTGGATGCTTGCGAATCCTTATGGATCTCGAGAGTCCCCAGTGAACAACGTTCAAATACGGATCTAGGGAACGGATACAGTGACTTAATGAAAATCATCAATTAACTAATAATTTTTGTGTAATTAAATCTCCACAATTATGTTACTTGCCTGAGCTAACCCGTAATTACTTTACCATTTTCCTTGTAATAAATTTACCTTTAAGCTCTTTGTTAATTTTATACCCTTAATTGCATTATAATTGTTTGTTATTTCTCGTAGTAGTACTTAAGGATATTCATGTTTATTACCATTAAATGTGAAAGGTTTAAATACTCGGATGATTATAAGAAGAGCTTCAGAATACCGCTACTGATGAAGAGGATAACTTGTCCTCGAAATACCGGTATCTGATTAAAAAGATTAATAATAAATAGCGCTTTCAAAGGAAATTTTATAATTTTTTATTTTTTCAGAACCTTTTTGATTGCCATGCTTCAAAGTCAAAGTCAAAAGCGCCTTATTTAATACCAATCGTTATAAATTTTTAAAAGAACATAAAGCAAATTCCAAACAATAATACTATAAAAAACTTAATGGCCCAAATGGCTCTCTAAATGTACACATAATCAGTTAAACATATTTGATGAAAAAAATACACTAGCGAATTTAAATTAATTAAGATTATTACATATTTTTTGATTCAATTGGAAAAAGGAGAAAAAACCAACCAGCATTATTCAAAAATTACTTATACTAATAACACAACAATGAACTTATATCGTATACCTAATATGTTACACCCAAATTCTAAATAAGTTCAATCAAAAAAAACGTTACCTTATATTGAAACCTATACCTAATTTATAATACAAATAAACAACAACACTAGATGTAGCAATAATGAGATGAATCTAAAAAACTAAGTAACGAGAAAAAGCACAAAAACAGAAAATAAACACGAATAATTTAGACATTGTCATTCAGCCACCAATACCTAAATTGTTCCATCTCAGCTCGACCAGCCTCAACAAATCTAGCAAATGAGTATCTCCATTGGAATTGCTGGTCTCGTGAACTCAGATTCGGAGGATATTTTATCTTCTTATCGGTGGCCCGTCGATATATGTGATATATGATTGGGACGCCGTCAGAATCAAAAACATATCGATTCATGTCCAAATACACGAATGCTTCTGGAGGAACGAAGCCAGTAGTGAGGCAAGTCACAATATGCCCGTGTGTGTGGTGGAACGGCTGTGAAATCCAAGGGTTTTCACTCACAGTTACAGATCTTGCGATATGATTCCGAAGAAGTTTCAATATGAAGATATCGACTCTTGTCACTTGAGCGGTTTGATAAATTTTTCTGTTCGGTATATAGTGCTTCCAATCCGTCTCAGGCTTTCTGTACAAACCAGTACATGCACGAAAACATTTCCTTTCGAAAACTCTTAATTTTTCCATTGTACTAGCACTCTGGTTGTACCAGATCTGACAACCATATGTCAAAACTGGCCTAACCAGGGTCTTATAACAAATAACTTTTTGATCAATGTATCTGGAATGAAAGAGTCGCCGAAGAGCTATAACTACTTTGAGTGCTTTACTGAGCATGATTTTGACATGTTCAGTAAAGTACAGATACTGATCGAGATGAACACCGAGGTATCGAACACAGGATTTATGTGGAACCCGTTCTGAACTACCCTCACCAGCCAAAATGTGGAAATCCTTCCAATTACGTTTCAGGTCTTGACTGGCCCCCTGCAGCGTTGTCCGAAACAAAATTGTTTCGCACTTCTGCGCATTGATTTTCATTCGCCAATTGTCGGTGTAGATTGCCCTGAGCTATTGTAGCTTTTTGGTCTGCCTTATAGATGATCAGATCATCAGCAAACGCTACCAATGATTGCGTTGGCGAGACATCAAAGTCAAAGCTGTTCAATAGCTTGCGAATGAATATTGAGAAAAGCAGAGGCGCAGTAACTGTTCCCTGCTGTAGACAATTCAAGACCTTGAATTCGCGCGGTGTTGTCAGATTTCCATCAGTTACAACAAACAATTTCCCGTATAACGTATTACACATCATGGTGACAAGGTGTCTGGGGAACCTGTCCTGAAGAAGTTTGAAAACTAGTCCATCTAATCACACAGTATCGTAGGCTTTCTCCATGTCAATGAGACATGCTCCAACACATTCTTTGTTGTTTAGTTTCCAACAGATGTCTGAGGTTACTTTCGTTATTGCATGTGTGGTCGAATGCCTGGCATGAAAACCAAATTGGCAATTCGGCATCAACTCATATTTCTCAATGTGGGCGTTTAATGCTCTGTTGAGTATCAGTTCAAACACCTTGCTGATGTTAGGCAGCAAGCCGATTGGGCGATAGCTTTTAGGGCATGAAGATTCTTTTCATTTCTTCAAGATCGGAAATACCTTAGCCTTTTTCCACTCATTTGGGAAATATGAATTGCTCAACATGTTGTTGAACAATATGCAATAATTCCTAATAGCAACCTCAGGCAAATGTCGCAGAACTATATTTGGAATACCGTCAGTACCACATGATTTTTTGTTGTTTATTCTGCGAAATATGAAACACAAGTCTTCATAGCTGACAAAATAATCAATTAGATTCAAGGTGGGTATGAGGTCAGATGTTAAAGTTTCATCGAAATGAAGAATTGATTGGCCGTTCAGGCTTGATTTGAAGTCGAAAACTTTTGCTTCAACGACCTCCGAAAATATTTCATTCCTTCTCTCTGGGTTTGGCAGATGAACCAATTCAAAATGTGTTCCAATCAGGGCAAGTTTCTGCAATCCATCACATATAATCCTGTTTCCATGTCTATCCCGAGTCGTACTATCAATTTCGATACCAGCTCTATCGAGAAGATTTATCTCATCACTAGCGACTAAAAGATTCGATACCTTCACTCGAGACTTCCTGCGGAATAAGCTATTCAATTTCACGAAAACACCATCTGGGTCCTGTGGGCTAATACCTCTCAGTTTTTCCGCCCATTGATTGCTGACCTCACTCCTGAAGTATGAACGGATTAAGTTCCGGACATTCTTCAGGTGTAATTTCAACAAAGCTAACGAGGGATGGTTGTAGTCCAAAAATCGTCGATAAATATTCTTGGCGCGGGTAAGAAGAAGGCTTTTCAATCTTTTCAACCTTGCGATGGTTGGTGTTTCATATCCTTCCATATTGTTTCGATGTTTAATCTTGGGAACAACTTTCTCAATCGTTTCCAACGTCAGTTTCTCTAACTTCGACAAATAGAGATCCATTTCATCGTCAGTTAGATTTCTGTCATTTGGAACCATTGAGCAAGCGTTGCCATCATCAGAAGAGGGACATTGCTTCTGGTACTCCCGATTAAACTTCGTTTGAAACTTTCCCCAGTCTGTTTTTTTGAACTGGAATGAGGAAGAAATCATCCCTTTGATGATTGCTTTCCATTACGATTGCGTTATGGCCGCTATCGTAAGGAAGCACCTGCAGTTTCCGTTGAGGACTATTAAAGCTGAATTCAAGTCTTGCGTCAGCAATGCAGAGGTCCAAATATGAATTTGTTCTAGGGTATGTCGGGAACTCCAACCCATATCGGTTGCCTCTGTATTCAATTTGGTTCGCTGTTATCCATGATTTCAGGAATACACCTCTTGGATTATTGGTGGCGTTTAACCATGATGTATGCTTGGCATTCAGGTCACCGGCAAAAATATAATAACTACGCAGCCTGTTCAATTCGAGTATTTCAAACAAGGAATTGAGTCCCTCCTTGAACTTGAGAACATTTTGACCAGTTGCATAGGCAGAGATAACGAAGAGGTTATCCACACGTGGCAGTGAGATTTTGATGACGGACACTTCAAGAAATTCAAAGCTTTTGAATTCGACTTTTTCAATATTTTGGAAACAATAGGGTCTTCTAACCAATATACTGGTGCCATTTCCCCCATCACCTATTACCCTATCGTTTCTTACGAATGCAAAATCTTTGAATTCCATGGAATGCCATGAATTGAGGTGGGTTTCAGTGAGAAGTATGATGTCAGGCTTTTGATTAACAATGAATTCAAGGAGCTAATTACGTCAATGTATAGCAACGATAGAGTTGACGTTGATCGATATGAGGCGAAACCTATCCATGGGAATATGACTGGATGACAAGTTATTATTAGGCATTTGAAAGACCTAAATGCTGAAAAGCAAAGTTAATTTTTGAATCTTGTTTGTCGATTCTCTCCGATAAGGAATTAAGTTGCAGATTATTTCCACTTACATTATTTACATTATTTCCAGCATTTTCTGCTGGTCCTCTAGCGGCGAGTGCAAATGATACTCCGGGCTTGACGAAGTTGGGGGGTATGATATTACGGTGTACTTGTGTTTGCTTTGGAGCAAATTTAACTTTTGCATCTTGATATCGGGAGCATCCTCGATATGATGCTGGGTGACCAAAAACACCGCAGTTAACGCAGTATAATTTTTCTTTAGGCTCCGTCTGAGCCAATTTGCACTCACCGGGAGCATGAACGTCTTTGCATTTAACGCAACGATAGTGCATGGCACAATTGGCAGGCGAATGTCCAGATCTTTGACACCGGTAACACTGGTTGACTTCTCTTTTCTGGAGGCGTTCCCACCTCACCACTCTGAAATTCAAGTACCTTATTTGTTGAAGGGCACTTGGACTGCTCTTATTTGCGATTTGTACCAAGTAAAGTGGTAAATTCTTCCTTTCTATGGTCGACCTTCTTGTCACAAAGGCTTTGACCGAAACAAAATCAATATCTGGTGCAGCCTCCTTGAGCACCTGAAGAAGATCGAACCTATTCTCTCCGCTGTCCAAACCCTTCAACAAGAAGGTCTGATTCTTTTCACTTTTTGGGGTATAGGTGAAGTGTGGAACCTCCCCAGAAATCAGCCCATCTTTTGCTGACTTGAAATCAACCAGTGATTTCGTCCTTATAGTTAATTTTTCGGCATTAACTCTTTTGACTTCGAAATTGGCCAGTTTATTTTCGGCTGCCAATAGCCGAACCATATCTTTCCCGGTTTGTCCGAACACGTTGATTGGCGGAACTTTTTCTGTCTTGTTGGAAGCTTTGTCAGAGGAACCAGCGGAACTGCGGTCTGATTTTTTCTCCTTATTTTTATTTTTTAAAAATTGAATAAAATTAACGATGTTTTCTTCGATTTCCATATCTTCGGTTAATCCCTCCAGCGCTGCAAAATAATTTTGGCTCTCGTTGGTGCCACCAGCACTTAGAACTTCTTCTGGAATTGCTTGCTTTGTACTTTTCTTCGGTTTTGTTACCTGTTGCCATTGATTTTGTGGCTGCGTCTTTTGAGGCTTCATCCCTTTCTTGAAGAGATCCTTGAGAGACTGTATCACTTGCCTTAGTTCATCATTTCCTTTCTGCAATTTGGCCATTTGTTGATTGTCCGCTATTATTTGCAGCTTGCACCTCCATCTGTGGAGTTTTCTTCGTTATGTTTTCTTTTGGTGATTGTCACCAGTTTTGTATTCGTCATTTCCCCAGGTTGCCCCAACGGTGGGAAGCCGTCGGGCTCCTCCATACCAGCGGCGAAGTTTTCTTTGTGAATTTGTTTTTCGTTACCAATCGAAGTAAAAATATTCGATAGAAATTTCCTGAGTCGATTACTTCGACAATATAAGATTTTTTCCTATAAAAATTAACTTCGGACTAACGTTTTTAAAAAATTAGTTTAATTTTTGAAAACTTTTGACAGGAGCGATTTAAAAGATGTCTATACGCAAAGATTACTACGATCCATCTGATTGCCATGCTTATATTATGTTACATGGAATGGGAAAAGCAATTTACTATATTAATAATTGTAATGATAACAACATAGGGTTACAGCCGAATCAAAATTTAAGCAACCTAAGCGACTTGCATAAATCAAACAATTGCAAGTCATTGGAGAAAAATAATTTTTTTTTTAATTTAAGATCAAGTTTTGCTTGAAAACCATTTAATTTTTTTTCACAAAATTCAAAAAATCCCGAAGGAATCGTTAAAGCAATTAGAATTTCTTAAAGTTATTGTACATGAAGCGAATAAATATAAACTTAAAGTTATTAATAAAATCGTAGAAAATTCTCTTCATAATTTCTCAAATAAACCTAACCGAACAATTTTAACCAGAGTTCAGAATATCAGAATATCAATTTTTCAATAATTTATAAAGTATCTTTAGTGAAACTTAGTTACTCATACATTCTTCTTAAAAAAATTATCTTCCAAACTAAAGAAAAATTCTTTCTATACTTTATGCAGATGTTCTTAAACCTAAGAGTTTAAATGAAAATTAAAATTGTGAGGCAAAAACATTAAATTTCAATTTGTATCAGAAAAGATGTAACAAACCATTAGAATAAGGGCAATTACAGAAAAAAAAAGAATAAATCTAATATGTTGCAATTCCAAACAATGTATGTAGAAAGGATATTTGAAGTGATTTGAAAGCCGAATGTCATTTTTTTAAGCTATACGTTTTCAGAAATCAAATGTATGTTGCTAAAATTAAAATATTTTATAGCAAGAAAATATAAATAAAACCATGGATTGTTAAGACTTAACATTCTGTTTTTCCATTTCGTTTTACCTGACCGGGTATAGGACTCACATCGATGGCAGGTTCCTCCAATAATATGGGCTAGCCCTCGGGCGCGCTCCTCTGCTTTTTGTTGTTAACAGGGGCTCTTGATGGGTAGAGTGGCCTTCCGCGCGCGAGATTGGTAGGTTCACTTTATTTAGAATAAAAAAAAGAAAAAAACATTTGTTAACTTTTAATGATTCTCTTTATAACCGTTGCGTTCAGAACATCGAATGAGACTGGTTGAAGTTCTTAATGTAATTTTAATTGTAACCTACGTTCTACTCGACCTACATTAATTAAAATGCTATTGACTTTATTGGTCGGCATAAATTCATATTGCAAGTGTTTGCAACATTTGTAAGTTCGAAAGTATCACAATAAACGGAAAGAATGTATGTTGCAAACACCTTTGTAAGCAGAATGCAACATGTAAGAATGAATGTTGAAACTGTGCTAATAAATTTTAAGGAATTTGTGCCGGCCAATTTACAGAAAGTTCATTGTTATTAAATGTTGATACAATAGGTGGATGTATTGATGACGTAACTTGCGTGCCCTTTTATGGTATAAAGTTATGTCATTCGGTCACATAGTTCTATAACATAAATTGGTCACGTCTATATTTCTCATTTGATGGGAAGTTCATGCAAATTATGCTTGTATGAGTTTCCCACGGAAATGGGAAATATATGGCCACGTCTAAATTTGTATCTTGATCCGGTTGGGAGGGTGCGAAGGGGCACCACCTCCATTTGGATGCCCCACTCTTATTTGTGAGCCGTAAGGATCTTCGATAACGACGAAGTCTTCTAATGTCCGTCTGTCTTCTGCAGGTTCAGTTTCTCCCTTGCGTCAGCAATTTTCAACCCTTAGTAGGGTACCTCGGCCTCGATACCAGTCGATCGGCATTTGACCCTTTCTAAATCGTGAATGCGAAATATTTTTGCAATGAGTCCTTGTGCTAGGGGGATAGAACCCGCCCCACGACACCGCAACGCTTGTCTGCCAGTGCATTCACGCGTCCCCAGGCAAGGCGAATCTCGGCGGATCTTAACATTCTCTTCCCCTGAGGCAGCAAAACATCGCTGCAGTCCTTCACGGACATTTTATATACCAATTCACTACAAACTTTCTACTGGAATTAAATGCTAAAGGACATGAATTTGTCAATTTTAAAGTTAAACAACCTATTAAAAAGAATAAGTTGACAAATTTTATTATAAAATGACAAATTTTATTTATTATTCTTGAGTAATTAAAATAAATTTGGAATTTCATGAGTTTGGTTTACTGATACAGTGTCTCACTGTTTCTCTTCTCTACGTAGCTTTAATTGATTTTCCATGAGTGAAAACAGAAATTTAACCGATCATACAAAAATAATCGCTTTTATTTAAGAGTCAGCAAAAATATGTACGAAAATTTGAAGAGGATTAATTACAAGTAAAATATGCAGGCCCGTAATATCCCAACCATTTGAGCGGAGTGGAAGCGTTTTTCTGTGCTGCGTAAAAATTAATTAGTTCATACGTTTAAATAAATAAGTTTATTAATTTTTAAATTTAGCTCAAAGCATCAATCATTAATTAATTAAGTTACCGTGATTTTATGTGTATAGTGTAAGCGTATATTTGTTTATTTAATTGAACTTATTGGGGACATGAAATGTCTCATTAAAATAAACTAATCGCAAAAAATTTGTGTTGTGCAGCTAAAGACGATATCCCTTAGTGCAATATACTTTATAAATCTGACCTAATTGTGTTTTAACGCTTGCTATGAGAGAAAATAGAAAAGTAACAGTAACTGCATACACTCTTATGCAGTTTTATAATTGTGGCCAATAATTTTGACCTACTGTGGTAACTTCGCTCTTGGCGCCCTACTCCACTAACGTGACCGGCAGATCCCTACACCCTACGCCACTGACATTGACACTTCATGAGCGACTTTTAAGCTAATCGCTGCCACTGAACCGCGCCTTGACGTGTGTCAAACAAAGGGGGCGAGTTGTCCGTTCTCACGTGGCCTGGTTGGGAGTCCGCAAGCACTGCGTGCACTCCTCTGCTAAATTTTCGTGCGCCTTTCACCAAATTTGGTCGCGGAGTTCGTCTAAAGTTTATTATGTTGGCGGGTTGGCCATTGTCGCAACCATAGTATACTCAACTAGTAACCACACTCCATCAACCCTCCGGAAAAATTCGAACACAAGCCGAACAGCGAGCCATAAATCTTCGGCAGCAGGTAGGTAGGTAAATGCTGATACGAGGATTGGCGCGAATATAAATATATGCTTCGATGAGAGATTTCGGGATTACCATATCTCAAAAAATCAATAACTTTGCAGACAAACAAATTCGTTCCATGCAATCTTTTAGTTTTTTATTAGGATGTGGCAGCACTGCCATGTTCTGAAATGCGTAAAAGAACACGTGCGTCGGAAATTTTATTTGCATTTTGCTTTGTTTTTTGAGCGCGCCAAACATTGGATCAGCTCTCATGCCCCGGATCAGCTGACGTGCCCCTGAGAAAATTCAAAAAGTGTGCAACACAGGGTAAATGAAATGTGTGGGTACTAGTTGAGTATACTATGGTCGCAACTAAACCATGCGGGAAAAGCCTTGATATCATCGGTGGAGCGCGAGCGAGTCTAGTTTATTCGCTGTTCGTTATTTTCTGTGGCATCTAGGAAAATTTGCGAAGGTTGAAATAACTCCGCTAGTCACGGTGCGAATTTGTGCAGACAATAAATTGTAGTAGCAATTCAACGTTGTGTGCTGTTCAATAATGACCAAGCGCCTCGCTGTGGAATAGTCGTGGTGTCAATCCACCGATTGTAGTGAGTACCGTTCCAAGCGCGTTTAGAATACTTACCATTATCACGTTGTAACAGAATACCAGCAACAGCACATATGGACCCACGTCTAATAAATAATTAATTGAGATCATAAGACGCAAGCAATAAGGATACAATCATGACCCCGTTCGATGATTTTGCGTATTGAATAAATCATGCCCTGCTTGGAGATGAGCCAACAATTGAAGACTTTATTCTACTATTTTAGGATGTCCTGAATTGATCGCACAAACACGACAAGAGTAGGAGCAAATTGCCATCAAATTAGGCACTGATCGTAAATAACTGAAAACAATGCATGCTAAAGTTTGGAAAGCATGCGTGGAAAGTCCTCTCTTCGATTGCCAACAATATCCCCAAGGACTAGAAACGTTATTCAACAAAATGTGGGAACGATTTTCGCGATGCGATCAACCAGATCAATTATCTGCGAATGACAAATAATTCATTTTTGTATACTAAACAATTTTGACAAATCTAATTCTAGTTGTTATTTGAATGTATTGTTTTGACCTAAACGCAAATTGTTTGACAAATTGAGAGAAAAATATGCAATTTGGATTGATCCTTTTCTTTGAGATTGAAGAATAAATTTTCTCAGCTTTGTAGGATGGACGTGAATGGAAAATTTTCCATTTTTTGATGCTTTATATTATAATTGCGAAACAATTATATTATAATTGGGTATTATACGTGAAAACGAACACATCGGTTGAAATAATAACAAGAAGTACTTCGGTTAGGTTAGGTTGCGAAAATCGCACCTCCATCTCTCAGTGTTAAGACCACAGCTAACAAGTCAATTTCATTGGAACCTGCAAGAAATAAGGTAAATTCTCTGCAACCGAATTCTTCTTGAGAAGAAAAGTCTACGCAAGCATGTGCCTCTCCAGTCCAAACAACTGATGGTACAAATGCAATGTGTAAATATCAGAATTTTGTTCATGGTTGTGCTCAAAACTGTTCCTCCTCGCATTAAATTCTCCTACCAACCCGAAAAATTCACTCTTTAAACACCAAACCCACATATACTGCTTGTTGTGAAAGCTGCTATCAACGCTAGTGTCGGTCGAGAAAGCAGGTATATCTTATCAAGACTTAGAAATCATAAAGTCTATGAATACGTCACACTTTTTATAGCTTTCTTGCACAAAGCTCCAGAGGCAATGTGCATCGATAGTAGGACAAAGACTTATCTGAAAGTAATGATCTAGCGGGCACGTCTTCTAATAAAAATTGATGCACTTCGTGGACTTTGCTTAAGATTCCACGAGCAATTGGGCGTATCCTCGGAGCAGGCCAAAAAAGATATGAATACATTCTTCTTCCTTTTTTTCGTAGCACAACACCTCCTCTCAGGCCTTCGCTTCCTGCAAAGAACGCCTTCAACTGTCCCGGTCCACTAACAGCGTCCTCAAATTTCGAAATCCGAGCAGCGATGAACTGACTTCGTCGACCGAGTCAGACCAGCTTTTTCTCGGTTTCTTCACTTTTCTCCGGTCTTCAGTTCTCTCAACGAATACTTTTTTGAGTATGCGTTGTTCGTCAATACGGTTCATGTGTCCAGCTCACTACAGCTTCGGCAGTCTTATAATCGTTGAAACCTCCAGCTTGTCAAAAATTTCATACAGGTTATGGCTGTATAGAATTCGCCACCAGTCTCCGTCTAGCTTCGCTCCGATTATTCGCCTCAGGACGCGTCACACAAAGGTGCTCAATATGTTTATTTGCGGATGATTGAGTTAGGGCCCATATTTCATTCCTATAGCATGGCAGAAGTCTTATCTTATTCGGATACCTACGCCTCCCATATAAGCTCTAACTATATATCCTCGCTCCAAGGGTAAAGAGAGCAACACCAAAAATTTTTGGCATCCCCAATAAAAAATTTTCATCCAATGGCATCAAATTCTTCTACCATCACTGCGGTGGCATAAGAGGTAAAGTTAATAAGCTCATTTTTGACGCCAATTCGTGCCATTTCAATGTTCTTTGCCTTACAGAAGCATGGTTAAATGACTCATGATGTAACGAAGAAATTCTTGATTCTACTTGGATTATTTACCGAGATGATCAAGATGTTTTAAGCACTGGGCAGATACGGGGAGCTGGTGTTTTAATTGCTGTACACACAAATCTCTCAAGTGAGCTCATCTCAACTGCCACAAACAACTCTTTTCAACATCAAATTGTTGGCATAAAAATGTCCTAAATCAAAATGCGAGCAGGTATTGACATTTTTACATTGCACCAAAATCCAGCGAAGTAACTTATAATGAAGTTTGTAGTGTTATTCCCTATCTTGTGGAATCCATCGACGAGAGGACAAGACTTTTATTGCGGAAGACTTTAATTGACCCAACTTAACATTCATAATTGATCCTAAGGATAATAATCTTATTCCAGTCAACTTCCTAGACCACAGTGAAGTCAACGCTTTGAGTATATTCTATGGCAACGATTTGCAGCAAGTCGTCCCGACTCCCAATCAGAATGG
Source organism: Odontomyia ornata (assembly GCA_963969285.1). Classification (NCBI taxonomy): domain Eukaryota; kingdom Metazoa; phylum Arthropoda; class Insecta; order Diptera; family Stratiomyidae; genus Odontomyia; species Odontomyia ornata. The sequence goes on along the minus strand of OZ017739.1, from coordinate 57,867,212 downwards.
CATCTTCTTCTTCTTTGTAGCACTACGGTCCCTCTCGGGCCTTCACTTAGAGATAGTTAAAGTATCTCATTTTCATGACCGTATTGATTTTTTCGGAAGTTGGGTTGGTCAGTGCCATGCTCCCGTGTGCTACAATATGATCTGATTAAACCACTGCATATCACCACTGAGTGAACACTCGTATCCTCTCTGGAAAATCCCCTGAACTAAATCACGTTGCTCCCAACGAGATTTGAACCTTGGACCTTCGGCTTATGCGTTCATGCTCTAACCACTAGACCACACAGACTTTATCTTATTCGAAGTAATTCTTTAAAATAAAGCCATGGTTAATCCAACTAGGGATACGGAAAATCTTTTCTCTAATCTTCTTCTTCTTAGTACTACAGCCCCTCTCGGATCTTCGCTTCCTGCAAATTGCGCCTTCAACTGGCTCGGTCCATTGACAGCGTTCTGCCATTCCGCACCGCACCGATGAACTGTCATCGTCGACCGCGTCAGACCAGCGTTTCCTCAGCTTCTCCATTGATGTCCACTCTTTAGTTCTCCCAACGAGTACCTTTTTGGGTATCCGTTGCCCGTCCATACGATTCACGTTGCCAGCTCATTGCAGTTTTTGCAGTCTTATAACTGTTGAGACCTCCGGTTCGTCAAAAATTTCATACAACTCATGGTCGTATCGAATTCACCACTGGTCTGCGAGTAGCTTTGCTCCGATTACTCGCCTCAGGACCCGTCGCTCAAAGGCGTTCAATACGCTTGGGCTAGGGTCCATGTTTTACACACTTAGCATGACACAGGTCTTACCCCAGATTTGTATACCTGGAGCTTTGTTTTCCTGTGTATGCAGTTGGTCTTCAAGATCGTCAATACTGAATAAAATATTTTATTTGCGAGCTGTATTTCATTGTCCGTTGTCGATATTTCGGCACCTAAATACACAAACTCACTAAATTTTTCGAAACTGTATTCACCAAGTGTGATATTTTGTGTATTTGAGGTATTTTTTGTCGACTGTGTCATGAGCTTTGTTTTATTTTCATTGACTTGTAGCCCTACTAGTTTTGCTTCGCTGTCAAGTTTCAGGAAAAGTTCTTTGGCAGTTGTTAATGACCATGACTAAATGTTTATGTCGTCCGCATAGGGCACTACTTGGTTTGACTTGTGTAGTAATGCACCTTCCGTATTGATAGGTAGCTTTCCTATGACGTACTCCAGAGCCAAATTGAATAGCAATAGGGCCAGCCGATCTCCTTGCTTTAGTCCGATATTTGTGTCGAAGGCATCGGTGAATTGGTTATTGATGCGGACTTGGAAGATCGTCGACGTCATTATCATTTTTGTAAGACGGACCAATTTGGCTGGGATGCCAAAGCAAAGCATTATTTGGTACAGTACGTTACGATCAATACTGAACTCCCAGCATTTTTCAAGTAACTGCTTAACTGTGAACAATAGGTCTTTTATTGATCTACCTACTCTAAAACCACCTTGATACTCCCCAATAATACTGTTGGCGTATGATCCAATTTTATTTTTCAAGATTTTAGAAAATATTTTGTACGCCGTACAAAGTAGTGATACGCCTCTATAATTTTTGCACTGTAGCTTGTCACCTTTTTTGTGGATATGGAATATAATTGATTGGTTCCACTCTTACTGCATATGTTCTTGCTGCCAAAAGTGCTGGATGACTTTGTGAATAGCTTGATGAACACTACTGCCACCATATTTTACGAGCTCCACTGGAATTCCATCGATGCCCGGCGCTTAATTATTGTTTTGGGCTTTGATGATGGAACAAACTTCATCCAGAGTTGGTGGGGCCAATGGAACTTTTCCGCAGACATATAGAGGCTCCGATTTTCTGGAGCTGTGCGGAGGGTTATGGATGTTCTTGAAATAAGACCCCAATCTATTTTTCCGTTGGGCCATCCTTCCGTCAATCCTTGTGTCACAGCAAATTTCTCGCAAACCATATAAGCTAGAAACATATAATAGGTAAAATTTAATTTTCATAAGATATTAAGGGAGATCTCTCAATATAGGGGGGGTGGGGGGTGGTGATCCTTAAAAAAGGTTTTTACCAACGGTAGTTGATAAAGCCGTTTTAGAATACTATATAGTAATTTTACAATAAACTTCTGGCAGGAGCCCTCTCCTGCAAATTTTAATTGTTTCAGTAGTTTTACGTTCTTTTGCAGTAATAAGCAGTCATTAGTCGAACGAATAATTCACTTGGAAATAAAAAAATTAGGAAGGTCATTGATGAATAAATTAAATAGGTGTGGACTTAGGGTGAATTCCTGGGGAACGCCGGAAATATGGAGAAGGTGAGCAAAAGTGAACTCTTTGCAAATGACCAAACACAATTGGTTCTGGATGAAGGAAATGATCCATGAAAGGAAAGATTCGTACACTCTTTATTTACAAAACTTGCTTATTGACGTATGGTGGTCAATACTGTCAAACACTTTGACGAAATTTGTACTGATAATGTTAACTAGACAACTGCAATCTTATGTTTTAAAGAAATCCAGAAAGTTCATAATTGTTGAACTGCCCTTTATAAACTCATTTTGCTAAGCGGATAAATTCATGTGGGAAGCCTCAAAGAGCCGTGATTAGGGAATGTTTTCTAAATTGTTGCCGAAGTATGAAAGAAATGACATTGGACGATTATTGAATATGGAGCGGCAATCACCGGATTTATGGATAGCGAGGATATGAGTGCGTTTCCATCCATCACCCCAATATTACATTGATATGATATATGCTTTAAATAGACCTAGGAGCAGTGATTTTTATGACTTTCAGGAAAAAATCAAGATGTTGGTAAGACAATTAACATAAAACCTGGATTGGCTTGAAAGCAGTCCTCCCACTAATTTTATACACTGTTCCTATGATTATATTTCCAGTAAATATGCAATCATATTGCTACCTTTCTGGTTACACTGCACATTTAAAGCGAAAGCCCTTAAATACTTTCACAGTCCATTCTCATTATTTATGTAGAATTTAACAGTTTGAATCCTGTTGCATCGTCTGATTGCTTTATTCCAAATACAATCGAGAGCCACAGACATTGAAAATCGACCAGTGAACTGATAAAAAGCTCCACGTTTAGCTTTGAGGGCATATTGATTTACATCTCGTCGACGATGAAATTGAATTGGAAATTTTCAAATTGCAAAATTTATTACTAGGTCTGTGTTTTTGTATTGCCTTTCGCGTTTTCCGTTTTAACCCAAGTGAAATGAAAATGTCTTTTTTATCAGTTCATTGTATTTTAATGCATGCATATACCAAGGGCCAAAGGGTACTTCCTTTGAATTGAACACAGCTCAGTTGAAAACGTATCCAATTGCATTTTCGGCTTATAATGGGTATTTGTAGTTGAAAATGATGATTCGAGTTGAATCAGTCTTGCTAACGTTTGAACGAATTATTGAATCAGGTTTCAGGAAAGTTGTAAATGAAAATGAATTAAAGGTATTTGCCTCGACAATACTTTTGACGTGGATTTAGGGTAGAATTCACAATGCTTTCCCGAATTTTGAGAGTCAGGAGCTTTTGAAGAGATTACGAATATCTTTAACCAAAGTAACAAATGCGCATTGAAATGCCTACTTGAATTCATTTAATATAGGAATATATGCATATAAAAGAGAAATCCACAAAGAACTAGTTCAGGAAAAACTAAACTTAATTTGACTCAGAGTATATACATGTCCGTTTCAAAAAATTTGAATTGGTTGGATAGAATGAATTGTAAGAACGTATATCAGGATCTGTCTTTAGTGTCTATAGTAGTCCAATTTTTCTAACAAGAACACATCACTTTGCCCTGCATGATTGCTTTTAGATAGTAGGTATTAAGATCCATTGGAAGTATTCCTGCAAAGCTTGCATGTTACCCTTTGGAAATGTTAATTTGAGCCAAAGTTACAATGGTATCAGGTATGTAGTTAGATTACATCCACGTGGGGTCTGCCAAATAATGCTAAATAATCCACCCCATTTCTAAAGGCTATGGTGGTGCAAGAAATATAGCGCATCATTATGTTGTCCCATCTCTGGAATCACCTGAAGTTGAATTCAGTATAAGAGGGTATCCCCCTTAAAAATTTAGAAATGTTCAAAAAGACCTAAATTTTTGAGAGACTTCCACTGTCGACCTTTCGATAAGCTTTGTAGCTTCAATAGTTTCCGAGAAAACTTATTGTAAGGTACGGATAAATAGACAGACGGACAGACAGGACAGGAGTGTATGTATATCTATTACACTACCCTTGAGAACCCTAGTTTCGGCAATATGACTGGCCTTCCTCATCAAAAATTGACTCAGCCAATCACCTCAAAGTAGCTAAATTGCTTATTTGCAACAGATTCCCCGATGTTTCTCTGTGCCCCTGCCCCTTCCTATCAGTCTATCAATCCACTTACGGATCTGGAGTTTCATTACATATTTATCAGAAAAAGTCTTACTTTCGCGTTTCAACCTAAACCCAAGAGTGCAAATGATTGAGGAGATGTAAGTGATCCCCTTATGGCCTTTCCTATCTTCACTTTGACTAGAGACTTACATAAGTCTGTTTCAAGTAGATGTGGAAGTATTATCTTCTTCTTAGCACTACAGCCCTTCTCGCACCTTCGCATCCTGCAAATCGCGCCTCCAACTGTCTCGGTTCATTGACCGCGTCCTCCAATTTCGAAATCCGAGCAGCGATAAACTGTCTTCACCGACCGAGTCAGACCAGCGTTTCCTCGGTTTTCCCACTGGTTTCCGGCCTTCAGTTTTTCCAAAATAGACGTTTCTAGGTATTCGTTTGTCCATACGATTCATGTGGCCAGCCCATTGTAACTCCCGCAGTCTTACAATCTTTCAGATCTCCAGTTCGTCAAAAATTTCACACAGCTCATGGTTGTATCGAATTCACCATCGGTCCCCGTCTAGCTTCGCTCCGATTATTTGCCTCAGGACTCGTCACTCAAAGGCGTTCAATATATTTGCGGATGCTTGGGTTAGGGTCCATATTTCACACACAGCATAACACATGTCTTATCACAGATTTGTATACTTGGAGCTTTGTTTTCCTGTGTATGCAGTTGGTCTCCAAGATTGTCAAAACTGAATAAAATATTTTATTTGCGAGCTGTATTCTTCAGCGTATTTCGTCTTTTTCGTTGCGCGTCTTCCTTATTTTGGCATCTAGATACACAAATTTGCCAACATTTCGATATTGTATTCGCCAAGTGTGATATTTTGTGTATTTGTGGTATTTTTCCTCGACTGTGACATGAGCTTTGTTTTATTTTCATTGATTTGTAGCCCTACTAGTTTTGCCTTGCTGTCGAGTTTCAGGAAAAGTTCTTTGGCAGTTGCTAATGACCATGACAAGATATTGATGTCATCCGCGCAGGCTACTATTTGACTTGACTTGTATAGGAATGTACCTCGCGTATCGATAGGTAACTTTCTCATGACGCACGCCAGAGCCAAAGTGAATAGCAATGGGGCCAGCCGATCTCTTTGCTTTAGTCTAACATTTATGTCAAAGGCATCGGTGAGTTGGTTATTGATGCAGACTTGGGAGGTCGTCGAGGTCATTGCCATTTTGGTAAGACAGACAAATTTGGCTGAGATGCCAAAGCAAAGCATTATTTGGTATAGTACGTCACGAACTTGCTTATGCTTATGCTTACTTAAAGTCAACGAATATTTGGTGTACGTATATTTATTTTTCAAGTGCCTGCTTGACTATGAATAATGGGTCTTTTGTTTATCTACCTGCTCTAAAACCTTCTTTATACTCCCCAATAATACTCTTGATGTATGATCCGATTTTATTATATAAAGTATTATGTCTTTCCATATTTTGATATCCCTCCCAGCGCTAAGGAAACAAAACAGAAGAACACTGTTCACTGTCAGTGATTTGCAAGAAACGGAAACTAGGTTATTCAGGTATCCTCGAAGTTCTTACAATCTCAGACACCCAATCCTTTAAAATAAACTCTACTCGGGCTTAGTTAATATTTAAGAGATTTGAAGGCGTACCACACAAGACAATATCTAAGAAGAATAAGAATGCCATTGATTCGGCTAAAAATATGGGAAATTGTCCCAAATACAGGTTTTACTAAGAAAGGAGATCCTAAAGGGTAAGAGCCAAAATCATTTAAAATTTTCCTGCCAGATAAGCTCGATTCAATAAAATAGCCAAACATTTAGTCAAAGATAGAAGCAAAATTATGGCATTATCCCATCGAAAATTTAGAAATTGATGCACTTGCACTTGCTCAATGACCAGCTCAAAATAAAGCCTGAGCCATCTTCAAGATCCTTTGACACTAGTTGGCATAAAGAACAAGCCGAGTGAAATGCTTGTCAAGATCAGTACTCAATGGATCTATAGAAGCTAGCAGTAGATAACCTGGCTAAAATATGGTGAAGTCATGTAAAAGAACGAGGTTTCAAGCAAGTTCAAATTTATATCATGGATCACCCTGAAAATAATCCTGGAGCTCATTGATCTTAATAACTATGATATTTTACTAAGCATATGTAAAGAGGCAAATGGCAGCAAAATATCTGATAACTAACGCCTTATCAGTGTTATAATTAAAAAAAGATCCATTCCGATTTCGAAAGTTTGTAACATTATTCTATTTATCTGTTAAATTTTATATTGAAATGACCTTACAGCCTCCACATTGGAAAATATAGCCGGCGAAAAGCCACCGCAGCAGTAGTATCAATAGAGAAACGGTCTCCACAAGCACCTGAGGTTTACTTAGAACTTCTTAAATTGAGAAATGGAAGTATCACTTTCACAATTTTATGGCAAGGTGGCTGTTTTAATACTCTAGGTATTCCATACAAAACTCAGACTCAAACCTGCAAAGATACACTGTATGTCTTTGTTGCAAAGAATGATACAACAACAAACGTCAACGAGCCTGGTCGTGTTCTTTTTGCTGTGTCTTTTTCTGAATTATTACTATTATCGCGGTGTATTTCCTTGTTTTGAATCGGTCGGTTTGAGTCAGTGATCCGATTCCAGATTGCGTCATTCTGCTAAAGGTGGTGCGTCTTGGCTAATGCGAGTGTGAACATCTTGCCAACCATAAATTTATTTGCCAAGAATTGAGTTCTTGACCTTTGTCTTCTTTATTTGCGATTGTCAATGCCATCTATTAGTGCTCTGTGGACTTAAATGGAACTTTTGTGAAGTGATCAGTGTATTCATTGACTGCTGTGATTATTCGTGCCCCTGATAATAGGCAAACATTTGAGTGTACTTTCAAGTGCTTTCAATATCCCGCAAATTTTTTATTACCAAAATACGCCTAGCGTTTCTTATTTTTTACTTCATTATAAATGGCTGTAAGTTCTCCAATATAGGACAGTAAATGTCAAAAGGGTAATGAACACGAATCATTACGAGCCAAATTTATTGAGTGCCTAGGCATCCCTGCATCCTTTTATGACATCGGGGCGGAATTCGATTCAAATATTTTCTTTCGATGTAATGACTGTCGCGGAGTGACAATCTCAGATACGCTCAGGGTTTTAAAAGAGCAATGAAAAATTTTGCAAGGAATTCGCAGCAAAGTATGTACTCCTTCCATCAACGATAGGGATTGCCCAGTGAAAAATCCTCCTGCATTATCGCCAACTTCTGCTGCCAAGAGCTCTGATGTGTGTGTTGTGATTGATGCCAGCAAGGGAGCCGTTCCAAAGAAACCTCACCAGCAACTGTCACCTGGTTCTCAAAAGCCACATCATGAACATCATGTACTGCAACTACAGGAACAAGCACAACCGAAATATCTACAATTGACATCTAATCAGCAGCAACCGGCTTCTATAACACCGCAACGTTTAGTTGGTATTAGGATGAACCCAAAGTCTTCATGCCTGCCTGAAACCTCTGTTACAAGATTTTTAACTCAAGGTAATGCTGATACCAAATTGATGATAAGAAATGTAGGCTCACCAGGATCTACATCTGCCAACTGGGGGCCCTCATATGGAGGCGATATGACGACAAACATTACTGGGATGAAACCTGGCGCCCTCCTGCGTGCTATATCCCCACTACTACAAATATTTCTCTCAAGATTAGAATATAGCACGCCATTTGAAGACATCATCGCTCATATAGAGTACAAACTGAACTCTAGTCCTGAGTTGCTCCAGTGCACCAAGCTTACGCCTGATGGAAAAACGAGCAGATTGATTGCATCTCTTAAAATTACTGTTCCAGCTGACCTAAGCATCTTGCTTGATAAGGAGTTTTGGCCATCTGGCGTATTCGTCAAAAAATTCTCTCCGCTTCGTAAGTGGAACCATACTGTGTCCTTTCGCTCTAGAAGAAACATCTCTTAGGCCTCGTAATTTATTTTTAACTTGCTATTACCAAAATGTTTGTTATTTGAGGACCAAGACTACTGAACTTCGTATTTCTCTCATCCCTTTTACGTATAATATCATCTGTCTAACGGAAACATGGCTGACGGATGACATTAGTAATAGTGAGCTACTCCCGAACCATTTAATCTTCCGCAGAGATAGAGACCGTGATGCTACTGGTATGTCTGACGGCGGAGGTTTCTAGTGGGTATACATGTTTCCCTTACCAGCAAATACTGTGATGATTTCACTCCATCTTCACCTGTTGAGTGTATCATTGTGCTAGTCTCTCTGTCTGACTCTCTTTCCTTCCTGGTATCATCTGTGTATATCCCTTGCAACAGATCTGCTATTATTTACGAACGATTCTTTGTGGCATTCTCGAGCCACATTAATGCTCGTTTCCCTTCTAGCCCTATATTGGTCTGTGGTGACTTTAATTTGATTTGTATGTCTCCATAGTTTCTGGCGGTAGTGTGTCTTTTGCTTTTTCTTCTTTTATCTCCCTCTGTTCTTTCACCCAATACAACACCTTTCCCTCATGCTCTCTATTGAGCTTGCTATCACAAATCCTCGTTCTTTGAAGAACTCCTAACCTTCCCGCTTTAATTTTTAAAAGCCGATTTATCGAGCATGGAAGCTAACCTTAATGCCGTGAATTGGTATTCCTTCTTCGGCAATCTCCACACTGAAGATTCTGTTGAGAAGCTCTATATGTTTCTTTTGTCCTTAATCTCGCAATTTACTCCTATGTGTCCAGCAAGATGACCTAAAGATGTTCCTTGGTTTATGTAATTCAGATGTTGCCACTGCGATTAAAGCTAAAGATGCTGCCCGCAGAAAATTCTTATCCAGTGGTCTTCCAATTGACCTCGTTAAATTTAAAGAGCGTCGTGCCATGGCGAAGAAATTTGCCACTTCTGAACTTCATGCATATGTTAACCACATTGAAACTACGTTAATGTCAAATTAAATCGTGCATTCTGGTCGTACGTAAAATCTTTAAGGACCTCTCATCATGCCCTGATAATTTTAATCTAAGCGGCGTGACATCGTCTTGTCCTCAAGAAGCTTGTGAACTCTTCACTTCTTACTTTTCTTCCTTTTTTTGGCAGGCCTAAGCATTCCCCTTCATTCAACCAATCTTCTTGCGCTTTTTCTTCTATTTATTTTCGTACAAACCACCTGCAGGTTGAGCAACTCTTAAAAAATCGTGACAACAGCACCAGTGTGGGCCCTGATGGCATTCCAAATTCTCTAGCAAAATCTTTAACTTCTTCGCTTTGTGTTCCCCTTTCAATTATTTATAACTTGAGTTTATCCTGTGGGGACTTCCCGCCCAATGGAAAATTGCCCACATTTTTCCTATTTTCAAATCTGGTGATCGTAATATCGTCTCAAACTATTGTCCTATTTCCCTTCTTCCTTGTTTAAGTAAAATTCTTGAATAGATAGTTTTTGATTTATTGTATCCACATGTCTTTCCATCTTTAGAAGGCCAACAGCATGGTTTTGTCAGAGGCAGATCTACTCTTACAAATTTACTTTCTTTGACACATCATATTGCAGCGGCCCTCGATGAAAAACAACAAGTGGACGTTATTTTTACGGATTTTTCTAAAACTTTTGATTCAGTGGATCACTCTCTCCTATTTGAGAAACTTTTAGGGTTCAATGTCCCCCGTTGCCTCTATTCTTGGCTTCTCTTCTTTGTCCTGAATCGCCAATGCGTAGTCATTTTGAACTTTTGTTTCTCTTCTTCTTTTAACCCGAGCTCGAGAGTTCCGCAAGGTTCAATACTTGGCCCCATACTATTTTTACTTTTTATCCATGGTCTACCTTCTGTTATCACATCCCCCTGTCTCCTTTATGCTGGTGACTTCAAGATTTTTCGAGTTATTGATTCCCTGTTAGATGCGGATATCCTTCAAACCAATCTTCAGCGTCTTAGCGACTAGTGTGAATCAAACCATCTCTCCTTAAATGTTTCCACATATCATCAGATGACATTCTCCTGTAAAAAATGTTCTCTTCTTTCAACTCATAGGCTTGTTGGTATCCCTTTGAGCAATATAGCCTCCTTCAAGAATCTTGGTGCGCTTTTCGATTGTAAACTGAAGTTTGATCTCCACATTGCTCTAATTATTAAGAAAGCCTTGTCATTTCAGCATATCACAACCTGTATGTGTCTTTATTTCTCACTAGTACGTAGTCATATGGAGTACTGCTCCCAAATTTGGAGTCCCTACTACAGGAAGCACATCGATGCTCTTGAGTCAGTTCAACGCAGATTTACACGGTCTCTATTCTTCAAATTCAACCTTCTTTACTCCCCTTATGATGAACGACTCCATACTTTGAACCTTACTACCCTTAAGTCCAGACGATCTTATCTTAACGAATGTCTTTTGTGCAAGCTTCATCATAGCCTTTTACCTCAAAATTTATGCAGGCAAATAAATACATTCAACGCAACTCGCCCTAATAGATCCTCGCTTCAATTTCAGGTTCCGTATGCACGTACTAACACCTTCTTCCACTCTCCTTTGCTACGCTCACCTCGTATGCACAACCAGCAAAGTCTTGGTCCTCTATAACAGTCTCTTGACGTCTTCAAAACTTGAATGAAAAATCAAATTTATAAATATTCCTATAAATCTTAATTTTTAATATCGTTTTGTGATCTTTTTTCTTTAATGTCTGACATATTTTGAATTCAAATGTTTGTATTTATAAGTATATTGTATTGATTGACCTGCAACAACCTGTTTTACCCATTCAAGTTGTAGAAACAGTATAATTGTAGTATTTTTTTTATGCTGTGTAAGTTAAAATTAGTTCCAGCTATCTTGCTGACGTGTCAAAATGAAAACGTCATGAGAACTTCGACAATTGGACACACGCAGTTGAAAACTTGCTAATTTTGGAGGGCACCTACAAGTACCTAAAGCAAGAAAGAACGGATGAAAATACAGCACCAGCAGATGCAAAAGCACGCGCAAAAATGGTTTTGACGATTACTTCATCGCTTTTCATTCACATAAAGGACACAACGTCTGCGAAGGAATTATGGACAAAACTATGTTCTTCGTTCGATGATTCAAGATTTTCTCTGAAGATTATGTTGCTTCGTCATTTAATTTCTATAAGGTTTGCTAATAAAGTAATAAGGCTCCCCAATAATGTGACGCTAAATGCCGAGAAATACTAATAACTGTAAAAACATCTACAGCTCTCCTACTAAACCCTACTTACACCTCCTTTGTGAGGGCGTGAGAGGGTGTAGGTGGATTTTTCGCGCCTGATAACGGAATCGACGTAATAATTAAGCCACCAGAATGGAGGTTGGGCGATGGACTAACTCCTCGTCCCTGGAAAACCTTTAAAAGTATCGAAACCTGCAGATGGGCCTCGAAATGGATGGGATTCACGGCAACAACCTCGCAAACCAAAAAAGGACTATGGCATTGGATCCTGGAATGTCAGATCACGTAATTACTCTCGCACTGTTAAGGGCCTTTAACAACAGGCCAGTCGATATCAATTAAAAATACTGGTAGTCTAGGAAACGGATTGGACTGGAAACGACATTCAAGACATGAGATCGCACACAATATTCAAAAGACTGCTGGGAAACGAAAATTTGGAGTGACTCTCATTGTGGATAGGGTGTTCAAATTACACGTTATTGATTTTAAGGCAGTGAGTGAACGGTTGTATGCGATCCGTATAAAAGCAAAATTCTTCAAAATCTGGCTGATCAATATTCACGCCCCGACCGAAAAAAGTACGAAGACACGAAGGAAACGTTCTAAAATTACCTGGAAAGACTAGTCGACTACAAACGACACAAAAATAATTCTGGGTAATTTCAACGCTAATGTTGCCAATGAGCTATCTCATCTGGGAACTACTGGAGGACAAAGCTTCCACGGTGAAACAAATGACAACGGCCGGTGCCTGATTAACTTTGCATGTAGCATAAATCTGGACATACGTTCAACTTGCTTCCCACATCGACGCATTCATAAAATGACCTGGGTATCACCGGATGGCAACCCACAAAACCAGATCAATCATGTTCTGATCCAACAACGTTGGGCCTCGAACATACTTGACGTTCGTACATACCGAGGAGTCAATTGTAACTCAGATCAATACTTGATCAAATTAACCTCTCGATGTCGTTTGTCAACGGCATTTTCGGCGTAGACCAGCCCGCTACAAAAATTTGTCATCGAAAGGCCTTAAACAGTGTCTGTGGTCAGAAATTTCAGGGACATTTTTGACAACCAGCTGGCTCCCATCGTATCAGACGCATCGTTAAAGACGAGCGTTAGATGAATAGAATCAGGCGTACAAAAAATACGTAGTTAGGAAAACCAGGACAAAGAGAGAACACTATGAAAATCTTAGAAGAGTGCCGAATAAGATAATTGAAATTAAGGAAAGGAAATACTATGACGAACAATTAAGAAGTATAGAAGCCTAGCGAGCAACAATACAAAACAAGCATGCAAAGTAATAGGGGAACCGGTTAATTCATGTGGTTTTCTAACAGATGGCGTAACTTGATTTTTATTCCAGTGATTCATCTTTCCAAATATGTGTTGGAAAGCTACTGTCATATAGGTTCAGAATCAGTATGTGGCATTTAGCTGAAGTAAACAACAATACTTTTTTTTACTCTGAAAATGTCGAGTTTTGTGCCGAATAAAGAGTTTTTGAGGGGAGGACTTCTTCACTGAAGAAAAAGGCTGCCGAAAGTCATCGTATTTTGGTGGAAGTGTATGGTGTGCATGCTCTAGCTGAACGTTCGTGCCAGAAGTGGTTTGCCCGGTTTAAAAGTGGCAATTTTGACTTGGAGGGCAATCAACCGACCGGACAGACAAAAGTTTGAAAAACCGCATAAATTAGCCGGTATCCCTAATAGTGAAAAGCCTGAAACGTTGTTCTCAGCGATAACATCGGCAATATCATCGCTTAAGAAACCAAGATTGGGCATCATATTTTATGAACACCCTTAATCCTTTGCACAGCTCCAGAAAATCGGAGCCTATAGATGTCTGCGGAGAGCTTCCATTGGCCCTACCAACCCTGGATGAAGTTTGTTCCATCATCAAAGCCCAAAAGAATAATAAAGTGCTGGGCATCGATGAGATTCCAGTGGAGCTCATCAAATATGTTGACAGCAGTGTTTATCAAGCTATTCACAAAGTCATCCAGTACATTTGGCAACAGAAACATATGCCGAAAGAGTGGAGCCAATCAATTATATTCCCTATCCACAAAAGAGGTGACAAGTTATAGTTATAGAGGGATATCACTATTGTGTACGGCGTACAAAATATTTTCTGAAATCTTAGAAAATGAAATCGGATCATACGCCAACAGTATTATTGGGGAGTATCAAGGTGATTTTAGAGCGAGTAGATCGACAATAGACTAATTGTTCACAGTCCAGCAGGAATTTGAAAAAAGCTGGGAGCTCAACATAGACGTAAACATAATTTTCGTTGACTTTGAGTAAGCATACGACAGTATTAATTGTAGGGTACTGTACCAAATAATGATTTTCTTTGGCAAGTTGTCTCTGGAGTATGTCATATGGATGCTATCTGTCAATGCACGAGGTACATTACTACAAAAGTCAAGCCAAGCTGTAGCCTATACGGTCATCATCAACATTTTGTCACGGGCATTAACAACTGCCAAAGAACTCGCCCTGTAACTCGACAGCGAAGCAAAACTAGCAGGGCAATAAATCAATGAAAATAAATCAAAGCTCACGACGCAGTCAAGAAAAAATACCTCAAGTACACAAAATATCGAAAATGTGAGGGGATTTTTGCATTTAGGCGCCAAAATAACGGAAACCGGTAATTAAAAAGACAAAATATGCCGAAGAATACAGCTCACAAGTAAAATGTTGTCGCGTGTTATGGTTCGCGGCCAATAATTTTAATGTTCCGGGAAAGTGAAAACGCACTGTCTTTTAAATTAAGTTAAAAGAGTTTATTTACTAAAAAATGCAGAATTATGAATTTAACTATTTCACAACTTGTCTATCAATTTTCACTTTAACTGTCTATCATTTCATAATCAATATCGCTCTTCATGTGCACTCCACACTATCGCAGTTTTACTATATCGCGGTTGTAATCATTCAGCTTGCGTTTATATAGGGTCTCTAGTCATTCAATCCATTTCTCATACATTGGCGAACTACCTGGAATATTCGAGCAGCTTAATGAATGGGGCAGTGTCGTCACTTTCATATGTTGATCATGCTTAGTGAGCTCCTGTGGTTTCGAGTACATTCATTTTGTTGATCATGAGGTTCTTAATGGTTGTGAATACAATTGCGACAGTAGCTTGCAAAATTATTTCTACATGCAAAAATGTTTTATTCAGTTTTGACGATTTTGAAGACCAGCAGTATACACAGGAAATCAAAGCTTCAAGTATGCAAATCTGTGATAAGACCTGTGTTATGCTATGGGTGTTAAATATGGACCCTAACCCAATTGGAGCGAAACGTGTTTATCAAGCTATTCACAAAGTCATCCAGTACATTTGGCAACAGAAACATATGCCGAAAGAGTGGAGCCAATCAATTATATTCCCTATCCACAAAAGAGGTGACAAGTTATAGTTATAGAGGGATATCACTATTGTGTACGGCGTACAAAATATTTTCTGAAATCTTAGAAAATGAAATCGGATCATACGCCAACAGTATTATTGGGGAGTATCAAGGTGATTTTAGAGCGAGTAGATCGACAATAGACTAATTGTTCACAGTCCAGCAGGAATTTGAAAAAAGCTGGGAGCTCAACATAGACGTAAACATAATTTTCGTTGACTTTGAGTAAGCATACGACAGTATTAATTGTAGGGTACTGTACCAAATAATGATTTTCTTTGGCAAGTTGTCTCTGGAGTATGTCATATGGATGCTATCTGTCAATGCACGAGGTACATTACTACAAAAGTCAAGCCAAGCTGTAGCCTATACGGTCATCATCAACATTTTGTCACGGGCATTAACAACTGCCAAAGAACTCGCCCTGTAACTCGACAGCGAAGCAAAACTAGCAGGGCAATAAATCAATGAAAATAAATCAAAGCTCACGACGCAGTCAAGAAAAAATACCTCAAGTACACAAAATATCGAAAATGTGAGGGGATTTTTGCATTTAGGCGCCAAAATAACGGAAACCGGTAATTAAAAAGACAAAATATGCCGAAGAATACAGCTCACAAGTAAAATGTTGTCGCGTGTTATGGTTCGCGGCCAATAATTTTAATGTTCCGGGAAAGTGAAAACGCACTGTCTTTTAAATTAAGTTAAAAGAGTTTATTTACTAAAAAATGCAGAATTATGAATTTAACTATTTCACAACTTGTCTATCAATTTTCACTTTAACTGTCTATCATTTCATAATCAATATCGCTCTTCATGTGCACTCCACACTATCGCAGTTTTACTATATCGCGGTTGTAATCATTCAGCTTGCGTTTATATAGGGTCTCTAGTCATTCAATCCATTTCTCATACATTGGCGAACTACCTGGAATATTCGAGCAGCTTAATGAATGGGGCAGTGTCGTCACTTTCATATGTTGATCATGCTTAGTGAGCTCCTGTGGTTTCGAGTACATTCATTTTGTTGATCATGAGGTTCTTAATGGTTGTGAATACAATTGCGACAGTAGCTTGCAAAATTATTTCTACATGCAAAAATGTTTTATTCAGTTTTGACGATTTTGAAGACCAGCAGTATACACAGGAAATCAAAGCTTCAAGTATGCAAATCTGTGATAAGACCTGTGTTATGCTATGGGTGTTAAATATGGACCCTAACCCAATTGGAGCGAAACGTGATAGGGACCAATGGCGAATTCGATGCTACCATGAGTTGTATGAAATTTTTGACGAGCCGGAGGTCTCAACGATTGTAAGGCTATGAAAGCTGCTATGGACTGTTCACATGAATCATATGGAGGAAAAAGGTATTCGTTGGGAGAACTGAAGTCCGGCAACCAGTGGGAAAACCAAGGAAACGTTGGTTTGACTCGGTCGACGATGGCAGTTCATCGGTGTCCAGATTTCGATATCAGAGGATGCGGTCAAGTGACCGAGACAGTTGGAGGTGCTATTCGCAGGAAGCAAAGCTCTGAAAGGCGCTCTAGTGCTAAGAAAAAGAATATAAATGCTGTATAAAATGGAATAAATTATGAGTGTAAAGAGTAATAATATCAATCGTTCCAAAAAATAAAGCCCTAAAAATGCTCCTGCATTTTTTGTCATGGGTCTTAACGCGTGTAGATTACGCTCGAATATAATCTTTCAGCCACCGAATCAAATTGCGCATTTAAAACACGTCCCAAAAGTTTTAAAAAATTACTCTACCATAACTTTTCCGAGGCTTCCAACAATTCAAAATAGAACTACTTCAAATTCACGTGTTTCCAACCTAACATACATATCGACGCGGTTGGTGTCAAAGTTTGTATTTTGTCGATTTCAGTGAGTGTAGGTTGTTTCCATCCAAATTGAAATAAGCAAGTCTGACACAGCATAGGTACACAGGCGAAACTATGTTTTATCTAGTGCAGGTAAATTTTACTTGGCCAAATTGGCACTCAAATATCTGGAGCCATTTGGAACTATGAGCCGTGAGTTCTGGTCTCGATTCAAATTGATGGAAATGGAATGCCAAAACTCAGGTTCTTGGCATATAAAAGATTTAAAATTTATATAGAGTGATAAAAGCCCGTGAATAACGATTTTGCGAGGAGTAAGAGACACAGAAATAAAATAAATTCAATTGGCAGCATGACACATAAACATATATTTAAAAAATTGGAAATTTTGAAGTAAGCATCTTGGGATCCATTTGGGTAGTAAGCACATGTGAAATCAAAATATTGTAGTAGTGACAGCAAAGGCCACAAGAACGCTGATGGTTTGAAGAGACACAGAGGGAAATTATTGGGGCTGTAACTCACTGGTGCTGCGCGGGATGCAAACCCTGACGGCGAGACCAATTATGTCTTATGAGACTATTGCCTGAACGGACAAGGTTCAGTGGTGCCCAGTGAGATAATTACTAAATCGTGTGCAATTTCTGGGCCATAATTGCATCATGGGAGCAATGAGGTTGTACTCAACAGTGGGACTCAAGAACATACAACATTTTTCACTCCTTCATCTAGTGACATAACAGAAATCTAGATGTACAATGATCAGGGTTTTCTTCTATGAATTGAAAGATGGCTCTAGAATCGAGCATAAAGACGAAGTCAAATTAGCCAACCTGTTTAAATGAACTGGAACATTATGTGTTGGTTTGGTGGCTCAGTTCAACTTAGACAAATACTCCTGTACTAAGACGAGCAATGAAATGGATTGAAGCTCTGAATTCAGTGCGTACCTCATTGAGCCACATGAAATCGTGTGGTAGACATTCGGATCTAATATTCCATCGGCAAAAGTAATTGAAGTCTTTGGGCCAAGCATTCAACAGAATAAACCGTTGAAAATAATGCCAAGCATACTCTTCGCGGAGGTCTAGGCAGTTGGTGTAATTGTGTAATGGTGCAGAGATAACGGCATAGTTGAGCTAAACAATAGTAATGTTGGCTGACAGCCAAGCAGCCATTCAAGCCTTAAAATCATAAATAATAACATATTAGATGGTTTAAGAATGTCATAAAAAACTCAATCAACTAGATGAGAATAATCGAGTTACTCTGTACCGGTGAGGGTAATGAACAAGCAGGTCTCTGAGAGAGAAAAGGAGCGTTTGTTGGTTCTGAATCCTTTAGCTGAATCCAAAAGTATTTTTTTTTGGAGACACTTAAAAGGATTAGAAGCTAGCGAGTATGATAAACTCTTGAAAAGTTCCTTAAGCCCATAATAAGAAACGATTGAAATCGTGCATCAAACTAGAAAAGAATCAACTTAGGATCCTTACAAAGTTTCTCACGAAGTATTGTAAACTAAGAGGACATCTTAAAAAATGGATCTTAAGGAGAATTGCATGGCAGGCTCTGTAGGTTTGTAGATGAAAGGCCAAAATATCTTCTAACGAGTCCCAGTTCTAGAGGAAAAGAGACAATCTGGGAACTTTCTGCCAAAGAGAGGAGCATCTTGGATATCTGAAACTAGCAAAGATCGTACGCTTCCCACACAAGGTTGGTCTGATCGAGGAATCTGAATTTGGAAAGGTTGAAGTGTAAGACATCTAATTCACAAAATCTACAATCTGCAAATAAAGTGAACATACCTGATGCAAAGGAGATGTATGCCATCGATCTTTTAAGCCTTAATGTATGACAAAAAAGCAGTGAAAATCAGTGTTTTGACTTACCTCATTTGAAGATACTAATTGACCTCAATGACCAGATAATTAGATGAGACTGAAGCAATTTTTAAGCTTTACAGAATCAATATGTAAACTTACAGATACTCTAAGTATCTCCAAGTGAAGGCCTGAAAGGGGCTCTAGTGCTGAAGCAAGAAAAAGTAAGCTTTCAACACTATCACCCGCTTGATTGGCATAATTTTTTGTATTATTTATAGCAAAAGCCAGTATAAAAGTCTCAAGTAATTTCATTTATCCATTTGAAAAACATCACTACATTGAGAATGTGTTAGAGCAGAGTAAAGTTACTGTTTCTATTCGCTACTTAAAGCAATCTAAGTGCACATAATTCCCTCGTTCTTACACTGCTCCACTCACCATCATAGGAAAATGTATTCAATGCGAGTTTTCAGGTAAAAAGTTACCCGAGGCACTCATAAATTTTTGAATTTAATTATGCTTATCCTGAGTGCGTTTTTGCGCTCTCTTACATTTTCAAGGACTTAATTAAAGTTAATTTTGCATTCGTATACTCAAGGGTTGCTAATGAAGCTATATTCTAAGAAAGTTTAGGAGTTCGCCCATATTCATAGCTAGTGCTTGCGCTCCTGTTGCTATTCCTGCTAATTTATGTTACATTTTTTCGCTCTCCCGAGTCACTTAAATGAAAGAATTACTACAGCGGGTCCTTCATTTTCGAAACTGTAGAAAGATGAAATAGACTTGCATGTTTTGCAGTAAAGTGGCTTATTAACATTTATGATAAGCTAGTTGAAATAAAACATGTTGCTGGCTTTGAAAGATACTTTCAAGTTATTTAGATGCAGATGTGAGTGCATGCAGGAACTTTTTGCAGTAAACTTCTTGATAAATAGTTTAGTGGTAAGTAGATGAAGGGATAAAATGCAAAGAGGGAAATTACTTTTCTGATGCAGGACATTGACTTTCATATATTTCAACGTATTTAAACTAAAACGAAGCTTTATTCAAATGATAATGTTTCGTCTATCGTTGTAGCGATACAATTTCTAATAAGACAAAAACCCGTAGAATTTCAATTGAATAAATTTTCCACTCTTAATCCTATTGAATTCCTTCACAATAAATTTACATAAGTCCATTCTAGATATGAACCACCCAAACCAATAGCGAAGAATATTACTTTCTTATTTTCAATGTCAATCCACCTCTTTCTTCCGATACTCCTTTTCAGAGCAATTTCCACAGCCATTCTAAAACAACTGGTACATCGAGCCACATGCTCCCGCCATTCGCATCCTTACACATTTCTATAACTACGCCAACTACACCATTACCAAATTGTCATCCTTGCAGTAATATCTGTATGCTTAATATAATAAAAATAAGAAAAGTTAGAATACGTAAAATGAAATCAGGGTGTTACTGAGGTGTGTTCCAAATGGGAAGCCAATAAGAGAATTGAAGGGCGGCTCCCTTGCAGACGATGGGTACAAAAACGACGAGGACAACGTCAATGTAAAATTTTCAAATGTTTGGTTTGTCTGCAAACCTTCGAGGCATGAAAGTTTGAGAATGGTAGACTAGACATTTCTGCTCCGTTAGAAAGTTAGATGGCAGCATATCCACAAGCACTAGACTATTGTCTTTTACTAGCGCTCTTCTCATGAATTTATAATTGCAGTTTGGTCGGACGTTTTTATCTTCTTGATTTCACCCAGACTTTTTTATATTATGAATTTTAATTGATTGTGAATTTCAAAAGGATTAATAAATGGGATACATTCATTGTTTATTTAAAATATTTATATGAAATTTTTTTTTTCTTTTCGTAAATCAAGGATACAATGCAAATTTTGACGGGAATCTTTTGATCTAAAGATAAAGGGTTGCTTTTATGAATATGAATCTTAAAAAGTGCTAAACTAAGCTCCAATAAATGCATACAATGTATTTAAAAAAATGTGGATGCTAACGAAGCACATATCCTTGCAGTACCGAGGTGTTCATATGAGCCAATTCCCAATTCTCTCATTAATGTTTCATAGCTGAATTCTTAAATGAAATACCG
The DNA here is from genome assembly GCA_963969285.1 of Odontomyia ornata. NCBI lineage: Eukaryota > Metazoa > Arthropoda > Insecta > Diptera > Stratiomyidae > Odontomyia > Odontomyia ornata. Next base: position 57,846,367 of record OZ017739.1, on the reverse strand, counting down.
TGGAATCAGCATATTTATTTTACTTTAGACCACGATTTTATCTGAAAACATTACTCCCTCACCATCCCCCCACAAAATATCGCAGCTCAGTCATGTCATATTGTCAGGTATAAGCCAAAATTGCAATAAAATTGTCCTCTTTTCTATAAAACTCATATTATCTGTGCCGGCAGTTTGTATACTGTATGCAGCTTATCGGCAATTTTTTTGCTTAAAACCCCTCTTGGAAGGCAACGTGGGTGCTGGGAGCACGATCGGGTTTCCTATTTGCTCACTATTAAAAGGGTAAAGACTAGAGATGGGCATAATCGAGTGACAATAATCGAATCATTCGATTATACCAGATCATTCGAGTGATCGATTATTACTCTTGGAGTGATGAATGATCACTCGGACTCAAAATAATCGAATGCACAACCAATCGCTCGAATGAAAATATCCGAATGATTTCTCGCCTCAAATGTTGTTTATCTTATTTCCTTCCTTCGCACTCTCAACATAGCTTGGAGTTTTGGGCTTGGTCGAATGCTCGTCTCGGCAGTTCTATTGTGGGCATAATCGACAGGCAATAATCGAATCATTGGATTATACCCGATCATTCGAATGATCAACTTACTCTTGTGGTGATGAATGATCACTCGGACCCAAATAATCGAATGAATGCATTCGAGTGATCGACTTACTCTTGTGGTAATGAATGATCATTCGGACTCAAATGATCGAATGAATGGATATGAAAGTTGCATTGACTCTTGATTAGAGAATATCTCGAATGAAAGTATTCGAGTGATTTCTCGCCTTGATTGTGGTTTATGTCTCCAGAGAAATTCACCTATATATATATATATATATATATATATATATATATATATATATATATATATATGTATATATATATATATATATATATATATATATATATATATATATATATATATACATGAGATATAAAGAAATTCGTAGACACACTGCAGGTCGCAATTTCGCTTCGATTTGCACCAAATTTTCAGGAAAGGTGCATTTAGTCAAAATCTCGGCTACATTTGTTATTCAGCAAAATCGACTGATCAAAAACAAAATGGCGGTCATTTTAGACGAATATTCTTAATTTCTAGTTTGGCCAAAATGTTGCTCCGATTTAGACGAAATTTGGCACAAAGGTTCATTAAGGTGTATAATGAAACTGACAATCAAAAATTCAATGTCACACGAGCAGATTCAAAATGGCGGCCGTTCAAAGGTAAAAACTCGTAAAAAAATGTTATTATAGCTGTGACCACACCGTTTAACCAATGTTGATGAAACTTTGTAGTATGGTAGAAACCAAAGATATCTAGACAACATAATGAACATTTTTAAAGTCAGGTCTCTAATTTCAAAATGGCGGCTGGTCAAAGTTCGAAATTTTGAGTGCCTATAAAAGTCACAATTTCTATGGGATTTTAACCAAACTTTAAATCGGAGTAGATATTATTAAGTTCTAGCGACGCTGAAGTTTTGGTAGTTATAAGATAGTGGATTACAAAATGGCGGGGGTGTAAAAATTCGATTTTTTTGAGATTTTTATCACCCTCTAGTGGCCAAGCTACTTAACCGATTTTGATGAAATTCAGTATTCTTGGGTCAAGTCCTTTAATCGTACCAAAAATTATGAAAATCGGATGATAAATAAGAAAGTCGTAAATTTTTATCGTAATTTTATTAGCTACTGGTTTGCATCAAAAATTTGCGATTTTCGTTCTCTCAAAGTATAACTCTGATACGAACACTATTTGCTGCACTGGTAGATTAGAGTAAACGATGGGTCCATGCAAAAACCAAGAAAAATAAAATGCACACCTTCAAAGTGGATGCTCTTCATTTCGAAACAAAACAACGAGCAAAGTTTGATTGCTTTGCAATAGCAAACGAAGTGCTCACTAGATATCCATGAAATTTTTTAAAACGGTTGGCATTATAGATGTTCATAAAGTGGACAATGTTTTTTAAAGGTTTGTTCTCCAATTTCAAAATGGCGACTGATAAAAGTACCGAAGTTTCAAGGCCTTCAGAAGTCATAATTTTCGTTCAATTTGAACTAAATTTGATATTAAGATCGAGTTTTTAAGTAATAAATCTGTTCAAATTTTTTGTTTGTATCAGAATAAGGCTTCAAGTACTGAGAACTGTTAGGTTTTTAGGCTCCAGTTTGGCGGCCATATCTCGCAACCAATATTAATTAAATTTATATGTAAATCTAAATGGGAAAATATTCTAAATTGGGCTTTAAAAACGAACATCAAAGCCTGAATTTTCAATCCTGAATCTCCTCTTTCTACGTAAATCTAGTAACGTGCAAACCTATATGTTCATCGAAATCTAACCACCTCCAAAGAATTTTCCTTTCCGGCTGGTTGTGTCAACGGGTATTTTTTTAGATCAGTTGTGTATATAGATAGCAAAATTTGTAAGTTGTGGGGATTGTGAACTGGATTTTAAAATAAAAGTATGCTTAAAACTACCGTGTAAATATATTTTAAAGTAGCGGCGGGGATAAATTAATAGATTTATTCTTTATTTCTTTATGAAAGAGGAGAAGAAAGAACAGTGGAGAGCAAAGAAAACTCTCGAATTGAATGAAATGACCAAAATGAAATATTTTTATTTAAAAACATTATTTGATTGATATTTTTGCTGGTTAATCTGCTCCTTCGGTCGTTTGTCAACTCTCCCGCTTTTGAAAACACCCGTTCAGAAGGTACTGACGTTGCTGGCACACACAAAAATTTGTTGGAAAGTTCATGTAATTCTGGGAAAATTTCTTTTTTCGACTCCCAAAATTGTAAGGGATTCATTTTCCTCTCTAGCAGTGGTAGCTCTAAATACTGTTTGACCTGAATTATCGCTGACGTTGAGGTGGTCGAAGCGTGTTGACTGTATTTTGCTTTAGCTACAAAATGCTCCCATAGTAAACTGCATGGTGTATCTTTATCATTTGAATCTGAAAATAGTAAAAAAAGAACATGGACAAATGCTCTACAAAATTTTCATTACATGCTTTTTAATTAGACGGATGTATTACCCGTAGATACTCCAAGATCTACATTCTGAGGAATCTGCGTCTGCCCATTTGCTTTTGTAGCCATCAGCCTCTCAACATCCTGAATCATCCACTGTTGTACTTGGTCGGCATTTGTTTCTTGGCCAAAGGCCAGTTTCTTAAACCTAGGGTCCAAAAATGTAGCTTTGGCGTTAATTTGTGAATCGAATCTCTTTGCGATGATATTTTTAAGGTCTTCTTTCACTTGTTGTCCTATTGCTGTTATGGGGTTTATGTTGTTGAGGGCGTGTTGGAGACCACGAATTAAAGGAATGATCATCGATATTGTTATGTACGCTTCACCGGATAACTCAGTCGTCAGTTCTTCCATAGGTTTGAGAATGGTTATGCATTCTTGAAGCACAACCCAATCATCAGACGACAAGAGGGGTAGTGTAGCTAACAAATTAGTCATTGCTGCTGATAAAGGAAGCTTAATGTCTTGCAATCTTTCCATCATTATAAGGCAAGAATTCCATCTAGTCGGAACTTCTTGCTTAACTTTCAGCAACGGAAGGTTCATTTGCTGCTGCATTCTCGTCAATTCATCCGACGTTAGTGTGCTGCGTTTAAAGTGAGCCACGATAGCTTTACATTTTTTGACCGATTCTAGGATGTTAGGTTGGTTACTTCTTTCGCTGTCCGTCGCCTTATCGCCCTTTAGTAAGTCCATGACACTCAGATTAAGTGTATGTGCCACACATGGGTGATGATGCTTTTTAAGATGGTCGTTAACCGCATTTTTCATATTCGAAGCGCTATCGGTAACGACAGTCACTACTCTGTCGAATATGCCCCATTTTTCCAAAATTGCCCGTAGTGCACTGGCAACATTTCCCCCTGAATGCCGATCAGTTAGTTGTTTGGTTTCCAACAACGTGCTTTTCATTTCACATCCTTTTATATAATGGCCAGTGACAGCTAAAAATGATTTAGTGCAACAAGATGTCCATATGTCTGTTGTTATCGCCAAGTGTGCAGGTTCACTTAATTCGACTTGAACTTTAGCCAATATTATTGAACATTGTCGGAATTAATGAATTCATAATTTTCCGCCGGCTTGGGGGTTCGTAAAGCGGGTTTAATTTTTTTGAATATTTTAAAAATCCTTTGTTCTCAACAATATATATTGGCTGAAAATCAATTACAATCACTTCGATTAAAAGTTCATCAAGTTCAGCCTGTTCTGCTTCTGAAATACTGCTACCTTTCGTACTTCCATACAATTTAAGCTGGCGTTTTCGTTTTATTGCCCGTGGTATTTCTGAAGGAGCACAAGCATTATTTCCGGTAGATGACGTAGATGTTGATGGCAATGATAAAGACACATGAATTGCTTCACGTAAAGGTGGAATGGTCTGCCTTTCGTGAAGCTCTGCAGGCTTTGTCAACAACGAAGGATGCAGTCTTTTCAGATGTTCACTCAGATTGGTTGTATTGCCAAAAAAATTTTAAAATTTTCTTACACTGGTTGCATTTAACTGTGCCATCGTCTCTTTTATGGAAAAAGTCCCAAACTAAAGACCGCTTTACACCTTGCTTCGACATCGGAAAATTGATCACAATTCAAAAGTTAACACTGGGAATAAACTACTACACACACACACAATGCAATTATGCAACAGCTAACACTTGAGCTGCGACTGAAACTAACACGTCAAATTTCAAAGAAAAAACGGAAATGATTGACTTCCAGAGAAAAAGCGACGACCATGTGTAGGGTAGTCTCGCCCAAGAATACACACTTTACTTACCTTGTTCAAAAAATAGTAAAGATGGTCTTATTTTCAGATGTTTTATTAGTTTATACTTTAGTGCGGTAAAAAAATCAACTAATAAAACATTGCTCAAAACAGTTTCTTTCAAGGCTCCCATAAAGAAATATACAGGGTGCGTACGTTATTTGAGGACGTGCATAAATGTGACTAACTTTGCGATTTTATTTATTTTTTTTTTTTCAGATAAATAATGGTGGACTACAACATCACTCAAGAAATGAAGAGACATGCTGCCATCGTCGCTATATGTGCAAATCATACCGACATTTGTGCATAAGGTTCGCCGCGAATTGGAAGCATCAGGAGGCGATACAGAATTGGTTGCAAAACACGAAAAGCACGTTCTGACACTGTCCAATCTGCAGAATTTTTAGAGCAAGTGCAAGCAATCATAGACGAGGATCCTTCAAAATCAATGAGGGTCCTTGCGAGTGAGCTTCATGTTTCTGAGCGCCTTATTGGTAGAGTTGTCTATGAAGGCCTTGGGTATACGTGATACGTAGAGGACAGTTCATGTCCTAACGAACAGGTCAAAACGTCTTTAAAACAAAATCAAAAAACCTGAGGCGCCCAAAATATTATGGTTTTTTCCGACGAATAAAATGTTGACCAAGATCAAAAGACCAGTCGCAGAGATGACAGATGGCTATGTTCAAATCCTACAGAGGTTCCTGTTGTTATGCACATAAAATTTCCAGCCAATGTTATGGTTTAAGGTGTTGTCAGCAACGAAGGACATGTTATGCCACCACACTTTTTTACTCAAGGACTTCGAGTGAACTCTGCTGCATACATCGAGGTTTAGGAGACAGTAGTGAAACCCTGGGTAGACAATGTGGGCGGAGGCAAAGCATACATATTTCAACAAGACTCTACTCCTTCACATAAAGCGATGGCGACACAAGATTGGATGGCCGAAAATTTTCATGACCACATAACACCGAACCTATGGCGCCCAGCTCCGTATGGGGCGTAGTTGAGCGTGAGACCAATAAGTGTCCTCATAATACCAATTCTTCGCTGAAGACTGCTATTGATGCCGTTATGGTCAATATGAACAAGGAGCATTTGATTCTGGCATGTAATCGTTTCCGGACCCAGATCGAAGAGGTTATTGCTGCTAATGGCGATTTTATTGAATAACTTTATATCCATATATTAATTGAACGTTGCATCAAAAATTTCAGAAATTTCATTAAATTTTGTTAAATATACAAGCTCTCAAGTTGTCCTCAAATACCGTACGCACCCTGTTATTAAAAAAAAACAGAAATTAAAAGCTGCAATATAAGAAGTAGAAGTAGAAAAATTGAAGCGTTCGAATGATCATTCGATTATGAAATCATTCGATTATTACAATCACTCGATTACTGATCATTCGATTATCCGAATTCCTCGATTATGCCCATCTCTAGTAAAGACATGGTGGCCTTTAACGGAAAAAGGAAATCATAGAAAATCATAAGACAATTGTATGGTTCAATAAATGTACACTAAGTCTCTTAAAAACTAACTGGATAGAGTGAATTCGCTTGTCCATTTTTTGTGAAGTCCTGGCTTAATTTAATCAAATCTATATTTTTCATCTTTGTAGCACTACAGCCTCTCTTGACCCTTCACCATTGACCACGTCCACCAATTTCAAAACCTAAGGAGCGATGAATGTTTACATCGACTGAGTCAGACCAGCATTTCCGTGGTCTTCGCCCTTCAATTATTCCAACTAAAGCTTTTTGGGTACCCATTTGTAGTATTTGAATGGACCTTAAACTGTCCATAAAGGACTACAGCGATGGTCTACTGCCTCAGCGCGCAGACTTAGTACTACGCTTCAAATGGCCTTGTCTGAGGAAGCATAAGTGCGCTGGTAAGTTAGGTGTCGTGAGGCGGGTTCTTTTCCCACAGCATGAGAGGTCACTGAAAAATATCCTTGCACTTAAAAATTAAAAGATGACCAGGCTCGAAACGTCGAACCGATTAACCGATGAAAATGTGTCAATGGCCGAAGTAACCAACAGATAGGGATTACTTAGAAACGAGACGACGAACAACTAGTTAATCGCGCGCGAGAAGTCCTTGCCTAGGACGGCCACCGCCCACAAATAAGAGTGGGGCATCCAGGTGGTGGCGGTGCCCTCGCGCACCCCTCCCAACTGGGTCTAAAGTCCAAAAATATGATTCCTTGGCCCATAATATTGTAATAATGACGAATATCCTCGCGAAGAGATAATACTGCAAATAATTGCATCAAACGCAATTTGATCGTGTGATAAATTATTTGCAGAGTTTTCTGATGTAAAGCTACAATTAGCACCAATAGTCATTTTTCTAATTTTAAATAATTAAAACATTAGAACACAAAACAGTGAACTACACAGAATCGGAGGTTTCACAAGCATTACTTTTTCGCCTTTTTTCGTCACCTCTATTCCTATTATCCTTTTCGTGAAGGTTCCGCAAGCAATTTGTCTAGGCGGACTACTCGATTGCGACACGTTGTTCATCCCTACAACTCAGCCTATTGCAGTTTCCACAATCTTACAATCACTCAGACCTGCAGCTCATCAAATATTTTATACAGCCAATGGTTGTATCGGATTCGTCATTGATCCCCACCTAGTTTTGCTTCAATAATTTGCTTCAGGACCCATCTTTTGAAGATGGGCAAAATGTTGGCGGGTGCTTGGGTTAGAGTCCATATTTTACACCCATATCATAGTATAGGTCTTATTGCAGATTTAACTACTTGGAAACTTGTTTTCCTGTGCATGCAGCTGGTCTTCAAGATTGTCAAAAGTGAATAAAATATTTTATTAGCGGCATTATTTTGGCGCCTAAATACATAAATATTTTCAATGATGTATTCGCCAAGTGTGATATTTTGTGTATTTACGATCTGTTAAGTAAGAGCGTATCCAGCGTAATTTTGAAATAATTTTTGACTTATACATACATTCTGAGGTAACGCGCTTTTAGTTTAATAGTGAATCCAATCACAACCAGCATTAATTATTGCTTGGCACCTCAGAAGCATACATTCTACTAAATTTTCGGCGTATTCGAGGGGAAGCGCCTTCTAAATGAGTCGAACTTGTCGGGAGAGCTGCTTCAAAGTGTAAACACGTTTTCCACGGAGCTTCTGCTTGATGTAGGCCCAGACTTTTCGATACGATTTGCACCCAGGCGATTGCAATGGCCACACAAGTGTCACAATGCATTTTTCCGCCGGCTCCGGTGTTTGGGATTATTATCAGTACTCCGCCATTTTACATTGTTTGCGCACAGATGTTTCCGAATGGTGACGTGTGACAGCTTGAGACCTTTTTGATTCAATTTTGCTTGTCCTTGACGTAAGAATAAGCCAGGATTGCGCAAAAACAAAACTACGATTCGCTTTTTGTCCTTTTTGGTCACTTTTCCTACCGAACCACGATTTGGTCATCGACGGTTTTTGATTCTTTAAATCGTTGAACCCACTTCTTGAAAAATTGTACAGACTTTTTAATGCATTAAACCGCCACTATATAGTTCATTTTTGGTCCCTTAGGATGTGTGCAAAGGAACACGGCCTCGAAGCGCTTTGCGTAAATGGCACTCATCGCGATTTTGGTGTTTTCCTGACGAAGCGCCAAAGACAGAGGTTTTCTTTGCCGATCAAAAATAATTAAAGTCATTATCACTTACAAATCGCAAGCTATGCTGGATACGCTCTTACTTAACAGACTGTAAGGTATTTTTTCTTGACTGTATTGTAAACTTTGTTATGTTCTCATTGAATCGTAGTCCAACTAGTTCACCTTTGCTGTCGAGCTTCAGGAAATTGTTGACGTGGTCCGCAAACGCTGCTACTTGGCCCGACTTGTGTAATAATGCAGCTCTTTATATTGACAGGTAGCTTTCTTATGACATATTGTATTTTAGACCCAAACTCGTTTCCACCTTGTTCTAATTTTTTTAAAGTACTTTGTTGACAAACATTTACGTAATATCTTTTCCCAGTTTCAAATTGTAAAACTGAAATCAACAATTTTCATGCAGTATATTTTTATAATGCATAGAATATATGGATTTGGCGAAACATCAATTGACTGCATTCCTCAGGGCTTGATCGCCTTAGCCTGAGCAGATCTTCATACCTCACCACTGTACTCTTCTAATCTCTATGCCATATTTACAGACTAGCAAATGAATGCTCAACTTCAGATTTGCAATACTCTTTGAGTGGATGAGAAAATGGTTAAGGTCGAAAGTCCAATACAAATTAATTATGGCCAGGAAATTATCTTCTACGTAAGTAAAAAAGCTTAAGAGATCCTGTATCTACGAAGTTTCAATAAGCATCTTTTGCTGAAATGTAATGTTCGTCACCTACTCGTAATTTGCCCAAAGTAATACCAACCACCCAGCAACAATTTGTTCAACTCAAATTTTCTGAACGGTTTTTTTTTGATTAAGAATAAAGGCTTTGGATGTTAATAATGACAGGAAAGGATTATTTTTGGCACATCATAGCTCATCGTACGCTTTAAGGTACGATTAATGTTATTGTTTGTGAATTTAGGCTAGCAATTCTGGTATCTGGACCTGGTTGTTTCACGCACGACAAGGACTTAGGGAAATCCAATGAGAACGGCTTCAAGTGAAGTTTCATCCCGTCTTTGTTCTGTTAAAATGTGGCAATTGTCAGAAGTATGATCAAAGTTTGAACCATTGACTTAGTGTTGTAGGTTTAGTTGACAATGTTTCCATATAGCACAAATATTGCTCTGAGCTACAGGCACCATGAAGGATATTGCCAATTCTTACGTGCCCTCCCTGCAATGCATAGGTAGCCATGGGATCATTACAATGACTAAACACTAGAGCAAAAAAAGTAACTATCAGCTCGGACCGAGTCTCCCTGAAAAACAAGATCGAGCCCAAAACAATACAAACTACAAAACAGATGGACAATGAAACTTTGCACCAACTGCCGTGGCCTAAACCACAGAAAATATCTCGACTTAAAGCTTTGTGCTTGCCAGAAGGCCTAGTCTAGCCTCAACTATGTTACTATGGACGCTGTACATATATGATCCAGAGATAAGTTATATTTCCTGTCAGAGTGACCCAGAGACTTTAAAAAAAGCTGCAGCCACAGAATTGGATACAAAATTAGATGCATAACAAACCAGCTCCAAGTAAGACATGTGAAAAATTTTTGGAAAGAGTTCACCACAAGAATCCTTTAGATTATTTTCTCACACAGCACATCTTTGAATACAAAACTCAGATCACATGGGTCACCGAGCCTTATAAGAAACGCAATCCATCTATCTCGTTGGACAAGACCACAGGATATTTTGTGGTTGGCAGGCTTTGGTTTTATGGCCTGAGTATGGTGCTTTTAGATGCACAAAGCATCTGAAATACCAAACAAACACCTTGCCTTTTAAGCTAGAATCTAGCCTGAAGCTGTTTACAATGTTACTTCAGGCTAGGCGTTATTTTGCTACGCAGTGAGGCACCATCAAGTCGAAGAATTCTTCCCCCATCAAGAGGAGAGGGAAGAACAAATACTGCTACAAAATTGATCGATTAATTTTAATATCCATGGCTGCTTAAGTAAGGCCTATTTAAGGCTTTATATCATATATAAAACCATATTAAATTCACGACCTATGCTCACCTGCTCGTTTTTCCGTGGCTCCACTCATCTGTGTGTCATAGAAGTTTTCTTAGCCCCAATGAAGACATATAGGGAGTTTTTGGAGGCGATTGGGTATAATATTTGCCTAAAAAGTTTCCTCACATAGCGCATCTATCAACACAAAACTCAGATCGAATTGGTCAGTGAACCTTATAAGATGTAAAATGTATTCCTCTGGCTAGCTAAAAGCACTGGATATACAAAGATATTTTTTGTGGCTAGGAAGCTTAGGCTTTTTACGTTCTGAGTGAAGGGCTCCCCGGTACTCAAGGTATATGAACTACTCACTAAAAACCTCCCTTGTCAACTAAATGACCTAGTATAACACTTCTCCCCACATAACCTCATGCTAGGCCTCATTTTTCCACGTGGTGAAGCACTAGCCATTTTAAACAGGATCCTTACTCTAGCATCAAATCATCAAATTTGTGAAAAGCTCAAAAGTGATGATCTCTTGAAAATGTTGGGTCGACAAATAAATTTCCAGAATATTTTCTTTTTCCATCAAAGGTAGTTGAGTGGGGTGTCAAATAAAATGTCTCGATGAGATCTTTACAAAACCGCTCTTAACATTAATCGATCAGTATCAAGGGGGCAGGAGAGGGGAAGCGTGCAAAGTGGTGGCAGTTTTAATGAAAAATATTTACAAAATATTTGTAGTTTTTCCATAACTTGAACGTTTAAAGTACGGGTTACAAATTTTTGATGGAGTCCATAAATAAATGACTTAAGATAAAGGTCTGCATTTCATGGGTAAAAAAATGTATGGATGGTAAATACTCTGTAAGTTTTAGCAATATCAAATCGAATTTATGGATATTATAGCCGTTTATATTTTCTCCTATGACTACTATCTGCGCTTTTCATAGATCCTGACACTACGCCTTTGATGGAACATTCTATGACTTTCAGATAAGATGAATTACAAAATTATTTTTAAAATTCCATTCACTCAATGATTTTAATGAAATTTGAACAAAATGGCGACTGGTTTAAATTGAGTGGTACTAGTTTTTCTCTTAAGAAAGTCTGTACGGGTTGATTAGGTTTTTCTTGAACTTATCCATTATTGGTGTCTGCATATCGTATGTCTGGTACATAAACCTCTTGATATAAGTATAGTTCTATCTACCCAATGTATTTCCTAAGACTGCCCGAATAAAATGTGCTACATGACTTTATTTGCAAACCTATCGAAGCATTTCCCCAATAACACCATCCCAAGAGATATACTTCTGTTCCTTTTATAGGTCCCCGCGTTACCCGTTATATCTCCTGCATGCAGAAAATATGTGGAAAGTATCTTCTTCCACCTCTGCAGTAAGGAGTTTTTGACCTACCAACCATGTACAAGTAAGATTGAAAACATCCATGCCCACTCAATGACTAGGTGGGGTGAAAGTGAGTTTCAATCTGTGTACGATTGAGTCAAGATCTCGGATCTAGAGTGCAATGCACGGTCCACCATCTCATTGTGTTATTCTCCCAAGACTTTGACATTCATTCAATGAGCATTTTCACTTTTCGTGACAACAATCTCCCAAATATCTGTTTTCAATATAGCTGCATCTTATGGTATTCTTTAGTAAGAAGGACGATATGTTTCACGCTTGCAATGAAAAGCGCCGCTAAATCAGCTACTGTCGAGCTTGAGGACTCAATCTTCGGTGCTCCTCTTCTCTGTACATGTGCCAATCGTCTTCAGTACAGTATCTCGCTAAAAGTATCGCCTCATATTTCTGATCCATGCAGTATCGTAGGTCATTCGACACTCATCAAAAACTACCTTTTTATTGGTTGGGTCCTCTTTGCTGGCCGTAACTCAATACAGAGTCAATACGCCTGAGGCAACCATATCAGGCGTTACCTTAATTTGCTTCGATAAACTCGTCTTCGAATCAATCAGTAACGCCAGGTAATTCACTGCTGAGTTCGATTCTGCTAGCACTTCCCCAAAACTGATTGTCTTTAGACGGAGAATTCTCTTTTTTGTCCGGCTGGCCGTTATGATTTAGCCCAGTTCTAGACTGAACCTACGAAGACTCATCCCAACCCCCATTCACTTAGTTTGTTTAAGTTGTACATGTTTGACTGTGTGCTCAGCAACAAGCACCACAATCAGTCAATCAGGCCCGAATCTTCTGGCACCTCAAGTCTCTGGAGCCCATCGTACGAATATTTCACAGATCTCGTAGATCTTTTAGCTTCTGCCGGTATATCTTTCATCCTTTGCCAACTAATCTTCATGTCATAAAGCAGGCTTAGATCTTTCTGTTAGCATTTCTTGAAACATGTTTTTCAACGTTTCTAGGATATCCATCAACTTAGCGAGGTTCAAGACTTCCCAAGCACCTATTGTCACCAGTAAAACTACCCATCACTTAACATAGCTGTGTAAGTTACCTATGTCGATTAGATCACACTCACCCCTGCTCTGCTCCGGAGCGATACTATTAAGGAGATATTGGAAACAGCAACAGCAATTGGAATTTAGCATACATAACAGATAATGTGCACACGGTGACTCGGAGTTTTCTTTTTCGTTTCTAATCAGCATGAGCTACACTACCTTCCAGCGCCCGGGATTACCTCTCACAGTAGGGAACCGTAGGGTTGAGCAGTAGTGCATGCAAAGGTGACAAATAAGCTGTAACACTTGAGCTGGGACGCCAGCTTATCTTGTAGCCATTTCAGTTTCCATTGAAAGTGGTGTGGGCATTCCAATACTATTTTGCTGTAAAAATAATTAATACATTCAAGATAGATGAAGAAAAGAGCCTCTACTGTCTCGCCATTCTTTTTTGCTTCGTATAAGTAGGGCATGTAAAGGACGCTAAGCCTTCACATTATTAGCTTATAGCCAAAACCATGTGGATCTCTGTTCACCACATCTACTAGATCTTGCCAGTAGCAAGCTTTACTGCTGTTTAACAGTTTGTGTAGGCATTTTCTGGTCTATTTAAAGGCTGCCAACTAATTCCATACCTCCTCCCAAACTTACCCCCATTAAACTTTACATCAAAGCTTCTGGCACTCCGTCCTTTTTTCACAGATTTCATTCAATCACTAGTACATCAAACTCTTGCTGTGCCGGGGTGTATGACGTGGCATAGATCAGCTATAGACAAACGTGATGTTGCTAATCGTTATGTTCACTACGTCCTGAGATGTTAGTCCTTCACTTTCTGGTGCATAGTCTAGCAGCATCATACCTATGGTGAAAAACTCGATGACCTCTTGATATCCATCTTCTTAATATTTCTATGTTCAAAATGAAGAGCCTTGTCTTGCATGCTTTCTCTAGAACTCAGTTCTAGTATTGAAGCTTCTTTCAACAAATATGTGGCCCTCTGCGTTCAATACGACGTCCTCAAAAGCACATTAATTTTGGCTTGTATGGATAATATAAATTCATTTAAAATTAGGTATGCACTGAAAAATGTGATCCATGTACATTTAATACACAAAAAACCATCTTTCCATCCAAACTCCTTCACTGAAAAAAAACTATGTTCCAAACTAAGTTCACGATATTACTAGTTTCAGGAGGGTACTTAACTAAAGACCTATTATTGTTATACTGTACACTGAGTAGCAGCAAGTCATGTCATGTTTCATGTCTCTCGCAAAATGATCAAGCGTATTTTGGGCAGATGGACTACAGCGTAAGTTTAATTATAGAATACAGGTTATTATGCTACTTCCTTAACATCGGCTAGGACTTTTTGGAAGGAACGAGATTTTCTTGATCTTAAAATGTACTTGAGACTATCTAGTTTAAGATCAGGGTCCTTGCAAAAGATAATCTGTACCCTCTTTGTATAAATTTTCCTTTTGTACCCCATTTGGCCACATTTGTAGCATAGGGAACTCTTGTCGGGTTACTAGCATCTTTGTGCGGTATGACCATAACTACAGCACTTAAGGCTGTTAAAAGGTACCACTCTTTACCATACCTTACAAATCATGCAAGCTTTTCTTATCTTGCCCTTAATTAGAAGTTGTTCCACCTCCTTCTCGGCAAAGTCGATGATGGCCGCACGTCATGCTTTATTATGCTGTTTTGTTAGCCTCTTTTTAACCCCTTCTCCAACCCAGTGAAGTCCACAATGACTAGGTTGGAGAAGTAATATGGATCTGATAACGATGGTTGCTATGAGCTCCAGCAAGGCTACAGTTGCTTTTTCGTCCAGGACTTCCTTGGCTACACCACAAAACGTTTCTGTATTTGTGGCTCCTGTTCCAAATTCAACCATTATATAACCAGGTCAGGTTAGTTAAACTACTTTAATAGTAGCTTTGGTGTCCGCGTAAGATCTTTTATCCTTAAGTTTCATGAGCAGTGTCTCCAGCAGAGGTCTAAGCTGGGATTTTTCTTATTTTTGCTTCATATCTGGAAATTAATTTAGCTGGTCATTTTGGGTACCTCTACCTTCTGGAGCTTTTTTGAGGTTTATGGTAGCTTTAATGACTGTATTGTCTAAAACTCATTGTTTTAAATTCTTTGCGCATTGAATCCCTATTTTTTCCTCCTTTTATCTCGATCTCCTTGAATTGAGCTAGAGACCATTCTTTAGATAGTGTTTTGCTCTGAAGTTTTTCTGCGTTTCCTCGATAAACTTAGCCCTCAGCTTGCTTTTAATCTTCAGTCCTTCTGCAACCTTCAATTCAATCTATCTACTTGTACAATGCCCAATGCCTCCAAATAGAAGTCCGTTTCTAATATCTTTGTAACTGTTTTTTAGGGATTTGTAAAATAATTTTACAAAACCCTACTAGTTTCGTGACCTGTTGTCCGTCTGTCCGTCCGTCCGTCCGTCCGTTCGTGTGTCACAGCACTTTTTCTCGCAAACTACTTAAGCTAGAAACATCAAATTTCGTAGGCAGGTGTAAAGTGGTGCTCTTTTTAACCTTCAACTCCAAAAAAATGTATAAGGTATTTAAGGGGGTCTCCCCATATAGGGGAGTGGCCCCCGAAAAAAAAATTCATCAAAGATAGCCGATATGGGTATCAAATGGAAGGTCTTGATGAGAACTTTTCAAAACAGGTCTTAATTTGATACTTTTTGCTTTGAGGGACGCGCAGGGAGGGGAAATACACGAAAAATTTGTATCCCCCCCTCGCGATTGGACACCAGTGATCCGAAAAATCTGAAAAAAATGATGATGGTAGGTGTTTATGAGTAACACAACAACAAATACCTAAGAAGTCGAAATTCACTCAACTTTGTTAATAATAGTATGATCTTCGAATTTCACATTTTCCCCAATAATATCGCATCGGTACCCTTAAACTAAACGAAATTCAATATTTATGTAGTCTTTCTTTAGCTTTGGAAGTTTGATGAAAATCAAATGATATACACGGAAGTTATAGCCATTTGAAATTTCTCCAATTACAACAACAAAAACACATGATTTTGGTATTTAATAGACTTTCCATCCAATCATTCACTGCAGTTTTGATTTGATCTTCTTGAAATTTTCCAATCAGGTCAATAACATTAATATTTTTGAGAATTCATGATTTGAGTGATTTTTGTTGGTTTGCAACAAAATGACGACCGTTGAAAGTAGAAAAACAATGGATTTTCCTTTGAACGTGCACATCTCTTTGACATATTTATTGACGTTATTCATTGCTGGTGACTGCATTTCTGATAAGTTGAGTACAAAACCCTTGTGACATGAGCGTAGGTCTGTTCACCCAACTTGTTCTTCTTTTTATTCGTAGCAATACAGCCCCTTGCTTTCTACATATAGCACCTCCAATTGTCTCTGTCCATTGATCGCGCTCTTCAATTTCAAAATCCGAGCAGTAATACATTGTTTTTGTCGAGTAAGCCAGACCAGCGTTTCTTCGGCTTCCCCACTGGTCTCTACCCTTCAGCTTTCCCAACGAATACCTTTTTGGATATCCGTTGTTTGTCCATAAAATTTACGTGGCCAGCTCATCGGAGCTTTCAGAGTGTTAAAATTATCGAGGTCTGCGGTTCGTCGAAAATTTCATACAGCTCATGGTTGTATCGAATTCACCATCAGTCTCCGTCTAGCTTAATTTCGATTATTCGCCTCAAGACCCGTCGCTCAAAGATGTTCAATATATTTGCGGATGCTTGGATTAGGATGCATTTTTCACACTCATAGCATAACACAAGTCTTATCACAAATTTGCATTGGAGCTTTGTTTTCTTGTGTATGCAGCTGGTCTTCAAGATTGTCAAAACGAAATAAAATATTTTATTTGTAAGCTGTATTCTACGGCATATTTCGTCTCTTTCATTATCGGTTCCAGTTATTTTGGCGCCTAAATACACAAATTTGTCAACATTTTTGATACGGTATTCACCAAGTGTGATATTTTGTGCATTTGAGGTATTTTTCCTCGACTGCGTCATTAGTTTTGTTTTATTTTCATTGATTTGTAGCCCTACTAGTCTTGCTTCGCTGTCGAGTTTCAGGAAGAGTTCTTTGGCAGTTGTTAATGACTGCGGCAAGATGTTGATGTCGTCCGTATGGGCTACTACTTGGCTCGACTTGTATAGTAATGTACTTCATGTATCGACATTTGGCTTCCTTATGAAATAATCTAGAGCCAAATTGAATAGCAATGGGGCCAGCCCATCTCTCTGCTTTATTCCGATATTTATGTCAAAGACATAATGGAGTTCGTTATCGATGCAGACTTTGGAGGTTATTGACGTCATTGGCATTTCGGTAAGACGGACAAATTTGGCTGGGATGCCAAAGCAAAGCATTACTTGGTACAGTACGTTACGATCAATACTACCGTATGCTTGCTTAAAGCCAAAGAAAATTTAGTGTTCGTCTATGTTGAACTTTCAGCATTTTTTGAGTACCTACTTGACTGTGAACAATTGGTCTATTGTCAATCTACTTGTTCTAAAACCACCTTGATACTCCCCAATAGTACTGTTGGCTTATGATTTGATTTTATTTTCTAAGATCTTTGAAAATATTTTATTCGCCGTACAAGTATTGATATGCCTCTATAATTTTTGCACTGTAACTTGTCACCTTTTTTATGCATAGGGAATATAATTGATTTGCTCCACTTTTTCAGCATATGTTCTTGTTATGTGCAGGATGTCCTTGTGAATAGCTTTAGGAACACTGCCGCCACCATATTTGATGAGCTCTACTAGAATCTCATCGATGCCAGCGCTTTAGTTTTCTTTAGGGCTTCATACAGAGCTGGTGGGGTCAATGGAGGCTCTCCGCAAACATCTAAAGACTCTGATGTTCTGAGGCTGTGTGGAGTATTAAGGAGGTTCTTGAAATATGATACGCATCTTTCCTTAACGCCGATGTCATCACGACAGAGCATAGTTTTGGGCTTATAACCACGTTTTAGGTTTGTCACTACTTTGTATGCTTGTGTTGTGTTGTTGCTCGCTAGACTTACATCAATACTTCTCAATTGGTCGTCATGGTATTTTCTTTTCTTGATTCTAATAATCTTATTTGCCACTCTTCTGAGATTTTCACAGTGTTTTTTCTTCGTCCTGGTTTTCCTAACTACGTTTTCTTTGTATGACTGATTTTGTTTGTCCAGTGCATTCTGTCACTTATCATCGAACCAATAATATCTCATGCACCGAGCTTGATGTCCGATTGTTTGTTTTGCCACGTTCTTAATAATCACTTTCACTTGCATCCAGAGTTCGTTGCTTGTCTCTAACCAGGTATCTGATAAATGGGAGCCAGTTGGTTGTTGAGGGCTTCCGTGAAATGTTTGGCCACAGACGCCGTTCGGAGCCATTAGATGTCAATCTTTGTTGTGGGCTCGTCTTTGCTGAATATGCATTTGACATGCAACGACGATGGGTTAGTTTGATCAAGCAATGATCTGGGTAACAATTGGCTCCTTGGTATGTGTGAACTTCCAGTATGCTCGAAACCGAACGATCTTGGATCAGAACATGATACATGTGTTGCCATTCGGTGATACCCAAGTCATTTTGTAATGTGTCAATGTGGGAAGCAAATTGAACGTATAGCTAGATTTCTGCTACATGCAAAGTCAGTCAGGCGCTGGCCGTTGTCATTTGTTTCATCGTGGAGGCTATATCCTCCAGTCGTTTCCCGGTGAGATATCTCATCGCCAACCGTAGCGTTAAAATTACCCAGGCTTATTTTGTGTCATTTGTAGGCAATGAGTCGATTAGTCTCTCCAGGTGATTGTAGAACGTTTCTTTATTTTTTCGTCCTTTACTTTGGTCGGGACGTGAACGCTGATCAGCCGGATTTTGAGGAATTTCGCTTTCATACGGGTCGCAAACAACCCTTCGTTTATTGCCTTCAAATCAATAACGTGCGATATGAACTCCCTATCCACAATGAAGGCTACTCCAAATTCTCGTTTTACTGTGGGCTTCCTACTTTTGAATATTGTGTGTGATCTCAGGTCTTAAATATCATTACCGATCCAGTTCGTTTCCTGGATTGCCAGTATTTTAAATTTATATTGACCTGGTAAAAGGTCCTTAATAGCCCCAGGGTAATTGAGTGATCCGATATTCGAGAATCCAATGCCATAGTCCTTTTTCCCATTGCGATGTCGTTGGCATGGAATCCAATCCATTCCGAGGTCTGTCTGCAGGATTCGAAAGATTTTAGAGTTTTGCAGGGACGGGGAACTAGCCCGTCGCCCAAGCTCCATTCTGACGGCATGGTTATTACGTCGACTCTATTGACAGGTGTGGAAGACTCGCCTTTGTCTTCTTATATCCCCATAAAGAGGTTGTAAGTAGGATTCAGTGGAGGGCTGTAGATTTATTCACAGTTATTAGCATTTCTTGGTATTTAATGTCCCATTGTTTGGGAACCAGTAAACCAATGTGCGATTGCGAGAGCATTTACTACCATTTAATTGGGGGGTTTGGGATGAGGAATCACGGAAGCTGTAGGTTGGGGAAGCTGTTTGGGACCGTCTACGGCGGAGTTTATAGTTATTAATAGTAATTTTTAATAATTTCCAAACGTTGCTGCCTCATGAACTTTACCATGATAAAAATGTTGACCTTAGCCAACTTTTTGGTATTAACAATTAATTAAAAAAGTTTAAGGGTGTGTTCATATAAAGATATATTATTGTTATATCCCTAATGTAAAACCCTATATAAAGGCAGGTTTTGAACAATAGTTGCTTGAGACAAAAGAGTTAGATAAAAATTGGGAGTGTTACAAAATTATTTCATGATAGGTTTACATGGGTATACTATAATTGTAGTTTTTGTATCATGTCCTTAGTCCTTTATCCTATTTGGTATGATGAATTATCTCTGCTTTTGAGGCTTGAAAGAATTATTACTTCTCTTGCTCAACTTAGCCTTTAATCTGATCCTATTTTCCATTGTATAATTTTACTCAAGTAAAAACCATATTTTATCACCGTTTCTATCAAACATTTTTTACCGCCGTAGATATTTTTGCAATTTAATCATAAATTTCAGGAATATAATCCTAAGAATGATATAATAGATCATTTTGACGTTACACTCGTTGAAATTTACTGATGAGGCATGCACATATTTTTCCATTTATATGTTTAATACCAAAAAAATTTTACGCAGACTACTTTCTTTAAAAACCTTTACAAACATATAGTATTTTAACACTTCTTATATGTTGATTGTATATAAATACAAAGTTCATACATTTATACATTATTCAGCATGAGTTTTTCGAAAACATGAATATGGGAAGCAAAGAAGCATTTGCTGCGCTTAAAACGATTCGAAAATAAATGTTTTCAATACGATTTATGGCTCCTTGATGCAAAATACTCGATTTTAAGCTCAAAAGAGAAGATAGGGATCAATTGGTTAAAAATTACATATCACCATGCCTAAAAAATTTCGTCCTTTTTAGAAGGGAATCGTCAAATCAACGAGAATTTAGATCGACATTTCGTGGTACAATTTCCTGAAATCTTGAAATAAAAACAATTTTAGAAGAAAATGAATTGACTTCGAACCGCCCTAAGAAGGGCGAAATAACAATTTTTGGAATCCGAGCCAAATAAGTTTCTCGGTTTTGAAAAATTGAGTGCAGCTAAAGCTAATAAGACGCGGAAAAATTGGTACGGCTCTGATTCAAGAAATTTTGTTTCATCCATCGAAAAATCGGGTTTGTTTGGAAGAATGAGAGGAATTTTTACAGGGTATTGCAATAACCTTTTTTTGCTTCCTAAAATCTGAAAAAAATGCAAGCAGACACGATTACTCAAAAGTCACATTATGCTCAACTTTTTTAATAACAGAATTATTTTTAAATTTCATATTTTCCTCAATAGGCTTTCAGATATGTAGCGTGCGCAAATGTTTTAAAATGACTTCAGCTCTCAAGACTATGGTCAAGCTTTAGTAAATCAAATAAAGTCATAACGATATGAATATTATGACAAATTAAAAAAAATTAGAAAATAAAATGTTTAATGGAAACACCAAGGAAATAATTACAAATTTAAAACAATGTTCTCAAATCGATGAAATATTATTAGATAACACTCATTTATAACGTAGGAGTTATAAATAAGTAATATAAATGTAAAAATTTACAACGAACTTCTGTTTCAACTCGGACACTGAAAGAACACAAACTAATGAGATCAACAAAGCCGAAACCTTATCCAACTTAAAATTGTTGGAATGGAATAGATATGTTCCCAAATCTTCTTGGATGCTGTGCAATTATTTATATATGGTCTGCATTATGTTCCTATTCCCATATTTTCTTTCCAATACCCTCTGCAGAAATGTATTTCAACTCTGTACATGTTTTCAATTTTAGTAAACTTAAGAACTATCACTTGGAGTTCAATTAATAATTACATTATTCAACCCATCCTTTGTTGGATATGACATTTCACTAGTTAAACCCTATTTCAAATTCAAAATCCATGTCAGCTACTCTAACATTCAGATTCATCACATATTCTTATCATTCCCCAGATTCCATTATCAAATATTTTAGAAGCACAACTGAATGCAAAGTACACGATGAAAGCAAAATTCATTCAAAGCTTAAATTACACCTGATGGAAACCACTGATTTCCAACAAATTAACAAGCAAATTACTGCAGCTACTCTCCCGTTTCCATTACGCCGCACATAATGCACTTTGAATGTCGTCGTTACAAGAACCATTAAAGCAGTTGAACACCCTCTTTCATATCATCCAACCAACAACAACCACATCACTCTCTTATTAGCCCCGTCGCATATTTGTTTTACACATGAAATAGCAGAATTTCCATTCGCTTGTATTCCACCCGTCATCCACTGTGTGAGCATAAAAAGCTGAACGACGACAACGAAGCCATTTCATCGTATCCTAGTATATCCTTGTATCCCTGTTGTACCCTGTTGTAGGTATCAACGTACAGTTCGGTAACAGCTTGCGCCTGGGGATCAAGAGTTAATTAAAAACTAACAAACAGGACTAGAGGAAATAGCATGAAATGTTGAGAATGTTGATGGTAGCAGGGGGTGAGTAGCAGCCAACTAAGGGTCAGTCTGTTTTTCTTTCATTTCAGGTGTTGATGGAACTTCCTGGTGAATATCAAACGTTTTCGTAATATCATATATTATTTAAGGCTCCCACAACGCTCTCTAAACGCCATTTTGCTATGCTTACACGAGCAGATAAAATACGGCTCACCTGAAGTTATATAGTAAGGGATGAAAATCTATTTAAGTTTGTATTTGTGTGACAGATATGAAAGCTGTCATGTTCTGATATTGTTTCTTTCATGAATCAAGCAGCAATTCTTAGGAAGTGGATATTTTAAAAATGCATGCGCCAAACTAATCCTTCGTAGAATACTAGAAAATAAATTGTTCAAACTTTTCTTCAGCTAACTAACACCTTGAATAAACTATTGTTAGCCCTGAAAAAAATGACCTGGAGACTTCCTTGCTTTTAGTGAAAGGAATACTCTATCCTGTTCTGCGCCCGTTGAGCCTCACGCCGAACCTTGTAACACTCCCTTTGCTTTTCAGCGATTTCAATTAACCACCAGCATACTGGGGGCTTGTTGTGCGGGGCTTCTGACAGGTATAGAAGCATTGAAAATGGTCGTGATGAATTCACCACGTCTTGAGCTGCCAGTTCTTTCGTCCCCTAAAAACCTCCCTGCAGTAAACCAGCTGCTGTGAGCGCCTTGACAAACCTCTCGACGTCCATCCTTCCGATGTTCCGATCAATTGTAGAAAACTGAGAGCTTGGACGTTGGGAAACAACATCAGTGGTCTCAAGCAGAATGCATCGATGATCACTGGCCGAGTAGTCCTCTAATACCCTCCAATTGTGTATCCTCCATGCTAAGGACTCCAAGGTGAATGTCACGGCTGGTATGGTTCCTTCATAATCAATACCGCGGAAAGTCAGTGTATTGTTGGTGCTTAGTATGATGAGCACCGTCCTGACCGCTATTTCTAGGATTCGTTTTCTCCACGTATCTGTTTGAGGCATACTCCATTCGATTACTTTAGCGTTGAAGTCCCCCCCCCCCCCCCCCAACGAGCACGTTGTCATCTGCGTTTGAGACAGTGCCCACGAAAGCATTAAACTTGGCTAGGAAAGAAGCTATCGGTTCGTTCGTCGTTAGGCATGAACTGAAGAAGGTGGTCCCTGAGCACCGAACCCACACGAAACCATCCCCGCGCCCATAACTTTTCTCCTGGAGGTCACTGTTCCAAACCCAAATGGCAGCAGTACCCATTTCATCAGGATACCATGATGGAGAGCTTTTATCGTGGTGTGGCTCACTCAGCAGCATGAAGGCGGCTTTCATGTCCCTCGCAAACTGCTCAAGCAGATTTTAGGCAATTGAACTGTGATGTGATCGCAGTTCTGATTTTTCCTTTCCTAGGGCTTCCTGGGAAACCCGACATTTCTTTAGTCCCAAGACGTGCCCAAGACATTTTTTTGCAAAGATGGATCAGCATCTTTGCAAAAAATATAGTGCACTTTCTTTGTACACTCTTTTCTTTTATATCCCATTTCACCGCATTTGTAACATAGTGAACTCCTATCAGGTCATTTGCAAACTTATGTGATGCGGCCATAGCCAAGGCATTTGAAACATCGAAGAGGCGCTACTCTTTGGCATACCCTACCGATAACCCACCCTATTCTTACCTTGACCTTATTTACAAATTGCTCGGCGTCCTTTTCGGTCAAGTCAATGATGACCTTGGTTTTCTGGTGCCAGCCTTGCTTTGATCCTGTCCACGCTAGGGGGCTACCTTTTGATGGCCTCTTCTATTTCGGTCACGTACATAATGCAGTCAATATCTCTTATTTCGGTCATTGCCATCGAGGCTATAGTTACGCTTTAGTTGCGCTTTTGCTGATAACTTTCGTCACTGTGTCGCAAAATACTTCTATGTTGTCGGCCTCTGCTCTGAATTTGACTAGTATGTGGTCTGACCGGGTTGGTGGTACTGCTTCAATAGTATTTTTTATGTCTTCGAGCCTTACATTTCCCCTGACAACCCACAGCACTTCTGTAGGATCGGCTATCTTAGGGTTTTACGAGCAATGCCTGTTGCCGGGATCGGTTCTCTCTTGTTTCGTCTTAGGTCTTTTTTGTTGTTGGGCGTCCGCGTCAAACATTTTTTCTGGATCTTTTGTTTCTTTGCAGCTTCTTCGCTCTTCTTGTCAACACTGTCTGGAACCCCCTGATCTGGCATTCCGCACCCGTAAAGTGCCCATTTTTCCCTTCTTTCATCCCGATCTCCTTCGATTGGGCTAGACGCCATTATTTTATTGATATTTGATGGTGGAGCTATCTGCACTTGCCCTTTAGGCTTAGCTATAGCACTGTTACAACCTGTTAGATATAGGATAAAATTTCAGTGTTGTGTTAACATCGTAACTAATTTTTGTGTAGTTTTGGCCGGTTTTTTCTCCTTTTTCCTGTTAAATCGAGAAACATATAATAATTTTAATTAAATCGAATGTGGCATTATTCTTTAATTAAATGTTTTTAATGGTAATGTATAAATTTAGAGAGGCATTTGGGCCATTAAGTTTTTGTATGTTTATTGTTTGGAATTTGTTTTATATTTGTTGAAAATTTATAATTATTAGTAGTGAATAAAGGGCTTTTGACTTTTACTTTGAGGTTTTTTTTTCACAAGAATGTTTTTTATGTTCTACCCCCTCATCATGTTGTTTCACATAATTAAAGTCATCGTTTGCAACATTAAAGTTTTTTTTTCCAAAGAATATAATCGTACAATGCTTTTTTTTATTGTGTCTGTCCAGTTTGAACCCCGTAGATTCTGTTTCCCATTAAATTTTATGGCAGCACACATGGCGTTTTTCTTAGGCTTGTACAGTAGTCATCTCTCGTCGTTCTTATTGCGATCAGCTTCACCAGAACTGCTTGAATCGCTCATTATTACTCGGAAAAGAATAAAGCATAAGAAGTCAACTACCTATGACCTCACCACCTATAAGTTAAGTTACTACACAAAGACCACGGAAAATCTACTATGATCAAAGGTATGTAAATCAATTGACTTGCCACACGTCACATCACAATTTGAATGAAAGAAATATACATAAACATACCTATTATTCTTGACGCACACGTGTATAAGTCTCCTTCATACCCTTTGGTCGCCACATCAGCTTACATGAGACAGAGCAATAGAAATACAATACTAAACCAGAGCATACGAGTATCTACTAACAAGCAATTTCACATAGAACAAATTTCGTATCTAACGGTAGTTAACGTAAAGACCGATCTGTGTATGTATTGCGTAAAATTAGAGATCGATTTGTGTATGTATTGAGTAAAATTTATTTTCCTCTCAAATTGTTAGAAAGGAAAGAAAGAAATGCAAAATAATTTCTCTTATGTTATATTACGTCCCTTTCTTATCGGAAAAACAGCTGGTGCAGTTGTTTGTTAGTATATATGCTCTGACTAAACCATGAACACAATTGCCTAGTCTACATTATTTGCCACGTTTGCTCCTAAAACGAGAAAATCAGGTTTTGGTAGAGGTAACGGTGCTAAATACTGTAAACTGTGCCAATTAAACACGTTGAGCACCGCATACCAGAAAGAACGTCCTCGTTCAATTTCAGCTGCTCCTGGCAGTCTTAGTAATATTGGACAACACTATTCCTTCTTTTCGTCTACTACGCAGGCATCTTTACCGATAAAATCATGAAACTCAGGACTTTATTCTTCAGTTTGCAGCGCTGACGTCATTGTTAGTATTTTTGATTGCTAATCATTCAAATCGCTAAGACGTAGACAGTCTCAAGCCCGTTTGAGAAACAAGGATGGTGCGCCTTGTTTTCCTAACCCCAGCCTCCATGATTCCTCATCACAAACCCATAATTAAATAGTATTAAATTTTCTTGGGTTCGCACATTGGGCTCACTGGTTCCCCAATACTGGAACATTAAATACCGAGAAATGCTAATAACTGTAAATACATCTACAACTTTACTACTAAATCCTACTTACACCTCCTTTGTGGGGACATGAGAGGGTAAAGTGAGTCTTTTGCACCTTATAACAGAATCGAAGTAATAGTCATGCTACCGAAATAGAGGTTGGGTGATGGGTTAACCCCCCATCCCTATGAAAAGCTACAAGTTTTCCAAACCTGCGGAAGGGCCTCAGAAAGGATTGGAGTCCCGCCAACGACCTCGGAAACAGAAAAAGGACTATGGAATTGGATCCTGAAGTGTCAGACCACTCAATTAGGCTGGCGCTGTCAACGACCTTTTACAACAGACCAGTTAATATAAGTTAAAAATACTGGCAATCTAGAAAACGAACTGGACTGGAAATGATATTCAAGACATGAGATCGCACACAATATTGAAAAGTGGGAAGCCTACTGGAAAACAAGAATTTGGAATGGCCTTCATTGTGGATAGGGAGTTCAAATCGCACGTTATCGCTTTTAAGACAGTTAATAAACGGCTGTATGCGATCCGTATGAAAGTAAAATTCTTCAAAATTTAGCTGATAAATGTTCACACCTTGACACTAAAATAATTCTGGGTGCTTTCAACGCTAAGTTTGTCAATGAGCTATCTTATTGGGGAATGACTGGAGTATATAGCCTCCACGATGAAACAAATGACAACGGCCAGTGCCTGATTGACTTCGTATGTAACAGAAATCTAGTTAAACGTTCGACTTGCTTCCCTCATTGACGAATTCCAAATCGACCATGATCGGATCCAACATAGATGGGCCTTGAGTATACTGAACGTCCATACATACCGTGGAACCGATTGCAACTCAGATAATTACATGTTCAAATTAACCCTTCAAGGTTTGTAGTGAAAAGGACTGCAGCGATGGTTTGCTGCCTTGGCAAGAGAGGATGATGGTGCGCGTGGTCTTGGGGCAGGTCCATTTCCCCAGCACAAGGGCCACTACAAAAAAAATTCGGATTCACCAATTCCTAACTAAAACAAGTGTCGAGGCCGGAGTAACCTACTAAAAAGAAAAGTTGCCAAAGCAAAAAAAAACTGGGCTTTCCGAAAACAAACGAAACTAGAGAATATTTAGTCTTTACCGACGATAATTATAGACCATAAATAAGAGTCGGGCATCCAGGTGGAAGCGATGCCCCCTCGCACCCCCCATCTAGATCAAGATCTATTGTAGATCTCATGCAAACATAATTTGCAAGCACTTTCCCTTAAATGAAAAATCAACGTTTCATATTTATGTTATAGTCTTAAATGATGGAATCACATAATACTTTAACATGAATAAGAACGCAAGCGGAAGCCTTTCTATTCTGCGATAGCACCTGTGACACAAATAGACGGCTAGCTCATGAGTGGAGGGGCCAGCCAGTGTGGCGGGTCCCAAACCCAGTCTTGGTTCTTAATGAATAGAAAGACCGAGTTTGGATAATTTATCTATTCATTGTATTATATCAAAATAATTTTAAATTTCATTTAATAATTTATAATCGATCCACTTTGCATTTATTTTAAATAGAAAAACAAATAAATGCAAAATCACTTAATTCCTACCAGGGAGTAAGTATGTTGAAATCAAATCAAATAATATAAAAGATTTAAAAAGAAAACTTTTTTTCTTTAAATTTATAATAAATACAAAGAGTACTCACCTAGTCTTCCTCCTACTATTTTGGAATTCTTTAGGCTTGTGCACATTTCATTTTCGTAATTTCAAAATGAATATTATTTTTAAAAAATTAACAAAACTATGCACGTTTAATTTTTAAGTGAATTAGCTATGTTATTGTTATTGAATCAACGTAAGTAATTATATTTGCATTTATTGCAGTTATTTCTAGTGTTGACACTTCTTTACTGGCACTGTACTTTTACCACCAATGATTTTACACGAAACGATTTCTATCACTAGTTTTTCATCCATCGACAAACGGAGAAGCAGTTGAGACAGTATAATTCAACATTTTTTAAATAGGGTTTCGAATCTGAGTTGACTTACTATTGAATCCAAGCACTTAATAGGTTTATTGAAGCTATATAATCGAATATCTCCATAAGAGCTCACAAATTCTGATTTTCCCTTCCTCCCTCGTCAAAAAATACTGAACATTTTTTTGCGTGTTGATTCATTTTAGTATTTACACATTTTAAAGTTTACTCTCTCGCTGGATGTTTTGATGCATAAATTTCTTGTAGAACAAAACATTTAATCCTTTATCGTTCATTGATTCAATGTAATTGTCATCAGTGCACTATCTCTCGAATTTGTTGCTTTTACTGCACATCTATTCCGTATAGCCATTGCCTCTTTAACATATTATGTGGCTTTCACCGTTGAAGCGAAAAACTTCTCTTGACGCTTTTTCTCTTGCGCAGATTTGTTAAATTTTTCCTCTTCAATTTCACATGGATTGCAAGGCACATGATTTTGTGTTACCGCTTGCATTATTTTGCTACATGATTTTATCATTACAATTCGTTCGACACATTTGGAATGCTAAAAAAGATTGTTAAACTGCAGGTCGATGACTACAGTGGAATTCAGAGGAATTACGTGAAATTCTGATGTCACAATTACAAATGCAACGATATTGTTCAGACGGCGTTGGTGCTGGTACTCCTCGAGACGAGTTTCAAGGCTCTTGATTGCATTCTTTCTCTGCTGCACCGGCCACTGTTCATGTGCACTCACAATGCAACCGCACTAGCCCTTTTGCAAGGAACAACTTTTGGGACTCAACTTTGTTTTTCCCCGCGCGCCCACCGAAAGACACTTGTAGAGTGAGCCGCAGCCGTTGATGTTTTGCTTATTATTCAGCTCAGACTCAATTTAGCACCTCATCGCACACTTGTTTTCACACTTTGCAATCGAGTTTTCTGAAATCTTCTCTCAGTTTCCACGTATCAATATGGATTTGCACGGTTCGATCATTCGCGACGTCCACCCCGTTTCGCGATCCCCATCAGACTTCCCGTATCGCAACGGTGGTTTCTTGAGGAGCCCTTTCGTGCCATCAACTCTTGTTTACCTTGCGAGACAATGTAATTCATGTTGATAAATTGCGTTGCAAAGAGGTTGTCGTGATCAAAATTTTATTGTAAATTCAAATATTTTTATTTTTAAATTTACAATTAAAATTCGATCCAGTATAATGGTGTTTTTCGAGCAGTTTGCTTAAGTGACTGCTCGATTACTGCATGTCGTATGTCCAAGGCATATTTAGCGAGGAACTTCGCAAGGCTCCAAGCAACGTCTGTGGCTAAAAATTCCACAGGGAACCTCGACAACTAGCTGGCTCCTATCTTATCAGACGCATCGCTGAAAACAAGCAACGAGCTCTGAATGGAAGTGAATGCGGCTATTAAGACCATGGAAGAACAGACGATCGGGCATCAAAACCGCCGAAAGAGAATTGATTGGTTGGAACACGTTAGACAAAAGGAATCTAGCGTACAAGCAATACATAGGTAGGAAAGCCAAAACGAGGAAATAACACTATAAAAATCTTAGAAGAGTAGCAAATAAGATTAGAACTAAGAAAAAACAATTTGGGTAAACAGACCTACGACACCCTACTCGACTACCAATGGTGAACAAATTTTTTTTTTCGGGGGGTCACTCTCCTATATGGGGAGACTCCCCTTAAATACCTTATAAAATTTCTTTGTAGTTGAACTTTGAAGAGATCACCACTTTACACCTACACACAACATCTGATGTTTCTAGCTTAAGTAGTTTCCGAGAAAAACTGCTGTGACACACGGACGGATGGACGGACGGACGGACAGACAGACGGACAGACAGGACGCGATTTTAGAAGGGGTTTTGTAAAATTATTTTACAAAACCCTAAAAACTACGATGATGATCAATTGAGAAGTAAAGTAAAACTAGCAAAAAGTAGTGAAAAGCCCAAAATATGGTTATCAGCCCTAAGCCAGGCTCCGTTCTGATGTCATTGACAGTATCACCGCTGATGAAACCAATATGAAGGATAGAAGAGTATCATATTTCAAGAACCTGCTTAATCCTCCACACAGCTCCAGAACACCAAAGCTTATAGATGTCTGCGGAGAGGGTCCGTTGGCCCCGCGAACACTTGATGAAGTTTTTTCCACCATCAAAGCCCAAACAAATAACAAAGCGCTGGGCACCGATGAGACTCTAGTGGAGTTCATCAAATATGGCGGCAGGAGTGTTCATAAAGCTATTCACAAAGTCATACAGCACATTTGGCAACAAGAACATACGCTGGAAGAGTGGAGCCAATTGATTATATTCAGTATCGACAAAAAGACGACAAGCATATCACAACTTTGTACGGCGTACAGAATATTCTCAAAGATCTTAGAAAATAAAATCAGGTCATACGCCAGCAGTATTACTGGGGCGTATCAAGGTGATTTTAAAGCAGGTATATCGACAATAGACCAGTTGTTCACAGTCAAGCAGGTACTTATAAAATGCTGGGAGCTCAGCATAAACGTTCACCAAATTTTTTCGAATTTAAGCAAGCATACCGCAGCTTGACTTTGCTTTGGCATCCTGGCCAAATTAGTCCGTCTTACCAAAATGATAATAACGTCGACGACCTCCCGAATCCACACCAATAACCAAATCACCGATGCCTTTGACACAACTATCGGACTAATCCAAGGAGATGGGCTGGACCCCTTGCTATTCAATTTGACTATGGAGTACGCCATAAGGAAGCTACCCCTCGATACATGAGGTACATTACTATAAAAGTCGAGCGAAGTAGTGCTCTATGCGGATAACATCAACGTTTTGTCACGGTCATCAAACACTGCAAAAGAACTCTTCCAGAAGCTCAACAGCAAAGCAAAACTGGTAGGGCTACAAATAAACGAAAATAAAACAAAGCTCATGACGCAGCCAAGGAACAATACCTCAAGTACATACAATGTCACACTTGCCCAATACAATATCAAAAATGTGAGCAAATTTGCATAGTAGAGCTGTAATGAATCATGCGACGCCGCTGGTGACCACTACTAACACACTTTGCTGCTAGGTGGCTTGGCATTTCACGTTGGTTGCGACCAGCGCACATCCCACGTCAATTTTGTCGTGGGATGTCAACAGAATTTGACAGCCACATGGGAATGAAGTGTGGAGGTAGTGGCCGCCACCCATGAGGAAGTCCCGGAGTGTGCCGACAGTTCAGTCAAATTCAACTCAACCAAATGATGTGTACAACTTGAATGTGAGTGAAAATATTCGTGGGCAGGCTAATCCAGACAGAACACCGAGCGCCGCTTCTAATACCGTATATGCAGCCAAAGCGGTGCCAACAAGCATCAATAGGTTTAAAAATAACAGGAAGAAGAACTTTCCTACAAAACGGTCATCGCAGATATCCATCGACTATTCAAAAGTAGTGGTAAATTTATCAGAAATTGGAATTCTTAAACTAACCGCGGATATCATCAATCAATCCATGCAGAGAACGGAACTAGATCTACGAGGATACAAAACACCGCAAATAGAAAATTTGGGCGCTACACTGGACCAATCCGATACAATAGACTTCTCTGATTATGATCTACGCAAACGTGATGGATGTCCGTATTTGCCTAGATTAAAGTGCCTGCTATTAAACAACAACCGGATAATACGAATGGACGATTACTTGCATGAATCTATCCCCAATTTGGAGTCAGTAGTTCTTACTGGGAACAATATTCAAGAGTTGGGTGATTTGAAACCACTCACGCACCTCAAAAAGCTGCAAACATTGTGCTTGCTTGTAAACCCCGGATCTACAAAGCCATATTACAGTGAGTATGTTGCATACCAGTTAAATCCGATCCAAGCTGAGGGACATATAAATTAAACAACGGTAAAAGGTAGAAAATTTTTGTTTTAGAAGATGTTTGATTATGTAGATAACTGTCTATTAATCACAGAGATCTGTACAGTTTAAAGTTCAGCATAACATAGAGTAATCGTTACCCAACGGACAAATGGTTGTCGTTTTCCCTGATCTTTGTCGTCAATGGGTTACATGGACCAATCAAAGCCAAATTGTCTCAAGGCAGATTTTAACTTGTAATTGTAAATTTCTCATAGAAAGCAGCGCGAATCACAGTTAAACAAGTCAAAAATTATGTTCTATTGCAATGTCGTATTACTTTATTATATATAATAACTAAAATTTTAGTTTTAAACAATTAGTAAGAGATAAGGAATGTTATGCACAAAGTTCATTGACGTGTGTGTATAATGAAATAAGACAATTTTCTTTTCTTTTTTTCTATTAAAAACCCATTTAGATATACATTACTTATCAAAACAACACATTAAATTATGTTGAAAATAAAAAAATTATGTAAGTTTTCCTTTGTAAATAATTTGTTACTATAACTAAAGGTTAACTTGAAGAAACAAAAACGTTTCTATGTTGCTAAGTTTCTTAAACGCTGTATACTTAATTTTAATGCAGTAATTATTTTTATACTGAACACTGTCAGGTTTAGCGAATTTTATATTGAAAACGTATCGTAAAAATTTTAAGAGGCCTAGAGAAACCACTTATAACAGGAGTTAAATTATAGTCCAGTCAAGTTTATTGAAATAACATGGATTGCTAAACCTTAACAACGACTTTCCTTTCCTGTGGTTCTTCTTTTCAGCGGGAAATAAGGTGCAGGGTAGGTATGCCGTCGCGAGGGTAGGGTTTCAGAAAATCCGCTGAGGTCGGATCGCGTGGCGCGCGGTACGCGGTACCTTAGTTGATTTTGCTTTTTCTTTAGCTTAGCTTTTTTCGGAATTACGTTAACGTAGTATATTTTTCGGTACCGCGACGGAAATTCGGGAACGCGAAGCAAAGATTAGATCTTTGTCCTTTGACTGGTTATAGGAAGAAATACGGAGTAACGGAAAGTAGGTTTCCTCTCCGTATGGTTTTGTTTTGTGACGCATTTGAAAACGGGCATGTATTGGTGGCTGAAGATTGTAAATGAGCGTAATCCATTCGGAGACCCGCGACCGAAATCCGCTCCGATCTAGCTGGCCGACAAGCAGCCACCGCGTGAATGTATTACGGCGCACGGATTGGTTGACCGGTTGGTACCATCCGTTGGCACTACTCAGACTTAACGTCTAGAACCGATAAGAGGTCGGTTCCTCGTCCGGTTTTAGACTTAAAATCATTACAGAGCGCCAAAATAACGAGAACTGGTAATAAAAGAGATAAAATACGCCGAAGTATACTGCTTGCAAATCAAATATTTTATTTAGTTTTGATGATGTTGAAGACCAGCTGCTTACACAGGAAAACAATGCTCCAAATATACAAATCTGTGAGAAGACCTGTGTTATGCTTTGGATATGAAAGATGGACTCTAACCCGAGCATCTGCAAATATATTGAACACCTTTGAACGAAGGGTTCTGAGGCGAATAATTGGGGCAAATCTAGACGGAGACCAATAGTGAATTCATTACAACTATTAGTTATATGAAATTTTCGACAAGCTGGAGACCTCAACGGTTGTAACACTGTGGAGACTGCAACGAGCTGGCAACATAAATCGTATGGACAAACAACGGATACCAAAAAAGGTTTTTGTTGGGGGAACTGAAGGTTCGAGACCAGTGGGGAAACCAAGTAAATGCTGATTTGACTTGGTCAATGCATACAGCTCATCGTTGCTCGGATTTTCAAATTGGAGGATGTGATCAATGGACCGAGACAGAAGGAGGTAACCGTTGCAGGAAGCGAAGGGCCGAGAGGGGCTTGAGTGCTACGTAGAAGAAGAATCATTCAAGTATGTTTATGATTTCTTCGATATTGATACATTGTTTGCCATGTAATTCATCACTTTGGTATGATGGAATTCTAATTTTTACACAGCTTTACAATTTTATGTGAACATGATGCGTTATTCTTCTCGAAGGAAACAGAATACCAGCTGGCTGCGAGCCGCAGCAGAAATGAGCAAATCCTTAAAGATAAAAGCGATTTATTCAATGCTAATCATTATAAATTTTCAAAGAATATAAAGCAAATTCCAAAATATAACAATACTAAAAACTGAATGGCCCAAATGGCTCTCTAAACTTATACAGTATTATGTAAAAAATTTTATCAACAGACAATATCAAATTCAATTTAATTAAAATTATTGCATGTTTTATGATTCTATTGAAAATTGGAGAAAAAATTATCCAGCACTATTGATAAATTAATTATAATACCACAATACCAAACTTATATCCTACTAGTACATCTAATATGTTATAACCTAATTCAAATCCAATTCAATCAAAAACTTAAAATGCTATCACAGGATATGGTTTCATAACGTGCGTACTAAGAGCAAAAGCCCCATCTCCTAAGGAAACATAGGGAACGGCATTTGTTGAGCCTGGCAGTGGTGTCGGTGATGATAAATTAAGATCATCAGAACAAATTTTGTGCCACAATACGCTATTTCGAAATACGCCACCATCACTTATTCATCCTTGACATCCTACATCAGCGAATATGAACTTGTAATTTTGATCTACTAAAGCCAACAGCACGATGCTGAAACTTTTCTTGTAGTTGTAGTACTCTGAGCCACTTTAAGCTGGGCTTTGCGTAACGATGTGCTTTCTATCGATAGCACCGATGCACTGGGGGAAGTTTTTTCTAAAACCCGCTTCTATTTGCAACCATGATTCTGCATTATCTGGAATATGAAAAGATAAAAATGTTAATTAATAACTTCGTTTTTGTTTAACAGAATAATCAGCCTTCTACAAGTCAAGACGAAGGCGACAATGAAGCAATTGCATATACAAACGATGCAGAAAATGTACAGCTCTCGGTTGCAGCAAAAATTGTACATATCTCAGAGCTGCAGCCATGGTTTCACAAGATTCTTCGAGGGGAGACGTTTCGCCATCATTTGGAAGTCCAATGGTACAAAGGGGTGGGAAAAACCCCATCGCGTTGCAAGAAACCGGAAAACTAATGAAACATGCGATGAGCACTTTAAATAGAGTTAAAAAAAAAACACAAGAAGTACCAGAAGATGATTGTGAGTGATATGAAAAAATTACCTGAGTTGGAAAGAATGCAATTAATGTGGGAGATTGATGGCTTATATATCAGAACCATTCAATAAAACCACTTCAATCACAAGGTCGACTATTCGTGCCGTCTTCTAGCTATTTGCCTACATCACATTCATTGTATTCGGCATATTCAGATGGGAACATATCCCAAGAACTCATTCCATCCCATGATTTTTCAGCTTGTTCGACACCTTCGCCTATTTACAATAATAAAGGCGACATCCTGTTACCCTTACACCTCAAGGGTTGTCCCGCTGTCCAGCCTTGCGGGCCCGGTTTGCTCCGTCGGAGACGGCGCTGGCGCCAACTCGCTGTCCCTAGGCTGGAAGGATTTAAAAATAAGATCGTCAGCGAGTGAACGATCCGACAGCGCACGCACGAGAGCTAAGAGCTAGAACAAAGGAAAAATCCGATTCACCTCCTCTAACCACACTTGATGCTAAACCTCCCCCAACTTACCCTTTTTATCCACAACATGATCTCCTGAAAGAAAAAAAGGTAGTCTGAATGGAAAAAGAATCTCACCGCTTGAACTTCGCGCACAATTCAGGTTTTTTCTTTAACAAAAAAAAGAATATTTCCGGTGAAATTTCAGACAATATATTCTCACAAATAGAATCTTACTTCACTCAAATTTGAAACACACGAAATACTATTAAATAAATGAAAAGAACAAAAAAATATTGAAATAAAAAAAATAAATAAATAAATATTGATTCCAGACTACTTGCACTTCTTTGCGCTTCCAAATTTTATTCCTCGATCCTTCCTCGTTCGTTCAAATCCCAAAAAAGAGGACCTCCGTTATCCCTCAGTCCTTTAAATTAGCTCGCCTTAACGGACGCCCGCTACATTTGAGGTGGTTGTCCTCCCATTCGCACGATGGTCTTTCATTGTTCTTTGGCGCTGTTCGTAGCGCGGCCACCAACCATCTTAACTACCTCAGCTCCGCACCCATGGTCGTTGTCTGCGAGTTGGTCGAAATCTGCATCATCCATCATTTCGAATCAGCTGAGCAGTTTCAATATGTGGGTCACTAGGACATCGCAGAATAACATTTCGTGTTAGCAGCGGAAAGTTAATACAAAGCGAATTCTATTAGTCCAGATCAATTAGCTTACGCCCTTTGAGTTGTGTTTCCATCCTGAAAACGTTTAATTGTCGCTAGAATTGCACGCCCTGCATTCAACCGCTTGTTATGACAACAGTGTAAGTGAATGGTTCGCAAGTCAGTGTTCAGATTTGTCTTTAAAAAAAATGTGAAATGAATTGTGAAATAGTGTCCCCGAAAGAAATTTTTGTCCGCTTCATTTTGCCGCGTCATTACTAATATGTTGCGAGTGTTTGGTTTGCACGTCACGAAAATGTAGCATGTCAGGATTTGGTGAAATAATTTAGAAATTTCCGGATGTCGGCCGACTTGAGCGCAGTACAGGTGTTTTGTGTACTTGGTCGTGGTGCCTGTAGTTTGTCGTGAATATTGACAAGCTCGGAAGTCGCCACGTTTTGGTGTCGCATCGGAGACACAGTCAGGGAAGTGCAAATTGGAGCCGACAATTGTCTTGAGGTAAGATTATGCATTCGTCCACGACCGCGATTACCACGCATGTTGTTGTTACTGTTTGCGCGATTCATCCAGCCACGGTTTTGATTGTTATTTTGCATTTGATTTCGCTTTTGATTTTTACTGTCTTGATGCTGGTTGTGTTGATCCATTCCTTTACCTGATGCGGTGACCAGGAGTGGGCCCCTTAAACGTCTTCCGAGTCGGTGATAGCCTTTGTGGAGCGCTTGTGTTGGATGCGTTTCCATAGGCTACCCTTGTTGGGAAGAGTGATGGTCGACCGGCCCCCTTCTGATGTCGTTTGTCATCCATTGCTGCCGTTTGCTTCATAGCTAAGCTAAACACTCTACTCTAGCTCGACTGATAAGTTAACATTTCTTTGGTATACAACAATACCATTTTTTTGTATTAAAGTTAAACAAAGTATTTGTATTAAAGTGAAACAAAAAATACAATGGATCAACTTGTCACTATCTTACCTCGACGCTCAAACGGGGTTGGGGTATGTTAATGGCATGCATCCTGATCTCATTAGTGATCGTGGTGTAGACTCCGGGTGGAAGCTGGTCATCCGTAACAATCCCGGGCATTCAAATACTGGAATCATCTCAACAAATACCCTCAAAAGTAATAACTATCTTATCTCGTGAAGTAAGTGCTCCTGCTCAAACTGTTACATACTCTGAAAATTCTAATATTGTCAACAAAGCTTTTTATAATGCTATGCATTGACTTCACTCATTTTTCCATGTTTTTGATATTGTTTCTATAAAACTTTGTATGATTTTTATTACAACTTGGCACTTTAATTTTATATGAGAGATTTGATAAACACAATATATTAACGAATGTATTATTTTCTAACCTAAATTTCATTTTTTAACACCTCGTATTATTTTTGATATCAATGAACTAGATATCTTGAAAAGGTAATGAAGGCTTTCAAAGCTGTCTCCCGAAGCCAAGAACCTCAATGTCATTGCCAGACGAATTTTCGCTGGGATTGCCTCTCTCTCGTATCTTTTTTTTGATATTATGGGCTTCATTTTTTCCTATATGTAATCAAAATCCGTTGATGACATCCTTGTGATTTTTCTAACTTCATATGAAGGCTCCGCTACTAATCCTGCCAGCCGTAGCTCTATGAAAATTAAACAGAATGAAAGAAGTTGTAGTAGTATAAATCAATTAAAATCTTTGCTTACCGTGTTCTATTTCGATGCTAGTGAGCATCCACCATCTCCATTTACGCCATTTTTTAAAACTGTTCTTGCATGATAGATTTGCACAAAGTCAAAATAGTTAATAACACATAAACTTACTGCTGCCGTGATTCCTAACGCATCCATTCTTTTCGACAATCGCAAACGTAATGAATAAACGAGAATGTACAGGGCTGCTTTCGTCACTCGACCTTTTTTGCGTGCACCCTCGGCAAGAAATGGCGAGAGCACACGCGCAAGAGTGTACAGCCACCATAAAAAATGAGTATCTCCATTGGAATTGTTGGTCTCGTAAACTCAAATTCGGAGGATATTTTATCTTCTCATCGGTGGCCCGTCTATATATGTGATATATAATTGAGACACCTTTAAAATCAACAGCATATGGATACGTGTCCAAATACACGGATGCTTCTGGGGGACCGAAGCCAGTAGCAAGACAATTTTCAATATACGCGTCTGTAGGGTGAAACAGCTGTAAAATCCAGGGGTTCCTACCCATAGTTATAGATCTTGCGGTATGATTCCGAAGAAGTCGCGATGTGACAATATCAACTCTCTCATTACTTAAGCAGTTTGATAAAACTTCTATTCGATTACATGCACGAAGACAGTTTCTTTCGAAAACTCTTAATTTTTCCATAGTACTAGCACTCTGGTTATACCCGATCTGAAATCCATATGTCAAAACCAGTCTAACGAGGGTCTTGTAACAGATAGCTTTGACCTTTTGATCAATATATCTGGAATGAAAGAGTCGTTGAGGACCATGACTACTTTTTGTGCATTACTGAACTTGATTTTGACATGTTCATAGTGCAGATACTGATCGAGATGAACACCGAGATTTCGAAGACAGAGTTATATGTGGGTCACGTTCTGAAATACTCTCACCAACCATAATGTGGAAATCCTTCCAATTATGTTTCAGGTCTGGAGTGACCCCTGCAGCGTTGTCGGAAAAAAATTGTTTCGCACTTCTGTGCATTGATTTTCATTCGCCAATTGTCGGTGTAAAGCTGCAAATGATAAAATTTTTTTAAAGATTTCCCTGAACTATTGTAGCTTTTTGGTCTGCAGTATAGATGATGAGATCATCGGCAAACGTTACCAATAATTGCATTAGCGAGATGCTAAAATCAAAGCCGTTCAATATCTTCCGAATGAATATTGAGAAATCCGGAGGCACATTAACTGTTCCTGCTGTAGACCATTCAAGATCTTGAAATCGCCATTCAATACCTTGAAGTCATCAGTCGTCAGATTTCCATCAGCTACATTAACCAATATCTATGAGCTACCAAGATTGCACATTTGGTAACTTTTCGTTTGGTTTCATATATTATTAGCAACAGGACCAACGGGTAAGAGACACGAATGAGTAGTACGGTCCATTATTGTTCAAAGAAAAACATTTAGTCAACCTAAAATCTGAGCTCGGCATTTCATCATCATCATCTATTGCCTAGCTTTAATTCGGGTATTTACCCCCAGTACTAGTCGACTCCGACTGGCTCGCTAATAAGGATTTCCAAGCAGGAATCTGCTGTCACTAAGCGCTCAAAAAGCTTGCTTTGTAAAATCTCATTAATTTTATACCTACAAGTCATTCCTAACCAATAAAAACGACGCCCAATACAAAATTTACGTCATGTGCGCATTAAAATTCACATAATTGATTTTTAATGGCAAATACATCAATTTGCTGAATCATTGTCAACATCCAAACTGCCATGTAACTCATTACAAAAACATTTCAATCATTAAGCTCACATGCAATCGCGTAGTCAAAAGATGAGAATATTTCTTCAGACATTGTCGTTGCCCTTTTCGCTGGTTTCCATAAAATGACACTTTATATTCAGAGCATATAAATTTCATGTCTGCAATATCCATTTACTGCTAAGTACCATAATGGATCCTTTCTTTCTGTTTTTTTTCTTTACTCCAGCATTCATTCATTCATTTATTGTCATCCTACCTCGACCTACCATCCTTACCTTCTACTGATCCATCGTGTTCAATATATATCTGAAGTATTCACTATAACTCTTACCTCCTCTCCTCTCTGAGATGTTTCTTATGATCCATAAAATTAAACTTGTTTCCTTAAAGTCATTCGTAAAAGGACTCGAGAGAGCTGAGTAAGGATGCAAGTTAAAGAAAGAAAAACAATGTGAAATAAAACATGCCGGAAAAAATACAAGAGAAAATAATTCTCTATAAAAAGAAACTGAACGAGACATCTTGAGAACAAATGAGACGCTTAGAATAAAGTCTTCGTTCACGACCCAGACAATTCCAAAAGGGAGTAAGTGTTGGAGTAGAGGAAGCGAAATAGAGAATAGTCCTACCTTTAACTGGATAATGTAAATTGTAACGCTTTCAATAATGGAACGTCTTAAAAATGAGGGTTTTATAACCCGGCACTAAACTGTGCCCTCGCACATTCCTTATCCATTCTACACCGATTGATGTTCAATACAGTGTTGGTAGAGTCCTTTCAGTTTAAAATGGAATAACTTGCACCTATCATTGTTAAAGTTGGATGGTCAAAATCAAAATGTTGTAAATTTGGAAGTAACAATAAGTCTAGATTTTCTACAGATTCAAGGATATTCGGAGATTTAACTATTGTCACTTACAAATAATCAATACCACTTGGTTTCAATTTCCTACGCATATTATGTTTAAACCGATTTAACAACCTGCTTTACGATAAACCTGCTCGACTGTAATTCACCTCGCTACACCTCTACGAAAGTATCCTCATCCCTTCACACCTCAACTATGTCTGTTATCTACGAATCGTTTACTTAACAAGTGAGGACATTTTCCAGGAAGTTAAGTCGTCGGATCCTTTATCTTTATCGAAGTTTAATCGATGTTTTATCTATTGGAGATGTAGTTGTTGTCGATGATACCGTTTTGTTTGTATCTTTTGCTACTACTTACTTGCCGTCCTTATTTCTCGCGCCCCATTCCCGTTTATTCGCTTGTCTCGGATGGCTTGCAGACTTTTTATCCACTTACAGATTTCTTCCTGCTTCTTTATTTATACTTTTGGTCGTTTTCTTATTTCTTTTTAAATTGATACAGATATATCCTACAATCGGCTTGAATTGAATAGAAGTTTTTTTTTCTCTCTACTTTCCTTTTTGTAAACGCATGAATGTAGTTTATTTTCTACTTCTCTTTGCCACGGAATACCAAAGAAATAGTTTGAGTTGAAAGAAAGGACAAACAATCAACGCGTTCTAGATGCTAGAGTCGATTGGCATGAAAAAAGAGATGAAGGCGGAAAGGCAGTAAATCAATTAAAAGTCTGATGTAAAAGTTGTAAGGATGCGATTAAGAAGGATATACTGTCCGAGAGCCAAAGATGATCAAGTAGTTTCAAAGGTTCGATTTTCTTTTAACGGGGTATAAGATTTACCTTGAAGGTAACCGGGGATATTTATAGATGATTTTTGCATACTGTATATGCCATCATAAAAACTGAAAATTTTTTTTTTTATAATATTGATGAATGGTAATCTTAAATTAAAAATGCATTATTGCAATGAACTTTTCATTCATTCAATTAAAGTTTCATTAAAAAATTTCTGATGATGATAAACAATTCAATTTCATTTTGGAATATGTCATGAGAAAGCTACTTGTCGATACAAGAGATAAGTTACTATACAAGCTGAGCAAAGTGGTATGCTACGTGGACGACATCAATGTTTTGTCGCTGTCGTTAACAGCGAAGCAAAACTAGTAGGGCTACAAATCACTGAAAATAAAACAAAGCTCAAGACGAAGTCAAGGAAAAGTATCTCAAATGCCCAAAATATCACACTTGGCGAAAACAATATCGAAAACATGGGTTAATTTGTGTATTTAGGCGCCAAAAAATGAGAACCATTAACTAAAGAGACAAAATACGCCGAAGAATACAGCTCGCAAGCAAGACCTTCAATTTATTTTTGATGATCTTTAATACCAGCTGCATTACACGGGAAAACGAAGCTCCAAGTATACAAATCTGTGATAAGACCTGTGCTATGCTATGGGTGTAAAACAAAGACATGGAGATGCTTCTCCAAACCTGCTAAACGCCTTTGGGTGACGGGTCCTGAAGTGGATAATCGGAGTGAAGCAAGATGGGGACCAATGGCAATTTCGATACAACCATGAGCTGTATGAAATTCTTGATGAGCGCTAGGCGTCAACGATTGTTAGACTGTGGAAACTGCAATAACTGGCTACATGAATTGTACGTGCAAAAGACGCTATTTTTTGGGAGAACCGAAGGACGGAGACCAGATGGAATACTGAGGAAATGCTGGCATGACTCAGTAAACGAAGGCAGCTCGTCGCCGCTCAGATTTTGAAATTAGAGGACGTGCTAAATAGACCGAGACCGTTGAAGGCGCTTTTGCTGTAAGCCAAGGCCCGAGGAGGGGTGTTGCGCTACGAAAAAGAAGATGTACAGTTCTTCAATATTATGAATGGTGGTTGTTAACTTTTTCACCTCATACATTCTACATGCGCGATATTTTTTGCACTCAAAAATTTCTGAACGAAAAAGTTTATAGAAGATCCTATAAGCAGGGATGTGAATGGAGAGTTAGTTCCTTTTCTTTCAAATAAGCCTTGAAGTAATGGGCCAACGTATATGCACCTTGTCGCACCCGCGTTATCGAATGATTTTCACTACCCTGCGGCTTTCGCTAGTGTACTATTGTTAGTGTGGGGACTATAGAGATAACTGAGATGTGAGCTATATCATGTCAGAAAGTAAAAGGACTGTGGATGTTAGGGAATCGCTTTAATTAAAAGATAGCACCGCTTTGTTTCAGTAATGAATATGAACTATCCTTCCCCGATTTACCTTAAAAATCTTTTTTTCAATCAACTCATAGGGTACGTTGTTCCTACCAACCGCTTGCTTGGTTCGACTCGACTAACTGAGTACCTCGCTATGGTGTTGCCACGTTGGATTTATCAGCTCAGCCCTCCTGGCCACAAATCAGCCCGATTTCTTCGTAGTATTCATCATCGTCATTAAACTCGTAGGTATCCAAATCCATGGTTTCATTTTATCACTCGAGAACATGGAACTGAATTTTCGTTTCTGATCATCCTCGAGGCTTTTGATAACATAGATATCATTTTTCAAAACTTTGGCCACTTCATATGGCCCTCAATACTTTGGCTCCAAATTATGGAACTCCCTTGTTGCTATTGGTATGTTCTGCATAACCACTAAATCGCCTTCTTATGTTTCTCATTGAATCTTATTTTCCATCATTTCTTTTCGGTCATAATACGCTGTGCAGCCTTCTGCCGAATTTCGCTTCTCAACAGTTGATTATTGTCACGTATATCGTCGTGTAGTGCTTGGATGATACGGCTTGCTGTTACATTCTTCAAACGGAAATCAAAAACTTTCTGATTAGGTGTGAATTTGATCGTCGAGTTGATTTGAGAATTTAGCACCCATTGCAACCTAGGTAGAAGCTCGTCCCATTTTTTACAACCCATCAGTGAACATCGTAGACATGACAATATTGATTGGTTAACGCACTCAACTTGGCCGTTAGCAGGTAGAGTTTACACAGGCACCTTCACGTGATGAATATCGTAAGTCGCACAGTAATCCTCGAATTCTTTCGATGCTTATAATACGGATTGATAATCCAAAGTATGACGTGATATGCCCCAACATGGTAACTACTGGTCGACTGTTGGCTGTTCTCATTGTGAATTTACCGAAAGGGTCCATTACTGCGATTATGTTTGGATTGCCTTTGTCACTCTTAAGAAATGGTCCTAAGTGATCAATATGCAATACCTTGAAAGGTATAGGTTCAACCTGTTCATAAAACAAGCGACCTTCGGTTTTTCCTGCTGGTACTTTATTGAGACAATATTGCGGACATGAAGCAATGTACGACTTCACGTAGTTGCGCATTCGAGTAAACCACAACAGTTCTTTTATCGTATGGACTGTTTTATCAACGCCAAAATGACTGGCATCGTCATGCCAACTTTTTACTAGTCTCTAACGGACAGCTGATGTCACTACAAATTTAAGATCGCCATTTACTTTTCGCATAAATCTTCCTTTTTTAAGAGTGTAATCGCACTTTAATTGGGTGAATTGAGCTGTTTCCTTTAGTTTCGGGCCCTGTCGCTGTAATGATATCAACCAGTGGCTCTGATCAGGTTTTTGTATCAGTAA
Source organism: Odontomyia ornata (assembly GCA_963969285.1). Lineage (NCBI taxonomy): Eukaryota > Metazoa > Arthropoda > Insecta > Diptera > Stratiomyidae > Odontomyia > Odontomyia ornata. The sequence continues at coordinate 57,802,211 of OZ017739.1, read as the reverse complement.
CACTTTATCTGCTGTCGGTTCTTGCGGTTGTTCGTGTGGTCGACGACTTAATGCATTGACATGGTTCATATTGTTTCCTGCTTGATGTACCACATCAAAATCGAATTCTTGGAGTTTTAGCCACCATCGAGCAACTTGATTTTTAAGTGAAGTGGTCAACTTCATCATCGATATTGCATTACAATCAGACACCACTTGGAAATGTTTTCCAATCAAATAAAATTGGAATCGATCTTACGTTTCACTGATTGCCAGTACCTCTAATTCATGGCTACTGTACTTCGTTTTAGCATCGGTACAATGTCTACTGAAATATATCACTGGCCGGAATGGTTTCTCCTCCATAGATTTCATCAAGACTCCGGCGAGACCAATAGAACTGGCGTCGGTGTGTACCTCGTGTTCAGCCCGTGGATTTTTAACAGCTAGAACGGGTTTGCTACAGAGACGAGTTTTCAACTTGTTGAAGCTCATGTCTGCGGTCTTGTCCCATACTAAGGATTTATGTTCCTTTGTTTTTTAACAAATTCGTTAGCCGCTTATAAATTTTGAGAATCCTCCAATAAATTTGCGGAAGAACCCCGCTAATCCAAGAAATCTTCTGACATCGGTCACATTTTCAGGGGTTGGAAATTTTTGGATAGAATCAATTTTCTTGCTTTCAGTCTTCATTCCTTCTCAATGTATGCGATGACCCTGGAATGTTAGCTCAGATGCAAAAAACACATTTTGATGGTCTAAACGTAAGACTCATCTCCTGTAAAATTTCCAGAACTTCCTTCAGAGTTTTGAGGCGCTCAGTCGCCATCACACTGGGGATAATAACTTCGTCCATATAGCTTACGATATTTCTTGATTTCATACGACGAATTAAGTCGATTATGACCTCTTAGAAAATCATCGACGCATTAATGAGGCCAAAAGGCATTACGTTGTACTCAAAATGACCAAGATGAGTCACAAATTCGGTGTACTGACGTGATTTTTCATCCATAGAAATTTGGAAATATCCAGAGAATAAATCTAGTGCCGTGAAGAACTACTTTCCCGCGAGTTGAGAGAGCTGTTTCTCAACAGTTGGCATTAGGTACGGCTTTTTCTTGGCGATAGCGTTTATCGCACGAAAGTCAATACAAAAACGATCCTTCCCATCTTGTTTGGGAACCAAAACAATAGGCGAAGAGTATAATGAATTACTTGGGCGAATTACACTTATGGCCAACGGTTGATTCACAATCTGCCCAATCTTATCTCTTTTAGCCAGCGGTATACGGTATGGTCGAGCCTGGATAGGCCAGTCAGACATCAGGTCGATACTCATTGAGTTTGTCCTGCATTGACCCATTTCGGCCGTAGTTTCTGCAAAACAATCATGGAAATCATCAAGTAGTACCCCCAGTTTAGGTGCTTCGGCTGCAGTTAAATTTCTATCCATGTTGGGTATTTCAGGACACTTACTTTCAACGTGGCACTCACCATTTTCAATAATTATTCGATGTGAAACTCCGTTCAATGCATCCAATCTTAAAAGCAAACTATTTGGTACCTTTGGAAGCAGAATCTTCCAAATGGAGTTAGAAAAGTTGTAAAAAGCTGTGATTTTGGAGATAGCTTTATCTGCCAAAATCCATACTCCCCGTCTAACTTGGTGAAGTACTTTGCACCTTCCAATTGCGCCAGTGAATGTTCAGCAGCTGGCATCGGGTGTATACTTCGTTGAATGGCTAAGTTGAGCTTTGCAAGGTTAACGCAAGGACGAATATCACCGTCGGGTTTGTTAACGATTACCATCGGAGCGCACCAATCTGTTGGCTCATCTACACGTCTGATTACACCCAACTGAAGCATTTCATCAAGTTTTGCCTTGAGCTTTTCCTGTAATGGAATCGGGACTCGTTGAGCTGTTGCAATTGCATAAGGTTTCGCGTTTGGTTGCAATTTGATTTTGTAGTCCTCCTTAAGACAACCGAGTTTGTTAAATAATTTTGGATATTCCGTCTCGATATTTACCAACGATTTTCGAATCGTTTTGACACTCGGATTATCAAAGGTGTTAATTCGTTGTATAATTTTCAAATTTTGGTAAGATGTTAAACTCAAAAGTGGTGATTTTAAATTGTTCACAATGTAAAGTTCAGATTTACGGAATATGTTTCTATATTTAAGCACGCAGTTCATTATTCCCGTAACTTCAAGACGTTCACCAGAAGGGCCACATAATTTTCGCGTCAAGGAAATTTATTTTAAATTCTTTAAGTTGTAAGACATCTACCGAAGCTCCCGTATCTAGCATAAAATCAATTTGCTTTTCGTTGACCGTTACTTTAGCGGTCCACCGTTCATCGTTATTGTTTTCGTCTGTCATCGTGCCTATGAAGAGTGTCTCGTCTTCTTCTTCGACATGAAATATCTTGTTGTGGTTGATTTTTATTTTCTTTTGACAAGCCTCACTAAAATGGTTCCACTTCTTACAGAAACGGCATTGTTTGCCTCTAGCGGGACAGTTATGTTTGTTGTGCTGCTCTTTCGCACCGCACCATGGGCATTGACATTCTCTAGTCTTTGCAGTCTCTCGTACGCTTCGTCTGAAGTTGTGTGAAGGTGATGATGATGACGTCTTTGGTTTATGAGAACGCAAACTATTAACGGTTGTTGCATTTGCACTAAAGGGTGTTGTTGCCAAATCTACTTGCTGCCGTCTCACTGCCTCGTGTTGCCTTACCGTTTGTACCGCTTTTTCAAGCGTTAGGTCTGCTTCTAGTTGCAACCTTTCTGACAACCTTCTGTCTCGTACACCTACCACCAACCAATCCCGTATCATCTCTTCACGCAAGCTTGAGTATGAACAGTTCTCAGAAAGCAAATATAATGATGTTATAAAGTCCTCAATGCTTTCTCCTTCTAATTGGCATCGAGAATTGAATTTTGCCCGCTCGTAAATTACGTTGTGTTTCAACACGAAAAAATTCTCGAACTTACTTATGACGGAATTGTATTTCTTTTGGTCGGGAGGAGAAAGATTGAATGACAGAAATATATCATCTGCCAGATCACCCATTAGGTAGACTAAGGTGTTAACCTGCTCCTCTTCATTTCTTTTGTTTAGCCCGGAAGCAATTCTAAAACGATCAAATCGCCGTTTCCAACGTGGCCAATCCGAAGGGTTAAATGTAAAATGTTCCGGCGCTTGAACAGTAAAGTTATTACCCGATAAACCCGCCGCCGCAGGCTGTTTTTCCGAATCGTTTACCATTTTATTGATTTAAATATTCAGCGAACGACCTAATTTTTCTTTTCTCTACTTTCCGACACCACTGCCACCATGTAGTGTTCGCAAGTTAATTGAAAGACGACCGATCTTAATGAGTTCAGTTTATTGACTGACTTCTTTCTTAGCACTATGTGTTACATTACGAATAATGTGTATGTATATACTATGGGATAGAGCGGGACAGAACGATACCCCACACCTGTTTTCTTGTTGTATTTCCGTTATCATGTAGGTAGTCTGGCACGGGGAAGCATAACTTTCTACTATTTAAAGTTCTGGGCCTGTGCTACCTACCGTGGCCACTACGTGATAAGAAATGTGTGGCCTATTAAATGAAAATTCATAGGTAATGCTTATTATATATAGAAAGCTTTAAACTTCAGAGGGATTTTACATTTTCAATGAAATCTGGTCAATGGTTGAAATGAAATTGAGTTCATTATATATTTTCTTTTATTTGTTTGAATTTAGACAGTTGGATCAGTTTCTGACAATCATCTATAAACTATATTAATAAATATACCTATTTCTGTTGCTCTAAAATATAAAAAAAAAAATTCGAAGATTTTCAAGCTGCTAACTATTCAAACAAAGCAAAAGTGAGTGCACATAATTACTATTATAATTTCAAATTAATATGTTTCCTATTTTTCTACTTTCTCCATTCACATTGAAGTAACAAATTACACAACTTCATAATGCTCCGACTGACCACCAACGGAAACTGACATTAAATAAAGTAAAGAAAGAAAAAGAAACTTTATGATTTTCTTTCTTTAAGCAATCGCTAGCTTTTCCGCAATTTTCAATTTGTGGCGAACGGGAAATTACGAAAAATTGAACTCTCACAAAGATTGAAAATAAACCATGAGCGAATTCGAGCCAAAGCAAGACTACAAGCTAAATCCAAAAGGAACGTTTCGTGTAGCTCGCGCCATCCTGATATTTTCTCCTCAGCTTCGACTTTGACTTGTGTTTGGTTCCTCGTTTTTTCGGGTTCTTCATTTTTCGAACAGGAAATTTGCGGAAAACTCATTTCAATGGTTAAATGTAACGAAAGCTGAAATTTTTCTAGACAGTTTATCGACTAAGAGGGTCTCGCGAACGGAATGGGGGCCTTCCATCGCTGAAACGTGCCGTTGCGGCCAGGAAAAAGTTTGTTTCAATTTTTTTCATAGAAAAGGGGTGAAAGGTTAAATGATGGTTTAATTAGATTGTGAAAAGTTTTTCTTGTGAGGAAATCAAAAGAATGAGGGTGGTAGGTGTAAAAGAAAAGACGACGAGGAAGGGAGCCAATAAGTTGAGCTGAACAAAAGTTAGTTGTTAATGGAGGGCAGCATAAATTAATTTATTGTTTTAGGTCGGAAAAGTCATTGAGAATTAATTGATGTTTAACTGTAGCAAAAAATGTACAACCCCATTATTTGGTAGGCGTGTATTGTAAAGGATTGAAGAACATCATAATCGAGTTTGAAGTATTAAACCAGAGATGTTGGAGATTGGTTATGACAGTTCAATTTCTCCCACCATACATCTAGAAATGTTCATTACAAAGTAAACACCTACTCAAAAACTAACATGGAATTTTTAATTATTCTCGTTAACATGCCCCACTTGCAGGAGGACCGCAAAGTACAAACTCTGTCTGTATATCTGATGCAAACAAATACTCTCTTCATCACTAATCTGATTCGACCCGCCTGACTAAACATTGATTCCTTTTTCATTCACCGTCATATTCTACACAATATACCGTAACACATATGTACATACTCCTCATATTTGCCACCATGTTTGCTTGCTTACATTGAGTAAATGGCAAAGCGATTCCTGCTATCAAATATTCCATTAATTTCGAAAATCTTTTCATCAGAGATAACAAACCAATTATCAACACAATACCTGTTTTGGCAATAATCAAATTCAGGGGAACCCTCATACCGTTGGTGTAGTCACAGGACGTGTAGCCTAAAATTGGGTGACGGAAGAACGTGAAGCAGAATGATGAAAGGCGAGATGTGAAGAATTCGCTACAAGTGAATACCGCAAAAGATGATATCGAAAAGAAAGTCTGAGCAAGAGGGATAACCTAATCTGGCTGACAATACTATAAACATTTCTGTAAACAGGATTAGGTTTGTGTATGGTTTGTAACGGATGCTTTGTATATAGTAAGAAGTTTGAGACTGAGGTGTTGGGGAACATGGAATACGATTTGTACGAATTGATGGAATTCGGATTGTGAAAGGAATTTATAGCAATAAAATTATAAGCTGTATTAAAGTTAAACAAGTTGGGTAGACAGACCTATGCTCATGTCAGAAGGGTTTTGTACTCAACTTACAAAATGCAGTAACCAGTAACGAATAAAATCAAGAAACATGTCATGTTCGAGGATCATACTATTATTAGCAAAGTTGAAAGGATTTTGACTTCTGAGGTATTTGTTATAGTTATACCCACAAATATCTCCCTTGATAATTATTTCGATTTTTTAAGATCACGGGTGTCCATTCGCGAGGGAGGAAACACATTTTTCATGTATTCCCCCCCCCTTTGCCCCACTGAAGAAGAACTATTTTGAAAATCACTCATAGAGAACTTTCAGTTGATACTCATATCGGCTACCTTTCATGAAATTTTTTTTCAGGGGCCACTCCTCTGTATGTAATCATCGATTCATGGCCTGTTTTTTAGAATCTTAGAATGGTTACAAAGCCCTTTTGCTAGGAGCTCTCTCCTGCCTTTCCGACTTGTTTCAATTGTATATACTCATCTTCATGATACCTATCATTCCTAAAATTTTCATGCAAATCCTAGCAAAGCTGTAGTTTCTAAGTCGGTAAAAAGCGCATATGGCTCCATAGCCATATGTTTCCATAGTAATACAGGGCATATTGTTCCATAGTAATGCAGGAAAATTCAAATCGCTATAACTTCGTTAAATATTATTCGATCTTTATGAAACTTTCAGAAAAGATCAATCTTATAAATAGTCATCTGTGTACTAAATTTTATTGAATTTAAGGGTACCATCTAGATTTTATTCAAGAAAACATAAAATCAATAAATCATACTATTACTAACAAAGTTGAGTGAATTTTGACTTCTCATGTATTTGTTGTTGTTGTACTCATTAAGGCCTACATCCATGATTTTTTTCAGATTTTTCGGATGGAAGGTGTCCAATCGCGAGGGGGGGGTACGCGAAAAGTTCGTACATTTCCCCTTCCCCTGCCCCCCTCGGTGCTCATAAAGCAATTTTAAGACTTGTTTTGAAAAGATCTCGTTAAGACCTTTCCAATGACACCCTACTCGACTACCAATGGTGAAAATTTTTTTTTGGGGGGTCACTTCCCTATATGGGGAGACCCCCTTAAACCCCTTTGAAAATTTTTTCCACCATTCAACTTTCAAGAGGTCACCACTTCTGACCTTTCCACAAAGTTTCATGGCTGTAGCTTCTATAGTTTCGGAGAAAAAGTGCTGTGACATACAGACGGACGGACGGACGGACGGACGGACGGACGGACGGACGGACGGACAGACGGACAGACGGACACAGGTCGTGATTGCAATAGGGTTTTGTATTTTAGTACAAAACCCTAAAAAAAAACAAGTTGGGTAGACAGACCTATGCTCATGTCAGAAGGGTTTTGTACTCATCTTACAAAATGGAGTAACCAGCAATTTGCAATTTTAGGATCATACTATTATTAAAAAAGTTGAACGAATATTGCCTTCTGAGGTATTTGTTATAGTTATACCCATAAATATCTCCTTTGATAATTTTTTCAGATATTTTAGATCACGGGTGTCAATTCGCGAGGGAGGAAACACATTATTCATGTATTTTCCCCCTGTGCCCCCACTGAAGCAAAAACTGTCAGTTTAAGAACTGTTTTGAAAAGCTTTCATAGAGAACTTTCAGTTGATACTCATATCGGCTACCTTTCATGAAATTTATTTTCAGGGGCCACTCCTCTGTACTGTAATCATCGGTTCATGGCCTGTTTTTTCGAATCCTAGAATGGTTAGAAAGCCCTTTTGCTAGGAGCTCTCTCCTGCCTCTTCGACTTGTTTCAATTGTATATACTCATCATCATGATAACTATCACTCCTGAAATTTTCATGCAAATCCTAGCAAAGCTGTAGTGTCTAAGTCGTTAAAAAGCACATATGGCTCCATAGCCATATGTTTCCATAGTAATACTGGGCATATTGCTCCATAGTAATACAGGAAAACTCAAATCGCTATAACTTCGTCAAATACTATTCGATCTGTATGAAACTTTCAGAAAAGATCAAACTTATAAAGAGTCATCTCTTTGAGTTTAAGGGTACCGTTTAGATTTTATTCAAGAAGTAAGAAAATCGCTAAATCATACTATTACTAACAAAGTTGAGTGAATTTTGACTTCTCATATATTTGTTGTTGTTGTACTCATAAAGGCCTACATTCATGTTTTTTTCAGATTTTTCGGATGGAAGGCGTCCAATCGCGAGAGGGGGGGTACGCGAAAAGTTCGTACATTTCCCCTTCCCCTGCTCCCCTCGTTACGTATAGGGCAATTTTAAGACTTGTTTTGTAAAGATCTAATTGAGACCTTTCCAATGACACCCTACTCGACTACCAATGGTGAAATTTTTTTTTGAGGGGTCACCTCCCTGTATGGGGAGACCCCCCTTAAACTCCTTTGAAAAAATTTTCCACCCTTAAACTTTCAAGAGGTCACCACTTCTGACCTTTCTTCAAAGTTTCATGGCTGTAGCCTCTTTAGTTTCGGAGAAAAAGTGCTATGACATACAGTAGAAGATACATACATACGTGAGTGCATCCAGTTTGCTGAAAAAATTTCTTGATTACAGCTTCTGCAGTTCCTGAGAAAAACTTGCTGCATTGCACGGATAGACAGATGGATGAACGGATTGGAGTTCGCTTTGCAAAAGACTAGAGATAAGAAATTGATATTGTGATACAGGGTAGAGCAGAGCGAACGCATGTTTTTCATATTTTAATTACTTAGATAGTTTTAATGATTCAAACATAAATTTTACATATAACAATATATTGGCTGAATCTTTGGAAAATATATACGTTGATTGGACTCAAAAAAAAATGTCCTTTAGATGACGTCCTTCTTGTCGGACATAAATTTGGGTCCTTGTGTGGAAGCTGCGCGCAGCACTCTCCAACATTCCATCTGGCACGGTTTTAATTTCCTGCCGAACGGAAATTTCAAGGTCATCGATTATGCGGGGTTTGTTTACGTTACTCTTTTTTTTCAAGTCGTGTAATAATCGAGCAGTCGCCTAAGCAAATTGCTCGAAAAACCAACATACTGCTGATCCAATTTCAATAGTAAATTTAAAATATACGTATTTAAATTTACAATTAAAATTCAGTCAAGGCAACCCTTTGATCATGCAACTTACCAACGAGTTGCATTGCCCCGCAATGCAAACTACAGTTGACGGATGATGGGGGTCGCGAAGAAACCTCCGTGGGGAGACTACGAGTCTTGGGTAATATACGTAGGTGCGGGTAAATAATGAGAAAATTGCGAACCAAGCGGCGAGTGAACGTCGGTCGTGGATATTTTTAATTTGAATCGCAAAACGTCGTTTACCCAGTTCATCATTTGTCGTCGTGAAAAAGGAAGTTGCGAGAACGTTGGCTTTTACCAAATAGTTCGTGTAGCTATTTTTTCTTGCCCAATTCCACGTAATTTGAATTGCCGCCTAACAGCGAGAACAATTACATTTGTGCTGTGCATGGGAGTGACGTTTTAGTGTGGTCAAAGTTCAATTTGTTTACGATTCAGGTGGATCAAAAGCGTCTCGCCCGAGAAATTTTCACGTTACAGAGAAATATTCGCAAGTCGAAAAGTAATTCTTAGGTATTATTAGCCGGAACAAACATCCGTTGCTGCGCAGGCAGACGACACTGATGGCGATAAATTGCCAGCCGAGCATCCACTCAAAAAGTGCACTTTGCCAACTCCAGCCCGCCCGAAAAGCATCGCTAGCGACACAGAAGGGATTGTAGCAGTGCGAGTGTTAAGAGCACGATCGGAACATAAACCATACAGTAGTGGGCTCCGTGGCTGCTTTAAATGACAGGAGTTGGCCATTGTTAACCCCGTTGGACACCCGTTATTGCGCACCAGCCACCACGACGATAACATTCAGTGTCGCTCAACTAGCAACGCATTGTTGATAGTAGCCATATTATCGCGTTATCTGGGTCCATGCAATCATATTAAACAGTTCTGCTCACTTGTATTTTGTGCTTCACTTGAAATTCCAAAGCGATAATAAACTACTGCCTAACTGTCGCTTTAGAAGAATACGTGAGTGAATCCACTTTTACCTCGTACAGGCAAAATATCATTTGGGAAAGACCAGAAAGCCCCTAAAAGCCATTTATTGCAAGGAGCAGTTCCTTTGCAAAGAAAATTGCTTAAGCTTTTCCGGGAAAATAACTGTTTTGTGGCCGTGTTTCGATGAGGAGAAGGTGGGAAAGAGATAAAAGAGCAGAAGAAATCTGCTCTGTTACAATTTATGACGTTTGGTTAAGAGGCAAGTACAGTGCAAGATTAAAAGAGCGAAATGATATACGCGTAAGCTTCTATCCTTGTCGCTTTGTGCCTATGAGAAAGCACAACATTCTGCCAAAAGTTCACAGAGAACTCAGTTAGCTTGAATTGTAGGGCTCAATTCCTTCAGACTCGAATTTCGCTCAGTAAGAAGGTTTCAAAATGATGCACGAGTCCATTGGGTGATGGGAAGAAAAATTTGTACATACACCAGCTAAGAATGAAGATAGCAGACTAAAAGATGATAAAGAATCAATTTTAGAACGACAAACCGCAAAATTCCGAACAGTCTTTTGCTACGTTTTCATATGCTGATGGAGTCCTAATTGTTTATTGCATTGTTACATTTCATCAAGATTTTAATTTATTACTGGTATCAGCCTTCAGATTTCAATTTTTCTTAGAAATACACTGGTCAAATATTAAGTTTAGAGTTTTTTTTGCCTTTTGTTGCTGGGACAGTTGCTTACACAAGGCGTATCGGATTTGTTAAAATTACTAATTTCATCAAATTTTCGTTGTGGATTACATCCTTGCTTGCATGGGTATCGCCCCGATGTTTCAGTACCTCTCACCCCAATTCCGATATTGTCCCGAACATGAGACGCACGGTGTTATCCTGGAGAAGAATCGCACTTTGTGCTGGAATGCCCCTCCATTTCCAGCGATAAGCGTTTTTTTTCAGAAGGTTAGAGTAGTATGTAGCATTGATGGAATGTTCGGTGCGCAGGAAATTGACCATGCAGCATGCCCCGCTAGTTTTAGAACATAGTACACATAACCTTATCCGCGGACCTTATTGTCTTCGCTTTGACTGGCACCCCTTTCTCCTTCTTCTTCCGCTCTTTAGACGACACCTTGCTTTTGAGAGTCTAATACTGTACCCATATCTCGTCTGTAGTGAAGATTTGCATTAAAACCGTCCCCTTTCACCTTGTATCGTGTCAGCAAGCGACGAAAAACTTTCAACCGCGTGAATTTTTGCTCTAAGTTCAACAGTTTAGGAAACCATCGAGGCGTAATTTTGCAATATTGAAGCTGTTCGTGGATGATAGACGCTACACTCTAATACCGATGCTGAGTTCAGCTAAAATATCACAAAAATTCATCCTATAGTCCTCCAAAATGAGTTGTTCTACGCGGCAAATTTTGTCTAGTGTGATGCTGGTTCACGGTCGACGATCATGCGGCTCATTCATGACGGTTTTGTGACCATCCTTGAATGCTTTGGCACATTTAAACGCCCCAGTTCTACTCAGGCACTCACTGCCAAACTGACTTCAGAACGTAGAAAAATTTCCATGTTTTTAATACCTTCCCACGTTGCAAAACGGCGGTCGACACATGACGTTCGCTCATGGTCGTAGCACGCGCATCGAACATGCACTTCCGACGAAAACTATTCCACAATGTTTGTTATCTATCATATGCTGAAGTCACGATCTTCAAAGCATGCGCGCCATCTACAGCGTTTGTCTTCATCATATTTGAACCGCCCTCGTATTACGCACGCATTCAAAATCTAAAATTTGGTCATTTGAGAGTGTGAAGGAAACAAGGGACTATAGAAAGTTAAAATTGTAACTCAATCGTTGGGGAGACAAGCATTTGTTAAACATCATTTTCACCCAATGTTTGGATGTCCTTAGAACTCAAATTAAACCAGAACAAGCCAATCGAAAAATAAAAACTTCGTTAGAAGAGTCACTATCGGCTGCTCCAATGAAAATTAGAAGGAAACAGGCAAACAAAAAATCTACTATAAGCAGTAATTGAAATTTTTATAAAAGAATGATAAGTCTAACATGTCGGGAAAAGAAATTTTCAGATTAATTATATGTATACAACTATTTCGTACATAAAGTCAGAGTTAAATTTATATGTATATTCAATGTGTATAAAATTATTCAAATATTTACGAGAGCATTGATGACTCGTTGAGATTATTATCAATCGCCCACACTGTTCGACGCTTAAAAAAGTGACAACATACTGTGAGCGTCAAAAGGAAGTGTACACCTATGTGTAGCATATTCAAAACCTCATAAAATTGGTTCTAAACGTCGGATTTTAAAAATGTTTCGTTTTTTGAAAAGGTTTTTTGATTTTCTAACAAAAATATAGAAAATTTAATGATAAAACATTGCACTAAAAATTCATTAACAAAATAAAAAAAAATACTTCATTTTTTACGCGTCAAAAATAAGTGTACAGCTTGCAGCACACCCTGTATTTGATATATTTATCGGGAAAACTTCCCTTAGGTTCAGTTTATAGTTCTTCTAAAATGCAAACGCGCACTCGTAATTTTATGTGCACCATAGATCGATTCAGTTTCTACATTATCTAAAATGGGTAAGCAAAGTGCAATTGAAACGCGAAACCTTATTGTAAAATTAAGAACGGAAGGAAAATTGTTATGGGAAATATCACAAGTGGTCTGTAGAAGCCATAACACCGTGAAAAAACTTTTGAACAAATTTAAGAAGTTGAAAGATGTAAGTGATCGGTTTCGTTCCGGTAGGCCAAAAAAGTTGTCCGTTTGTGATGAACGATTTATTGTGAGGAAAGTTCGAGAAAATCCAGCAGTGAGTGCAGTGAAAATTGCGGAAAACATAACAGTAGATACTCGGGTCAATGTCAGCGTAAGTACTGTCCGTCGAATACTTAATAGGAATGGGTTACAAAGCAGATTATCCCGTAAAAAACTATACATTTCTGAAACGAATCGGAAACTCCGGGTGCTTTATGCCAAAAAGTATAAAAAGGAGCATATGACATTCTGGGAAAACATACTTTTCAGTGACGAAAGTAAATTTGAAATGTTTGGTTCTAAGAAATCACCCAGAATATGGAGTAAGAACGCCGAATTTGATCAGAAGAACATAAGTTCAACCAAAAAGCATGGTGGTGGTTCGGCTATGGTCTGGGGTTGTATAGCGGCATCAGGCGTTGGAAATTTTGTCTTTATGGACACTACGATGAATTAAAAATGATTACTTGGACATTTTGAAAGAAAATTTACTACCTAGTGAGACAAAAGTAAGGTTAAATATATCATGAGTCTTCCAGCAGGACAACGACCCAAAGCACAAGTCAAAGCTAGTGCAGGAATGGTTATTGTATCGAACACCTAAGCAGCTGGATCATCCTCCGCAATCCCCAGACCTTAATACCATCGAGCATTTGCGGGAATATCTCGATACACAAATCTGAAAACGGAATATAACAAGCAAATAGTTGTTGAAGTCCATTTTAATCGAAGAATGGCAGAAAATTCCAGTCAGTTTGACTAAACAATTGATTGAGTCAATGCCAAGACGACTTAAAGCGGTTTTAAAGGCGAAAGGGAAGCAGACTAAGTACTACTTTGCAGATGTTTGCTTTATTTGTTTACTGTGCACTAATTTTTGACGCGTAAAGAATGTAGTATTTTTTGTTATTTTGTGGTTGAATTTTTAGTGCAATTTTTTATCATCAAGTTTTTTATTTTGTTATTAGGAAATAGAAAAACCTTCTCAAAACATATTTTTAAAATCTGACATCTAGAACTCATTTTATGAGGTTTTGAATATGCTACACATAGGTGTACACCTCACTTTCACCTGGATGCCCCACTCTTATTTAGAGGCCATAAGTATCGTCGGTAAAGACGTAGTTCCCCCCCCCCCGATCTTATCTGTTTTCGCCAGGCCCAGTTTGTTGTTTGCTTTGGCAATCTCCACCCTTAGTATGTTACCTCAACCTCGACACCCTGGGACCGAGTCAAATCATCCACAATTCGTGAATGCGAGATTTTTTTGTAGTGGGCCCTTGTGCTGAGGAATAAAACCCAACCCACGACACCGCAATGCTAGCCTGCCAGTACATTCACGCATCCTCAGACAAGGCCAATCTCGGTGAGCACCAACATCCTCACTCGCTGAAGTAGCAGACGACGGCTGCTGTCCTTTACGGTCCTTTATATCCAGCCATTTCACTACAGTCACTCCAGAGAAAGAAGTCATATATAAACAGGTCAAGTGAGCAAGGCCAGGGAACGTCATCATATCCTGAGAATGTTTGTTGAACCACTTCCATGGGTGGTGGTTTCTTTTTCATGACATATCCAGTATTTATCAATGCTTCAACCCATCGAAGTATAGTGTTTCGTTCTGGAACTGTATTTTGACATGTGACATTAAACTTTCCAATTAAAAGACTGTCTGTGACTACAAAATCATGGTTTCTAAAGAACTGCTCGACCACGAACACACGATGCTCTATGCGCCAAAGCCTCATAGCAACTCAAACTACATTGCGTGAGCTGTCTGCTGACTTTAGTTTAAGGATAATACCTTCAATTATCTCGAGAACTAACTATTGAAAACATACGTTTCATCTGTTCCATCCTGTACTAAGCAATACACAAGCTGGGTAGACAGAACTACGCTCATGTCAGAATGGTTTTGTATTCAAACTCGTATACTCAAAACTGACCTAAAATAGGAAGCCATATGGTAGCAAATTGCTTATGTATTGTCGGCCTACCATTGGACAAGCTTCCATGAGCTGTGAGCCAACTGCAGCATAAACAAATGCTTATATCGCTTAACATATACTGTTTTCTGAATAAAAACGTATGAAACGAATTTCATGCATGCTTAACATTTACTTTGCACTGTCTACTGTACTCCTACATTTTTCAAAACGACAAATGAAGCACATTTTTTGCACATTCTCCTGGTAGCTAAGCTTTGAGAAGAAGTCTGGCTTGGAGCACTTGCTCCCATAAGGGCTTGTGCCAACCCTCGCATGGCCTCCCTGCTCTGCAAAGATAATCATGAGACCAAAAAGGCAACTACACACGAACGGAGATATCGGCTGTAAGGGGAGGCCCAATATAACTGGAGCAACCAAAAACACTTAAAAAAGATCAAAAAACCCAAAAAAAAAGAAATAAAAAATAATAACAACGACGACTAACCAGTGATTGCAGCCACAATGTTAACAATATATATCGAGAGCGGTACTAATGGTGACAAAAACGACGATTAATACAGTGAAGACAGTTGAAAAACAGGGATTAGCAGATAGTCTGGTCTAGACTGAAATTCCTGCAGCATTTGGGCGCAGCAAAAAACTGATGCAAACACCAGAGCGTCCTATAAAGGAAAAGTGGGAAACTCTGCAGGATGTTTCAGGTGTTCGAGCGGTAGAGGAAAATATACTTGTAAAGAACACCGAGAATTTGACGGTCACTGCTGTGATCGTTAACGAAGCGACCGATGCAAGGGTCTTAAATCCTGACATAATGAAGAACCATCCTGAAGTCAACGAGGAGATCACGGCAGGAAAAGAAACGAGTGACTAGGCAAATAAAGCGACGTTGTGTGATTGCATCGCCATCGTCAAAATTGTGGCGGAAGTACCGTATTCGAAAACGTAAAGCGAGAACCTCTCTCAAGGATGGTTGCAAAGTACAATTGTCGCTCAGTGACATGAAGAAGAAAGGCTATTTCGAAAAGCGGAAGATGTTTTGAGAAGAATACAATCTGCATGCGACTCCCCAAAAATCATCAAAGCAGTAAAAATTGGGCTCCTTGAACAAGAGGAGCTCCTAGACCGCATGAAGCATTATTGGAGAAGATGGTTAAAGGCCGAAGAGGAGCAGAAAGCTAAAAAAGCTTTGAAGGCGAAATCTAAAGGGCACGTGCAGATAGCTTGACCATCAAAAATCGATAAAAGAATGGTATCTAGCCCAATGAGAGGAGATTAGGACAAAAGAAGGAAGGAAGAGGCACTTGATCAGGGGTTCCAGATAGTGCCTACAAAAGGAGCGAAGAAAGCTGCAAAGCAAATTCTTCCAAAAGTGCCAGAAAGTAATCTTCGCATGGACGCCCAACAACAACAAAAACGGATGCAAAACTGGAGAAACAGAAGCTGCGACGGAGACCCTGGCAACAGGCATTGCTTCTAAAACCCCAAGATGGCCAATCCTACACGAAGGTGCTGCGGGACATCAGGGGAAACGTAAGGCCCGAAGACACCTACAGTACCATGAAAGCAGTACAACCAACGCGGTCGGGCCACATACTGGTCGGATTTGGAGCAGAAGCCGACAATAAGGAAACATATTGCGACGGAGTAAAGAAAGTTCTCGGCAAAAGTGCAACTATAGCCTCGTTCGAGCCGATAGCACCGATCGAAATAAAATACATTGACTGCGTCACGGATCTGGCTGAGGTGGAATTGGCCATCAAAAGGGAGTTCCCTAGCGTGGGCAGGATCAAAGAGAGGCTGACACCAGAAAACAACATGGGATAAAGCATGGGCATAACTGACTTGACTTAAAAGGATGCCGAGCACTTTCTGAACAAGGGCAAAGTAATAATAGGGTGGAATGTGAGCAATGCCTTTTCAATGTTTCAAATGCCTATGGTCACACCAAACAAGAATGCAAAGGACCCGATAGGAGTTCCCTATGTTACAAATGCGTTGAAATGAAACATAAAAGAAAAAAGGTACGAGGGAGGCACACTGTATTCTTTGCAAGGACCTTCAGCCAAGATCTGATTTTGGATACGTCTTGGGACTAGGAAAATACCGCGCTTTTCAGGAAGTCCTAGCCTAAGCAATATCAGAACTTAAATGACTCGCATTCTGCAGCTAAACCTACATCACAGTTCAACCGCCCAAAATCTGCTTGAGCAGTTTGCGAGGGACACGAAAGCTGACTTCTTACTGCTGAGTGAGCAATACCATGATAAAAATTCCACATTATGGTATCCTGACGAAACTGGTACTGCCGCCATCTGGGTTCGGAACAATGATTTTCAAGCGGCGAGTTGTGGATGGGGGGATGGTTTCGTGTGGGTTCGGTGTTCAGAGACCACCTTCTTTAGTGTGTACCTAACGCCGAACGAATCGATATCATCTTTCCAAGTCAAGCTTAATGCTCCGGAGGGCGCTGTAACGCAGATGGCAACGTGCTCGTTGGACAATGGAATGCATCATGCCTCAAACACACCCGTGGGGACAACGAATCCTGGAAATCGCAGCCAGGATGGCGCCCATCATACTAAACACCGGTAATATGCCAACTTACCGCCATATTGGCTGTAAAGGGACAATACCGGACGTAACATTCGCCTCGGAGTCCTTAGTACGGAGGATAGATTGGAGAGTATTTGATGACTACTCAGCCAGTGATCATCAGTGCATTCTGCTTAAGATAACCGATGTTGTCTCCCGACATCCATGCTCTCGACTTTCTACAATTGGATGAAACATCGGGAAGATGGACATCGAGAGCTTCGTCGAGGTACTCACCGCAGGGGAGCCGCTGCAGGGAGCCTCGGAGGGGACGGACGAACTGGCAGCTCAAGACGTGGTGAACTTAAATATGAGCATAACTACGACTGCCTGCTGCACTTCTATGCCTCGTTCAAAACCCCGACATGGCAAACCCCCAGTGTATTGGTGGTTAACTGAAATCACTGAAAAGTGAAGGGAATGTAACAAGCTTGGACGTGAGGCTCAACGGGCGTGGAACCGTGACGAGGCATTCAACCGCGTGGCAGCATATAAGTCGGCCAGGAAATGCCTTCGAAAATTGATTAACAATAGCCAGGCTCGCTGCTGGCAAGACCTAGTGGACAATGTGAACAAGGATCCGTGGGGCCTCGGCTATAAGCTAGTTATTCGGAAGCTTGGGGCCTTACGGAAGGCTTGCGTACATGAGGCGGAAAATATGGATGAAATAGTGCGGGCACTCTTCTCTGCCCATCCTGTCTGTCTTGACGCTGTCCATGGTGAAACAGCAGTCGAGTGTCCACTCTTCACACAGCAAGAACTGGAAGAGGCAGTCATCTCAGTGAAAGCGAGTAAGGCTCCAAGTCCAGATGGTGTTCCAGCTGAGGTGTTGCGGCTCGTCTATCACCATTTTCCTGGCTTGCTGCTCAGCACATTTAACGCTTGCCTACGGGACGGGGTGTTTCCGGTACGACGGAAGGTGGCAAGGCTCGTGCTGATCAACAAGGGGAAGGGAAACCCCGAATCGCCATCTGCATAGCGCAAGCTATGAATGCTAGACATGGCTGGGAAAGTGCTGGGGAAACTCATCGGAGGACGACTCACTGACACGATTCGTGCTGCTGGGTACCTATCTCCTCGGCAGTACGGCTTAAGAGCAGGAGTTCTACTATTGCCATGGTCCAAAAGGCAGAGGCACATAGTCGCACCAAGCAACGGATCGTCCTGTTGGTGACACTCGACGTCAAGAACGCCTTCAACTCCGCTAGATGGATGGATATTCTAGATACGCTGGAAAACCCTTTTCAAGTTCTAATGCGGCTTTTGAGGGACTACCCAAAGGACCGAAGCCTGCTCTACAACACGACACAGGGCCAACGAAGGATGGCTGTTACATCGGGTATTGCCCAGGGATCTATCCTTGGTCTGGACCTGTGAAACGTGTCTTATGACAGGCTACTGAGACTGGAGATGCCAGATAAGTCACGCTTGATCGGCTATGCGGATGATGTTGTGGCTGTGATCACTGGACACATCTTTGAGCAAGTGAAACTTAGGCTAGGTATGCTAATGCACCGAGTGAGAGACTGGATGACTACTGGCGGCTTCAGTTTGGCACTGGAGAAAACCAAAGTAGTCATCTTGGCAAAAAATAGAATTGCTAGAGTAAGGTTGATAATTACTACTGAATCAAAACGCGCGGTAAAGTACCTGGGGCCACTGATCAACTCGAAGTTGAATTTCTCTGAGCAAATCAGGGCAATGGCAGAGAAGGCTGCTTCGGGATCAATCAGCTCTGAGTCGACTTATGGCCAACATTGGAGGGCCCAGCCCATCAAGAAGACGCCTCTGATTCGGCGGTCAAAGGCCTATTGTAAAAGATCCTTAATATCGGCGAGAGGATTGAGTGATCTGAAATTCCACGATCCAATGCCATAGTCCTTTTTTCGTTTGTGAGGTCGTTGCCGTAAGTCTAATCCATTCCAAGACCCATCTTCCGGTTTTGAAACACTTTAAGGTTTTTCATGTACGGGGAGTTACCCTATCGCCCAACCTCCATTCTGGTGGCATGGTTATTACTTTGATTCCGTCATCAGGTGCGGAAGCTTCGCCTTCACCCTCCTACGTCCTCACGAAGGAGGTGTAAGTGAGATGTAGTAGCAGAGCTGTAGATGTGTTTACAGTTATAAGCATTTCTTGGCATTTAATGCTATATTATTGGAGAACCAGTAAACCCAATGTGCACCCAGACAGCATTTACTACCATTTAACTGGGGGGTTTGGGATGAGGTATCATAGAAGCTATGGGTTGGGGAAACAAGGGTTCCTTCCTCCTTTCTCAAACGGGCTTGGGACCATCTATGGCGAGTTTCATGAAGAACCTTATGAAAGGGAAATCCTCGTGATTGCTTTGCAGAATATTGGCTCCTAGCTCGTACATCGGTGTGAAGTTCTATCTCAGCTCCAAGACAAAAGAGTTTAAGAACTGGGGCCTTGATGAAAGTGGATTTTAGCTCGTTAAAAGAATGTGCTTTGGTAGTTCTAAATTCAAAAGTACTTCGTCTTTCAATAAGTCCGATAATTGGCAAGCAATCTGTGCGAAGTCCCAGATAAACTTCCGGAAATGGTCTACTAAGCCCAAAAAGCTCTGCACATCTTTTGCTGACTTCAGCTGACAGTGCTGAGCAGCTAGCATCTTGTCATACTTTGGTTTCATAGTCCCGTTTTCGGCACTATTTCCAAAGGTATTCAACTTATCGCGTAATTATTTTACATTTTTTCCAATTAAAATGAATGTTGTGCTTGCTAGCTGTCTCCATGACTCACCAAGCTTTGCGCAGCCTTCAGCTTCATTTTAAGCCGGAATGATAATGTTGCCAAAGTATGCCAACATCGTCCCGTCTGTCAAAACATCTCTGAACACGGCCCTTGTGTGTCTTTGAAAGATCGCTGGTGCATTGCAGATACTGAATGGAACCTGCAAGAACTCAAACTGCCTATCTGGTGTTATAAAAGACGTGTACTTGATGTTGCCCTCTTCAACCGGAACATGACAGAACTCGTTCTCCAAATCCTATGCGCTGAACACCCTTGCACTCTGCAGTTCGTCCAGCAGATCATCTATAATCGTCAGTAGGAAACGGTCTCGAACCATCTTTGGAGTTACAACCATTTTTCTTTTTCGTACAACCATTTTTCTTTTTCGTCACTACAATAAGACTCGCATATTCAGATATGCTTGGATGAACAACGCTTTCCTTTATCAGCTATTCCACGGTTTTGTCGAATATCCCGCGTTGTTCAGCTGATAACCGCCTAGGAATTTGATGAACTGGCATGTCGTCTTTCAAACGTATCTCTTGTTCAACGTTGATACGTCTTTCATCCGTCGGTGAATACTGTTGAATGAGCTTCTTCGCATCGTCTTTAATCTTCACGTGATGGATACTTTCTACGTCCTCCAGCCAATCGTCATTGTGTACGCTGATGTTCATTACGCTCCTAACGTTTTTTTCTTTGTCAGTCTGGCGTTTAGAAAATATGGCCTTTCGGTTTTTAATGTGGATTTGAAGGACTTGTGATTTCGCCACCCAACAAAACGTCATTGCCCAGAATCTCGTCTGCAACAACATAGAATCGAAACTGCCCAATGTTCGGAGTCCGGCAGTTCTGACTCCATGAAATGGAACTGTTGCTGTGTTCAACTTTTATGCTCCAAGTCGGACGTACATTGTCGCAGTCGTTAGGTTTAAGTCGCTTTCTAAGTCTGTAATCACTTCGAACTAGACGCCATTAATTACTATGGCTTTGTCAACCGTCTTGTCCGTCAACTGTGAGGTATTGACACTCTAATGGTGCATATTATATTTTACTAGGGGTTGTATTCGCGAACTCTGATAACAGTAATCTTTTCAACGCCATCCAGCATTTAGAATGTGATCTGAAATTTACGAGGATCTTAGCGAAGCTGAATTTTTGCATAAACAACTTTTTGGAAACTATTCCAATGGCAAAGATCGATGGTCTCCTCAAATGGCGTGAGCTACCTTTCGACGTTTTCTGTGCCGTCTCCGCTAAACGTTTCCAAAGACTCTTCGACGTCCTTGAACGATATCTGTGGGGTAAATGCTCTTTCAGCTGCGTACTCGCTGTGAGTGCTAACATCGTCGTCAATTTGGTTTTGTTAATCGTCCATCATCGACTTTGACTTTCGTCAACATGGCTTCTTTGAGGCGTGCTTGCAGCTCGTCCTTTGTACACGTGGTCTTCAGGCTCATCTTATGCAGTCGACTCTGTAACTGAAAAATTTTTAAGTCATGCAGCTCATCGACGACTATTATCGTTGTTTTGTTGTCAACATCCACGCTTACGTCATCAGCCGACGTCACCATTTTTCCGCCCGTCTGCACTCCTCGTCGTTTGTGTGCCCTAACCTGGGAAGCGCTTGTTGTCATAAGCCGTTACCGTACCCCAAAAATAAGGCGCTTCGCTTCCATGCACCGTTGTCGTTTGAGCGCCCTCAAAGCAAAGCGCTCTGCTTTACTCAGTCGTCATTGCCTGTGCGCCCCAAAAGTCAAAGCTCTCGTCGTCACGCTAATAAATATAGCGATTCGTTTGTGTGCCCAAAATTGTAAGGCACTCGTCGTGATACACTATTAATGCCTATACGCCTCAAAAATAAGGCGCTACACTTCCACTCACTGCTGTCGTCTAAACATCCCAAAATCCTCCACTTTATAGTATCGCACTCCACTTTATAGTATTGTCGTCTATGCACCATAAAAGTAAGGTGATCTTCGTTCATACACAGTCCTCGTATGTGCGGCCCAAAATGAAAGGCACTTATCTTTGATACACGGTGTTGTCGTATGTGTGCCCCAAAATAAAAGGCACTCGTCGTTGATACACGGTGTCGTCGTATGTGCGCCCCAGAATGAAGGGCGCTCTGCAGTAACACACCGTCATCGTCTACGCGCTTCGAAATTACATACCGTTTTCTACGTGGCTCAAATACATGACACTCTGCATTCATACACCGTCTTCGTCTATCCAATTCGAACAAAAGCGTGCCGCGTCGTCAGACACCGTCTTAACGATTGCACTTCAAAAAGCAAACCCGCACCGCTTTGCCACCTCACGTCGTCATCGGTCTTTTCACCTGCCAAGCATAAAAATTCCGCGCTGTTGTGTATACTGCCTTCATGTGTGTGTGTGAGTGTGTGTGCGTGTATGTGTGTGTGTGCGTGCCAAAACAAGCGAAGACACGATCTGCTGCTCTTCGTCGTATATGCCTCGGAAAAGTGACACACGCTGCGTTGCTTCGCGTTGTCGTCCGTGCTCGAAACAAGACACGCTACGTTGCTCTGCGTCGTCGTGTGTGCGCCCCAAAAATTGCATTTCACACGAGTGAACTGAATCCCGGTTAAGCTTGCGATTTGTGGGATTCGTTTTATCAGAAACACGAGTTGAAGTTTTAATACTGCATTTTAAACAAAAAGCAGATACAAAAATATAATATTCAGCAAAACCAGTTCTCTAGTCGCGCGTGTTGTCTTCTTCCTTTGTCGTGTCGTTCTCACCTCTTCAGCGAATTCCAAAAAATCCGCAACTCGCCCCACATTTAATTTCTTATAACTCAAGTTAAAGAATACATCTTTCAGCGAACTTGTTTATTATCAGCAAACATCGTATGATTTACTGATTTATTAACAAAACCTTTCTAGCAGGAACACTCGCCTGCTAATTCTACTTGTTTTAAGATAAGCTCAAAAGGAGAAAAACTGCCGATGTAGTCTGTAAAGAAATTTTCATAAATCGGATGTCAGGAAAGAATGTTATCTTCATTTAAAGATATTAAGCTAAAATTAAATTTCATGTGGAAAAGTTGCAGGTAACAGCTAGCATTAAATAAAGCTCTCAAGAAAATGCATGAAAACAACTTGAATTCCCCTTTACGAAAAAACGCAATCTCATAGCATTAACTCTTAACCACCAAACAATAAGCTAAATTTTGCCCATATCAGAATAACACAGCCTATAATACGAGTGTGTTTGGTGTGTGTCGACGTTGTCATGAATATAATAGACAGATAGGGCATACATGGAAAATGTAGGGACATCAACATCGGTGTCATACGACGTTCCGCATTATGATCCGATATACACATGGAAAAGGATTATGCACACCGTCCGGATATTCGAATTACCAATGGGTTGGTTCGAAGGAGGCATTTGTCTATGCAGTATAGGATATGGAAATTGGATATGTTGTTTGACGAAGGGAGTCCGTAAATATTAGTCTGGGTATTGAGAAATAGTCCTGGCAAATATTTGATTTCAACAAAATGTTGATATTATTCCAACCGATAACAGTAAGGATTGTTATTGTAAACCAGAATAGGTTACACCTGAGATTTCATGTGAAAAGATACCTTTCAAATATTTAGATTTTTGCTCTTCGCTTGATATAAAAGGAAGTCGATTGTTTGCAGGAAGAGTTATTAGTTAGCCACCCATAAATTACCTTTAAAGAATACTTAAATTGGCCATATAAGTATGAAAGTCATCTGGATGAATGATTCTAATAGGTATGATTTAACGTAATTTTATTCAAAATATTTGCTCAGTATTGAGATTCGCCAAATTGTTTCAATTTGAAAGTTGGAACTTTAAAAAAGTCAAAATATCGTGTCCAACTTCTGTATAACTCCGAAATTGCATTCTGCATTCATGATACTTAACTGAAGTTCTATATCCTTGACAAATACTTGGTACCTGTAACATGTGATTCTATATTAAATTCACAACACTGTATTTATGCACGGTATCCTTGCAATAAACAATCTGATCTCCTTTCATAAAACGGTGTATCACAAGATTACCGATTTACATGCGATAAGTAAACATCCACTCAAATCTGTTTGAGCTGTGAATCAAAATCCCAGTGCAGAAAGGATAAGCGACTGGAACGTAATATGAACCGAAAGGGGTTAAAGCCATAATACGAGATATAGAGACAGAGATAAATAAAAAGAGGCAAGGAATGAAAGGGACTCATACACCAACTATTCGCAATCAATCCCCTTGGCGAGTATTTAGAGCTGGGGAAAATGGAGTTCATCCTTTCGTTTTACTCCGCTTTGGGACTCAATCGATTGGAAAAATATTGAACTGAGTGAAATTCTGTACAGGATACGTATTGTACATTCAACATATAGAATACTCCTTATCAATGAACGATGCAACGGGCGCAGTATGATATCCTTCAAGCTGTTTCTGTGGCTTTATGTTTGTACGATGAAGCTTGTTGTTTTTTTATTAATTTTTGCACATATGATATATTAGCTTCTATATTGTTATGAGAGGGTTATGTGGATGACAAAATGTTCAGGGTTATTGAAGATTGGGTCAAAGTTGGAGTGAAGCAACACTTTGCCTTCATTTAATTTGAGCTTTTTTAGTAATGGGCAGAAAATGACCCACTATACGTGAGAGTATTCAATGAACTATCTAGTACTAGTATTCACTATAAAATGTCATATTGGTTATAAAAATATCAGATAATAGCTATGAAATGTTCTTCTATGCGGGTCAGATTCAAGATCTTTATTTGGTGATTTTTTACATATATACAATTCATCAATAGCTTAACCTAAGAATATAGATGCGGGTTACAATATAGATGCGGGTTGTGTCTTAGGGCTTATCCCGGAGTTCAATAATAATTTACTTTAATTACATTATAATATTAATTTTTTGGTAGAAGAAAACTTGAAAATTTTGACACCCACAACATTATCATAGATTAATGGATTATAAGCGAATTTTATAAAAATTATTTGCTCTAATAATTAGTTTTAAAAATTGATTTCCCTGAAATTAATTACATTTTTTCCTTAAGACTACCTTAAAAACTACTCATTGACTGCGTCCATAGAAAGGTTGTCCATCGCGCTCCTGATAATTGCCGCCTTGTGCTCCTTGGCTCGTATGATTCCCGCTTCCACAAGCTTTTGTGCTTACAATTTTATCGGCTACATTCCTGTCTCTTGGTACAGCACCTCGTTGGTGTCAGACCGTCCGTCCTCCCGTCTGTATAGTCCTGTGCAAGCTCGAAAGATTTTTCGCTCCACTAATCCTATCTTGCCCTATTTCGTTTTCGGAGCTCCAATCCATATCCTCACCGCATATGTGATGATCGTACGAATCAAGGTTTTACAGGCAAAAACCTTGACTCACTGGCTCGCTGTCGAATGTTTCCTAAAAAGAGTTAAAGAAGATGGTACGCATAAGTCACTTTTTTCAAAATATTATCATCGTGACGACTAAAGGTAGCCTTCCTGTCGAAAACTACCCTCAAGCACTTCATTTGCCTAGAGCAGTGCCCCATCTGTCCATTCAGTCACAGATGCCTCTTGCACAACGAGCGAAGTTTTTGTGGGGGCCCTTGAACATAATTAATTCACTTTTCTTTGCATTTACCTTGATTCCCCATTTCCGGTAATATGCAGTAAGAGATTCCAAATATCTTTGGAGCCGCAAACTAGCAAAGCGCAAATTATGCTCAGATGACCACACTAACAAGTCGTCAGCGAAGAGGTTCACCTGGATTCCGGGCTTATATTCATCTCTTACGCCCGGGACGTTAGAGGTGAATATGTTGAAAACAAATAGGCCTAATATAGACCCCTATGGGACCCTCGAGTCAAAACTAAATGGGTATGAGCTAGCTTCACCAGCCACCACAAAGGCAGTTCGTCCCCTCACGAAGCTGCCTATAATTTTCACCATATGAGCCGGAAAGCCAAGATTTATCATTTTGTAGAGAAGCCCATTGATCCATACATATATCGATCAGGCAAGCTTCAACAAGCTTATTGTTGTGCCAGCTTCTCGTTATATTGGCTTGGAACAGGGTCATAGCATCCACCATGTAGTGAGCTTTTTTGAAGTCAAATTGTCTTTCCAGCACAATTCTTGCCCCGCCAGAGATTTTGTTACCTCCAGTTACCAACCGCGTGGGAGTTCCTTCGGCTAAGGACCTCGGACCCGGCTTGCCGTCGAAGACGGTCGTAGGTGGCACCACTCGCTTATCCCCTGGTCCTAGAAAAGCCGCCAAGCGAGAACGCGGCCGCCGAACACCCCTCACACAACCCAGACTAACGCTCTTTAAGCGCTTCCCTAACGGGGGCAGATTATTATCCCCGGGCGATCAGTTGCGCCCTTGCCGGGCACAGATTT
This sequence comes from Odontomyia ornata, assembly GCA_963969285.1. Taxonomy (NCBI): domain Eukaryota; kingdom Metazoa; phylum Arthropoda; class Insecta; order Diptera; family Stratiomyidae; genus Odontomyia; species Odontomyia ornata. The sequence goes on along the minus strand of OZ017739.1, from coordinate 57,776,087 downwards.
TCAGACGTAGTTCACACCGAGCAAAAGGAACTAAAAAAAAAGGAACACTTCCGCTACAGAGATCCCTGAAAAACCCAGCAAGGAAATTTACCTTTGGACACACCCGAGCCAGGTGTACAATTAAAACGCGTAGCAAACTCGCTCTCTCTGCAACACGCACACAAAACTTTCACTATTTCACTACTTGAATGCGAAATGCGAATGAAGCTCAAACAAAATATATATTCCACTCTTTCACTGACATATATTTAACTGCTAAATGCAAATAAAGTGCTAAAAATACAATGTATTTAAAAGTACAAATTCCACTTACTCTACCTAGCGGGGGCCCCCCGTACTCTGCCTGCAATATTTTGCCGGCGTGCTTATTATCGCCTGAAGTCGCCAATCTTTCTTAGTTGTCTCGCTGATAATAATATTCCTCTCCACTGTTGAATTTTCCCTCGTCGCAATTCCTTTTTTTCGATTGATTTTTCTCAGTCCCACCACGTTATCCTCGCTTAGCCACGTTGTCGTCTCGAACCCGCCAGAAAAGAGAAAGAGCCGTTCTTCCTTATTGGGTTTTTCATCGGCTCGGTTTCAACCGGCGAGCCGTTAACTTCATCCCTGGGCGATTCGATGTTCAATTCAGATCCCCCAACTGGGGTGCATCGGGCAATTGAAATCCTTATTTCCCTTTTTTAGTACACTCATCCAACAGGTGTAGAATGTCAAAGTGACTGACACTCTGTCAATTTCGTGTTTATTTACATTGTGCCAAATGTTTGAATTTGGGAAAAACACTAAGAATCGTGGTCGCGTCCTCTTCCCTATGTGTTTGAATTCGTCGGTGATGTGTCGTCGGAACCACAACGCCGTAGTGTGAAAGTGAATTTCGTGACGCGGCAACAAAGAGCAGAACGCCACAACGATTGGAGGTTTCTGGCGGTTGTACTTCCGATAGGTAAACGTTCTTTTCCTGTTTTCTAGGCTTTTCCGGAAAGTGTACCAGCAGCCAACTCAACCCGTTGGGAAACAAGGAGTGATCGAATTTTCTCGACTCCCTGCACCGGCCACAACGGAGTGGCACTTGGCGCTTGACTCCAACGCTCGTATCATCTCTTCCTTACAGTAAGTATTACCAAACGATTTTTTTTTTGCGAATACTTTCATTGAGGCAATTGTCCAGTGTTATTCAAGACCGTACAAAATCCCACATCGGCTTTTGATGACGACACAGTATGTATTGCCTTCAATGTGGAGCTGATAGAAGATCACTGTGCATTTGATCCTGTCGCCTGCTGTGGTTCAGTTGACTCAGCCCAATCTCTGATGCCTAGTAAAAGAGTTCATTACATACTTCCGCTTGTCGCGATAAAATTGTAAAAGTTGCGCCATTCCTGTCCTATCGCTCAGCGACTGATTCGTTCCATGGTAATGTTTGCGATCAGTTGTGCGTGATGGTGACCGGATTTTCTTTTCTGTTCTTTTTTTTTCGCCTACATTTTTCTTTTACTTTACATTTATATTCGAATCTTTTAATATTTTTATTCTAGTATTATAACATTTCGTATTTCCCTATTTTTACGTTACATTTTTACTTTAATCTTTTCACATTTCATTTTTTTGCCCATTTTTCCTTCACTTTACATTTACATTCTAAACTTTTAATATTTTTATTCTATTATTTTAACATTTCGTTTTTCCCTATTTTCACGTTACATTTTTACTTTAATCTTTTCACATTTCGTTTTTTTGCTTTTTTTTTTCTTTTACTTTACATTCATATTCTAAACTTTTAATATTTTTATTCTATCATTTTAACATTTCGTTTTTCCCTATTTTTACGTTACATTTTTACTTTAATCTTTTCACATTTCATTTTTTTGCCCATTTTTTTCCTTCACTTTACATTTACATTCTAAACTTTTAATATTTTTATTCTATTATTTTAACATTTCGTTTTTCCCTATTTTCACGTTACATTTTTACTTTACTTTGATCTTTTCACATTTCGTTTTTTTGCCTATTTTTCTTTTACTTTACATTTTTATTTTAATCTTTTTGACATTTTTATTTTATTATTTTAACATTTCTATTTTTTAATATTAACCTTGGCTCGGGTGGTATTTTAACAACCACTGAGAAAAGAAATAAAGAACAAGGTGCAAATCGTTCCCGTGAAGGATGCTTTCAAGTATTACAAAACAAATCGAACGAGTATCGACTACGTCAGTACTGTCCAACTTCTTGCACATTTCCATTGCTGAGGGAATTAGCAAATATTAATGCAGTTATTTGGAATGATCGCGAGGAAAACAAAGAAAACATGGGGACGCCTTTTAAGCATATAATTGGAGATTCCATCAGCCCCTGCTGATTTTTTGGAATTTCGCTCCAGTGCCAATAAAGTGAGTCTCTCAGGGCTGACAAACAAACCATGGCCAGTAGGTGCGTCAGAGGGATTTGAACCAGAGAACCGAGTCTAGCACAATTGCTCATTGTCCCTGTCGGAATCCGTTGTGGTGCTGCTTACTAACGAAGTAATGGAAGAGTCCTCACTTGCTTTCTCTCCTTGAAGAACTTTCGCAAAATGTTTTGCGATAGAGTTAGCGATAGCCTTGTCATCCATGAGCATGGATCCATCATAAGTGAGGATCCCGGGCAGTCTTTTTCTGCCAGTTGTCCTTTTGATATGAGGAAACATACAGGGACTTGGTTTGATACTTTCCAGGGCCTGCTCAAATCGCTCGTTAGCAAAAGCTGTGGCTCTCCTCGAGATCATTCAGTTTAGAGACGTAATCACTAGGTGAATACGTTCATACTCCCAGTTGACCATATTTAAATTGCGGTGGTAGATTCTTGCGAGTAGCTTTCTAAGCCGGCTACATCTACGATGAAGCTCCAAGATGTCTTCTGATAAATCTCGATAAAATTAATTTGTCGAGGATTTCCCAATGGAGATCTTTTAGATGACCGTATCCCAGGGTTGAATTTATACAAGCAACTCCCCCATCGATTTTAGGAAAAGAAAGATTTTTCGATCTCTTGATCAAAATCCCCTTCAATTTTCAGTCAAGGTCAGCAATTACTGCTGCCCAATCGATTTGCTTGAATGAAATGAAAAGTTGAGGATCTCCAACCTCAAGTTTCATACTCTTTTTCACTCTTAAGGCCAGCTCAACCAAAAGATGGTCAGACTCGGGGCCAAGAACTCCACACTCGAAATTCCTCTAACTTTCAGGGCAATCAATATGAGATCCATATTGATTGAACCCAGTTAGAGATAGCTGTTCCATAACCATTGGAGGCGATATTCCCCTACGAGGGATGCTTTGCGTTAAAGTCACCTCCCATGAAATTAAATTTTTTGCACCAACAAGCACTGCTTCCAAGATGTCAATGAGTTGCCTTACCGAGTATCCATGTCGAACATACATCCCCACGAACGCAAAGGTGTAGCCTCCCAGCATGGAGCTTATTAGTGCCTTTGGACTTTCAGGTTATCTTTGTGAGCCATAGTAACTCCAAGACTTCCCTCTGGATCATCACGCCTGATGATCTTGTATTTCTTCTGATGCACTATGTGTTTTTCTTTGAGTCTTGTTTCCGATATAAACAAGAAGCCTGGTCTATGGGCGTTCAAGTGTTCTTAAACAAAGTTCCTTTTATAGCGTGGAGCTAGTGAACATATGTTGAGGATGGAGAGTTTAATGGAACTCATCACGACAACATACTTTGAAGGTGAATTCTAAGCACGCAGCTTTTTCTCACTAAAGTTAGTGAGTTTTTTATAGTGTGGGATAAGAGATTCCACTTTTTGAATGAGTGTGAACTAGTCACACCCAAAAAATTGTTGGCAGTCAGTGCTCAAAACCGTATTTCGGTCTTTCTGCGACTGCTGGGCTTGTTGCATTGGTTGCTGTTTTTGTTTTCGTATAGGCTGTGGTACAGCCTGCTTTTTTGCACCTTGCAGAAGGCTAGAGTATGAAACCCCTTCACGTACAGTATTTTCATAGAGGCGGTGATGAAATCCCTCCTTTTTTTCTTTTGGAGGTTCTTCCACCTCTCTTCAACTTCTCTGAAACTCGCAGGGTGCTTCTTAGCATTGCAGTTGATGGAGAACATCTCGTCTTTTTTCTCGTCCTTCGAGATTGGACATTCCATGGACTTATACTGCTTGTGGCATTTTACGCATCTAACTTCGAGTCCGCAGTTAAAAGCAACGAGGCCAGATTTTTGGCAGCTGAAGCACTGGGTAGTGCAATTTTTTCTGCAAACTTTTCCAATATATCTTTTGATATAATAGGAACTTTATGTTCTTTTCCCTCCTAGAGGTTATAGTCGAGAATCTTTTCACTGAAAGGATATCTTCTCCGAGATATTCCTTCAGCGCAGCCACTACATCATTCTCGTCGTATGAGCTATGTACGCCTTTGAGAAGGAGAGTCAATTTTCTCTCTCCTGGAAGGGTGTAGGTGTCTCACACTTCAGAAAGTTAAAAAGGCTGGTGTGGTCCTTAGCCATTTTAGGGTGGAGTGAAGTTCGTGAGGAGTTGCTCACCGTCACGTTGAACTTTGGTTCCTTTTCAGAGTTTCATGCGGAAGCCCTGTTGACGCTATCCCTGAAAGTCTTCAGGTCAAGCCAATAGTACACTATGGGAGGCACCCTCTCCTTTTTGGCAGCAGCCAGGCTTGGCTGCTTTGGCTTCGATTTCCCTTTATTTCCCTCTAGACTCAGCCTTCCACCCGCCTTAAGTATGGTCCCCGAGAAACTAGCGGAAGCTATTTTCGTCACTTTTTTGAGGTGGGGAAAATAGCTTTGATGTGAGCTGCTGCGTTGGAGACCCCATCAGCCTCATTCTGGCTTCCGGCTTTACGATAGCCTCCACCTAGTCACCACTGTCCGTGGAACTTTCACCCTCATCCATCTCCATGTCACAGTGTGTTTTCTCGTAAACCACATAAGCTGAAAACAGGAAATCTTGTAGATAGGTGCGTTGAATTTTGAGTTCAAACAATTTTCGCAAGACTTCTAAGGGAGGTCTTCTCACAAGGGCGATCCTTGTACACCGAAGATACCCGATATGGGTATGTAATGAAAGGTCTCCATGAGAACTTTTCAAAACAAGCCTTCAACTAGCATTTTTTGTATCGAGGGGTGCAGGGCAGGGAAATGTTTCCCTCTAACGATTAGACGTTTTTAATAAACAAAATCTGAAAAAATTCTGGAAGTAGATCTTTGTGATTACAAGGTCAACAAACAAATACCTCAGAAATTAAAATTACCTATGCCGCCACCTATTGTGGAGAGCACTGTATACATTTATATATATATATATATATATATATATATATATATATATATATATATATATATATATATATATATATACATACATACATATATATATATATACATATATATATATATATATATATATATATATATATATATATAGATATATATATATATATATATATATATATATATATATATATATATATATATATATATATATATATATAGATATATATATATATATATATATATATATATATATATATATATATATATATATATATATATATATATATAAATATATATACCTTCTCACCCTATTTTTAACTAAAAAAAATAATAATAATCTTATCTTTCCCACTAACGACATTTCATTCATTATTTTCCATTAACGAAATTTCATTCGATACCTCTTCATTAACAAAACCTAATTCCTTCATTCATACTAACTAATTTTATTCATTATCTACCACTAACAAAATGGTATTTGTTATACTTACAACAATTCATTCGCGCTTCCCTACTAACAAATTTTACACTAACAAATTTATACTATTAAGAAAAGTCGCACAGTTAAAGTTTCTGATTGCATGAATGGGAGATAATTTGAAGGTGGCTTCGGTGTTTGTATCGTAGACTCTCAAACGGGGTGTTCGCTGGAACCCTTGGTTCAAGTTCTCCCGAGCACAGGAAAACTCTTTTTGATATTGGCAAAAGCAATTGTTTCCGAGTTTATGACGATTTGCATATATTGTAACGAAACGATATCATAGTTATGTAAATCGCCATATATGCAAAATGGAAATTGTTGCATTTATCGAGATGGAAAAGATGTATGGGTTACCGAATCAAAGTGCATTGAACTTCGGTTACGTTAACTTGTCATGCCAATGGGAAATGGAGAAAGAAAGGGTTGCGGGATTGGCTTTTTGAGTTGGTGAGTCTCAATTTGGATTTCAGAGAAAAGAGAATTTTTCGTATTGTCGCAAAAAGTTTTAATTTGAATTCCTAAGAAAAGAATTGATTTGGTATCGGGGAGTGATTTTCAATTCGGGAAGAAAAGTTTTCATTTTGAATTTGGGATAGAAGGTTTTTTTCGGCCAATTCCCGGCGGTGACGGATGCAGTGGTTAGCGATAATGGAGAGTAGGAAAAAATAGTTTTATGGACAGATGGGAAAAAGTTTTGAGTGATGGCACTGTGAAGCCGAAGAAATTAAGGAAAAAATGAAAGTTAATGTTTTAGATTAATAGAGTGGAAAAGGGGGAAACATGCACAAAGAATGAGCGAGAGAGTTTTCGATAGATAGTTCAAAAATCCCAAAACAGAATAGTGTGATACGATAAACTGGTGACTCTGGTGGTAATAGAATAGACAGGTAATTAACAGTTTTGTTCATACTACGGAAAGCTTTTATTTGATTTCTATCGGAAGTATTTTGTGGGCGACAGAGTGATTAATTGAAGTGCGGACTTAATCTGGTTAATCAATTAATTGGGTAGAATTCGTGGGCAGGTGAACGGTTTTGTCTGGTGAATTTTTTTTTTTTTTATCATAAACAAAATCTACAAAAACATAAAAAGGCGAATGAATAGTAAATTCTCTAAAGGCTATTTTCATTGAATTATCGAAAAGAAGTTCAACGATTTCAAGGAGCTGGCACGTGTGTTTGTGGCCGTTTTTTTTTTCCTTTTTTGTTCTTTGCTGAAGTAAATTCAATTTTGGTTTTTATAAATTTTATTGGTCCCTCATTTCCAGTTGCGGAGCACTCCGCAGCTTCAAAAAAGGGGAAGTAATTATTTTTCGATTTATCTGCTTGGAATTAAATTGTCACTTCTTTTGCGATTGTTATTCATCTGTTCACTGTAATTACTTTGTTTCAAATTAATTCTACTAAAAAAGGGGTTTAAATTAATTCATGAAATTTTTTTTTTTTTGTTCCGTGTTGGATTGTATAGGTATTATAAGATCATACTTAAAATGTTTAAATAAAAAAACAGCCCTGATTGATTAAAAATATTAATTTTTCTTTTCTCAGGATAACCTTCTCCTCTCCCGTCTGTTTCCTTTTATGTTAGGTATTATGTACAGACTGGCTTAGCACAAGCAGAAAAAATGAAAAAAACCGGCTACCCAAAAGAACATAAAAAGGTAGAGTACATTCAGCGGGGGGATCGAAGACTCGGTGAAAAGACACGATGGAAGCTGACAGCAGATCCTTATTGGGAGTAAAAAATTAGTGGACAAGGTCGCGGAACCGTGATGATTAGGGGAGACAAATTCTAAAGGCCAAGCCGTGGCTTGGGCTATCACGTCATAGATGATGATCAATTACTGCTCGAACTTCAATGGGTAAGCATACAAAAATTCGCACAACAGCAGTATTATAAATCTTGAAGAAAATATTACTGATAATATTAACTTAGATGATGTCGATTTAGAAATAAACAATGACAACTTGGACAGAATTTTTCGACTTCAGATGAAGATTTTGGAGAAACAGATGACCATTCTAGCCCACACCGCGAGAATCCACGCTTGTAAACATAAATAAAAAATTTTGTAAAATGATAGCTTTTGTATTATATAAAAAATAATTTTCAATTCAATATTCTGGAAAACATTGATTAATGATCATGAATTCTTATTTTTGTTAACATCTAAGAAAAATTTAATTTTATATTACATAAAAAATGTTTTTTTTTTTTAAATTGTTTTAACGAAGTTTGTTTAAATAATGATACTGCCTTAAAATGAAAACAATAGTATTAAGTACGTTGTAAAGATGTCCAAGGAAAAAAATCCTTTAACATAGGAGGGAATTTGTGTTTCTTTTTGCTTTAAATAAATTATTTTATTTATAATAAAATTAAAAGCATCGTTGGTGTTTGGTAATGCGATATTTAGGCTTCTCCGGTGTTTTTTTTTTTCGTATATCGATTTTGAAATTTAAAATTTAATTTCCCTAGTCAAATTTTTTAAATATTTTTCACGCGTGAGACCGATTGATTTTTTTATTGAAATATAAATAATTATAATTTTAAAGATTTGAAAATTTTTATCCAGAAAGAGCTCCAAAAGACAAAAGTTACGGTTAAAACATCACCAACCTATTGTTGATAACTTTGTCGCAAATGCCGGTCAACTTTGACCGATTGTATCTCAGGAACTAATGCACATAAAATAATAAAATAATTTAATTTAAGTATGCAAATAATTTACTAGCAAAAAGATGTCAGTAATATTAAATAAAATTCTGAGACCACCCTAATAATCCAATTTTAATTTTATAAAGTGCGTATGATGGGTAGAGTATTCTCTTATATATTAGAAAATTTTCAAACTACTGTATGCTTTAATTTCAAACTTGCAAGATTTGTAAAATGTTTAATTTTTTTAAAATAAATTTAGATTGTAAAGTTATTAAACGAAACCTCCAAAATCGATTTTGATGAAAATTGGTATGCTGTTTTGTTATATTGTACAATAAAACATTTTTAAGCAAATTATGAAGAACCTGAGTGTTTTTTGAATGCTAAAAAGTAATTAAATGATAAAGGATTTTTTTCTATATTTGTTATATTTATTTCTATGTTGTGGTAAAGATAAAATTTTCAACCAACCATATCTTATAGAAAATTTAATTATGCAACCTTTACTTGCGGATAACTTTGCTCTAAAATGAATTGTCTAAAATTTAGGAGTGAGAAAAGCGCGTGAAAATCGAGTTTTTAAATAATTTTTACATGTTAAACTCTTTCAGTCTTGGTGGTTAGTATCCCTAACCACTTATTAAGATTTCTTTTTTGTTAATGCAGTACCACCTCTCGGATATTTGCTGATTTATTGCATTTCTACGCATCTCAGGTTACAGGAATTCAGTTCTTAATTTCTTTCTATAGCACAAAGTTCGTCAGAACGGAGAGTAGAATATAACATGCGCCAAGTTGTTTATTCCATTGCGAAAGAAAATCTATAAAAAGCAGGTGAAGAAGTTATTTCAACATTAGGGTCATAATAGAGTTACCTCTAGTTTGTGTATTTGTACGTTTTATCGTGAAAAATATAAGGTGGTTATCGTTGCTTACCACCGTGACAATCGTAGCTGTTATTAGATCTGCTTGTCCATAAGGATGTTTTTGTCTTTATTTTATTTTTTACAGTATGTCTCACAAACTTACTAAGGAAGAAATTCTAAATTATTTGTTGGTGGACATACTCTTGGGTGATGAAAGTACCTGTGACGTAGAGTCCGATCACGAGCCAGAAGATGACCAACCTATTGACATGCTCTTAGGTGACACATTAGAAGAAGATCAAGAAATGAATTCTCTTGGCTTTGATGCCGATGATAATTTGTCTTTATCTAGTTTTCGTTTTGCCTCAGTAAACTTAGAAGTTCCACTAGCTCCGGTCAGAACTCTGACTTCCACCAGCCATACAATTAACGCCCTAAAGGTGAAACGAACTACAAAATGGACTTTTGGGCGAATGTTGGAATACCAAAACACATAAATTCATTAGGAGATGTGAGTCCTTTACAACTTTTTTGCATGTTTTGGTCCAGTGACTTGCAGGAAATATTAAGCTTCCCCACCAACCTATAGGCTACACAATCGGAAAAAGCTTACACTGCCATTACGATTGAAGGATTGGATGGGCTTTTGGCATTGAATCTGGTGATGGGGATAAAAAAGCTACCGAGCTATATGGATTATTGGTCTTCTAGTCCAGACTTACAAGATCCCTATGTATCAAGAAGTGGTCATCTTGACAAAAAAGAGAATCCCTAGAGTAAGGATGATCAGAATTGGAGACATACAAATCGAATCGAAGCCAGCGGTGAAGTAAATGGGGCTACTGATCGACTCGAAGATGAGTTTCTCTGAGCAAATCAGGGCAACGGCTGAGAAGGCTGCTTCGGGAATATTGGCTCTGAGTCGACTTATGGCCAACGTAAAGGGACCCAGCCCATCAAAAAGACGCATCTTGATGAGTGCTACAGGGTCAGTGCTACTGTACGGAGCGGAGGTATGGGGCGACGCACTCAGCAAGGAGGTATACCGAAAACTTTTGGCACAGGAACAGAGAAAAGGAGCACTGAGAATCGCATCTTTGTATCCAACAGTCTCTGATTCGGTGGTGAGAGTTATTGCAGGCGTGATACCTGTCGCCCTCCTTGATAGAGAGCGCCACGCTTTTTAACCTGCGCCAAAACGAGGATGCGAGGGAGATAGTTGTCCGCGAGGAGAGACAGCGCTCGCTCAACGATTGGCAGCAGTCTTGGGTGAATTGCACGAAGGGAAGGTGGACTGTGCGTCTCATCCCGGATGTGAGACCGTGGCTAAATCGGATGCATGGTGAGACTGACTTCTATTTGACCCAGCTTTTGAGCGGGCACGGGTGTTTTCAGTCTTACCTGCACAAGATCGGTAAGTTATGGTCTCCCGATTGTCGATTTTGCCCAGGAGAGGAGGACAATGCCTGTCACGCATTTTTTGCGTGTACGAAATGGGTCAGGCTGCGAAGTAAACTCTACAGGGAGACAGGAGAGCTCACCCCGGATAATATAGTTGCGGTGATGCTCGAATCGGTTGACAAATGGAACCAGGTGGCACATTATGCTCGGGCAGTCCTGAAATATAAAAGGGACTCACAGCAGCCGGGGGCGCTGGGGCTGGGAGATCGCTCTCCTGGCATTTCCTCTTCCCTTCTCCCCTCCCGCTAAGAAAGGGACTCCTCAGTTTGAAGGCGCCCCACGGGGTAACAAAACGAGACCTGGCCCGAAGTAATGTGTCAAACGGTTCCAGGCTGGGTTCTCAGGCTGACAGGGGAGGTGTTTAATGGAGAGTCCAGTCGCACATGAGAGTCCCACACTCTGTGCATAAATAGCATTCACCTCTCTACCACAAAAAAAGGATTAAGTTCTGGGGAGCTAGGTGGCCATAGGTTCGGTGTTATGTGGTCATGAAAATTTTCGGCCATCCAATCTTGTGTCGCCATCGCTTTGTGTGAAGGAGCAGTGTCTTGTTGAAAAATGTTTGGTCTGCCTCCGCTTATATTGTCTATTCAGGGTTTCACTACTGTCTCCAAAACCTCAATGTATGCAGCAGAGTTCACTCAAAATCCTTGAGTAAGAAAAGTGTGGTGGCATAACATGTCCTTCGTTGCTGACAACACTTGAAACCATAATAGTGGCTGAAAATTTTGTGTGCATAGCAACAAAAACCTCCAAAGGATTTGAACATAGCCATCTGTCATTTCTACGATTGGTCTTTTGATCTTGGTCAGCATTTTTCTCGTCGGAAAAAAACCATAACATTGTGGGCACCTCAGGGTGTTTGATTTTGTTTATAAGATGTTTTGATTGGAGAATTCTCTGTTCCCGTGTTCGTTCCGACATGAGCTGGCCTGTGCACAACACGTAAGACTTATACCGAAGGACTTGGTGGACAACTCTACGAATAAGGTGCTCAGAAACATGAAGCTCACTCGCAAAGACCCTCATTGATTTTGTAGGGTCCCCGTCTATTATCACTTGCACTTGCCCTAAAACTTCTGCAGATCGGACAGTGTCAGAACGTTTTTCGTTCTTTTTGCGTTTTGCAACCGATTCAGTATCGCCTCCTGATGGTTCCAATTCACGGTGAACCTTGCGCACGAATGAATGCGCACAATTAAGAAAATTAGAGATCTCTAAATTGTGTATGGTTTGCACATATAGCGACGATGATAGCATGTCTCTTCATTCCTTGAGTGATGTTGTAGTCTGCCATTTCCTATCTGAAAAGGAAAAAAAATTTTTTAAAAAATTCGCGAAGTTATAGCCACATTTATGCATGTCCTCAAATACCGTACGCACCCTGTAACATTGGTTTTCTCTCATAATTCAAATAGTTTTGCTTTTAAAATACGACTGATTGACTTGAAGATGAGTTACTCTGAGCAAATCAGAGTAATGACTGATACAGCTGCTTCAGGCCTATCGGCTATGTGTCAACTTATGGCCAACGTAGAGGGATCCAAACCATCAAGAAGGTGATTTTTGGTGAGGTGCTTAGAGTGGGTGCTACTGTAAGGCGCAGAAATATGGGACGAAGCTCTCAAAAAGCAGCTACATCGAAAATGCTTGGCAGACGTAAAAAGAAGAGGAGCAGTGAAGATTGCACATTTATATTCAAGAGTCTCTGATTTGGTGGTGCTAGTCTCCGTGGGCACTACGCCCATCACTCTCCTTGCTGGAGAGCGCCGTACTATCTACCTGCATCCAAACGAAGACACGAAGGAGACGATTTCCCACGAGGAGAGACAATGCTCACTCAATGATTGGCAGAAGTCCTAGATAAATAGCACCAAGAGAAAATGAGCTGCCCACTTCATCCCTGATCTGAGAACGTGGCAAAATCGAACGCATCGTGAGACTGATTTCTTCAGGCATGGATATGGTTGTTTCTTGTCTTACTAGCACAATATTGGTAAGTTACGGTCACCGGACTGTAGGTTTTGCGCAAGTGAGGTAGACGATGCCATGTTTTGCATACATATGTTAAGATGACATGTTTTGCACACATAGGTTAAGATGGGGCAGGCTTCACCGAGACTTTCACAAGGAAACACGGGAGTTTTCTCCGGTTAGTTTCTTCAGGGATATGATTGGATTGGTTGACAAATGGAACAATGAGGCACACTGTGTTCAGACATTTCTAAAAGATATATGTATAAAGAACAAACAGCAGGTGGGAACATCATGGTTGTAGAATTACATTTCTAGCAATCCCTCCTCGTCTCTTTTGCTGCTAGAGGAAGGATCTCCGCATTTTAAGGCACCTCATGGCATAACAAATCGAGGTTTGGCCCGAAGTAATGGGTCAAACGGTTCTAGTCTAGGTTCTCAGGTTGAAAGTGGAGGTATTTAGTAGGCAACCCAGATATTCCACTCATGTGAGAGCCCCACACTTAGAGTATAAATGGCCTTCATCTCCCAAACACAAAAAGTATGACAAGAGGAAACAAACTATTCCTTCTTTTAACACAATTCAGAAGAAGACAGTACAATAATTGATATAATATAATTTACAGATCAAAAAGAGGACTTTGCAGATGTCACACCAAATCCACTAGTCGACTTGAACAAATTACCTTGATTTGGTAAAGTGCTTTGATTTAAGTTAGTCGCGTTAAGAAAACATTCACAATGCAGTTTATATGATTCCTCGGAGTTCTCAATTAACTTCTGTAAAGTTCGCAAAAAAAAACTAAAACAATAATTATCATGATGTTGAAGTTGACTCCAGATCATTTGTGTATTATTTATCATGAACTTCTTATTTTGTTGGCCCATTAACATAAAGACTTAATCAAGTTTTTTCGTACCAAATAGGAAACCCAATAGATCCGCCCTGGTCTATCCCATATGAAAGTAATACAATATAAACTTTACAACTTATTTTCCTATGAATTGAAATATTCCAAAATTAATTCACACATTCGCGTGATGTTATCACATTCCTTGCAAACACGCAACAGATTGCCAATAACTCATATATTCGCCAATATCTTCTGACCATCAACAACTTTCAGCTCCATTAATTAACTGAAACTTTCCTCAAGTTCTTCTTCATCCAGCATAAGATGTAATTGCCTGCAAGAAACACCATCTCACCACTCATCGTTCATTCGTGAAGACAAATTTCCGAAAGGGCTAAAAGGACAATCCCGCGCTTAAAAGTCATATAAACTTTATTTGTTTCAGGGACTTTCAAGATGCTCACAACAGTTACATACTTTCTTCCTTCTTAGATTATTTAAAGATATTTAAATTGAATTGAATGACATCGAGCCCGAAGAAACATTTTCGCATCACTAACCGGAAACATTGCTCGGTGGAAGCGAAAAGAATGGAGGAGTAACGGGGCCGGCAGAAAGTGCGTAGACAACATAGTCATATTCTTAAGGATTATAAGGAGTCTTGAGATTATACTCATTTGTCCATCTATTTCGAAAGAACCGAGAGGTTCGGTTATCTTGGACAACCGAAATTTTCGTAGAAAATGTCCTCGTAAAGTTTTATGGCAGCAATTCGGACAAGTTTGTCCGTTAAAGTAAAGTGAGAGAGAATGTAAGCGTAACTTTTATGGGGCCTTGTCCTAATGAAATTTAAATGTTCTGTGTATGAATGTGTGGACGACTTGAGAGCAATCATTACAAGTGTAGTAATAATTTTATGTGCGGTGCGAGATGGAGTCGAGGCCAAAGGGATTTATAGGTATGAGAGATGTTTGTTGAATTTTCTCGAATGAGCTTGCACGATAGTCCTGCCCGTAAGCACGTTTAAGCCGTTAAAAGTATTCATGTGAAACTATCACATTTAATGACATGTTTTGGGGTTTGGTATGCATAATACGAGGAATTAGGTTAAGTAGGTTTAGATACAAGGTTAATCGTTTGAAAGCCATTGAATTACTATCAAATTTTCTCAAACTACGCACAGACATATAATTTGTGTTACCTATTCGACTCTTCAAAGCAATGACCCAAAAAATTTTGAAGTCGAACCAAGTTCTCTTAATAAAAACCATTTACTAAATTTTATACCCTCAAACATTTCAGGATCTCACCCTGCATTAAAAACGTGTACAACCAGATGATGATATTGTGGTTTCATGCCATTAATGAGATTTCCTTTGCTTAACTTTAACGACGTGATTTTCATCAGAGTAAAAATTCAGAGAATTTCAAAAATGCATCAATAAACCCTAAGCAATTTATTGTCCTAAAAGGCTCAGAGTGAATTATTGAGTGTATTTTATTAGGCTCTTAAAATTTCTTGGTATAAAGTAAAAAAGTCTAACATTGCAACGAATTGGGTGTTGAATGGACTGCTGTGGCTAAACTTAATAATAGCGTCAAAGAAGGGTGAAATTATCCTGTGGGAAATAAAATAGTTAACAATCTTAAAACTTTTCTAATCATTCAAGAGATGGGTCTTGCACGTTGAAATCCGAATGAAGTAATCCGTTGTAGCTTAATGTAAGCACATTCATCTTAGTCCATTCCATATATTTCATTCATGTTCAAATGGATACAGCGCTCAGTGGCAGAGCAACGTTCCTTTGCGAATTACTAACCCAAGCAAAAAGTCCCTAAAATAACACTAAAGTAAATTTGAAATAAGTTAAATTATGCTAAAATTCTAGTATCTGGCGATTAGTACCAAAAAATTATCGAACAATTTTTGAAATGTTCTTAAGCATTCAAAAAAGTTCACATAATTAGTAGGAAAATTCATTGCGGTTCAACGAATGAAAAATTCAAATCATGGAACGTGTTTGAAATCGATTGTCAAAACACTGTCTGAATAACACGTGGAGAACAACCACCCAAGTACAACGTAAACTGGAAGGCCGGAAAGGAATCAATTAGGAGGGTGGATTTTCATCATGTATTTTTTCAATCTGTATCTTCTTCGACAACGATGTGATGGTGGTTGAAGATTTCCGAAAGTAATTTCTAATGAATAATTTATGACTTTTCCAATCTATGGGGCTGAATCTATTCCGAGGCAACACAATACCGATAAAGCAGCAAAAGTAGAAAGTCTTGTCCTTGTCGATGGTGGTAACGGCTCGGTCTAACTTTCATCGACAGATACCGCAAAATGGTTTCGGTTGCAAGAGTGTATCTACACAAACTTTTCATCTCTACGAAATCATTGAAGATACGTAAAAGAAAAATTCATGATTTCAACGTTGGTGGAGCGAATTGCAGAAGATCAACAGAAACGAGCAAAAAAAAAAAATTATCAACATTATTCGAATCCTTGAGCTTATTGTTTGCTCAAGTCTTGTTTTTATTGCTATGTTGGCCGAATTGTGAACGAATGAATATCTTTCAAATTTCAAAATACTGCGCTGGAGGCATGAATTTTTGAATTAATTACGTCCAAAGCAATATGGCAAGTGAAATCACAGACAATGTTTGCAGGTACTATTGAAGATAATGCTCTTAAATGTCAATGGATTCTAATTTTTATAATTGGATAGCATTTCATGCTAGCTTTCGGAGCCTATTGTCAGTCTGTGTAATGATTGGTTAACTTAAAGGAGACGTTTTTCGTACGTGGTGACCACTGTGGGGTTTGGCTAAATGCGATGCGCGTTCCCCATACGAGTGAAAGAACAAGTTAAAAAATAAATAATAACTTTATTAGCAAACAAAAATATGAACTGAAATTAACAAGTCGAAAATTACATGATTACGCTTTTTACTTCATGGAGGTTACAATTCAAGTGATCGCTTGATTGACAGAAGTTAGGGATGGGCCGATACTACGGTAACAGTGACTAGGAACCGAGTATTTGCTTGTCACTGTTGGCAAATGTTCCTAAAAACCAATAATATCGGTTCCAAACAGTCACTGTTACATTTCATATTGCCGAATACAAGAGATAGTACATTCACGTGCCTAGCATACACGCAAACACCTATTTTCAGATGCACACGAAAACAAGAAACTCGATGAAAATCATGTGACAGCAAGCAACCGATTTGCCACCAAAAGTTGTACTTTTTGCCCAACTCTGTTCCCAAGTCACATTTTTAGGGTTTTGTAAAATAATTTTACAAAACCCTTCTAAAATCGCGTCCTGTCTGTCCGTCTGTCTGTCCGTTCGTCCGTGTGTCACAGCAGTTTTTCTCGGAAACTACTTAAGCTAGAAACATCAAATTTCGTATGTAGGTGTAAACTGGTGTTCTCTTTAATGTTCAACTACAAAAAATTTTTTTAAGGTATTTAAGGGGGATCTCCCCATATAGGAGAGTGACCCCCCGAAAAAAAAATTTCATTGAAAATAGCCGATAAGGTCTTGATGAGAACTTTTCAAAACAGGTCTTAGTTTGGCAAAGTTTGCTTCGAGGGACGCACAGGGAGGGGAAATACACGAAAAATTTGTGTCCCCCCCCCTCGCGATTGGACACCTGTGATCCGAAAATCTGAACAAAATCAGGAATTTAGGCCTTGGTGAGTACAACAACAACAAATACGTGAGAAGCCGCAATTCACTCAACTTTGTTAGTAATAGTATGATCTATCGATTTTATGTTTTTTTGAATAAAATCTTAACGGTACCCTTAAATTCAATGAAATTCAGTACACAGATGACTATTTATAAGATTAATCTGTCCTGAAAGTTTCATAAAGATTGAATCATATTTAGCGAAGTTATAGCGGTTTGAATTTTTCTGTATTACTATGGAACAATATGCGCTGCATTTATTACTATGGCAACATATGGCTATGGAACAACATGCGCTTTTTATCGACTCAGACACTACAGTTTTGCTACGATTTGCATGAAAATTTCAGGAATGATAAGTGTCATGTAGATCTTTGAGAATCGGTTCAGCTAGTGATATCAGTGATCGTAAAACAAAATAGTGACTGTTTTAAATGCGAAGATTGGATAATTTTGAGTTATTTTTTCCCAAATGCAACGTTTAAGGTGCATGCTTTGAACACTTGATTCAATTTAATGAATGACTGAAGATGAGTACCTACAATTAATGCTCATAAGTGAAACAAGTCAAGGAGGTGGGAGAGAACTCCTAGAAAAAGAGCTTTGTAACCATTCTAGGATTCGAAACAAATGGCCATGAATCGATGATAACAGTACAGGAGTGTAGCCCCTGAAAAAAAAATTCATCAAACGTAGCCGATATGAGTATGAAATGAAAGTTTTCGTGGGAATATTTCAAAACAGTTCTTAAACTGTCAGTTTTTGCTTCAGTGGGGGCACAGGGGGGAAATACATGAAAAATGTGCTTCCTCCCTCGCGAATGAACATCTGAAACAATTATCAAGGGAGATATTTATGAGTATAACAGTAACAAAAACCTCAGAAGTTGAAATTCGTTCAACTTTGTTAATAATAGTATGATCTTCGTATTTCATATTTTCTCCAATAAAATCGTCTTTGACATGTATCTTGATTTGATTCGATCTGGTGACTGCATTTTGTAAATTGAATACAAAACGCTTCTGACATAAACGTAGGTCTGGTTACCCAACTTGTTACTTAATAGAACCGATTTGGCTGATGAGTACAATTTCTCGTATATGTGACTTTCCAAATAAGTTACTAAGTCACTGTTTCATTCAGTCACCATGAGTACTTGTACTCATCGGTTCTGGAGTCACAGTTCCAAAAAGTCACAGTTACAGGAACTTGTAATCATGAACCAAATTCGTTTTAAGTCGATGTTCCAGTCACAGTTGCGGGAAATTGTACTCACCGGCAAATTCGGTTTGATACAGTTAAATGTGACCTGGAACAGACTTGGATCACTGTGACTCTTGGACCGATAATGCATATGAGTACAAGTTCCCACAACTGTGACTGGGACAGAGTCTTAGAACTGATTCTTTTGTGGATATTAGGCATTCTGCACATTAAAGTGGCAATATGCATTATATGGTTTACTGGCTTACTTGCAGTGAGAGAAACTTGGTTTATTTGCCCGGTTCTCCCAGTGTGTCACAGTACCAAGTACCTCGGTATCATTATAGATTCTCACCTTCGCTGGAGTCAACATGTCTCTTATTTAGCTTCCAAAATAAGGAAAATGATCTTCAAATTTGTTCAGTTGAGAGATATATTATACAAAGATGAGCTTAGGCGTGTTTACTTGGCTTTAGCACAACCCTTATTGGAATATGGATTGATTGCGTGGGGAGGTGTAGCGATTACCCTCGTTTTGCCATTGAAAATAATTCAAAAGAAAATTATTAAGATTTGCTTAAAGAAATCGAAAAGATATCCAACTGATCTAATATATAAAGAATTTAAAGTAATGAGTTTGCATGATTTATACCATCTAAATTTACTAAAATTTGTACATTTAAATCGTAAAGTTTTTCCATTTGTAACCCATTCAGTGCATGCAACTCGTCGCCAGGTGAGCCAGATTCTTTACAAACCTCGTTATAATACAACTGCAGCCTCATTACACCCTTATTATTACGGACCACGTCTTTTTAACCTACTCCCCAGAAGCATTTCTAACTTAAATAACATCAACTTATTCAGATCTAAACTAATTAACAATCTAACGGGATAGTGCATAAATGTTCACGAATAGAATACAGAAGTAATTTATCCTCTGTTTACTTGTTTTTCTTTTATTTCTGAAAAAAGTTATTGTAAAATAATACACATGAAAATTAAAAAGGGCTGATAAAAATTGTAAGCAGTGATGCTGACATAAGCAAGCCATTTCCTCGACACGAGCAGTGCTCAATGAGGAATGTGCTCATATAATATAGATATAAAGGTTTTTGAATTATATTTTTGAATAATTGTTACTTCTTTTTCTTAAATAAGATAACACATGTATTATATTTGTATTTTTTTTTTTGAGCAATAAATAGAAATAAATAAAATAAAATAAATAAAAATGTGTTTACGTTACATGACTTGTGCATAGATAGATAGATAAGAAGGGTAAAATTTGTTGCTGTTTGAATATAAACAATATTTTTCATTGATGTATTTAACACTAGGGTGCACGCGCACACTTTTTTAGGATTTTGAAAAAAAATATTTATTTCAAATTCCTTTTAAAATCGGTACCAGTCTGCCCGTCTGTCCATCCTTACGTATGTCACAGCTGTTTTTCTCGGCAACTATTAAAGCTAGAAACATGCAATTTTGCAGGTAGGTCAAAACTGGTGTCCTTTTCAAAGTTCCAATGCAAAAAAAAAATCATAAAGTTTTTAAGGGGGTCTCCCCATATATGGGATGGCCCTTAAACATTTTTTTTGCCAAGTATATTCGATATGGGTATCAAAAGAAATGTCTTGGTTAGGACTTTCAGAATCAGGTGTCAAAAGTGGTATAACAAAGTAGGAGAGCACGTGGGAAGTTAAATTAGGGGGAAAATTTGTATCCCCGCCCCCTCGCGATTTGACACCTTTGATCGGAAAAATCTAAAAAAATCATGAATGTAGATATTAATGAGTATAACAACGACAAAAACCTTAGAAGTCGAAATTCACTCAGCTTTGTGAAGAATAGCATTATATAAAAATTTTACTTTTTTCTTCATAAATTTGCAAGGATACCCTTAAATTCAATGAAACTTGGCATAAGTGGTCCTATACAAGATAGTTAAATTCTGCAAATTTCATAAAAACCGATAAATATTTACGGTAGTTAGAGCCATTTGAATTTTCTCAAGTTACAACAACACATTTATTGAATTTTTCGCCCATGTGGGCTTTCCGTCGACTCAGACATTACAGTTTTGATTGGATCTTCTCAAAATTTTCCAGAAAAGATGTATAACATAAATCTTTGAGAAATAATTCACTCGATAATATAAGAAGTATCACGATAAAATGGCAGCCTCTTAAATTAAAGAAATGTTTGTTGTTCCTTTAAACCAAATATTTGATGTAAACGTCATTGAATCATTTCTTGAGTTTGTTCATAACTGGTGACTGCATATCATATTTTGAGTACAAAATCCTTCTGACACGAGCGTAGGTCTGTCTACCGATTTGTTTTCATGAGTGCTTGCGAGGCATACTAGGGTTGGCGGTGTTAAAATCACTATCAGTTACTTTTCAGATAATACATATACGTGTTCTTCTCTGATGAACAAACTTCTTTTGTATAACTAAAAGAAAACGAAAATTACAAACAATCTTACGGATACGTAAGAAAATTTAATAAAAATGATTTATCTGGCGTTCAAGACAAAAATATCTTTGACTAAAAATTTATGATTTATTTCTTATATTCGTAACATTCAAGGTATTATATTGCCTGGTTATCGGGGAAAATCCATTTCTTAAAAGTTTTGCACCATTTTTATACGAATAAAATTGCAATTTTGGGTTTTTGAGTAGGACCAGAGTTGCAGTGACAAAAATGTGCATTAGCGCTGGTATTTCGCGTAGTTCAAAAATTTAGTAAATGAGGCTTTCCTTGAATTGCAGCACTCTAGCACACTTATCTGAAAAGTTATTGCTTATAATGTTACCCTGGTCTTTTATAGTGGTCCATGCGTGCACTCTAGTGTTAATAATTACAATATTGAAGAAAACAGAGATTAAATTTTGGGTAAAATCTATTGATTTGGTAGCGAAGCGAGTTAGAAAAGAAAACAACTCCTTCTGCTGTTGGACGTTTTGTTTTCCCAGATGCGAAATGTTAATATAGTTTTATTGTTCACAAGTTTTTCATATAAACACAAAATCTACTTTCGAAGGGAAATATAAAAAATGGGTTTATATTTGTCTAATAAGGATTTTGAGATACATGTATGTCCATGCCAACTGACCAGGCTTTTAGGAAAATTTTCAATACTCAATTAATCAATAAGATTACTTAGTATATTTTGAAGATCGATCGGGCCGGGTTGCATTTAGCAAATAACTTAGAAAAGTCTCGTATGTTGTAGTTGTAGTTTCATCAGTGTTATATGTGAAGTGAATATTTAGAAATTGACTTGTTAATGAAGAAAACGTTATTTTGATTGCGAATTGGAAGTGAATATTTAGAAAGTGACTTGTTAAACTTTATTTTGATTGTGAATTGGAAAAAGTTTCAATATGGCTCCGCTAATGAAAAAAAGTTCCATTTGCGAACATTTTACTCAAATCGACAGTGTAAGTGCCAAGTGTAATATTTGCAAAAGTAATATTAGTTATAAATCATCGACGACTAACTTAAAAAAGCATGTTCTCCGCAAGCACCCCACATTTCAAATACTTTTTGAAAGTGGAAAACGACGGAATATAGAAGAACCTTCAGCAACATCATTGGGATCTTCAATTTCTGCTTCCTCAAGTGCTATACAATTAGAAGTGCAACCACAACCAGGACCAAGCACTGAAACATCAAATATGAGCCATCCTCTTTTGTCAGTAAGTTCAACGCAAGCAAGAATATCTTCTTATATTCCAGCGAAAATTTCGGAGCAGTCGAAGAAAAAGATAAGTTGTGAGTTTTTGAAGCTTTTTACGTTGGAATACCAGCCATTTTCGATCGTCGAAGATGACGGGTTCAGAGCATTCATTCGGGCATTAAATACTGCTTTTGAACTTCCCACGAGGAAAAAAATATCTAAGCAATTGATACCAGCTAGATATGAAGAAGCAAAAATGAAACTGACAACCTTGTTCTCTGATGCAAATGTGAAGTCATTGTATTTAACGACAGATTGTTGGACATCGTTGACCAACGATAGTTACATCGCAATAATGGTGCATTTAGTTTTGGGTGGAAAGCTTTTGAGCTTAACATTAGATTGTTGTGCAATTCAAAAATCCCACACAAGCGAAAATTTGGCTGAGATCATAAGAGCAACCTTAGATACTTGGGGATTATCAAAAAAAATTACATTTTCCGTGTCTGATAATGCACCTAATATTACAAATGCATTAAAAAACCATTTGAGGTTGAAGAACATGGGATGCGCAGCACACAAGCTACACCTCACTGTGGAAAAAAGTCTCGATGAAAAAGAAATTTCCGCAATAATATAGAAAGCTAAACGAATAGCACTTCATTTCAAACTGTCCACTAGATCGTGTAACATGCTACGCAAATGCCAAAAAAAGAGAAGGTATCGAGAACCCCAAACGCATTATCAATTCTATGCCAACGAGGTGGAACTCGACATTTTTAATGTTAAAACGGTTAACAGAATTGCAAATTCCTTAAACTAAAGCAATGGCACATCTGAATATTGACATTTAGATGATTAACGCAATTGAATGGAAAATTATCAATGAACTTTGCCATATTTTAAGTCCATTCAACGATATCACCCAAGTTCTAAGTTCCTGAAAATTCCCAATTGCTTGTGGCCTCATTCCTATGATAAACGGATTAGTGGATGTGTTGGATAGATTTTTAAGGGAGAAAGAGTACCGAGAATATAGTCAAGCCGTCAAAAAATGTGCAAATATATTGATGAACGAGGTCAATCGCATGGAGCGATTTGGAGGGATTGAGCGCAGTGGCACATTAGCGGTATCTACATTTTAAACCCTAGGTTCAAACTATGCCCTTTAAAGATGGCGGAAGATGCTTAAAAAAAGTGAAAGAGCTAATAATTGCCAAAATGCAACAGGATGAAGAGTAGACAGAGGAGCCTCAACAAACCGATGAAGCAGTTGATAAAATGTCTATTTGGCATTCATTTTTGAGTGCATCTAGATCCAATATTCAACCCTCACGTAAGTCATTTTTTTTCGTGTCATGAATATCATACAAGTTTTCATTTGCACAGGTGGAAAAGAAGCAAGAACGATCATCGAGCTTCAACGATATATGGAAGATAGCCGCATCCAGCTTTCTGAGGACCCAATCAAGTGGTGGGAAGAAAAAAAAATATTATTATCCTATTCTGCATGAAGTGGACCAAGAAAGATTGTGTGCTGTTGCTACATCAGTTTCGTGCGAGCAACTTTTTTCCAAAGCAAGAATGATACTTTCGAAGAGAAGATGTCAACTATTGGCAGAAAAAGTTCAAATGCTACTGTTTTTAAATTCCAACGAAAAAATATTATCCGAAAATGTTTTATGTACGAGTATTATTGTTTGTCGTTGAAATAAAGATATATGTATTATTTCCCCTTGATTGACTTGCCTTATTTGGTTAAAGTAATACATACATATATATAATGAGGACCCTTTAATTAAATATTATGATTAAAAATTGCAAAAGTTTTTGAGTAACAACAGGAACGAATAAGTATTTTGTAATAGAAACTGGACCATTAACTTGGAATTGTTACTCGCTTGTCACAGTAACCATTGGAGCTGTTACTCAAAAGGACCGATATTGCCCATCCCTAACAGAAGTTGTGAAATTCATTATATCCACAAAATGACTGAAGTCGTTACTCCTCACTAACAGATACGATGCGATCGCTTGAGTGCCGCCACAATATCCTCCCCCAAGCTTTGAGAATGGAACGCTAGAGTGGAAAATCAACTCAAATTCTGTAATCATTTCTAGATGCGCCACGAACGTTACTCTTTCGATTTAATTTCCGTAGGGTGTTGTTTGAAAAGGGGGCTAAAATTTAGAAAATTTTGAATATGTGAAAGTTAACTACCATTGCATGATTGATTGACAGACTTGAATATTTTGGAAAATTTTGGTTAGATAAATAGAAACCTCACAGCGAGATTTAATAACTGAAAAACAAATTCTTAGGTAATTACAAATTCAACTTCTACTGCAATTATAATGGTTCATTCTTTCATACTTTTTCGCCTCCCTCATCCTTTCATAACTGGGCTTGGGACCGTCTTCGGCGAAATTGAGGCTCGATTTTTGGTTCCACGGGTTTTATACTGGCTTTTTTGAATGAAATGTATAATCGTTGAGCTTGATCTTCGCTATGTGTGAAAGAACTACATGCCTTTCAAATGCACTAATTTATTGAAATATTGCCTAACAGAATTTTTTTCTGATTTTTTCCGCAATAAAATGGTACCTTGTGTTAATATGTTTTTCTGCTATAAACTTGATCAACAAGCTGAAGTGCTGTGTGTTATTCATGTGCTCACCATATTTCACAAAGATTTGCTTTCCGATGCATGCCATTTGAACATTGCTAAGTATACTATTTAGGGTTTTTTTAGATAGTATCATTCCGTTGGTACAATGATGGATATCTCTTTCAGAAGTTTTGCATATGAAAACTTCACTTTTGGAAAGTATTTGCAATGATCCTCTTGTTTTATATATCAGAGATTTAGAGCAATTTACCCCTAGAATGGCAGACAAACATTGTTGACAATTCAATACTTTGCACTTTGTTGTGGAGTACGTCATAAGGAAGCTATCTGTCAATAGGTGAGGCACATTACTATACAAGTTGAGCCAAGTAGTAAGATCTGCCGAAGAACTCTTTCTGAAACTCGACAGCAAAGCAAAACTTGTAAGGCTACAAATCAACGAAAATGAAACAAAACTCGTGCCGCAATCGAGAAAAATACCACCAATACACAAAATATCACACTTGGCAAACAGAGTATTAAAAGTGTGAGCGAATTTGTGTATTCAGATGCCCAAAATAATGAAAACGGGTAATGTAAGGGACGAAATACGCCGAAGAATACAGCTCGCAAATGACATATTTTATTCAGTTTTAACGACCTTGAAGACCAGCTGCATACACACGAAAACAAACCTCTAAATATATAAGTCTGTCATAAGACCTGTGTATTGCTCGGGGTGTGAAACATGAACCCTAGCCCAACCATATGCAAATATATTGAACGCCTTTGAGTGACGGGTCCTGAGGCAAATAATCGGGGCAAAGCTAGGCGGGGACCAATGGTGAATTCGATACAACCATGAGCTGTATGAAATTTTTGAAGAACCTTAGGTCTCAGCGATTGTAAGACTGCAGAATCTGCAATGAGCTGGACACATGAATCGTATGGAGGAACAACGAATACCCAAAAAGGTATTCGTTGGGAGTATTGATGACTCGAGACTAGAGGGGAAACCGAGGAAATGCTGGTCTAACTCGGCCAACGAAGACAGTTAATCGCTGCATGGATTTCAGAATTGGAGGACGCGGTCAATGGACCCAGACAGTTGGAGGCGCTATTTGCAGGAAGCGAAGGCCCGAAAGGGGCTGTAGTGCTAAAAAAAGATGGAAAGGGCTACTGTCAAAAGTCAGAATCGTAGTTTTATTTTGACAACGTGTGGAAGCGGGCAAAACCGTAGGTTTTAGAAAAATGGACAAAGAGCAATATCGGTTGGTTATTCGATTCTGGTTTTTGGAAGACAAATCGCGCAGCAAAATCAAAGAGTGCTTTAATGTTGTATACGACGACTCTCGTCCTGCGTTAAAAAAATAGCTTTAACGAATTTCGACGGGGTTACAGGTCGGCATTTGGTGAGCCACGTCGAGGTGCCCCCAAAACGGCTACCACCGAGAATAACGTGACAAAAACTCACGAGCTCGTAACAACAGACCATCAATTGAAGGCGCACTGGGACAGTAGACACCTCAAAAGATTGTGTGGGGGCATGAGTAAGCTGTCAGCGCGATGGTTGGGTGGGTGTAGGCTATCTACCTGAAAACATTCATTTCAAAGGCAACACAATCGTTGTTGTAGATTCTTATAATACATGAATAACAAATACCATAGAAGTTGAAACTTACTCATCTTTGTTTTCTTTTAAAGCAAGTATTTGTTATACATGTCGCTAAAGTTTTTCTTGAGTTTATTCATTATTTGTGTCTGCATATTGTGCGTTGAAGTTCAAGTTCTTTATTTGGTGATGTTTTTTCTAATTTTTACCCATATATAATTCATAAATAACTAAGCCGAACAATATCCGTGCGAGTTGTGCCTTAGCCCTTAAATGCATGATTTTAGGTAAATTTCTCGAGAGAGATTTACCTATCGCGGAGAGTATCTTATATATATATATATATATATATATATATATATATATATATATATATATATATATATATATATATATATATATATATATATAAGGGATATAACGATATTTGTGACCACGCTAGAGGGTGCAGTTTTACTCCGATTTTCACCAAATTTTCAGGAAAAGTGAACAGGGTGTAATAATTTGCCATCGGGTATCTCTTTGTTTCCGCTGCAATAAGTTTTAAGCGGTGATCGGGATGTTTGGATATAGGAAAGTTTTAACTATTTACCTAGCCAAGCGGTCTAGCCGCAGTGAAACTTGGCGAGGAACACTTGGATCCACTTGCGCCATGGTTACTATAATGGCAAAATCAAATTTATTGCGCAACAAAATATTGCGAAGATTTGGACAGCGTAATTACGCAGAGAGAAACTAACTAGTTCAATTCCAAATCAATAATAATTTTATTTTCTTCGATTTTTCCTATTTAGATAATTCCTACATGTTAAAATCCTATTACTCATTAATTTCAAGTGCTGACCTAAATTATTACTCATTAAAATTCCTACGGTTCAATATGCATATCGATTTACAAAAAGTTTCTCACAATCCAATATGCATATTGATTTACAAAACTCAAACCTAAATTATTACTCATCCAAACCTAAATTATTACTCATAAAAACCCTAAGAAAATGTCATGGTTCTAAATTCTTTTTTTATTTCTCACACCTCATGAAAATGAAAGAAAATACTTGACTCAATTTATGGTTAGTCATTCATTCATTTATCAACCTTCAATGCTTCAATGTTTGCCCTCATACACGCGTCGTTACGACGGGAAAGGTCTCAGCTCGGATTACATGAAAACAAACATTAACATGTGCATATGGTTCTGCGCGCGACAATGATTTATGAAGGGATGAATGTAAGAATCACATTACATGGAAATTGTTTGAGGTGAAGAAAGATTCTAAATTGTAGTATTGTAATTTGAGTTTAATTGTGATTTGAATTCAAGTTTAAGAAATGAACTTGAACTTGAATTCAAATTGCTTAATAATTTGAAATATAGATACACATGACATGGGTAAATATCTCAGTTAAATTCGTGAACCAGCTATATCGGCTGGGCGAAAACAAAATGGCAGCCATTTTAGACGAAAAATCGTGAGTTCTATTCTGACCATAGTATAGCTCCAATTTGATGAAATTTGGTACAAAGGTTCACCAATGTATGGGATGAATTCCACAATAAAAAATCCAAAGTCAGTACGGTAGAAACAAACTGGCGGCCGCTCAAAGGTTGAAAAACGTACAAAATTTTGTTGTTGTAGTTTTGACCAAAGCTTTCAACCAATGTTAATGAAATTTGATAGTTTGATAGAAGCTGTAAGTATCTAAGGAGTTATGTGAAAAAACTGGAGGTCAGGTCGCATAAAACAAAATGGCTGCCAGGTGAATCTTAAAATTTCAACTTCTAAAAGTCGCAGTTTTGACCCGACATATGTTGAACTTTATTTTGTGATAAAAATTTCTTAAATCTAGAGTTTTTGATATTTTGGTGACCATGCACTTGCAAATTTCAAAATGGCGGCCGTTTAATTACGCGTTTTTTTTTCAGGTTATTGTGGCCCTCTAGCGGTCACATTTTCCAACGGATTTTGATGAAACTTGAGATTAAAGATCTCTGTACTAAGTTATTTATTTGGGCAAAATATTATCCAAATCGAATGAAAGATAAAAAAGTCAAAAATTTAAAACGTAATATTAAAAATTTTCTATAATTTCAATAATTTTCAATAAAAATTGAATACTTTTGCACTGTCTACAGTGGAACTCCTATTTGAACGAGATTCCGCACACCAATTGATGAGGTCCTAGCACGCAAAGATTCAAAATATTCCACAATCAAATGCATGCTTTAAAATGGCGGCCCCCAAAGGTCTGAAGGCAAGCACAATTGGCTGTTTTAGTAGCAACTGTAATAATGAATATTCTTCATGGAAACGTTTTAAATGACTTAACTTGGAAGTATTTATAGACCAGGCCATTTTTAAGCTATTGTTATTATAAGATCGCGACTTGTCCGTCTGTCCGTCCGTTTGTTCGTGCGTCAGGACAAGTTTTCTCGCAAGCCACATGAGCAAGAATGAGGAAATTTTCTACATAGGTCAAAAGTGGTGCCTCTTGAAATTTGAGTGCAAGAAAATATTTTAAGGTATTTAAGGCGGGTTGCCCCATACAGGGGGGTGAATTAAATTTTTTTTTCCTTCTGTAGCCTTCTAGCAGCCAAGTTTCTCAACAGATTAAGGTGAAACTTGAAATTATAATAGGGGTACCGGTTAATTTGTGCGTTTTTTTTTCAAAAATTGAAGCTTTATTGTGAAAAATTGCTTTTGAACGATCGAAAATGGTTTGTCGAGCGACGCCAAGTGATTTTGCAAGTTTGGGATGGATCTTGGTCGAGCAATGTCTCCAATTCGTGATCTTCAAACTTTTTTGGCTATCCAGGCACTTTTAAACTGTACAAACCACATCTGGCACGTACGCTCAGCTAGAGCATGCACACCATACACTTCCACCAAAAAACGATGACTTTCGGCAGCCTTGTTCTTTAATGAAGAAGTACTCCTCGCAAAAACACTTTATTCGCCACAAAACATGACATTTGCAGAGTAAAAAAAAAGTATTGTTGTTTACGCTTCAGCTAAATGACACATACTGATTCTGAAACTATCTAAAAATAGCTTTCCAACACATATTTGGAAAGGTGAATCACTGTAATAAAAATCAAGTTACGCCATCTTAGAAAACCGCATGAATTAACGGGTCTCCCTATTAAGTTATTAAGGCAAGCTAATTTAATTTGATTATGCAAGTCCAATGACAAATAAAACAAGTTGAGTAAGCAGGAGAGTGCTCCTACCAGAAGGTCTTTGTAAACATCCTAGGGTTAGAAGCAAGTTTTCTAATAGCGTGAATCGATATTATATTAATTATTCATCCAATACTTAGATATGAAATCGTTCAAATTTATACAATTGATGCACAGTTTCTTTCATAAGCACAGTGCAGCCGTCATTTCGATCTAGCTTAAATGAATGTTCGGCCGATTGAACATATTCAAGTTAAACACTATTCCTTAAATTTTCATGAAAATTGAAAGAAAATAAAAGTACCTAAGTCAATTTTTAATATATATAGGGTTTTCCATTAAGAGGTGCTATTTTGAATAGATCTTCTGATTTAACACCTTGCGACTTCTTCCTTTGGAGCCACGTCATAGAGAAGGCCTATGCCAATAGCCCAGCGTCAATTCAAGATCTCAAAGATGAAATTCCTGAGGCTATACATAGGGCAGCCACTTTGCGATTTGGTTATGGAAAATTTCATGAAGATGATATGGTCCTGTAGGCGTGTCGTAGTAGTCATTTGCCCAATGTTAGTTATTGCTATTAACGGCAAATCTTCTTCTTTATAATGAACTAAACATCCGATCATTTATTTTAAAAAATGGCATCTTGCTTTCAATATCAAAATAACACCTCTTATTGGAAAACCCTATATCAACCATAAACACGTGTTATCGTTGTTGTAATTCCATATAATTGAAATGGCTATAACTCACTTGATTATGATTCGATCTCAATTAAATTTTGTTAACATATACATCTTATATCATTCTATATCATTGCAAAATTTCAAGAAGTTTAAAGGTACCGTTGTGATTTTATTGGCAAAAATGTAAAATCTACAAATCATACTATTATTAACAAAGTTGAGCGAATTTCGATTTTTAAGGTATTTGTTGCCCTTGTACTCATAATGGCCCACGTTCGTGATAATTTTCAGATTTTTCGGCTGAAAGGTGTTCAATCGCGAGGGGGGGGACACAAATTTTGGGTACATTTTGCCTTCCCGTGGACCCCCTAATTCATCAAATGATTTATTTATTTCAGATTCTAAAAGTTCTAATCAAGACCTTTCATTTGATACCCCACTCGACTACCTTTGATTAAAAAAAGTTTTTAAGGGCCTATTCGTTTATAGGGGGGACCCCCCTTAAACATTTTTTAAATTTTTGTCAAGGCCTTAACTTTTGAGAGACTATCACTTCTGATCTTTTCACAAAGTTTGAGCATTCTAGCTTCTAAAGTTTCTGAGGAAATCAGCTGTGACGCACGGACAGACGGACAGACGGACAGACGGACAGACGGAGGGACGGACAGACGGACGGATAGACAGGTCGCGAAACTAGTAGGCCTTTGTAAAAAATTTTTTTACAAAGACCTTAAAAAAAGTCGAAAATCTACAGCATCTTATTTTTAGCAGCCTTTTTCAATAAAAATCAAAATGACCGCCCCTGATGGTTCAAAAAAGAAATGAAAATGTATAGTACATTGTATATTAATGGCAACGCAAGTGCTCATTAAATTTTTATGGAAATCTTTTGGAATTAACTATTGGAGCTATTTGAGCCTTTGTGTGGTAACCACTGTGAAATGTGTAGACAGCAAATGGAGAAGGACGAAACCTGTATTAATATTTTTACAACAATTTATTATCCGCCGATTTTCAATATGTAATCCATAAATGTGCAACTCAATTGAATGAGCAAAAATTTGCGCCTCTCTGAAGGATCTTTAATCACGAACATCGACAGATTCTTTTTATGTCAATAAATACTCATGTGGTGCTACGAAAATTGCAGTAAGAAGTCTAGTAGTAGGCAAGCCAAATTCTTTTTCGAAACTTTACGCTACATACGAGAAATTTACCTTTCCGGCTGGTGCTGCCAATGGGGATTTTTATTTTGATTTGGAAAAAATGTTTCTAAGAAAATGTTAGCCAGGCATTACGGAATATATAATAAAAAAAATTACTTATTGCAATAAAGTTTATTAGTGAATAAATCTATGTTGCCATTTGGCAACACTATGCGTATAGATCAAAAATGAAATTCTGTAGTACTGGTGAACAATGTGATTTGGGTCAGGGGATTTTTCGGACAGACTACGAGTGTTCACTCAGTGGTGATATGTACTGATTTAATCAGATCATATCATAGCTGGGCAGACACACGGGAAAATGGTACTGACTCAAAAAAATCAATATGGTAATGAAAATGAGACACTCTAACTATCTCTAAGTGGAGGCCCGAGAGGGACTGTAGTGCTAAAAAGAAGAAGAAGAAGTATTCAAAATAAGTAAAGTATTTGCATGAATATACCGTGACGGATAAAAATCTACGACAATTCCTTATATTGAGATACCGGTTAATTGGACGCTTTAATCAAAAATCCATTGAATTGCGTTTTTCACTAACGTAAATATATTTATAAAAAAATAAAGATAAAAACTTTTCATACCAGAATTAAGGAGAATGTCCTAAAAACATAAAAAATTGAATGGTCAAAAGTCTACGACAGTCAGTGCTGACTCAGTTATACACAAAAAATTTCCAACTAAACGTATCGGAATGTCATCAATATTTGCTAACTTGGTATAGTTATCATTCCGTATATGTGCTGCTGCAATTTTTTCTCAGTTTTATCGCTATTATCTTACTGTAAGAACCGCAAAATGACATCTCGAAAAGAAATCTCTAGTGGTATCCGAAATTTAGTCGTACTGTATAAAAAAGACAATAAATTGTGCTCGGAAATCGCGATATCACTGAAATTTAAACGGACTTTTGTGTATACAATCATCAAAAACTTTCAAAACAGTGGTTCTATTGAAAGTAAGCCGTGACCTGGCCAACCGAAAAAGTTGTCGCGCAGAGACATCAGTTTTTTTCTAAAACAGTAATCCAAAAATAAGTGCTCCAGATTTGGCGAAACAAGTGGCTACGGAAAGGAAAAAGGATGTCCATGCAAGAACCATCACGAGAGCATTAAATATTGTCGCGTGTTATGGTTCGCGGCCAATAATTTTAATGTTCCGGGAAAGTGAAAACGCAATGTCTTTTAAATTAAATTAAAAGAGTTTATTTCATTACTTAAAAATGCATAATCGCTTATTCGGTCTATTTCACAATTTTAATTTCCACTATTAAAATCTAACTTCCACTTGTCAATAAATTTCTATTGCAACTATCTTCTAAGATCACTCCACAATCAACGAAAATCACTTTTCTATTACTCGAACAATATCGCTTCCCACACACTATCGCAGTTTTTATCGCGGTCGAATGAATGATCTCCCCATTCATTCAGCTCGCCTTTATATAGGGTCTGCATCCGTTCAATGCATTTCTCGTATATTGGCAAATGTTCTGCCGAGAGGTGTCTGGCATATTCGAGCAGATTAATGAATGGAGTCACGTCACTTTCAGATGTTGATCATGCTTGGTGGGTTCTCGTGGTTTCAAGTAAATTCATTTTGTTGATGTTCTTAATGGTTGTGAAAACAATTGCGACAGTAACTCGCAGAATTCTTTGTACATGTAACACTGCGCTCACCTCAGTTCTTTTCGCCCCGAAAAGATTTGTCGCCAGTTCTAGTCAATTCTCCCTGGATGTAATATGGGGCAAGACGGTCCAGGTGCACGATTTTCATTTTGGCTCTTGGCTTACGATGTTCCTGTATTCGGTATACGACGTCGTTGATTCGCTTTGTAATTCGGTATGATCCCTCTCAATTATGTTGCAACTTTGGAGACCTACCCTTTCGCTGTTGTGGGTTATATAGCCACACCAAGTCATCTTGCTGGAAACCAGTAGAATTTGCCTTTAGATCATACCTGGTCTTCATGCGGTCAGTAGCCGATTCGAGGTGTTTTCGCACTGTCCGATGTATCTGGTTCAACCGTTGTCTTAGCTCACTTGCGTACTCCGAGATGGTTTGGGGTTTCTTGGGGGGTGTTCCGAACTTTATATCAGCTGGCAGACGAATAGTCCTTCCAAAAATGACTTTGGCTGGGGCTTGGCCCGTCGATGCATGTTCGGCAGCTCTGTATGCCATCAACAATAGTGGAATGTGTCGGTCCCAGTCCCTTTGGTTCTCGTTAACCATCTTGGCCAGGTGTTTATTGTGAGTACCATTGAAACGTTCGACCATTCCATCGGAATGGAGATGCAGCGGTGTTGTCCTCGTTTTCCGTATTCCCAGCAGCTCGCACATTTCGCTAAAAACTAGTGATTCGAAG
Source organism: Odontomyia ornata (assembly GCA_963969285.1). Taxonomy (NCBI): domain Eukaryota; kingdom Metazoa; phylum Arthropoda; class Insecta; order Diptera; family Stratiomyidae; genus Odontomyia; species Odontomyia ornata. The sequence continues at coordinate 57,742,223 of OZ017739.1, read as the reverse complement.
TTTCAACCTTGATCTGAATGTAGTTCACAAGGTACGCCGTACCTACTGACCCAATTTAACACTAGCTGTTCAGCTACGGTAGTTGCTTCCTGGTTGGGAATGGGGTAGACCTCGGACCACTTGCTGAAATAATCGGCTAAAACCAGCGTGTATCAATTTCCCCATTCAGATTCAGGAAAGGGTCCTGCGATGTCAACAGTATTCCTTTCAAATTCTACGCCCACGTTATAGGTTTGCATTTGTCCTCTCAGTCGTCACTTTGGACGTTTGACGGAAGCACAAATTGTGCATCTACGGCACCAGTCCTCTATGTCTTCTCGAGCATGGAGCCAGTAGAATCCAGCCGAGGATCCTTCATGTATTTCCTTAATCTCATCGTGGATTCGGCTTTTGGGTAGTATAGTTTGCATCCTATAGGAGCTGCCATCCGCCATTTCCCATTTCCGCTTGAGTATGCCACCCTCCACCTGAAGGGAGTTCCATTGTACCCAATAGCTTTTCAGGGTTGCACCATGCATTGAAACGTCTTTCCACTCAGGTCGCCCAGTTGTCTCCTTCCATACGAGCAATGGTCCGATGTCTTCATCGGCTAACTGGGCGTTTCGAATTTCCTTCGATGAGCAACCTTCATCGAATTCGGCCGTTATCAATCGCAGATCAACGGTCGGCTGTGTTTCCTTAACCCGTTGGCAACGCTTGCAGTTAGTTGCACATGGATGCCGAGATAGGGCGTCAGCATTGCCATGAACTCTGCCCTTGTGCCGTTTGTTATGGTGCAATGTTCTTCATCAACTTGACCAGGAAGGCATAAGTCTGCTTCTCCACGATGTTGCCTTGACACGGTGATGGGGGTGATAGGGGTGCTGGGGATATCGATCTTCCTAGCCGACGTCCGTCGCAAGAAGTTGGCCCTTTCAGTTTGATGGGCTTCTATTCTAGCCTCCTGACACGGTCTGGATCTCCACCATTCTGGACAATCGCTCCGTTTTCTTCGCTTCTTGCAGTCTCTTTGCAAGTGCCCCTTCTCACCTCAATCCCAGCATCTAGGCGCTCCATTTACTTGCGGCTCTCGCTCATTTTCCACGCGCTCACACCTGCACTCGTCTGCCACTACCTTGCGAACCCGGGCAGTGGTACGAGTCACATTTTTCGCTGCCTCAAAGTGCAGGCTATAAGCCAATGCATCCTTGACTATTTGCCTTTGAGCTAAACACACAGCTTGTTGCAATTCCTGGTCTTCTAAGGCGCTGATGAATGCTTCTGTTGCTGCGTCATCTCGATGTTCTGGGTCGTAAGCTGGGTAAGCCAAAAGTCCCAGTCACTCAATTTCTTGGGGTAGCTGCTGTAAGGTTTCGCCAGACTTCTGCATCCGATTCCGTAGCTGTGCCCGATAAATCTGCTTCAGATGGTCAACTTCATAACGCATATTGAGCGCATTCAATATAGTAGCCTGGCTTAAGTGTAAATCAACGGGGATAGTCTGCAAACGCTCGGTAGCTGGGCCTCTTAGAGCAAGAATCAATGCAGTTGCTCGTTCCTGCTCATTCCAGTGATTTATCCAAGCGGCGGCTTCAAACTGGATTTTGTAAATACTCCACACCTTTTGCCCGTCGAATATTGGTGCTTGCACATTTCTGGATGTGCTTTGCGCTGCGGTTATAAGCGGGGCTGATGAAGTGGTTACTACTGCCTTCGCTGCTTCCAATTCTCTTTTCACTTTTCCCATCGCATGGTTCATTCTCTCTTCGACCTGGCTGACCTTTTCCTTGACCTGGTAAACCTCTTCCTCGACCTGGTCAACCTTTTCCTCGACGCCTTTAATTTGTTTTTTCAGATGACTGAGCTCCACTTTTATTTCGGTTGACTGTTTCTCCAGCTTCTGTGTGATGTCTGCCTTGATTTAGGTCACTTGTTGGTCAAGCTTCGCTGATTGTTCATTTAGCTTCGCAGTTAAATTGGATGACTGTTCATTTAGCTTCGCTGATTGTTCATCTAGCTTCACAGTCAGACTGGATGACATCAACATTAACATTTGCATTAGCGCATTTTCTGGCTCCTTTGATTTTGGTGTTTCTGCTTCTCCACCTTCTGCACCATTTTCTGCATCTGAGGGCTCACCCGAATCCATATTCACACCTTCCGATTCGATCGCGTCGCGCAAGCGTGCAGTCAGTGTGGCCTTTGTACCTTGCGTAGCCACATTTCGCTGTTCCAATTCTTCTTTAAGCTCCGACATGGTCAATTCAACAATTCTTCGATGCAAGTTTTGTGGCATTTTTATTGTTTTGGCTTTTATTTATTTTTTCACCAGTTTCCACGTTAGAGTTCACTATTGTGCATTTTTCTTTTTTTTTATGTTTAAACGTTTTTCACTTCCAAAATGTTCTTTCTCACTTCTCGCTACCACTGTCGCGTGTTATGGTTCGCGGCCAATAATTTTAATGTTCCGGGAAAGTGAAAACGCAATGTCTTTTAAATTAAATTAAAAGAGTTTATTTCATTGCTTAAAAATGCACAATCACTTATTTGGTCTACTTCACAATTTTAATTTTCACTATTAAAATTTAACTTCCACTGGTCCATAAATTTCTTTCGCAATTGTCTTCTAAGACCACTTCACAATCAACGAAAATCACTTTTCTATTACTCGAACAATATCGCTTCCCACACACTATCGCAGTTTTTATCGCGGTCGAATTAATGATCTCCCCATTCATCCAGCTCGCCTTTATATAGGATCTCCATCCGTTCAATGTATTACTCGTACATTAGCGAATGTTCTGCCGAGAGGTATCTGGCATATTTGAGCAGATTAATGAATGGAGTGACGTCACTTGCAGATGTTGATCATGCTTGGTGGGTTCTCGTGGTTTCGAGTAAATTCATTTTGTTGATGTTCTTAATTGTTGTGAAAACAATTGCGACAGTAACTCGCAGAATTCTTTGTACATGTAACAATATTAATGTGTTTTAAAGTAGCACTCCGCGTAAAAAGCCATTAATATCCGCCAAAATCCGACTTCTGCGTCTACAGTTCGCCAAGGCCCATAGTCACAAGGACAATGATTTTTGGATTCGCGTCCTTTTCACAGATGAGTTCAAATTCAACATTATCGAAAGTGATGGTCGCAGTGAAGTATGGAGGAAAAAGAACACGGCTTTAGAGACCAACGATCTGGTTCCTACTGTCAAACCCTGCGGAGGTAATGTGGTAGTTTGGGGAGCCATCGCTGCATCTGGGTACGGCAGATTGACTTTTGTAGAAACTACAATAGACCGTTATGTTTACAAGAACCTGTTAGAACAAGATTTGAAGCCATCAGTGAAGAAGTTGGGTCTTGGAGAGATGGATTTTCCAACAAGACAATGATCCAAATTACACAGCACTTTTTGTCGAGAACTGGTTGTTGTGCTACGCTCCCAGGAAACTTAATACGCCTCCACAAAGTCCGGATTTAAACCCAATAGAGCATATATGGGAGCTTTTGGAACGGGAAATTCGAAAATATTGCATTAAAAATGAAAATTTGTTGAAGAAAGCGCTTGTTATAGACTGGGAGAAAATCGCATCTGCAGAAACTGGTAATTTAGATCCCTCTATGCCCCGAAGACTGCAAGCAGTAATTGATACGAAAGTGGGTCCAACCAAATATTAAGCTTACAAAAAGTTTTTAAAATTCCAATACATTTAGTTGAAAATATTTTGTGTACAAGTCAGCCAGCACTTACTGTCGTAGACTTTTGTTCATTCATTTTTTTTTTGTTTTTACGAATTTCTCCTTAGGTTTCTTATGAAATGTTTTTGTCTTTTTTAAGGTCTTTGTAAAATTTTTTTTACAAAGACCTACTAGTTTCGCGACCTGTCTGTCCGTCTGTCCGTCCGTCTGTCCGTCCATCCGTCTGTCCGTCTGTCCGTGCGTCACAGCTGATTTCCTCAGAAACTAGAAAAGCTAGAATGTTCAAACTTTGTGGAAAGGTCAGAAGTGGTGGTCCCTCAAAAGTTGAGGTCTAAACAAAAATTTTAAAAAATTTTAAGGGAGGTCCCCCTTAATAACGAATTGGCCCTTAACAATTTTTTTTAATCAAAGGTAGTCGAGAGAGGTATCAAATGAAAGGTTTTGATTAGAACTTTTAGAATCTGAAATAAAAAAATCATTTTATGAATTAGGGGGTCCAGGGGAAGGCAAAATGTACCAAAAATTTGAGTCCCCCCCCCTCGCGATTGGACACCTTTCAGCTGAAAGATCTGAAAATTATCACTAATGTGGACCTTTACAAGTACAAGGGCAACAAATAGCTTAGAAATCGAAATTCACTCAACTTTGTTAAAATAGTATGATTTGTAGATTTTACATTTTTGCTCATAAAATCAAAATGGTACCTTTAAACTTCTTGAAGTTTTGCAATTATATAGACTAATATAAGATATATATGTTCACAAAATTTAATACAGATCGAATCATGATCAAGTGAGTTATAGCCATTTCAATTGTATGGAATTACAACAACAATAACACGTGTTTATGGTTGATATAGGGTTTTCCAATAAGAGGTGACATTTTTATATTTTAAAATCAATGCTATTTTTAATATGAATGGTCAGATGTTTATTTCATTATAAAGAAGAATATATGCCGTTAATAGCAAGAGATAACATCAGGCAAATAACCACCACGACATGCTTACAGGACCATATCCTTTTCATGAAATTTTCCATAACCAAATCGCAAAGTGGCTGCCCTATGTCCTCGATAACGTTACGAATTTCATCTTTGAGGTTTTGAATTGATGCCGGGCTATTACGGTAGGCCTTCTTTTTCACGTAGCTCCAAAGGAAGAAGTCGCAAGGTGTCAAATCACAAGATCTATTCAAAATAACACCTCTTATTTTCTTCTTTCAATTTTCATGAAAATTTAAGGAATACTGTTTAACTTGAACATGTTCAATCGACCGGGCATTCAGAAAGATCATTTGAGCTAGATCAAAATGGCGTCTTCACAGTGCTTATGAAACAAACTGTGCATCTTTTGCAGAAATTTGAACGATTTCATATCCAAGTATTGGACGAATAATTCAAATCATCGATTCACGCCATTAGAAAACTTGTTTCTAAACCATAGGATGTTTACAAAGACCTTCTGGTAGGAGCACTCTCCTGCTTACTCAACTTGTTAGGGTTTTGTACTAAAATACAAAACCCTATTGCAATCACGACCTGTGTCCGTCTGTCCGTCCGTCCGTCCGTCCGTCCGTCTGTATGTCACAGCACTTTTTCTCCGAAACTATAGAAGCTACAGCCATGAAACTTTGTGGAAAGGTCAGAAGTGGTGACTTCTTGAGAGTTCAATGGTGGAAAAATTTTTCAAAGGGGTTTAAGGGGGGTCTCCCCATATAGGGAGATGTCCCCTCAAAAAAAATTTTCACCATTGGTAGTCGAGTAGGGTGTCATTGGAAAGGTCTCAACGAGATCTTATCAAAACAAGTCTTGAAATTGCCTTACGAGTACCGAGGGGGGCAGGGGAAGGGGAAATGTACGAACTTTTCGCGTACCCCCCCCCCCCCCCCCTCGTGATTGGACACCTTCCATCCGAAAAATCTGAAAAAAACATGGATGTAGGCCCTTGCGAGTACAACAACAACAAATACATGAGAAGTCGAAATTCACTCAACTTTGTTAGTAATAGTATGATTTATCGATTTTGCGTTTTCTTGAATAAAATCTAGACGGTACCCTTAAATTCAATAAAATATAGCACACAGATGCCTATTTATAAGATTAATATGTCCTGAAAGTTTCATAAAGATCGAATAGTATTTAACGAAGTTATAGCGATTTGAATTTTCCTGCATTACTATGGAACAATATGCCCTGTATTACTATGGAAACATATGGCTACGGAGCCATATGCGCTTTTACCCGACTTAGACACTACAGCTTTGCTAGGATTTGCATGAAAATTTCAGGAATGATAGGTATCATGAAGATGAGTATATACAATTGAAACAAGTTGAAAAGGCAGGAGACAGCTCCTAGCAAAAGGGCTTGGTAACCATTCTAAGATTCGAAAAAACAGGCCATGAATCGATGATTACAGTACAGAGGAGTGGCCCCTGAAAAAAAATTTCATGAAAGGTAGCCGATATGAGTATCAACTGGAGGTTCTCTATGAGAGCTTTTCAGAACAGTTCTTAAACTGACAGTTTTTGCTTCAGTGGGGGCACAGGAGGGGGGAATACATGAAAAATGTGTTCCCTCCCTTGCAAATGGACACCCGTGATCTTAAAAAATCTGAAATAATTATCAAGAGAGATATTTGTGGGTATAACTATAACAAATACCTCAGAAGTCAAAATTCTTTCAACTTTGTTAATAATAGTATGATCCTCGAACATGACATGTTTCTTGATTTTATTCGTTACTGGTTACTGCATTTTGTATGTTGAGTACAAAACCCTTCTGACATGAGCATAGGTCTGTCTACCCAACTTGTTTTTTTTTGTTTTTACGAATTTCTCCTTAGGTTTGTTATGAAATGTTTTTGTCTTTTTTTTATAAATATATTCACGTTACTGAAAAAGTTACATCATTAGATTTTTGATTAAAGCTTCCAATCAACCAGAATCTCAATATAAGGAGTTGTCGTAGACTTATGTCCGCCACGGTATATATTATATATATATGTTATGTTTCTACCTTACGTGGTTTGCGAGAAAACTTGCTGTGACTCGGGGACGAACGAACAGATAGGTCACGATTTTAGTAGGGTATTATAAAACAATTATTTAAAAAAACCCTAAAAAAATGTTCCTGTCAAACATCAGCAGCATAAAATAAGCATTCAAATCACAACAAATATGTACTCGTATGTCTGTTCTACGAGAGGATATAAATAAACACAAAATTTCAGAGGGCAAAACGTTTCTAGAGGTGGCTCCAATACCTACTTTCACCCTCTCAAAACGTTGATTATTGGAATATATATAATTATATTTTGCGCTTTCGATAGACAAAAACAGGTGGTTTGGTTATTTAATTTTTTTTTCTTGTGAAGCTAAACAAAATCCACCCTTCCCACCACCCGATTTGTTTTGGTCTGCAAATTACTTAGCAGTATTGTACGTTTGAATAAATATTCTGTAAAATTGTGATGGCGATTAAATGCACATGAATGAATTTCGGGAATAAAAGCCAGGCAATAGCGAAATTTATTGCTTTCATATTTTTTGTGTTGTTTGTTGTTGCGTTAGCAGGAGCTACGTCAATGCCAGTATCTGATTGTAATGAAAACTGTATAAGCTCTTCAAAGTTTAGAATTTGATTCATGGCCTCGTGAATTAATGGAAAACGTTGTTTTTAATCTTGTTTTGACAAGGTCAGTGTGTTTTCATTTCATAATCTTTTTAATGAAAACAATCATGACTGAGGTGTGATGGGCATTGCGGGAGCATTAATTGTCTGTCTGTGCACGAGAGGAGAATAGCTTCATCTGCAAAGAAATGAAGATTAGTGGTTAGACCATGCTATGATTTAAAACACCGCCGTGAGAATTTCTGGTCTTCCTGCGAAAACTAGTCCTGTACTTTTGAATCAGGTGAATTGCTATTTAGCATATGTAGGAACAACGCGTTTTAATTTTTGATTGTTTAATTAGTCTCAATTTTAGTCAACAGGGAATCGTAGCAAGGGACAATGTATGCTATCACGAGTAAGTATATTCACAATTTAAATTAAGTAACATCACAGGAGAAATCTTTTGATTTGAGGTGAACTGTAGAAAATTAGGAGCACCACATTTACTCCGTGGTCATCTACACTCTCTCCCCTGTTGATCTAAGTGCGTATGAAGTCCAGTCCAATTGTACATCGTACAAGGTACAACCTCCCACCCCATTCAGTGAATAGTGTTAGTGATTCGATAAATTTCCTCAACAATTTCCTTCCCCGGTACCATATGAGACATTTTATGTTTTATCGGTTGACACTATCCGTCCATTATGGGGTTGTCGTGTGGAAACTTAGTCCTGTAATTGATGACCTGATAAAACTCGATAGCAAATTGCTTGTACTTCTCTTGGTTTACCTCACCATATCTCCTTCTACATGGATCCGAACATAGAATCCGGTACACAGTTGTTTGCTGCGCCTCCCCGGGCGTATTGAATGTTTGACACTAAGGTAGCTGAAGGAAATCCTGTGCGAAGGATTGCATTGCACTCAATACACACATGCACGAATTTCGAGTGAATTCGATAATGGGAACGGACACTGAACGGGTGCGACGGAAATGGTTGTAACACGTTCCAAGAAAATTGATACTGATTGAAATCGATTTGGGCTGACGGATGGTCAATTTTAGGTTAGGATTGTAAGAGCACATTCACCGCTAAGTGAAATCTTCTGTCTGTGACTTGCTTAATTGATTGAACATTTTTTTCCACAGCGCCCATGGAAAATTGAAAGGGACGATACATTCTGATTGAAAAAAATGTTTGGCCTCAGCGAAGGGATTCAAGTCAGATTTTTTGACGATTTCTCACTCTTAACAAAGCCTGATTTAAAACAATTTTGTCTATCCGCTCGTTTATTTGTATATTGAAGAAGTTTTTCTCCAAAAATTATCACAGCAAAGAATATGCAAATTGGATAAAAGAAATGACTTTCTGGAAATTGTTTATCAAACAATTTTTTGGGAATACTAAAAGATGGATCCCCCTGAATAGCGGAAAAATAAACCCGGATTGATAGAGAGAAAGAGAGAGAACCAGAAAAAGAACTATTAACCGCTACTTTATTATTGAAATGTGTAGAGAATGGTAGTAGCGAAAAATTGTGAAATTTGTAGCCTCACAAACTGGTATTCTTCAAAATCTAGCTGAATAATGTTCACGCCCCGACCGAAGAAAAAGACGAAGAAACGAAGGAATTGTTTTACAATCACCTGGAAAGACTGGTCGACTCATTGCCCGCAAGCGACACAGAAATTATTCTGGGTGATTTCAACGCTAAGGTTGGCAATGAGCTATCTCATCGGGGAACAACTGGAGAGTATAGCCTCCACGAGGAAACAAATGACAACGGCTAGCACCTGATTGACTTTGCATGTAGCAGAAATCTAGTCATACGTTTGACTTGCTTCCCACATCGACGCATTCATAAAATGAACTGGGCATCATTGGATGGCAACACACAAAACCAGATCGATCATGTTCTGATCGGACAACGTTGGGCCTCGAGCATACTTGACGTCCGTACATACCAAGGAGCCAACTGTAACTCAGATCATTACTTGATCAAATTAAACTATCGATGTCGTATGTCCAAGGCATATTCAGCGAAGATCAGCCCGCTACAAAAATTTGACATTGAAAGGCTCCTAACGGCGTCTGTGGGCAAAAATTTTACGGAGACCCTCGACAACCAGCTGGCTCCCATCTTATCAGACGCATAGTTAAAGACAAGCAACGAGCTCTGGATGAAGTGAAAGCGGCTATTAGCACCGTGGCAGAATAGATGATCGGACATCAAACCTGGCGCAAGGGGAATCATTGGTTCGATGATGAGTACCAGGAAGCGTTAGATAAAAAAAAATCAGGCGTACAAGGAATACGTAGGTGGGAAAACTAGGACAAAGAGAGAACATTATGAAAATCTCAGAAGAATAGCGAATAAGTTAATGAGGATTAAGGAAAGAAAATACTATGACGACCAATTGAGATGTACAAGTATAGATGTAAGTTTAGCGAGCTACAACACAAGACAAGCATACATAGCCTGAAACGTGGTTTTCAGCCCAAAACCACGCTCTGTCGTGATGACAGCGGCAATATAATCGCTGATGAAATCAAGAGGAAAGAAAGATGGGCATCATACTTCAAGAGCCCCCTTCATCCTCCGCACAGCTCCAGAATATCGGAGCTTATAGATGTCTGCGAAGTGCTTCCATTGGCCCCACTTAGTCTGGATGAAGTTTGTTCCATCATCAAAGCCCAAAAGAATAGTAAAGCGCCGGGCATTGATGAGATTCCAGTGGAGTTCATCAAATATGATGGCAGTAGTGTTCATCAAGCTATTCACAAAGTCATCCAGTACATATGGCAAAAAGAACATATGCCAAAAGAGTGGAACCAATCAAAAGGTGACAAGCTACAGTGCGAAAATTAAAGAGGCATACCACTACTTTGTACGACGTATAAAATATTTTCTAAAATCTTGGAAAATCAAATTGCATCATACGCCGACAGTATTATTGGGGAGTATCAAGGGGGTTTAGGGCAGGTAGAGAGCATTTGCTCACAGTCAAGCAGGTACTTGAAAAATGCTAGGAGTTCAACATAGACGTACACCAAATTTTCGTTGACTTCAAGCAAACGTACGACATTATTGATCGTAACGTGATGTACCAAATAATGTTTGGTTTTGGCATCCCAGCCAAATTCGTCCATCTTACTAAAATGACAATGCCGTCGACAACCCTCCAAGTCCTCATCAATAACCAACTCACCGATGCCTTTGGCACAAATATTGGACTAAAGCAGGGAGATAGTCTGGCCCCATTACTATTCAATTTGGCTCTGGAGTACGTCATACGCAAGCTACTTGTCGATACGCGAGGTACATTACTATACAAGTCGAGACTATGCGGACGACATCAACATTCTGTCACGGTCACTAACAACTGCCAAAGAACTTTTCCTGAAACTCGACAGCGAAGCAAAACTAGTAGGGCTGTAAATCAATGAAAATAAAACAAAGCTCATGACGCAGTCGAGGAAAAATACCCCAAATGCACAGGATATCAAACTTGGCGAATACAGTTTCGAAAATGTTAGGGAATTTGTGTATTAAGGCGCCAAAATAACGAAAATGGGCAATGAAAATGACGAAATACGCCGAAGAATACAGCTTGCAAATAAAATATTTTATTCAGTATTGACAATCTTGAAGACCAGCTGCATAGACAGGAAAACAAAGCTCCAAGTATACAAATCTGTGATAAGACCTGTGTTATGCTATGGGTATGAAACATGGACCCTAACCCAAGCATCCGCAAATATATTAAACGCCTTTGAGCGATGGGTCCTGAGGCGAATAATCAGAGCGAAGCTAGACAGGGACCAATTGCAAATTCGATACAACCATGAGCTATATGAAACTTATGACGGGCCGGAGGTCTCAACGATTGTAAGACTGCAGAAGCTGTAATAGGCTGGGTACGTGAATCGTATGACGAACAACGGATACCCAAGAAGGTGTTCGTTGGGAATACTGAAGGCTGGCGGCCAGGGGGGAAACCGAGGAAACGCTGGGCGGACTCGGTCGACGAAGACAATTCATCGCTGCTCGGGTTTGATCAGTCAGAAGAATCACTCGCTGTAAATGCGCTTGTGGTGATAATATGACCGAAATTGAATTCCATAAATAAAACGTAATAAACAATAAATTGGAACTCAATTTCTCAAATATTTTTGTGTTTTATTGATGGATACAATTGTTATGTCCTTAATAAAAACCCTTTATTTAAAGTCTTTCTCAGATTTCAAGTCTTGGTCCTTTGCTTTGCTTGTTTAGCAATGTCATAGAGTGCGTCATCATTGTTCTTGGCGAGCACTTTCGTCAGAATATCAGCAACCATTTCTTGGTTGCTGATATTCTGACGTATTTGACGTATCTGACGTATTTGACGTCTATAATGCCCTCATTGAACATTTGCCTGATGTGATGAACGCGCACATCAATATGCTTTGTGCGCGCATGGTAAACAAGATTCTTCACAAGTTGTAAGGTACTCTGGTTATCTCCACAAAGCAATGTTAATCCATTCATGATGTTTTCAAAACCCATCTCAGCAAACAGACTCCTTAAGAAAATAATTTCTTTCGTTGCTTGGGACATGGCAATATACAATTCCGTAGAACTCAGAGCTACGACATGTTGTTTTTGAGATTCCCAAGATATGGGGCCTCCACCAAGTGTAAAAATGAGTCCCGTAAATGACTTTCTTTCATCATTACAACCAGGCCAATCAGCATCAGCGTATCCCACCAAAGAATGACCTGTTTTAGAATAAACGATTTTTAACTTTATAGTGGAGTTTAAATATTTCAAAATATTCCTCGCAGGCTTCAAATGCATTGAATGTGGATCCTGATTGATTTGCAATAGCCTTACCACGCAATGTAATATGTTCGGTCACGTCATCAGTGCCAGGTACATAAGAGATCCGATTATTGACTGATACATTTTTACGTCAGCCTTTTCACAGTTTGTACAGTCGCTGTGAGATTTTAAGATCGTTTCTCGGTTGAAGGGCATTGCTATCGAGTTATTGTTCTTTGTTAATTGTTATGTGTCCTCGTTCTCCATTTCTGCATATTTCAATTCCTAGAAAGTATTCTGCAGGTCCTTTGTCAATTATGTTGAAAACAGATGATAAACATCTTTTGATGTAGCTTAAATCATCCTGATGAGAGCTTGCGATCAGCATATCATCGAAATAAACAACAATTACGTTCGTTTTTTCAGTTCTTTTCATAACATAGGCACAAGTGTCCGCTTTACATTGAATTAAACCCATTTTATTCAATGTCTCATCCAACTTCTTGTTCCATTCGCGTCCGGATTATTTTAATCCGTAAAGAACTTTCTTTAACTTGCATACTTGCTCCGGATATCTTTTATCAATAAAAGTTTTAGGCAGCTCCATATATATCTCCGCCACGAGTGTGCCGTTAAGAAATGCAGCAGTTACATCCACTTGATGCAACAACAAACTTAATTCAGCAGCCAAAGTGAGGACACATCTTACCGTCGAATAGCCTGCTACCGGCGAAAAAGTGTCCTTGTAATCAATATTCACTTTTTTACTACACCCTTTCACCACAAGTCTTGACTTGTAGCGAACTATTTTTCCTTTTTGGTCGGTCTCAATATTGAATACCCATTTACATTTTATGGACTTCCGTCCTTTCGAGAAGTCTACCAAATCCCAGGTTTGATACTTTATGGTGCCATCATATTCTGCTTGCATTGACTTTTTCCTCTCATCTGCTTGTGGACCTGAAAGCGCATCTTCCACAGTGAGGGGTTTCTCTGCTCGATCTATGTACATTCGTCAAGTTAATTGATTTTTGTTTTCTGGTTCGAATTAGGCGCGGTCTTCCTAGTTTACCCGTCCTGATAATTCTGGGTCTACCTCCTTTATTATAGGATTTCGTAAGTGATTTTTCTTTATCTTGTTCATTTTCGTCTTGATCGCTTTCGCAAACTTCATCACTGTTCACGGGTTTGTTTAGTGATACTAGAAGTCTCCCCCATTGCCTCGAATGTTTCACTTTCCACATTTTCTTCTTCGGATTCATTATTAAAAATAACTAACTGATAATTGTTATTCTCATTTGTATCACATTTGTTTTCCAAAAATGCTACATCTCTGCTTATGTACATTTTCCGTGAATTGGGTTCATAAAGCCGGGAAGCCTTGGCTTCTTCGCTATATCCTACAAATATAACTGGTATTCTTTCGGGTCAAATTTAGCATTTTTGCTCGGCATCCGAATTTTTTTAGGTGTTTTACTGTTGGTTTTACTCCATGCCAAGCTTGAAAAGGTGTAATTTTTTCAAATAATCGGGTAGGTGCTCACTTTCGCAAATATCATGCCGTATTCACAGCCTCCGCCTAATACGACTTCGGTAAATTTGCTTGAATCAACATACACCTAGCCATTTCGATCAGTGTGCGATTTGCACGCTCAGCCACACCATTCTGCTGCGGTGTGTATTCAGCACTTCATTGCCGTCGGATAACATGCTGATTGAGATATTCCATGAAATCACAACTTTAATACTCTTTTGCATTATCGCTGCAAATCATTTTTATTTTACACCCCGTCTGGTTCTCTGCGATTTGCTTAAATGTTTTTAAGCACTCTAACTATTTCCTTTTTTTGCTTCAAAAACGCAACAAATATCATTCTGGTGCAATCGCCAATGAAAGTGGCAAAATATTCTGCTCCACCAATTGGATTTCGTCTCATTGTACCACATATATCACTATATATAAGTTTTAGTGGCTCCTGACAGCGATCTTCCGAAAATTTTGTAAACGGTTTCTCTGTCATCTTTCCTTTTAAACAAACTTCGCAGTTTTCTACGTGGTTGACACTTGAAATGCTTACGTCAAGCCCGTGCACCATTTTATTGTCATACAGTTTACAAATAATTTTTCTATTTAGATGACCATACCGACTATGCCACAACAAAAAATCATCATTCAATGCACTATTTATCGCGTTTCCATCCGCATACTGTGCATCATTTGTGCAAATAAACAAATTACCGACCCTTTTTGCTGTTAAAATCACCGATTTTTTTCAGTTTATTATACACTGCTTGCATTCGAAACTCACTGTCATGTTTTTTGCTGTTGCTTTTGACACTGAAATAAAATTTGCACGAAGATTAGGTACATACAACACTCCTTCTAGATTTACCGGCTGATTTTCGGATGTTAATCTCACTGTACCTCTGCCTTTTGTGTCAATTGTTTTATTATTCGCGAGAATAATTGCTTCCTGATATAATTTGAATTCAACAAACAATTTTTTGTCGTTGCACATATGAGCTGCCGCCCCGCTGTCAATAATCCAAGTATTATTGGTGATCGATTCATTCGATGAATTCGCAGCAAACGAAGTGTTCATTTCGGCTAATGATACGGATATCAGTTTTCCTTCTCGCTTACTCCTACATTGTTTTGTGACACACAAAGCACTTTTTTTTTAGGGTTTTGTAAAATAATTTTACAAAACGCTACTAAAATCGTGACCTGTCTGTCCGTCTGTCAGTCCGTCCGTTTGTCACAGCAGTTTTTCTCGCAAACTACTAAAGATAGAAACATAAGATTTTGTATGCAAGTGTAAAGTGGCGCTCTCTTTAAAGTTCACTTACAAAAAAATTGTATATGGTATTTAAGGGGAGTCTCTCCATATAGGGGAGTGGCCCCCGAAAAAAGAAAATTTCATCAAAGGTAGTCGATATGGGTATCAAATGGTCTTGATAAGAACTTTTCAAAACAGGTTTCAAACTGACATTTTTTGTTTCGATGGGTACAGGGGAAGGGGAAATGTACAAAAAATTTGTGTCCCCCCTCGCGATTCGACACCTGGAATCCGAAAAATCTGAAAAAATTATGGACGTAGGTGCTTATGGATACAACAACAACAAATACCTTAGAAGTCGAAATTTGCTCAACTTTGTTAAAAATAGTATGATCTTCAAATTCCACACTTTCCCCAATTAAATTGTATAGGTACCCTTAAACTCAACGAAATTCAATATTTAAGTAGTTACTTATTGGGACCTAACACTCTGTAAGTTTGATGAAAATCGGATCATATTCGCAGAAGTTATAGCCATTTGAAATTTGTCTATTTAAAACAACAAAAACCCACGATTTCGGTATTTTATGGACTTTCCATGGAATCAGACACTGCAGTTTTGATTTAATCTTCTGAAGCTTTTTTGATAAGATAAGACGTTCTTGGGAATTAATAACTTGAGTGATTAACTAGTTTCGCGACCTGTCTGTCCGTCTGCCCGTCCGTGTGTCACAGCACTTTTCCTCGCAAACTACTTAAGCTAGAAACATCAAATTTTGTATGCAGGTGTAAAATGGTGCTCTCTTTAAAGCTGATTTACAAAAAACTTGATAAGGTATTTAGGGGGTCTCCCCATACAGGGAAGTGACCCCCAAAAAAAAATTCATCTAAGGTAGCCGATTGAAATTTTCAAAACAGGTCTCAATTAGATACTTTTTGCTTCGAGGGACGCGCAGGGAGGGGAAATACACGAAAAATTTGTGTCCCCCCCCCTCGCGATTGGACACCTGTAATCCAAAAAATCTGAAAACAATCATGGTTATAGGTGATAATGAACACAACAACAGCAAATACCTTAGAAGTCGAATTTCGCTCAACTTTGTTAAAAATAGTATGATATTCGAATTTCACATTTTCCCCAATAAAATCGAATCGGTACCCTTAAACTGAACGAAATTCGACATTTACATAGTCCTACTAAGGATTCTCAAACTTTGTAAGTTTGATGAAAATCCAATGATATACAGGGAAGTTATAGCCATTTGAAATTTCTCCAATTACAACAACAATTACACATGATTTTCGTATTTTACGGACTTTCCATCGAATCAGTCACTGCAGTTTTGACTTGATCTTCTTGAAATTTGCCAATAAGGTCAATAATATTAATTTGTTGAGAATTCATGATTTCAGTGATTTTAGTCGGTTTGCAACAAAATGGCGACCATTGAAAGTAGAAAAACAATGGATTTTCCTTTGAACCTGCACATCTTTTTGACATATTTCTTGACATACTTCATTGCTGGTGACTGCATTTCTTAAAAGTTGGGTACAGAATCCTTCTGACATGAGCGTAGGTCTGTTTACTCAACTTGTTTTCTTTCTAAATTTGTCACTGTCTTTTGCTCGGGTATTCCGTTGCTCCGATTTCGCTTTTGACATTAAAACATGTTCGAACTTTCTACTTTCGCCTTTTTTGGCATCTCTACTGCGGCCTTCGTTGATCATTTTTGTTTTTAAATTTTCGAAAGTCGGCAACTCATCTCTTGTCTCCATCGCAACTACATAATTTCCGAATGATTTTGGCAGGCTCGCTAATAGAATAATAGATATTAGGTCTTTTTCTATCTCTTTTAATTTTTCCGAAATGTCGACAAAATCGTGTATGTGGGTGGAGATAAATGAACATTCCGCCATTTTGAATGACAAAAGTTGCTTGAAAAGCGTACGTTTTCTACCAGGCCCAGCAGGATGATGAATTCCCTCTAGAGTTTTCCAGGCATCTTTTTATTG
This sequence comes from Odontomyia ornata, assembly GCA_963969285.1. Taxonomy (NCBI): domain Eukaryota; kingdom Metazoa; phylum Arthropoda; class Insecta; order Diptera; family Stratiomyidae; genus Odontomyia; species Odontomyia ornata. The sequence continues at coordinate 57,725,332 of OZ017739.1, read as the reverse complement.
TGAATAAGCTGTGATACACTTACATTCAGGATAATGGTGGCTAAAGCTTGTTCGTCTTTGTTGGACCATTCCACTCTGACAGTAGCTGCGTCGGGTTCCTCCGGTTTTGGGATATTTAGATATTTTCACAGATCCTGACAAATTAGAACACTTTTCATCTGGAGCTTCCAGCTGCAATAATTTTTATCGTGCAGTTTTTCAATTATTGAAACAGCCGTCGCACTCATCTTTCGCGATCACTAATAGCTATTGCTGGGTCTGGGCCCATAACCTGTTGAACTTAGTTAGATTTACAGCAGTAAAAACCAGCGTGTCTTGCTCAAGCGGTATATTCAGTGCGACTGATTCCTTTTACAAAAGAACACTAAGCAATGATAATGCAGCAATCTGATATGTAATAGAAGTAAGAAAGAAAGTGCAAAGAAATGTTAGAGCTAGTATTGGATTTTTACAGTGTTATGTGAATGCATTTCTACAATATCTATGCAGAATTGACAACATTAACTCGAGAAAGTGTAATGTGACGCCTACGCCCGGAAATCGAAGTGATTCCGATCCCGAACCCTGGCACCCGGCCAGATATGTATGACTTCGAAGTGCAAGCAGACTTTATCTTTCGTGCAGATATCATTGCGCCGTAAATATTTTTCTTCAAATATTTATATTTGTGGAGAAATATTTTCTGTCAATGTGATCCGCTGTAACTAAACACTGATACATTTCGAAGCATATCTATCTGGCAATGCCTCCCACAGCTGCCATCCAAACGTCAAAAAGGTAGAAAAGTGGAAACTGGTTTAAAGTGTCAAAAAGCACATGGGTTTTTCTATGAGCATCAGTTATAAATTTTAAGTGATAATTTGACTTCACAACCTGCAAGCCGCCTTTATTTGAAGTTTTAGAACATACAAAAGTGTGAAAAGGAATGCAACATAGAGCAGAAAACCGTTATTTAATGGTTGAGTAAAATAAAATCATTGCTCCAAGTATTGGAATAAGCATTTAGATCTTAGGAAGAAATTCATTGGTCGAGTTTATTCAAGTATTGTGATTTTTCAAATGAATTAGAGCGTGGACTCCTGATCAGCATGGTTGTCGTTTTTTTTTATCGCTTTCCCCTGCTCGGGCAATGTTGATGAACTTTGCATAAATTATCTGATGGAATGACATGCGAAAATCCATAGCGAAGTTCGATTATGTGATTTGAGTGTTGCTGTTCAAACAATAAAAGGACACACGCATGCCAAGCAAAACGTCGTTTGTCGGATATTAAGTGAATGTAAACGAGTTTTCGATAAGCTGAGTTCGCAATCCTATCGCATTCCTATGCTCGACGGTGAAGTTATAAGGCGAGTTCAAACAAAACGACGTCGAAAACTGCATTTTCCATTCGGAAAGAAATCCAACAAAAGTAAGCTTGCATAGTTCGTACAGCGCTGGCTGCATCGAGCTTAGCAAGAACTCGAATCTGAACGTGGATGAAGAATTGATCGCGGGCATTCTGGATGAAGTGGAATGCGATCGTGACGGTAGGGATGATGAAACAATTCGTATGCATGGTATGTAAAATTTGTAATATTTCATGTTTGTAGCATATTTCGCAACTGAACTGGGACAACCGCCACCGGGGATACGATAGAATTTAAGATGGAATGCAATTTTTTAGAGAAATATTGTTATTTGTTTTTAAATTTCTTTTCCAATTATGCTTTGTAATTTATTGCGACAGCTTTGCGCACTAAACAAAATATTTCGTAGCGGAAAGCTAAAACGTTTCTAGAAGGAAAATGTATTTTGGTCGTTCTAGAAGTTATACTACCTGTGTGCCCAGTAGTGTACTGAGGATGACCGTATGTTGCGGTCGAAATGCGCATATACAGAAAATAAAAATAAATATAGTCGAAAAAGGAAGCTTTTGGAATTTTTATTCTTATTTAAAAATTAATCAACGACTATATAGCCCGGAAAAACAAATATTGAATTGTAAAAAAATCCTTTTTCCTTTAATAGCTTTAATATGTAACTATTATTCTTGTAAATATTCCTTATTAGTTACTTTGGTAAATTTAGTGTTAGTTGAATGCATGCGATGAAAATCATATGGTTAATCCCTTTAACACATGCGCATTTAACCATTTTTTTTATAGATCAGGGAAACTAAAAGTGTATGGGTTTTATTATCAACTGAAATAGCAGCTCAATACAGAGCTTCTTTGTTTAGTATTCTTATAGAGTTTAAAATGACAAAATTCGGCAAATATAGACTAATATTACCTGAGAGGAATCTACCACTTGGTACAATCATTCGGTAAATTTGTTAACAAGCCCGAAAATACTTTGACATTGTTTTTCTTCTATAATTGTGTTGAGTCTTACTTTCTTATACCCTTCCAATTATCTGAAGGAACTATGAGAGCAATCGCTTTTGTTGACGTACTTTCAAATTTGGTATTTAATAAGTATGCTGTAGATTAACAAAGGGTTATGTGACTTTGACCTGATTATATAAAATTTATTTGGTCATGTGTCAGCCTTTTTTCAAATTAATTACAGCAGGTTTTCCAATTCGTCAGATATTCAATATTATAAACCAAACATATTAAAAGGAATTCAGCTGGAATATTTTGCACAGCATAAACTCAGATTTATCTTAAAGTAATAAACATCAACATAAATTAAATTCGTAGTATTTTTTATTCTACTTAAATATTAACAGTCGATCATATAGAATTAAATGTCAGCTCAGCATTTCGATTGGTATTTGAAACAAGAGACACTATACTATTATTTTTATGAAGAAAAAAAAAATCAATATGTTATAATGGCAGCCCATCTTCACCTCTTCGGTTATTTAGTGTTAACAAGCAAGAAAAAAGGTTAGGCTAATTTATTTCATAACTTAATGCAGAGAATGACCACTATACTAATTAATTTGTTAACAATACAACTAAATCGTAAACCATAACTGAATTTTATCGGTTTCATTTCAATGAAAAAAAAAATATTTCTCTAAAAAAATAATATTCCAAAATGCAGAACAAAAAAATAAAGAGAAAACTCTAGGCATAAATATCCTTTAAACATTAACGATAAAAAAACTAAGGGCACATTTACTAAATCTTAAAAACAAACTTTTTAAATAAATTGAAAAAAATTAGGAATATTCAATTCAATGTTAAAAACAACATAAACTTTATGTATGTACATTCTATTACAATGAAAGGAAAAGAAATTAACATTTGCATGGTTTCAATGTATAAGTAACTAAAATTATACAAGAAAATTTCAACCCATCATCAAACAAAAGAAATGGTTTAAAAGATTCTAGTATATTATGCCTGTTATTAAAACAATTCAGAAAAAATCAAAAAATTAAGATATACTCAAAAACAGTAAATATTCATTATATACTATATATCGATATATATTTAGAATTAGACATCAAGAAATACATTTAGAATACAATGAGCTCAGTGATTCACCATTGAAGTACAAAAAAAGGTTAAATAATATTTTTTTAAACAAAAAAAAAAAAAACATGAAATAATGTAAAATCGAATTCTAAGAACATGAAAAATACAATACAAATGCAGCTAGGCAAACAGCAAGAAGTAAAAAGAATTATCAGAGAATTAAATTCATATGAACTAGAATATTTGACAAATCCATTAATTGCCAAAAATAATTGATGAAGAAAATATTTTTCATGATATAAATAAACATAAAAAAATATATTTTTCTGAAAGAAATCAAACAAAGCATAACAATAAATGTACATCGTATTTTATGTGCACATATCTAGGCGCTCAGGTATTAAAAGCAACAAACAACTGAAATTGTTCTTGCAACAAATGCATATGAAATAAACAATTAGGACAGCGTAGGTTAGACCTACATATTTTATCAAATAATATACATTTATAATTTTGTAGAATTACACTATATGAAACAATAATATGAATTGCTAACAAAAAAACGGATTTTCCTTTCCAGTAGTTCTGCTTTTCAGCGGGCAATGGGGTGCAGGGTAAGTATGCCGTCGCGAGGGTAGGGTTTGGAAAAAATCCGCTGAGGTCGGTTTCGCGTCGTGCGCGGTACGCGGTAATTTAGTTTTTTTTTTGATTTTTCCTTAACGTAGCATTCGTCGGGTTGAGTTAACGTAGTATACTTTTAGGTACCGCGTCGGGAATTCGGGAACGCGAAATAAAAATTAGATTTTGTTCTTTTTGACTGGTTATGAGAAGAAATACGGAGTAACGTAGAATAGGTTTCCTCTCCGTATGGTTTTGTTTGTAACGCGTTTGAAAACGGGCGTGTATAGGTGGCTGAATTATGTAAATGAGCGTAACCCATTCGGAGACCCGCGACCGAAATCCTCTCCGATCTAGCTGGCCGACAAGCAGCCACCGCGTGAATGGGTTACGGTGCACGGATTGGTTGCCCGGTTGGTATCATCTGTTGGCACTACTCAGACTTAACGTCTAGAACCGATGAGAGGTCGGTTCCGCGTTCGGACGTAAATTGTTAAATCATTACAAAAGCATGGAATCAGATATTGAAAATAAAGATTCGAGGAGTCTTTTTCCGGAGAGCATCTATCAAGTTTTTATCCATTTCCCTCAATAGTAATCTTTAAAATAATTAAGGTATTATTTTGATCAGAATATCAATATCTAATACACCTAGACGAGGGGCATAGAGAGAACTGAAGAGCGTAGACTAGTGAGGAAGCCAAGGAAGCGCTGATCTGACTGAGTTGACGCAGGCAGTTCATCGCTGCTTGCAATTCAAATTCGGAGGACGCGGTCAATAGACCGAGACAGTTGGAGGCGCTTGTTCCAGGAAGCAAGCAAAGACCTGAGAAGGGCTGTAGTGCTGCGAAGAAGAAGAAGAATAAATCTAGATCGTAATTTCAATAGGCTTATGGGTATACCAATCCATCGTTGCATAAATACTATTATTTCAAGATTGCATATATACCACATAAAAAATGAATTACAAACTACAAATAGCCAATGGAAAAGTTCTAATTATTTTCCCCTTGGCTTTCAATACCAGATGTCAGTTGGTTTGTTTCGGATAATATTATCGTTATCCATGCTGCCGTTGTCAGGCTTTCAGGGAGTTCTTTGTAGTCACTAGCAATTGTGCCTTGTAAAAACCTGGCCATATCTCATCCACATTTGTAACTTTCCCTCTTGTCCAATTGTTGGATAGGATTTTTATCTGGTTGGCGGCGGCGGTCCTTTTAGGGAAGCACTTTTTTAAAGTTTTGCAACCATGCTGCTTTTGCTGTTGGTTCTCTTGCTATTGTCAGAACCGCTGCTGGCTGTTCTTGCTGGCAAAACTTTGCACGAGATGCTTTCAAAAACTTGCCGTGGAAAAAAGAACCTATTCTCCACTTCTGATAATTTTTTGTCTGCTTTCTACCATTCTTACTTGTTAGTTTTGTAACTCTACTCGCTCGTTTCAGGCTGGCTCTTTTACGAGTAGATGACTGACTGCAGCAGGTAGTGAATGTTGGAGTGCAGTTTGTATTGCATGTTGTTTGTCTTTGTTCCAAGATTTACTCTATTGCCCGAAGTAAAGCCCTAGTAGCAAAAGTTTTCTTTCAGTTTTGTCTTGAGCAGTTTTTGTGCTGCTGTTTCTTCGTGTCAGAGTTTTTTCATGGCATTTCTCCACAAGCTATGGTAAAAACTGCCAAGAAGCACTACAATGCAATAAGGTTGAGAGATACAGAAACGAGAGCAATGGCAAGCGCTGCTGAGTGATACCGAAAGGGAGAAATTAAGTTTCATTGCAATCCTTTAAAATCAACACTTATTACAACCAAGGATTCTGTTGCTGAGAAATGTTGTTTGTTTCGAAGTGAGAGGAATTTACTTAAGGCAATCTAATTCGTTTGTTTATTTGCTTTTAAGGTAGCATGCCTGTCTGCTTTGTGTGCAAACTTTTGCTAGACGAGCGTAAGTAGTTTAGAGCATGCACTTAGAATCATGGAATTTCTCAGGAACTTCATTGAAGTGCTTATTGATTTAAATTTTTGCAAGTAAGAGGATGAACCTCACGAACGAAATTTATTCCCTGCCATAATCTCTTTGCGCACAACAGTCATTCATATACTTTGCACCGTCGAACAATCCCAAACATCCTTGCACCCAGAACCACCGCCATAACTAACTAATCTAAGATTCCCCATTGCCGTGACGTTGCCCTACCACAAATATTCCAGCATTTTATGCGAATCCTGAACTGAACTTTAGCGATTATTACTCGTGAGAATACGTGACTTGACTGGAAAGGATCCACTTTGGGCATTTCTCTAACATTTATGAAGATCTAATTTGTTGCTTCAATCTCTGAAACATAAAGCCCACACCACCGCCATCACTACCAACCGACCAACCCTTGATATGTTACGGTGAGAGTTTTATTGTGAAACTCTATTCGTAGGTGCTGGAGGGGGAGGACTGTTGCGAAACAACAGGACACGACCGAGGTAAGGAGCTCATGGTGTCAAGCGGCTTGATTTTAAGATTGTACGTACGATGCGGTAGACCTGATAATGTCTTGCAACTCAAGTTTTTGGCGTGAAGAAGAGAGTTATGAGGAAAAGTTTACGCGTTAAGGAGTTTTATTTAATTAAGGCGTCTGTGTTGTTTGGTTTTATATGTTTGCATTAAATAGGAAGTGAGATAGCGAAATTCCTGAATAAAGTTGATAAACATAAACGATGCAGAAGAATCTGATTAAATTTGGAATGTGTAGAATTCTGGTTGTTGGGTACGTTAACGGAGTAAAAGGAGTTGGTATTTATTGATCGTATAAAATGTTCAGAAAGACAAAGTGCATTGAGGTTCTTTTAATTACATAACTCATCTGTTTAATAAACAATAATAAGAAATTGCATCCTTATAAATTACTTTCTTCAAAAAAAGTTTACTATACACTATACTATAAACATCAGTGCTGTCTGCCTGTCCGTGTATTCGAAGTTTTTCAGGAACTATATAAAAAATCATGGAATTTTGTATAAAAGCAAGGTGATGGTCTCTTAGCTTCGTGGTGTGAGACATTTTCAAAGGGTTTCGTAATCCCGTATTATTATTTTATTACCTAATATAATCAAATTAACAGGTACGAGAAAGTGAGTATCAGTTAATAATTAACAACAAGAAGTAATTTAAAAAAATATTTTATTGTACAGGGTCGGACCCCTGATCTTTATTGTTTAAAATTTGAAATACAACTCAACTACTAATGCTTAGCTACTAACTTAAGTAAACTAAATCTGCTGACTTGAATTCGCTGTTTGCACATTTTCCCATGAAAATGTGTGAAATATGAAAACTGCAATACTGCACTTGTTGCATGCTCGTGCAGGTAAAAAATTTGAAGACATGTCTGGAAATTCGTCGTTAACTCTTCTCCCTTCAAATACAATTGTCCTCAATTGTTTTTAGAAGAAGGGGAAGTCGTTAAACTTAACTCGCTGAGATCTCTCTGAGCCCAAGTAAGTTGTCGTGGCTGGCAGGATGCTGGGGGCTACAGTTACCGTCTTTCGGTCGTCTAAATTGAGAACAGCGTTGATTTTATTTTTTGAGCGAAGCTTTTGATACGCAAGTAAAATCAAGGTGATCAAGAGGATTGCGGTGACTGCTGATGTTGCGTATTGGTGCACCGTTTTCTCATACTGCAATAATTCAATTTCGCTTATGTTGTCGATGGTCAATTCTTCCATGGGTTTTTCGGTAAAGAGTCCGATCATCCCATCGGATGCTGGTTGGAGTATTGTAGGCAGGACTTGTAGCGATGGTACTTCTTGCGAGATAAACGTTCTATTGTTGACCGAGATGCTGGTATTTTCGAATTTGATGAGAAACGTCCCATTGAGATTGTGGGATGTGTCTTCGGTATTGAGGATTCCGGTAAATTGGTTGAGCAGAACAACTCCGGTCGAAATTTCTTCCACCGAAGGTACGTCTTTATTTTTGATGGTATTACATGTCGACTGTAGGCTCTTAAGTAGATTAGGTATACATGTACTATTGCTTATGTCTATTAAATATTTTTGTTTGCAAATTGATAACTGATTAATTTTTTTACATTTATCTTTGATGCCAAACATTACATTGTCATTTTTTATCACAAGGCTGAACGGAATTTCATTAACAATTGAATTTCTTTTAATTGGGTTAATTATCATTGATTGAAACATATCTTTTGTTGTTGATGGAATATTAACAATATATAGAAGTGAGTTTCCGTTTGTTATTATTTTGATCTCTGCAAAATCCAGAGCCTCTTCAACAGTTGCATATGGCAGTATTTCGTTATCCAAAATGTTTGTTGCAAATTTAATTTCTGACTTTCATAAGATAAGAGAATTTACAATGCCAATGTATGGCGTAATCAATGTTGCTTAGTTCTTCCTTAATTAAAGTTAACCTGAGGTGTACATCGAATAAATAGTTATTACTGATCTGACTATTTTCTTTTATTAATTCTTGTATTTTGTTTGCCATTCGAGTGATATTGTTTATCCTATCGTTATAAAGCCGATTTATTACAACCTGTTTGTTGTTGTTTTCCAACACATTATTTAACTTCTCGGTAATTGTGACAGCATCCTCGTGGTCATGGCTACCAGCTAGCCATTTCCAGGCACTACCCAGGAAATTGAGGGATCGAGTTAATCGACGGGGTCTAAGGTTTGCGATTAGGCTTTTAATTTTCTGCAGCTCATGAGATAGGAGAGGTATAAGCGAGCTGTGTTGTATTCCCGAAACATTGAGGAGAGGTTCGATTTTCTCTATCAAACGTTCGTATTCATCGATATCTATGGTGTGTATTAATTTGAAATTTCTATTTTGAATATTAGTTGGTCCAGTATAGAATGAGATAATTTGGGAGCCTGAATAGTCCAGGATTTGTACTTTAGCAAGTATGGTCTGTAGGATGAATCTGAAAATGGAATTAATTTCGAATATTACTCTTGTGAACAATTTTACCGCTTTCGGTAAGGATCGTGGAATTTCTGTTTTCCTTGACTATTTCCTGTTTAAACCTGGGAGATAATTTTGAACCTTTCCTTTTATTTTGTTTCACATAGATGATATCCCCGACATCATAATTTTTGATCGGTTGTCTACTTTTATTATGATATTTTATGTCAGTCTCTAGTTTCTTCTTAAGTCTGTCAATGTTTGTCTGTCGTATTCTTTCAAAATCTTCCGGGTCAATGTCGTGAACCCTACCAAGGTATAATTCGACAGGTTTTTTATTGGTGGTCGAATGGATAGAGTGATTATATTCGTTGGTGGCATGTTGCAGAAGGTTTTCGAACGTTCTTTGTGGTCCATCCCTTTTAAGGCACCTCATTATTTCCAGAATAGTTGAATGCCATCGTTCAACTTGGCCATTCACCTCGCTTTTGTAAGGTGGCGTTCTGTACACTTTGATTTTCAATTCGCCTACCAATAGAGAAGTGATTGAAGCCGAGGTGAGTGATCCTTCATGATCGACTATCACATTTTCAGGGATACAGAAGAAATAAAGGATGTCCAGTAAGGGTTGCTTTACGTCCTCTATTGACCTGGATGCGATGACTTTGGCCATGGCAAATTTTGTCAATTTATCCATGGCAGTTAACACCAAGTTTTTTTCGGTAGAAAATATATCTATATGAACCGTATGCCCAGGGTAGGATGGAATAGGAGTAGGGTTTATGAAAGTTTTATTTGGGTGCCTTTCGTATTTATTCTCCTTACAAACTCGACAGCGGTTGACAAGGTTTTTAATCTTTTAGTTTTATCGATAAATTTAAATTTTCGAAAGAGTAAGCAAATTTAAAATTTCATTCATTGATATTATAGAAATTTTATGTATTTATTTTAAAATTGAATTTATCTAATTGAAAAATTCGTTCTAGATTGTTTGTTATATTTTAAAGAGAAATGGTCAGATTTACAATGAAATATCGACTTACGTTAGAACAATTATAATCATATGCTTCATCGTTCAAATAGTTGATTTACTTCTCGTCGGGAGTTGTTCTGCTTGTATAAGTATTTGTTATCCTTGGGTGCTTCCAGGTCAAAACGGCGGTCACTTTCAGGACTCCTGTTTGCTGCGTATGCTGCTACTAAGGGGCCTATTTTGGCTACGCGTTTCCTTAGGTACTTGGTTGTCGCACCAGATTCTGCTCTTCCACTCCTTTTACGGATTATTCGCGTCGCACCTTTTACGGATTTTTTTTCGCGTCGCACCTGTTACGGATTTTCGCGTCACTCCTTTTACGGATTGTTCGCGTTGGTTTTTCGAGGTATTATACTTTTAGTATACCGGTACCGAATTTACTTAATTGACGAAAATTGGACCACTGGCCAGTCTCAGCACAGTGTTAAGATCTAAAAATACTTAATTCTTTTGATCAATGATCAAAAAAACCTGATCAATCCAAATGAAACGCGCGGAAGCAGCCCCACGTTGGGCGTCAGTTAATAATTAACAACAAGAAGTAATTTAAAAAAATATTTTATTGTACAGGGTCGGACCCCTGATCTTTATTGTTTAAAATTTGAAATACAACTCAACTACTAATGCTTAGCTACTAACTTAAGTAAACTAAATCTGCTGACTTGAATGCGCTGTTTGCACATTTTCCCATGAAAATGTGTGAAATATGAAAACTGCAATACTGCACTTGTTGCATGCTCGTGTAGGTAAGTAATTTGAAGACATGTCTGGGGATTCGTCGTTAACTTATACTAAGGAATTGTGTAAATGTAAAAGAATTCTTGTTTGTTACCCTATCTAACTTTTTTCGTTTATTCACGAACTAACTTCAAAGGTCTTCGTAAACAAATGTTTTACAGCACCCTGTTAAAATCGGTACCGATGCGTTACAGTTGGGGTTTTTTCAGGAATTAGCGAAGCTATATGCATCAAAACTTATGAACAGCTTAAAAATTTCTGAATAATGAAAATTGTATAGTCGAAAAAAACTTCAAACGATTTCAAAGGGAGTGACCTCATTTGAGGATATAAGCTTACTTTTTTAAAAAAAAAAAAAAACCTCCATTCCCTTCCTTTTTCTCCATCACATTTTCTTCGTCGCACAACACTCGTGCGACCTGCATTTCACGTTTTGTCATTTCCTCAGGTGTGCCACCCAGACAATGATTAGACCATCGGTATAAGAGGGCACACAAATGATGTGAAGTTATCCTATTAATCTCATCTTGTCCATTTCGTGATCAGCTCTCAGAGATAAAAAAAACGTTGTAATACGCCGTGGGAAAAAAACTCTGAGTTATAAAGTTAGCTGTCATTTCAAGCATCTCGATGATAGGGTTTAAAGTGCCCTTAGATGCTATGTTGAAATTTATTGGACTGAGGTTCTCCATAATAATATCTTTCTGCTATACAATCGCGACGATAGGGTCAAGAAAGGCCCTAAAATGCGATGTAGAAATTTATTGCACTGAGATTTAATCGTTGTTAAATAAATATTTTTAAGCCTTTTTTTTAAACTATAAGTGAGTTTGCACTTAACTGAATCTGGGAGATTGTTGTTTATACGCAAGGCATCTTCGTAGCGTCATTCTTTAGACGATCCGTTCTTGCAAAAGGTATTATGGATTGATTTGCGTTCTTCTTAAGTTGTTTATATGCGACAGCCACGTTAATCGTTGGTCGATGATGAGTCCAAGATATTTGAATTCCGCTACTCTCTCCAGCTTTTCGCTATTAATTCTTATATCAATGTTAATGTCTTCCTTGTTCTTTTGTTTGAAAATAATGTATTTGGTCTTAGAAGTATTAAGCGCTAGCTTATTATTACTTAACACGAATGATATGTACTTAGATTCTCATTAATGGTACTCTCTATGTAATGTTTTTTTGCATCCCGAGTAAAGTAGAACTGTGTCATCAGCATATAGTGCATAGCGTCCCTTTAATCCACATGTATTTAAATTGTTAGTATATAGCAAGAATAAGGTAGGGCCAAGTATGGAGCTTTGAGGAACGCCTGACTTCATAGGTGCCAAGTCAGTCAATACATTATTGACTACTGTCTTCTGCGATCTCTCTTTTAAGTAACTCCTAAAAAGTTGATTTGGTTTCCCGTGAATGCCATATAATTCGAGTTTACGAAGTAGAAACTCATGATCCACCGAATCAAACGCCTTTTTCAGATCCACAAAAATCGCAGCAAGCAACATAGTCACCCTTGTCAAGTCCTGTATTTATGAAACGCGTGACTGAGATAAGAGTATCAAAAGTTCCTTTATTTTTCTGGAAACCAAACTGTTGTAAATTTAAAATTGAATTTTCCTTAATGAATGATGATAGACGGTTTTTATTAATTTTTGGAATATTTTACTAAATCCTGCTAAAAGCGCGATCGAGTGGTAATTATTTGGATCCATACGGTCTCCTCCCTTGAAGATTGGGACTATTTTTGCTAGTTTTCCTTCCTCAGGAAACGTTACTTTCCTAATATGTTTGTTTAGACAATTTGCAACACATTCTGCTATCTCTTCCTTTATAAGTTTAATTCATCCATGGTGATATTGTCTATACCTGGTGCTGTATTTTGTTTCAATTCATCAATAATTTTTATTAATTCAACTTTGTTAGTTAGATGCATGTGAACGGAAGATTTGGGCGACGTAATTGTAGAAGTAAAATTGCTTGTTGGCGCTGGCTGGATTCCATTGGCAATTTTTTCACCTATAGTTGAAAAAAAGATAATGAGGTTACTTGCAGCTTCAAATGCATTTGCTGAAGATGAGTTCTCTATGGTGAAATCCTGGGTCGTAGAGTTACGCGGTGAGTTTCTTTCAACTTAATTTATTATGTCCCATATTTCATGCGCATTGTCGGCCGCTGCATCTAGTCTTTTGGAGTAATACAAAAGTTTTGCTTCTTTCACAAGACGTTTAGCTGTTTTATTGGCTTCGATGTATATAAACCTGAGCGATTGATCATTCATGTTCCGTTTGTAGTTCATATAAGCCTTCCGCTTGTTCTTACTTGCCTCAATAATTTTTTTGGTTATCCATGAATATTGACGACATCTTATTTTTTTCTCCGTAGTCGAAGTATCCTTAGCTTCTATTATGATGTTTGTGAGCTCCACTAAGTTTGAAGTTTTTTGGATAATTAATAAACCCTTAAGATTTGATCTAAAGAGGTCCTTATTTAAGTATTTGAAAACTTTGTAAGCAGGCTTTTGCTTTTTATTTTTTTAATGCCTTGTATAACAGCTTTCAAAACACGATGATCAAGTTTGGGCCAGTCCTCTAGAGTATAAGCAATTTTCCCAGCAATTTGATTTTCATTTGTGACTATGTGATCCAGGCAGTTATTAGATGCTAGTCGAGTAGGTTGAAGTGGGTTCACAATAGTGGCACCTTCGTTTCTAGTACGTCGTTGTACATCCTTGACTCATTAGATTCAACCATTAGATCTATATTCGTATCGGCAAATGTGATCAAATTATTCTTCATAGAATATAGTTCATCTAATGTCAAGCACATGTCTTGCGCATTAAGTCGGGTGGGGTTGTAAAATGTGCCAATTTTTATTTTCTTTCGAGGGCATACTAGTTCAATGACTATCATATTGTATTTATCCGGTATTACTCGCCTCGTTACGAAATTAAGAGTTTTTTTAATATAAATTGCTACTCCTCCACCTCTTCCAGGCCTGCAGGAAAATACAAAATCGTATCCCTGAAGGTTGTAGTACTCCACTTCCTCGGAAGATATCCAGACTTTATTAAGTATAATTGAATCTATATTTGAATGTTGCTTTACATAAATTTGATGTTCGTTAAGTTTTTGTCTTAAACTTCTTATATTAGCACAAAGGATAGAAATTTGGGTGTCTTCAAATATCTTTGTATTATTGAATGGCATATTAATCATCGTAGTTAATGCTTCTCTTAGCAATCAAAATCCTACGTTTTAATTCTGGGCATTCCGTCGAATCTGCCCGGTGTTCATGGCCAATTTTCTTACCATTTTCCATACAATTACAACATTTTTCAATTGAGCTTTTACAGATACACCTCAGTATCCCTTCACATTTTGATGTATTGTGATTGAACTTTTGGCATTTGAAGCCTTTCCTTTATGTAGTATGATCCATAGTCGATATAAGCATATCTATTTGCTATCTTCTTGAACATTGTTCCATTCACCTCTAAAATATGTAACCATTTTCCGCTCCGTATTCTTCTAGAGTGAGCCAATTCCATTTTATCTTCATCTAAAATGTTCGGGTTCAGACTTTGGATTTCAGTTCTTAGCTTTTCGTTTGTGAATTGCTTCTCTAATCCATTTATAACCAATCTTGGTTGACGAGACTTAGTTTCCATTATTTCGTATCTCTTCATATTTTCTTCAATAATATTGAGAAGCGTAGATGAATTTTCATTCGAAGAAGTCTTAATAATTGCTCCACCATTTTGAATTGGGCGGACTAGCTGGAGTGGAATCTTGCATTGAGAGGGTCAGATTTTAGATTTGAAATCTGAAAGAGCTTGATCGGAGCTTGAATGGTCTTTGGGCTTGATGATTATGCCTTTTTGTGATGTTGTGTCTGTGCATTTTTCTTTCTGCAAACCAGTATCCAATTTGGTCACATCTGCATTTGTAATTTTATTTACATGAGTGTTTTCTTTCATTAAGGCACTGACGGTAGACTTCAGTTCAATTAGCTGGTTGACTGTTTGCTTCATTTGTTCCATAAGACGATCATCTTTTAATTTTTTGTTATAAGATTTACAAGCGGAACACATCCAAAGAACATCATGAGTAATCTCCATAATCTTTAGATATCTTTCTTCAGATATTTTAATACAGCTTATGTGGAACCGCTTATTACATATTTCATCACACCCTATTCCTTGTTCCGAATTCTCAGCGGGCTTTTTGCATTTACCACATTTGTTGCGTTCCACCGTCGACATTTTCCTTATTTATTATTTTAGGAACTCTTACCAATAAAAGTTGAACAGGACGCAATCACTACTATTTTAATCTTATGATGATAATTATTATTTTATAAATTGTCTGCAATATCAATTTATTACGCGTAGGGGAAATAATATTAATACACCTTATAAAATTAATTTGAAAATTATAAATAATAATTGGTTGGAAAAATTGTTATTAAGTTTATTCTAACTTTTATAAATTTATTATAAATTTTCTAAATTTATTATAAATTTTCTAAATTATCTTCGTACTACACGAGAATCCCTCTCCTCGTACAAAGAATAATTGAAAAATCTAGCGGTTTAATGCAGAATTTTTATGTGTAGAATTTCCTCTAAGATAATGTACTTATCCTTGATTTTCACCCTTGAAAATACCGAAATTCTAACAACAAATTCACCAAATCAAAAAACAGCTGATTTCACTTTAAAATCCCACTTTTTGAACGTTTTTTCTATAGAGCTGATAATTTCACGTCACCACCTAACAGTTGGCAGACAACATTTTTTAAAGAGACCTTACCAGAGTAGTAAAGCATGCATTCTTTAATGATCAGATTGAACACCCACTCCGTTTGAGCTATGAGCTAAGCATTCAATTAACTATTGCAACAATTTTTTGAGTTATTTACTAACTATTTTGAATTCAAAATTTCGAAAACGAGGATGGCCAAGCAGTTACCGTGAATGGTGTTCGCTATTGTGAGATGATAACGGACTTCTTGTGGCCAGAAATTGAGGTTATGGCTCCTTTGTGCGAGAAATTCAATCACCGTGTTATCTCACGTTGTGGCAATGTTAATTGGCCGCCACGATCATGTGATTTGACACCGTTGGACTTCTTCCTGTGGGGTTATTTAAAACAAAAAGTATACGTCAATGAGCCAAAAATAATTCAAAAGCTGAACGATGGGATAATTCAGCACATTAACGACATTGAATATCAATTATGTCTCAGAGTCATTGAAAATATGGACCATTGGATAGAACTATGCCACCGTAGCCGTGGCGAGCATTCGGGGCTTATTTTGTTTTACGCATGATTGTCATAGATTTTTCTATGATCATAAAAATAATAACATAATTCTCTGAAAACTTTTTGTATTATTTACAATTAACATCATGCGTTTTGGTTGGACCACCCTTCATTATCAACAAAGCTGAGTGAGCTTCGATTTCTGAGGTATTTGTTGCCCTTGTACTCACAAAGGCCCACCTCCGTGAATTTTGCATATTTTTCAGCTCACTGGTATCTAATCACGGGGGGGGGGGAACACAACATTTTGGTACATTTTTCCTTCCCTTGAACCCCCTGATGCACAAAATAACTTTCTAAATTTGGATTCTAAAAGTTCTAACCAAGACTTATCATTTTATACCCCGCTCGACTATCTTTAATTAAAAAAAATTTGAAAGAGCAACTTTTTCATGAGGGGGGGGCCCCCTTTAAAGTTTGGAAATGTTCGGCAAGACCTGAACTTTCGAGAGACTACCATTTCTGACCTTTTCACAAAGTTTGAGCTTTCTACGATCCATAGTTTCTGAGGAAACATGCTGTGACGCACGGACAGACGGGCAGACGGACGGACGGAAAGACGGACAGAGAGGTCGTGAAACAATTATGTCTTTGTAAAAAAATTTTACAAAGACCTAAAAATGATTATTGAATTTAATTCTTGGCAAATTGGATGCGCACACAGGAATATATTGCGAGCTATGTGGTACGGACCTATATTTGTATTTAAAGCATTTTTCATCCACATGGTCAAATACATTTTTAAAAAACCACGCCCAAAAAAAAAATTGATTATTTTAGAAAATCGGCCTAAAGAAAACTAGCAACTTTAAATTAGATTATATTTTTCTGCACTTATATTTATATTTCTGCTATTGTTTATGTATTGTATTTTCAAAATTTTTGAACTTTTTGAAATTCACGTTAATCTTGATATACAATATTTGCGAATTTAATACAATAATTACAACTTTTTCCTGTTTGAATTATTTTTAATGTTTCAATACAAAATAGATTGTTTAAAAAAAATGTACTCTGTTGACTTTGAATAAATACATATTCTTTTATTAACCGACTTCCAAAAGAAAGAAGGTTATCAATTCATTGCGTATATTTTTTTTTGCTTTTTTTTTGTATGTTCACGCATAACTTTTAAACGGGGATAGATAGAAGAGTCCTGTTTTTGGCAAATGATACGTCTGTCTTCCAGTTAGGTCCCATTTAAAGGATAAGAAATTCAAGTTACGGTAAAGGACTTTTACCGTTAAAACTAAAAAAATTCCGACATTCACCCCGATTTTTCAGCATGACTGATCGACGCGTGTACGGATTTTGATTGTAGAGGTTTCAAATGAAAGACAACATATTGATCTGAAATGTATGGAAACAGAATTGAAATCCTTCCAAGGACTCTGTAGATATTAACAGTTAAATATGATACATTGATGTCAAGAAATTAAATTTAAATGATATTTCGTACGAAAAGTGCCAATTAGTTGGCACTCTGCAAGGATTTGTTGGAGATACCGAGTTCTTTGGTGATGGATGATAAAAATGATCGGTACCCTTAATTTTCTGCATAAACGGTACATTTTAGTCCATCATTTCTACCGGAAATAACCAATAAATTAATTCTAGGTTCGGCATAAATACAACAGTTAAAGGGAACATTTCAGGATGCTTTTCTCTTCCGCATTCATTCTTTGCTTACCAATGAGCTTGGTATAGGATCCTTCTTACATCCTTAGACGTAAACGTTAGATATAGGATTAAAAAACTCCCCGAAGGCATAATAAGGAGTGAGTGATTGCAAATTATAGAGTTGAATTGTTACTTTCCAGTTAATAATATATCTACATTACAACATACGAGTATGCTCAGAAATCTAAAATTAGTGATTTCCATACTAAAAACCGGCGCTAATCGCAACCTGAAAAGGGATACATTTCCTGCTATAATTGATCATAACTGTACAGATGAAGATGATAATGCATAGCCGAGTTTTCATTGAACTATATGGCATGATTTTCTTGAAACTTTCATGAAAATTAGGTGCCATAGTTAACTGAAAACGAAGGCGATGGGATCGAATAAACGTGAACGAATGATGCGGTTAAGAAGGATATTTTTAAGTAAATTTCATGAAATTGATTGCGGAGTGAAATTTTATGTTTATATATATAAATACATATGTCTACACACACACACACACACACGCATATATATATATATATATATATATATATATATATATATATATATATATATATATATATGTATTTTATATATATAAATATATATATATATATATATATATATATATATATATATTTATATATATATATATATATATATATATATATTTATATATAATACATATATATATATATATATATATATATATATATATATATATATATATATATATATATATGTATTATATCTATATAAATGGCTATGTGTGGGTATGCGTGTGCTTTTGCTTCGATTTTCTCCAAATTTTCAGCAGTATTTCTGTTCTGGCCAAAGTATAGCTCCAGTTTGTACCAAAACTGGTACAAAGATTTATTCAATTGTGTGATAAAGCTCACAATAAAAAATCCAAACTTGAATAATTTGAAACGAAATGGCGGTCGCTCAAAGGTCGAAAAAAGTTGAACGATAAAAAGGCACTTCAGGGTCAAGTCAGAATATCAAAATGGCGGCTAGGCAAAGTTCAAAATTCGAAAATTTCTCAAAGCTTCAATTCATATTGGATTATTATGAAATTTAAATTCAAGGTAGACTTTGATGAGATCATGGATTAAATGTACCAGAGTTAAATTCGATTCCTATGAACGCTGCAGATTTAAACCGTAGTGGTTTTTGCATTGCAGTAAAAAAATAATATTTTAATATACGGGAACATGATACAATGTATTCAAGAAACAGAGTTTTGAATGGTTTGAAATGAAAAAATTTGCCACTAAAAAGGGTGAAATAAAAAACTTTTAGAAGAAAAAAGAAAACCGACTTTGGAATGCCCTTAAAAGGATAATATAACAATTACCCAGATTACCTTGGCCGCTAAGTACAAATTCCAACCTTGCAAACCAATCTTGCTCATAATGAATGTTAAGTGTAGCTTACCGAACTGTATCGCCTTTGATAATACATTCAAGTTTGTGACGTGCAAGGCCTTTTGCAACAGAAAACTTCACGGAGCTTGCATGGCTGCCCCGAGGGACTGGTACCACCCATATATGGATATGCATTTTATTTGTTCCGATTGTCAAGGTTTGGAAAATACTTTAACTAACATGTATGATAAGCTGATCAGCAGTATCGAAGATTTAAATGAAGAACAAATTCAGCTTATCTCACGGCAGCATTCCTAGACGAGAGTTAACGATGAGAGTTTTGTGGAGATGGTGAGCACCTTTGATGAATTAGCTGCCAAACTGTCTGATAGCAACAAAAGTGTATAGAATTATTGGGGAATCAGATAGTGTCAATAAAAGAGACAGTTACTCATATCCAACCATCGCAAAATAATGAAGCTTTTAAGAAGTCATCATTGTTTGAAAGTAGCGTCTCGAGCGCCCTGCAAAATCTTAGTGAATAACTTCAAAAAGTATCTTCACAGCCTGACAAATCAAGCGACCGAGAGGAATTTGCTCATATTCTCACCATATTGAGCAGGCTCGAGGAGATGTGCACCAGTATTCTGAACCAGCAACATAAAACTTCATGGGCTCCCCGGACATTGCGCTCAACGGAAACACAACATGCCAATTCAATATCATCACCTGATCCAACTCCTAACTACATCTACAAGCTTGGAACCTTCTGGACAGAAGAAGAATGGGAAGATCGCATCAAAAAATTACAAAAGTCAATAATTAATCCTAGCCCATCTTTGGTAAAAATCGCAGATGCAGCGTACAGCACCTTCTATACGAAGGGGAAAAATTTGAATGCAACCGCTGTCAGAAAAAATATTGAAAACATACTCCACATCAATAGTTGCAGGGTTGAAGAACTATCTTCTCAGAACACTCAAAGGAAAAGCTTCAAAGTGTTTATTCCATCACAGTATTCTTGGCTCTTCACAAACTACAGAAAAAAGTACGGCAACTACTTGTGGAACGGTATGAGCTTTAAATTATG
Source organism: Odontomyia ornata (assembly GCA_963969285.1). NCBI lineage: Eukaryota > Metazoa > Arthropoda > Insecta > Diptera > Stratiomyidae > Odontomyia > Odontomyia ornata. Next base: position 57,705,158 of record OZ017739.1, on the reverse strand, counting down.
GAAGGAGCGTAATGGAGCCAACGAATCCAAGGCCAGACAAAAGTAATTATAAGAAAGTATGTATTCCTAACTCTATAACTAACACTTCAATTTCATCCAACATCTCTTATAACGCACCTTCATCCTTACCTCCTCCTATTTTATTGAATAGTGATACGTTAAATGAGCCAGAAGTCAACACCACTAAGGAGATTTGTGGCCAACCACGAAAAATTTCTGGAATAGAGCGATCAAGTGTCGATGAGATGACTAAAGATCCGTCCTCGATACCTGAAACATCCATCTCAACAACTAGGTACAGTAATTTCGTGCATGGTGAAGACCAAATACCACCAGCCACGAGCTCATCCGGACTGCCAACTTTATCAACCACTTCAAACAAGAGTAAATCATTTCTAGATCCACTCTTGCCACCCACTGTTAAGGCCACTATTGTCTCGAATAACGATCTGGAGAAAAGGTACCTTATTTCAAGGCTCAGAGAGCACAAAATTTATGAATGTGTTCGCCTTTACCTCTACTATATGCATAAAGCACCGGAAACAACCTGTATTGAAGGTAAAACGAGGACTAGTCTCAACATCATTATTCAAAGAGAATGCCTTCCGGTCGATCTTGACGCCCTTCGGAACTTATATTTTTCCAATCATGAAGAGTTGGGTGTGACCATAGACCAGGCGAAAAAAGATCTTGAGACCTATGCTTCCTTTGTTAGTTCCAGTTATATCTCTTCACTACAAAGGACAAGGGAAAACCAACACAAATTTTTTCGTCCCCTTTCATAAGTATATTCAACATAGTCTTAAACTGTTTTACCGCAACTGTGGTGGTATCCGTAATAAACTGCCCCAACTGTTTCTTTACGCAAAATCTTGCCATTTTAATATACTTATCCTGACCGAACCATGGTTAAATGACTCTCACAAAAAAGAAGAAATTCTGGACAATAATTGGTCCATTTACAGAGACGACGGAGATTTCGTTAGTCCTGGACAAAGACGTGGAGGTGGTGTATTGATTGCTGTACATAACTCTCTCCTTAGTGAGCTCGTCAATACGCTATCAAATTCATTATTCCAGCATAAAACAGTGTCTTCTATGTCCGTCCAAAATCATGCTTACCTCCAGAATCTATCGAATTTCTCTATAATGCTGCATGTGATATCATAGCTGGAATTACTGCCGGAATTAATGAAGAAGTAAGAGTCATTATCCGTTGCCCACATCTTCATTGAGCCGTGCGTTTTCCGGTTGTCGAATAATCCAAAGGCTCTCATATACGTCCGATTTCCGATTGTTGCTCACGTCTTGTATTACCTCCAGATCATCCCAATTGATTGCGTGATTAATTTCTACAATATGCTTGGTGAAGGCGGATTTAGCTGTATCACTTGGTGGGATCCTTGACTTTGAATTCTCTGCTTCCTTGATAAGTTCACTGAACCTTGTTTTGACTGATCGCTTAGTTTGTCCAATGCACGATATCTGGCATGGCTGGCAGGTAATTTTATATACGCTAAATTTTTCATCCTTCTGCTTCTTATCCTTCAGTGTACCTAGTCTGGGTCCCATTTTGAATTTCCAGCTCGTGGATACCGCTGTTCTGTCGACTTTCTTCAGGATTCTGGCGATCTTCCCAAAGATCTTTGAATACGTAATTGCTGCTCTTTGATTTTGTTCCAAGTTCCGGTTTTGTTCATAGAGAGTGGTTAGTAACGCCGCTTTCAGTCTTGTTTCTATTTTCCTTCGTCTTGACAAGATTTTGCTTTCCTTGTATCCGTTCATCTTCGCTGTACTCAAAATAAAAGTCTTCTCTTACTAATATTGCTGTTTTATAAACGGAGTCGTGAGCATTCGGTATATCCAACTGTTGAGCGTTGCCATCTTGGTTTGGCGCAAGTGGTGTGAGGTGGCTGGTATTGTCCTCTGAGTACTCGTGGGTTTCCCGAAAACATCAAATTCTACAACATTATTATTTCTTCTTATTTTAATGTCTGGAAAAAGTATTTCGTTGTTGCTCTCCACTTCCATTGTGAAGGTGATATTTTAATGTATTTCATTGATTTTCTTTAATGTCTTTTCAATTTAATCCCGCTTCACTATCGTGAGAACGTCGTCAACATAACGGATCAACATCCTTGGAAAGACGCCCTCTTCAGCTATTCTTTGTTCTACCCATCCCATAAAAATTTCACTCAAGAGGAGGGACAATGGGTACCCCATCGCCACGCCGAATCTTTGTTTAAAATATATTTCTCTGAAGGTAAAATAGGTCTGTGACATGCAAGAGTTGCCAATTTGTAGAAACATCTTACTCGCTTTTTTGATGTTTTGAAATCAATCTGGCTAGTTAGCCAATCCTCGAACAAAGCCAACGCCTGTACTGGGACACTTGGAAAAAGTGCTTTCACGTCAGAAGATATTACCAACTGGAACTACGTAACAAGGGCCTGAATTTTGCAACTAGTGACCAACATCTACCGAAGGAAGGCTTTGTGATAGACGTAGAATTCGCAATCAAATATATGCCGACAGAAAATAAAAAAGAAGTAAGGGAGAAAACAATAAAAGCCATGAAAGGGACCAATTTGAACATCAGGAACCATGAGTACAGAGTTGTGAAGGAATTGAAGGAAAAGCCGGTGTCCTACCTTAAAGCCGATAAGGGGAATAAGATTGTTGTACTGGACAAACCAAAATATGACCAACTGGTTTTCGAGAAGCTGAATAGTGCAGAATATCACGAATTAAGGAAAAACCATTTGCCGGACTCAATCAAAAGAATGGAGAAAGCCCTGACGGATACCTAGCAAAATTGCGTTAAGGGTGACAAATCCAGTACTTCCGCAAATTAAATGCCTGCCAAAGATCCACAAAGCAGGTAACGAGATGCGTGAAATCATAACCTGCAGGGACGCCCCCACAATCAAAATCGCGACATGGCTAGTGGAGGAATGCAAAAAATGTGTAAAACCTCCAAGCAACTACTCAGTAAAAAACAGAGATGAATTGATCGAGAAGTTAATGACAGCAAAGTGCATCGAAGCCGACGACGTTTTAGTATCTTTCAGCGTGAAAGCACTTTTTCCAAGTGTCCCAGTGAAGCAGGCGTTGGCTTTGTGTGAAGATTGGCTAACTAGCCAGAGTGATTTCAAAACATCAAAGAAGCGAGTAAGATGTTTCTACAAATTGGCAACTCTTTGCATGTCAGAGACCTATTTTGTGAAAATCCGGCGTGGCGACGGGGAACCCATTGTCTCCCCTCTTGAGTGAAATTTTTATGGGATGAGTAGAACAAAGAATAGCTGAAGAGGGCGTCTTTCCAAGGATCTGGATCCGTTATGTTGAAGACGTTCTCGCGATAGTGAAGAGGGATAAAATTGAAAGGGCCATTAAAGAAAATCAAAAAAATACATAAAAATATCACCTTCACAGTGTAAGTGGAGAGCAACAACGAAATACTTTTTCTAGACATTAAAAATTTCAGGAAACCCACGAATACTCAGACCATACCTGCAACCTCACACCACTCGCACCAAACCAAGATGGCAACGTTCAACAGTTAGATATACCGAATGCTGACGACTCCGTTTACGAAACAGCGATATGAGCAAGAAAAGACTTTTATTTTAAGTACAGCGAAGATGAACGGTTACAAGGAAAGCAAAATCTTGTCAAGACGAAGGAAAGTGGAAACAAGACTGAAAGCGGCGTTACCAACCACTCTCTATGAACAAAACTGGAACCTAGAACAAAATCAAAGAGCAGCAATTACGTATTCAAAGATCTTTGGGAAGACCGGGAGAACCCTTAAGAAAGTCGACAGAACAGCAGTACTCACGAGCTGGAAATTCAAAATGGAATCCAGACTAGGTACACTGAAGGCTAGAAAGTAGAAGGATGCAAAATGTGGCGTATATAAAATTAATCTGCCAGCCATGCTAGATATCGTACATTAGACAAACTAAGCAATCAGTCAAAACAAGGTTCAGTGAACATATCAAGGAAGCAGAAAAACTAAAGTCAAGGAATGCACCAAGTGATACAGCTAAATCTGCCGTCGCCAAGCATATTGTAGAAACTAATCACGCAATCAATTGAGATAATCTGGAGGTAATACAAGACGTGAGCAACAATCGGAAATCGGACGTTTATGAGAGCCTTAGGATTATTCGACAACCGGAAAACGCACGGCTCAATGAAGACGTGGGCAACGGATACTCAAGGATACTAGAGCTCTAATTCAATCTAAATAATATTTAAAATATAATAAACGAATTATAATAGCAGTAATAAAAACAAAAACGCAATAAGGAAAAAGGCAATAAATGATACCTCTTAAGTAGGGATAGTAAAATGTAAAAAGGATATAGGTTAAGTGAAAGGTCTCAAAGACGAAAACAGGTTTGAATGGTATAAAAAGCAGAAAGTATTTGGAGCTAAACCATACCAAAAAACACTAAGAAAGGAGGAACTCTTGCCTCTGAAATATATATTTGTTTAAATCAAATTTATTTGCATTTTTCTGGAAAATTGGAGGAACATTGATTTGGAGAATTATTTAATTTATTTTGGCTGCCAAAAGCCGAACCTTTTCTATGCCAGTTTGCACAAGTTCATTGATTGGCGAGACTTTTTCTTTCTTTTGATTCATATTGAATGCATTATCAGGTTTATTAAAGCAATTTTTACAACTTTTGCTAACTTTGTCTTCTTCAATTTTCATCGAATTGTCTGGCCCAGCTAGTGCTGTGTAATAATTTGTACTGACGTTAGCTCTGCCTACGCTCAGGACATCTTCTTGATAAGGTTCTTGTAGTGGATTTTGATTTAGTTTATTTTCTTCGATTGCTTTTGACAACCATTTTTTTTCTTTCTGGGCTTTGGTTTTCTTTGTTGAAAGTTAATTTGCTAATAAACTCTTCTAGCAAATGGATCCTAAGTCTGAGTTCTTCATTTGCTCTCTCACACTTCTCCACTTTGTGATTAGCTTTGACCAGTTGTTTGATTTCGATGACTGAGAAACGTTTAATTTTTCTTTTTCTTAATTTATTTATTTATTTATTTATTGTAATATCTATACGTACAGAGTAAACTCCAATTATAATATAGACAAGTAAGAAAAACAATGAAAAAAGGCAAAAATTATTAATAATAAAAAAGCAAAAGAATTTATATTAAAACATATAAAAGCATAAAGTAATTGATAATCCGTTAAACAGTAAAAATGAAAACTTAATTAATAAAAACGAATTCAAGAACATCCCGTTTTAAACGAGATTTGTATTCGTAAAAAGAAGGAGGTATAGGACCAAGACAACGAATGTTGTGATTGCGGGGTATCCGAGCAAAAGGCGAGTTAAAAAAAATCTCGGTTCGGGCGAACGGGATATTAAAGATTACTGAAGATCTACTCATACGTTCAGGAGTAAAGGCCGATATATTGTCGCACAAAGCTGGTGGCAAAAGATGGTAATAAAGTTTGTACAGGAGGCATTCATCCAGGAAGATCCAGCGAGATAATAAAGAGGGGAGCTGTAACACAACGAGACGCTCACTATAGGAAACGTATGCAATCTGAAATTTGAAAATAAAGGATCTTGTGAATCTACGCTGCACTGTCTCAAGCGTATCAATTAAATAACGCTGATGAGGACACCATACTTGAGCACAATACTCTAATAGACTACGAGCCAGCGATAGAAATAGATAGGTACAAGACCGTATATTATTGAAGCCTTTAGAGGTTCTTAAAATAAAACCAGACATTTTAGATGCCTTCGAAACAATATAAGAAATGTGGCGATCAAAGCGGAGTTTATCATCAAAAATTACACCAAGATCTTTATGAATGGTCACTACCCCAAAAGCAGTGCCACTGATCGAATAAACAAAAGAAAATGGAGATTTTTTACGTGAGTAAGACATAAGGAGACACTTGCTAATATTTAAAGGAAGGAAGTTAGAGCTGGTCCAAGAAAGAAGATTATCTAGGTCTGCTTGCAGTCGCAAGCAGTCATCTAGAGAATGAATAATTTTGAAAATTTTCAAATCGTCAGCATACATAAGCGACGAAGAGTTAAATAAGGATGGCAGATCATTTATGAAAGCTAAGAATAATAAGGGACCAAGTATTGAGCCTTGAGGAACACCGGACTGAGGACTATAGGAGGAAGACTTCCAAGATTTATACGTTACCACACACTCACGATTATAGCATAGCCAGTGGAGAAGGGTCAAGTCAATATTTAATGCCCTGAGCTTGTTCAATAGAAGACCATGGTTGAAAGAGTCAAAAGCTTTTGAGAAGTCAGTATAAAAACATCTACTTGATTCCTTTGATTTATAGCAGAAGCCACCGTATGAGAGAAGGAGAGAAGATTAGAAAGAGTGGATTTGCCTTTGATAAAACCGCGTTGCTGAATAGCTAAATTAGGAAGTAGAAGGGAATATAAGTTGTTATAAACTATGCGTTCGAAAATCTTGCTAAAAGAAGACAGCAGGGTTATGAGACGGTAATTTGAGATTGCAGCTTTATTCCCAGCTTTGTGAATAGGAAGGACAACTGATCTCTTCCAGAAAGTTGGAAAAGTGCGGCAGACCAGGCTTTTGTTGAACAGAATTGATGGCGGTACGCATAAAAATGAAGAGAGAGTTTTGGCGAAGATGTTTGGAATGCCATCTGGACCGCTACTGCCATATGTATCTAACTTATTTAGAAGCAATTCTACTTCAAGTGGGCTAATATAAGAAAAGGAATCTGTTGGCGAGAATTGTTGAAAAAACTCGACATTGGAAGAAGATGTCTGCTTGGCATAAAATGATGAAAAATATTGAGCAAACAGCTCACAAATCTCTTCATTATTTGACGTTACAATGCCTTCGTGAATCATAGAGCCAGGAAAGTTATTGCCATTTCTCAGAGACTTAATGTAAGCCCAAAATAGTTTGCTCTTGAATCTTTGATTTAACTTTTTCTCGCCCATCAGTGTTGGCGATGAACATTATCGTTCTATTTGTTGGCTAAAGCCATCGGACTGCTCCATCTCGTTGCATTTGCAGCAAGATTTGAGGCAATGTTCATAAGCCGGGACTGCCCTCAAATGTCTTTCCGCTTTTTGAGACTACTTCAGAAGTGAAACTTGAGGTATTTGATTATTGTTCGAATAATTTTACAGTCATGATTTTCAATTAAAGAAACTAATTTCCAACTGACTTTTGTAAAAGTCTTCACTTAGAGATAGTTAGAGTATCTCATCATCTTAATCAATGTACAGGGTCTTCATAATAAGTAACCGGACTGACCTCAGGAAATTTTTCATTGACAAAATATGTACAATTTTTCTTTAGAAATCTTCAAAGTAGTCCCCATTGGAGTCGATAACATGCTGATACCAGATTTTCCAATCCCCAAACGCTCCCTGGAAGTCGGCAACCTCGATGCTGTCTAGAGCCTGCGTCGTAGCACGTTGAACGTTTTCAAGAGTCCCGAACCGCCTCTTCTTAAGGTGTCTCTTGATCTTGGGGAACAGAAAGAAGTCCGCTGGTGCCATATCCGGGCTGTAAGAACTCTGGTTCGGATTGCAAACGATCAAGGATTTCCGAAGCGACAGCAATACGACGCTCCTTTTGCTCATCAGTCAGGTGTTTGGGTACCAGCTTCGCGCAGATCTTCCTCATGCCCAGGTCGTTCTTAATAATGTTGTGAACGGTCATCTTATCAATTCCAACCTCATCTGCGATAGCCTGAATGCTCAGACGACGATCACTGTTCAACATATCATGCAATTTTTGCACATTTGTGTCCGTGTGACTCGTTGATGGAGGACCGACGCGCTGTTTGTCATGGACGTCATCGCGACCCTTCCGGAAATTTCTGTGCCCCTGAAACACTTGAGCTCTGGACAGAGCATCCTCACCGTAAGCCTCTTGAATCATTTGAAGAGTTTCCGTGGCCGTTTTCTTGAGTTTGACACAAAATTTGATGCTAACACGTTGCTCGATCGTACGCTCCATTTTCACTCCGACGACGTAACTGAACACGCACTCCGCTCTCGCGCAATGCTATCTCTCCAAGCGCTTGGAGGCAACTACTGCAGCCCGGTTTCCTTTACCCAGACCCCCACCACCACTACAGCACCAGATACCGGTTAGCAGACGCTTTGACGGCGCGGGGCAGGCTCAGTTCGGTTACTTATTATATTAACCCTGTATTGACACTCAAGAAGATGATATGGTCAGTATCACGCTTGACGCATCCACCCAGTTGCGGTACGATCTGATTTTAAGCCCATAAGTACTATTACTAAACGGGCTTAAAGTCGATCCAAAGAATAATTCGGAACAAATCTTATTATTGCCAACGGGATTGGGACCAGGAACCTTCAGCACTCTACCCATATATATACCATGTAGACTACATATATTAACTCTGTCAAATTTTCGTCTAATTTAAAAAAGACTGCTAAATAAAAAATCCTCTGGTTGCAAGTTCAGCTAGAACTTGCCCAGGTTTTCCATCAATCGATTTGTTTTAAATTGGAAGCCTTAAAACAACGACCAACACGTGCTCAATTCGAAAAAACTGAATTCTGCTCTAACAGCAAACAATCAAATTATATGCTCTCATTTATTTTAAATTTATTGCATCTAGTACAACTTTATCCACCAAATTGTTTCCATTTGCCCCACGCTCTTATTCTGTACTGTTCAGCACTAAGTGCTTGATTACCTGTCATTCTGGGGCACTTAATCTTGTGGTTTTAGTTGCTTTCATGAGCATCACGCTGAACACCAATCTCAGGCTAATGAATACCGATTGTCACCGAAATTTGACTAATGACATCCCAAGGGATTGCTTGTCTGTGGGGAAAAGTTTGCCTGAAATTCAGTAACAAATTCGTCCGCATCCAATGTCTGAGGCTCATAAATCGATTCAATGTACATTGGATTGTAGCCTCCATTCGTTACAATAGAGACTGGGAATTGTTCTTCAGGGAAGATTGCAGGTGAGTGATAGAACACTAATGATGAGATTGGTAAGGACACGTTTAAAATTAATCGAGAAAGCTGAATTCTATTTGCATACCGTGCCTGAGAAAACTATCAAGCCTCCTGCATAATCGAATTTGGAAGCATGCTTTTACTACTTAAAATGTCAACATGGTTGAAACACTTCAAGGAAATTCTATTTTTTACATTTTCCAAATGTCTTCAATCCATCTAACGGTACTGTAGCTTTACCTGATGTATATTCATCCCTTGATTAGCCGGAGGTGAAAGTAAGAACAGAACCAACTGCGCGTTACCACCAACGGTTGAAGCATGTACTACCCAAGGATATACACGCTGAACGTATGCACGGAATTGTTCATGTCATGTTCAGTCAGTCCATCATTTGTGAGATTAGAGATTTGCTGCAAGAGATTTTTCGTCCTGCCCACCCAATTGCTCTGTTCCGTTCGTCCTTCCAATCATTGGATAATTCATCAAACTTCAGTCTTGTGCATTGTCGAAATAAATCTTCAATTTTAGATGATGGTGGCACAAGCATCGACGGGAGCTTTTCGCATTATCCAAACGCTCGTCATCAACAGCTAGGACTCAGGATTGTGTTGTTATCTACTATTTATTAATTGATTTTGTCCGTTGGAAAATTTCACGGGTGAAATTTGCAGCGTAATGGTTGGTTGGTTGGCTCGTCCTCTTCAGTTGATTGCTACCAAAGCGTAAATGTTTAAGTCACTTCTCATACAATCGGTGCTTTCATTTAAAATATATCTGTACAGTCACTAAAGTGTTCAATTAGTTCTAAGAAACTAACTGAGTTTTTCCAAAAAAAAAGATAACTTTTCTCTCTTAAAACTTTCGAAATTTTTTCAAAATTATCCAGTCCGGAAATGTTTCTTAAACGATTGAAAAGTAAGAAATATGCAAATAAATACTATCCAATTATTTATTTCCGTCAGTGTCTATCCCTCGATTCATCAAACTATCCCATGGACCCGCGATTTGAAGCTGTGTTTGTGGCGCAATGGATTTTCAAAGATTGATTGAATTTTAATGAAGATTAAATGTAAACATTAATTAATTTGCGGGTTGCTTTTGGCGGTAATTCAATTCGACAGTGTTCCAATGTTGGTTGTCGTCCTTGCGTCTCATGCTATTAAGCATAAATTGCGATTGTGTCCTTCTTGGCGGTATTAAGTTCCTTCAAATCAATATTTGTTGGATTTGATGCAACCGAATTGGAAGCTGCTGTTGTGTTGGTAGGAAAATCAGAAAGGGTATTGTTATAAGGACAAACGGATAACGAATGTAGTGGAGATTAAATTGAATTTCCACTGTAGCAAACATGCCTCTGGTGTTTCGTTACTTAGGGCACAGTGTGCTTTCGATTATTGTGGGGACTATAAATTTTATATGGTTTTATCCTATCGCGACATATTATAGCTTATTTGTAACCAAAGTAACGACTGTCAACGCAAAAAAAAATATATGTATATCTAATGATAGAGTTGAATTGCTCATAGACCTTATCTACAACAAATCCCATCGAAATAATACTTTTCCTGTCATTTAAGTTACAATCTACACAATTACCACTTCTAAATTATATTGACCTAATCCTCACCATACAAACATCATACATCACACCCTTTCAAAGGCCATGCAAGCCTTTTCAATGGCACTCTCCAGGAATAATACATCCTTGTCACCGGACAAAAAGCACTTGAAAGTTTCAAAACTAAAACAAAAGGCATTTGTAGGTTTGTATAGTCTGGAGAGCTCGCCGAACATGCTATTGTCAAAACATAATGCGATAACTGTAGGAGGTAGCCAAAGTCCTGGTGAGATCCTCACAATTTTAGAGCGTTGCAGAGAAGCTTTCCTTTGTCATTGTCTGGACCAGAAAAAAGAGCTCGGACAACTTTTTCTTCCGGTTGTGTCTATTGTTCAAGAGAGTGTTGGCCAAGTACATTTACTGCAAAGTGCGTACAACATACTCGTAGATACAATATCTGCATGGAAATGTGAATAAGTTCATTGCATTTTGTCACGACAACGCAATGTATTGAAATAGTTTTATCATTAGTGCATTGGGGAAAAAATTAAACTGTTTTTTTAATATGTCATAAAATATGCAGGTAAAATATGTAGGATACATGCAATTAAATACAATATATAGTTTCGCGATGATATCCAATACAATACGTGATTTACAATACATACACATACATTCTACAAAACCCAACCCTGTGTTAAATATAGTTGAAAATTAAACTTGAATACTTGCGATCCAAATTCAATCATAATTTATTGATATAATTTGATGGGGATTTATACCGAGAAGAACGGCCAATGGTTCTAAATTTGAAGGTACGATTTTATTTCTTTTCTTTCAATCCGCTCGTAACAAGATACATGTGAACAGTGAGTCCAAAAAAGATAACAATAGGATAGGTTCAAGTTTGACGTCTGCCCGAAACTCTGAAAGTGTGAAGCCTGTAAAGTGACATCTGTCTGAGACTCCGGAAATTAGAAGCCTGTCGCCTTGATGTAATTTTGAATATTGTCATTTGAGGTATGAAAATGCCCAAACATGTCACCGATCTTGACATATCAGTCAATTTACAACATTCATTTCAGTGGGTACTGGCAGAAGAATCAATTTGTTGATGGGCCGCTTGAATTCTCCATGGTTGTTCCAAAGAGTGACTACTCTGATGTGATGTTTCTGGCCTGGGTGCAGCTTAATGATGCGTGCTAAATGCCACGTAGCTGGTGGTGTGTTGTTCGCTTTTGCGATGACCAAGCTTCCGAGTATGATATCCAGAGTCAGAGAAGCCCATTTGTTTCGTGATTGCAGTTGCCGCAAGTATTTATCAGTCCAACGGGTACACAAATCGTTGTGCAGCTTCTGAATATATTCCATCTTCGCAGGTGGTTGATGTGGGATCAATGCTTTTTCGAGTCGAGTAAAATCCCGCCACTGATACCAATGAGGAAATGATTTGGTTTCAAAGGATCGACATTGTAGGATCAGTTGTAAGAGGACATGATGGCCGGCTGTGTGAACAATGTTCCACTTAACAGAGCAGAGTGTAGAGTTCTTCGAACGTAAATGTCGCATCAACGATGACTCTGGTCAAGAGAAATTTTACTGATTCTACTCCTGCCTCCCAAAGTCCTCCAAAGTGAGGGGCTGTCGGAGGAATGAAGTGCCAGTTGATGCTCTTTGAAGATATAAAATTCATGATGTCGTCCATTGCCTTCCGAGATTTTAGCATCCGATACATTGATGCTATTTTCGTTTTTGTTCCTACAAAGTTGGTCCCGGTGTCACTATACATGTTATCAGGACAGCCACACTGAAATATAAACCGCCTTAGAGCTGCTATCAAGCGTTTCTTAGTCAATTCCGTGACTGTTTCAAAGTGAATGGCCTTTATAGCCAAATAGAAAAGAGCGCTATGTAGGCCTTGTGCAGCCTGGCTGATGTGGCTCTTTATAGATGACACCGCAGTTTGCAAAGGCTCTTGCCGGCGAACCTCGTACCGTTGGTAATCGGGCCACCTTTTGATGTACTATCTTCGGCCGATGTCGTGTATACGTAATGAAGTTGCAAATGACCCGCTTGATGGCAGTGCGTGATCCAATTATCCAACATTTGTGGAGTAAAGTAGTTTGCAGTAATCGATAAGCCGCATGCAAATGTTGCTGATTCTCATGGGTGATGAGAAGTGAAGTGATGTGATGATTTCGATGTAGCGGGATTGGATGCCACTGGTTGAAGGGTAATTCCGCATTTGCCAATCTGCTGCCGTTAATCCACAAAATGCCATCAGTGTCAAAGAATCGGTCCAGACCACGTATTTTGCTTGCTTTAAGAGACGGACAGTTGTTACAAGTGTAACTGCCTCTTTTTCGGCATCGGGCTGCCAGGCAATATATTTATCTGTAACTAAATAATAATAAAAAGAAGGCAAAAAAAACCTTTCCGAGCCAAGGTCATTGCTTTGCGTAATGTCTACAATGCAACGTAATTAACACGTGGATACAATTAATATTGTAAACTTTAATTTTTAAGCCTATGTAATCACAACCCATCTTCAGAGCAAAGAAACATCGTGGAAAGTACCAGAACCCGAGAGCAACAGCGTCAAGCACACTTTCAGCAATATGAGTGAGACCCAAAATGACTCTTCTCGTGCACAGAAAGGATGAAGGCAGCACTTTCAGTCACGAATTACCATGTCGGAAGGCTAAACTTGCTAACGAAACTACTTCCGCGAAAAAACACTCTACCATATCAAGGACGGGAGCGTTCTACAATAGGAGTGAAGAATCAAAATGCCTCTTCTTGTGCCCGGAAAGGAGGGAGGTAGCACCATCACTCATAAATTACCATGACGGATGGCTAAACTCGTAAACGAAACTACTTTCGCGAGCGAACACTCTCCCATATCAAAAACAGAGGCATTCTATTTTACATCTAAAGCTCTACAGGGAGCCGACAACACATCAGTGAATTTAAGTGATGTAAATAATCTAAACACGTATGGATTTAGCATTACCTATTGCGGATGGATTCAATATCATGCTTAGAAGCCCCTTTATCAGTGTGGGCGCCGGCAACAAATTTTACCCCAACTCACTCGTACTCGCAGACAAATCCCTTTTAGGTGTATTGTACGTGAACAAATTTTGATACTTACAACTTTAAACTATTTTACGCAATCTCACTTCTTATTTGGATCAGATTCCGCGAGTACGACACGTTTATAAACATAAACAAAACGTCAATTCAAGAATCGTTCGAGACCCGAACTAATTGCGATGTTCCATTTATTGATTCGAGATCGGTTGGAGGTTACGCTAAGCACAAGAAGTCGCAGTTTTAGAAACCACGATCAGAAAGATTTTGTCGCTAATTTGGAATTGGAAAAGAAAGACGAATGGCCGATCATAGTTCCTTTTGATTAGCGGACAACGCTCGTTGTGGCAGATCTATATAAGGGCGTGGTTGGATAATTCTCGGTACAGTGAGTTTTCGGTTGGTGGTTAGTTCGTGCGTTATTTTGTATGATCAAAAGAATAGTATGGCAAATATTACATGGAAAAAAATGTATAAGAATGATAGAAAAGGAAAGATAACGTTCAAAAATGTCTTGTTATTTCCCAGGAGCCTAATAGATGTTCTTTCGATTGAATTCTTGTCGGTGTAACGATATTACTTTGTTGCCAATTTGGACCAGAATTGCGGTACAACAATATTCCTTCGTTGTACATTTTAATTACAGTTGCAGTGCAACGATATCCTTTCGTTGTTTATTGAATAGCACTTGCACTTTGCGTCTTTTCCTTTCTGCGTATATTTCCGGAAAAAAAATTCTTAACTTTAGAGCTCAAGAAGTCCGCACGACTGCGCCAGTTAAACATTCAATTTTTTAAATGTCAAAAAAAAAATACTTTTTCTGAATTTAAGACTTTTTTACTTAAACAATTCAACATCTTAGTTCGATTTTCAAACTGACAGAGTAACGACAAGCGTAAGAATATGAACTGTACTGCTAATGTTAATTCAATCAATTTAGTTGCAAGGTTTACAAAAAGTTGCCAATTTACTTTACTGTAAAGTTTCATAATTGTATTGAAAAATTAATGCGGTCAGCATTGATTGGGGCAATGTACAGGTGAACATATACGTTGAATGCTCAGGTACTTGTCAAATGCTTACTTGAGCGCACGTGTAATGGAAGTGATACGGATCTTCCGTCCAATAGTGATCTAAAGACCTTGCGCGTGAAGAGATTATAGCCACGAACGTGAAGTAATTTATGGAACTGTGAAGTAGATGTTCAGTGAGGGTGAAACCGGAAAAAACTAGGGAAAGAAAACTCAGTGAACTAATAGTGAATCTTTCTTACTAGGAAAATGAAAGACGGTTTACCCGCAAGGTAAAGCGTAAAGCAAGGGGTAGTTCCCGGATTACCCACATAGAGGGTGGCGATTGATTGAAGCCCTTGGGAGCGCGCTTTTGTTTGACGGACAAGCTTTGGGGAATTCGAGGGGGGTGGCGAACTAATAACCAAACTCGCAACTTTAATCGGACCAAAAATGTTATTCATCATTTTGGGGAATTCGAGCTTGAGCAAGGCTTAAAGTGAAACCCGTGACTCTGAAGAACTGATGAGCCCGCGCAACAATTGGGGTTCTGTGGAACGGGATGGTTCGGTACGGAAAAGGTGAGCAAGCAGTAGCAAAAGGGGCCGTCAACGGTATAACGGAGAAAGATTTTGCTTTGTAACCATTCTGTTGTTGTTTGCAATACAAGAATTATTTTAAACTAGAGTCATTTCATGTTTTAGTGGGTTTTTTAATATCGCCGTTTCTTTTTTCCCTTGTATTTCTTCTCAATTTTTCTTAATTTCCAGCGGAACCTTGACTCGGGAGGAGGTAAGTAGGAGAAGCCATAGAGAAAAAAAACCTGGTGATTCGACGGCAGTAGGAGACAGTTTCCCTTTTTTGGTTCCTCTTTGGGTCTCCCTCGCAACTAGGCTACGCTCCCGGTAAGAATTAAGTGCGTAGGTGGTAAGAGGAGCGTAGTAGGTGATTCGAATTCTGGTGGCCATATTCTCGCTTGGCAGCTCTGGGCGCCCATTGGTTAAGCGAGTGGCACTCCCACATCCATTCTTCATTCATTCATTCTTCTATAAGTGGACCGATGACATAATTAGATTTAACAAATGTTTGTAAATTGTTGATAAGCTTCAAGCAGGTGGCAGTGATCCGAAGTATTTTTTTTTCCAATCCGAGAAATTGTGAACTGGGAGGTTACGACCAACCGTTTGCAGGTTAGCTTGTACATGCTGAACTTTCGACATGACTGATTCGTCCGTGATGGGCACTGGCCGTGAATGAAAATATCTCTTTCTGAAGTTAGAGAGGCTGGTTTTTATGGTCGATGTTGACATAGTTGTGCTAGTTCCAGGCCGCGTGATACATAATCCGTTGGGTTAAGTTTAGACTAAATGTGATGCCATCTCTCAGGTGAGATTATGTTGATGATGTTGGATGTCCGATTTGCCACAAATGTTTCCCAGTGCCTAGGGTTATCCGATACCCAAGCTGATGTCACCTGCAAATCCGTAAAGCAGAAGCAGTTGTCCAGATTGACATTCATACAGGATGCAATCTTCAGCGTAAGTTTGGTGAGTAGAGCTGCCGCACATAGTTCAAGTCGAGGAATAGTGACTCGCTTGATGGGTGATACCTTAGTTCGAGCTGCATGCAATGTGACTTGAAAAGGCTCGTGTTCTTCTCTATTTGGTCTTCTAGCGTAAAATACTGCGGTGTATGCCGATCTTTCGTGGAATATGTACACCAAAGTGCGCGGTCTTAGATCGTCAGAAATGAAGTCACACCTGATGTCCATAAATTTTATAGATGTATCTTGACCACGATGAAACTGAAGCAAGAAAACCGATAGGGTCATAAATACGTGCTAAAGTAGCCAAGAACATCCCTTTTGTGTAAAACAAAATTTAATATCCCTCTACCTGGCATAATTTAGTACTTGACGTCATTTACTACCTGATCGAATTACCCATCCGATCATTACCCATCCGCTTAACCCATCCTACGACTATATAAAGTCATTCCCTTCAATACACCCTTTAGACACTGAAGATGACGCGAAGTAGTCGAAACGCGTCTGCTCACACAACAAAGCAAGGCCCGACGGCTTTTAAAGAAAGAAAACTATTTAAACTATATTTTAAAGTACCTATGAGAAAAGGTTAAAATATTGGACTTTTATACTTTTTTTTATTTCAGATCTATTTTTCAGAATGAATTCCAATCACAAAATAGGTAGACAGAAAGTTATCTTAAAAAAAGCTACAATTTAAGGCAAAATAAACATTATAACAAAAGATGTGAACGAAAGATAATCAAACTAATTTAAATGAGTTAACGCAAATAAATTAAGAATCCTACGCAGCTTGGATTTGAAGACTGCAAGTGATTCCAAAAGAGGACCAAGCTGAAGGTATCTATGGTCACGGACGAGTCGAACCAATAGAAAATGAAAATAAATATCTGTCGGCGCGAAAGGAATCAAATAAAATTGTGTAGATCTAGTTCTAGATAAAGGGCGTATGTAAATCACGTTTTGAATATCAGTTGATAAAAAGCCTCAAGTAAGCTTAAACAGCAAACATTGGTCAAAGTATTGTCATCACATCTCGAAGGAAAGGATGCCAAGGTAGATAAGACGTTCACCATATGGACGGTAAGATAGTTTGTATTTAAAGAAAAGCGAGCGAGTAAATTTTTTCTGTACGGATTCAACAGTATTCGAAAGGTATATGTGATGGAGAGACCATATTTGACATGCGTATTCTAGAATAGAGTAAACGACTGAGATAAATAGACGGACACATTTTTAGTAGTTTGTGAACAACGCAGAACAGAGCCCGCTATTCGAGCTGCTCTAGATGTTATATGTGCGAAGTGGCGGTAGAATTTGAGGTGTTGGTCAAATTTCACACCAAGATCCTTAAAATGGTAAACTGATAAAAGTACAGAGCCACTAATTGAACAGTCAATGCCTAATATATTTGGTTTATTAGAAAAACACATATGAATACATTTAGGAGCGTTGAGAGCAAGATGATTGATACGACATCATTCATCAAATACATAAGTGTCATTTTGGAGTATCAAGCAGTCAGTCATGGAGCGAATGATCCTGAAGATTTTAAGATCGCCGGCAAAGAGAAGATACCTGGAGGTGAAAATACTAGGAAGGTTGAATAAGGGAGGGCTTAGCACAGATCCCTGTGGTACGCTAGAAGTCTGGGCAGAGACGACAGAAGAGCACCCGTTCCAAATAACCAAGCAAGAAAGATCAAGGATAAAGGAACTGATCCAGTTAAGGAGGGGTGCGGATATTTCATAGTGACCAAGTTTGTTTATTAAAGTTTAGTGGTTAATGCTGTCGAACGCTTTGGTGAAATCGGTATAGATCACGTCAACTTCGCAACTGGAATCTAGAGCAAGAGCTATGTTATTGGATAACTCTAGTAAATTAGCAATGGTTGAACGACCTTTCCATGCTGCTGAACAGAGAGATTTGTACGGAAAGCATCGTAAATTAGAGACATTGTCAGGAATAATGCTAAAACAAAAACATCAAACATACCACCAACAAGCGCTAATACATCATTTGCTTGCGGAAACTCAAATGCGTCACCAAGTGGTCTCAAGGATACGAGTATACGTGAAGACAATTTAAAACATGGCCAGCCCAGCAGCATTGTCTGTGTTAAATTTTAAAAAAGACACTACCCAGCATATTTTAAAGCGAGACTAGCCCGCTTGGAAGAGAAATGGAGACCTTGCAAAGAGATGCATGCGAAAGCCCACGCAGAACTAAGAGCAAAAGGTGACCAAGGGCTCATAGCCAAATTAAACGAAGAGTATGCTTACATCGAAGATCTTGTCCCGGAGTATCAAACCATTTTCAAGGAAGGGATTTACAAGTTTCAGGCTACTGTTTCAGAACAGTAGCAACTATCTAACACTGCCAGTGAAGTGTTGCGACTAGAGCGAGTCAAAATGCCTGTTTTTGACAGGAACTACGGTAGCTGGATCTCTATCTGGGACCTGTTCAAAAGCATGGTTCACGAGAATCAAAGTATCCTGAGCATACAGAAAATGCAGTATCTCCAAAGCAGCTTAAAAGGAGAAGCTGAGAAATTGATAGGCCATTTAGCTATTGTGGGTGACAATTACGAAGCTGCTTGGTCACTTTTGTATGACAGGTACGACAACACAAAAATTATAGCCCAAGAGCTTATGCTGTGCTGGTAGAATACAAATATCTGCTCCGGAAATCGAGCAGCAGGGTGAAGGGAGATGGTAAACACTACCAATCAACTGACAGCAAGTCTCAAAACATTGAACATCGATGGTTTTGACCTTGCAGTCGTATTCATGCCCAACTGCAAACTCGATAAAGATTCAAGGGCTAAATGGCAAAAGCAGATCAGCGACAGTAGAGAGGTACCAAGTTTGAACAAATTCATAACCTTTCTCACGCAGACATTTACAATGCTGGAAACGTTAACCCTCGCAAAACCATTCTCGGAGATGAAACTACAGGAGAAGTTCACCACGCATACTACACAGGTTTCATCGCTCCGATGTGCTATGTGCAACGAACAACACCACCTGTTCGAATGTGAACATTTGAAAAAAGTGACAGTGGTTGCAAGACGGGAACTAGTGAAGAACACACGTCAAGTTTCAATTGTTTATTCGAAGAAGACTTGCATGCTTTGCTTGAAGTACACAACATATTGTTACATGTAACGTATGCTAAAATGCTAAAATCAGCTTCATCAGAAGCACCTATACCGAAGTCAACCAACATGCAGATGCAGGCACACAATGCGACGTTGTGCATGCTTGCAACTGCGCTAGTATCAGTTAGAAACAGCGAAGATCAAATAACGGAATTTCGAGCATTATTGGATATTTGTTCACAACGGTCATTCGTAACGGAGTCCGCTATGCAACTTTTGGGATTGCAGCGCAGCCATTCCAAACTATCTATTGGAGGTATTGGATGCTCAGAGGCAGCTATGATACGAGGAGTTGTCAACGTCACAGCAGCCATCGAAAGTCATAAAACAGACACGCCTCTGCAATTTTCTGCTGTGATCATCCCGAAAATCACATCTATCTTGCCTACAACCAGCATAAATGTCAATGTCCCCAATCGCATCAGGATGTTGAAGCTAGCAGATCTTGAGTTTAACCATCCTGCGCAGATTGATATCCTGCTGGGAACACATATTTATGGCAGCATCTTAGAAGGCGGTTACATTTCTGGCAACCCATGCGCACAGAACACAAAACTACGTTGCGTTCTCTTTAAATCAACCGACCGCTCACAGGCCAACGGTACCTCTATTACGTTTGTAGCAATAGAGGGCCTGGACACAGCTGTGAGACGATTCTGGGAAATTGAAGAACTTCATCAACCAGTAGGGTCATCCCTAGACGATATGCAAACAGAAAACCACTTCCCTCAGAACACGCAAAGACAGTTAGATGGGACATATACCGCAATGTTACCGTTCTAAGACAACGTTGATTGCCGTAAAGAGCTGAAAGAATCTTTATGGACAGCATACATCAGGTTCCGGTAACTTGAGTAGCACCTATCTAGCCAACATGAACGACAGAAGGAATATCATGCATTTATGAACGAGTACCTAGCGCTTGATCATATGCAAAAGTTGCCTGACCATCTGTTGCATAGTGTGGACTGCTATTATCTTCCACACGATGAAATTATCAGAGAAAAAAGCTCAACAACAAGGCTGTGCGTCATTTTCAATGCATTCCAGAAAACTAAAGGTGGCAAATCTCTAAACGATATATTGCAAGTTGGATCGACTATTCAGAACAACCTGCTTCATTTACTTCTAAGACGGTATACACACAAATATGTCATCGCTGCTGACAAAGAAAAAATTTACCGGCAGATCCATGTGCATGAAAATGACCGGAATCACCAAAGTATTCTGTGGAGAACATCTAAAATTGAGCCAATCGGACATTATAGATTGACTACGGTCACTTATGTCACCGCCATTTGCACTCTTCAACAACTAGCAATCGACGAATATGGCAATTATCCAGAAGCTTCTGAGACAATACTTCGGGATTTTTATGTTGACGATTTGTTAACTGGCTCAGATAACTTAACGCACTTACAGCAGCTAGAATGTGGGCTCAGAACTACTCTTCGAAAAGGAGGTTTTTACTTAAGAAAGTGGACAGCCAAACACGCAGATCTTTTAAAGTCAATTCTAGAGTCCGATCGAGAGAGCCAAAAATCGCTAAACATTGCATTGGCTGAAGAAGAAGACACTTGGATTGCTCTGGCATCCTGCACAAGACGCCTTCTCCTTCAAACTTCAAAAGAAGGACGTCAAGAACCTTACAAAGCACCTAATTCTTTCAGAAATGGCTAGGCTTTTTGATCCACTTAGCTGGTTGCAACCCTGCATAATAACGGGAAACATCACCATCCAAAACATATGGCCATACCAATCAGGCTGGGATGAAGAACATCATCTATCGGCAGTGAAGGATTGGCTAGAAACACGAAGCCAGCTTTCATTACTCGAGCAGCTCAGGATCCCAAGGTGGATTAGTGTTACACGTAGCACAGCCGCGGAACTACATGGCTTTTGCGACGCATCAAAGCTAGTATTTACATGAGCTATCTACCTACGTGTCTACCAAAATAATTATCGCAAAACTAGAGTCGCTCCAACTAATATGGCCGACGTACCAAAACCCTCTATAGCATGACTTGAACTGTGTGGAGCCGTCTTGCTGGCAGAAACTATGAAGCAACTAAAACAGGCTTGTAATTGGACGGGCATAAAAGCGTTCTTCTGGTGTGACTCTAAGATTGTGTTGGCGTGGCTGCAAAAACCAGCAGCAGCATGGAAAGTTTTTGTCGCGAACTGAGTGAATCTCATTCATGACGTTGCCAAAGCACACAAGTGGTACCATGTCACTACAGACAAAAATCCTGCTGACCTAGCGTCAAGACAAATACGTCCATTCCACTCATCATTTTGGTGGAATGGACTGGAATGGCTAGCAAATACAGATATTGCCTAACATAGCGCTATCAGCAATCGAGCAGGAAACAGTACAAGTCAAAGCACGTTCAGTGAGTATAGTAGCATCTGGGGTAAGCCCGGAACCAGATATATTCACAAGGTACTCATCATTACCTAAGTTACTTAAAGTGATGGCATATATAAACCGGTTTACTTATAACGCAACGCATCCGAACCACAAACTCTTTGGATAATTGTCTTTGAAAGAGATGCAAAACGCTAAATTATAATGCATACACTTATCACAACAGCATGACTTTACACCAGAACTACATCCAATACGCAGCGAGGTTGAAGTATCGAAAGGTTCCTGCATAAAATCTTTAGCTCCACAGATTGACTCGCAAGGAAGGCTCAGGGCAGGTGAAAGGCTTCACTGTGCTCCAATCAGTGAAAATGTAAAACATCCAGCAATCTTGCCTTGAGACTCTTTTGATAAGCTTGTTGTCAGACAGGCTCACTTAACAACATTACATGGAGAGACACAATTAGTACTGGCAACCATTCATCAAGAATATTCAATGACTAGCGCCTAGTCATTTGTGAAGAGCATATTGCATGAATGTTTCACATGCTTCAGATCTACTGCTCGTCCCGGAAGCCAACTAATGGGACAGCTACCACCTCCCAGATTCCAAATGGAAAAGCTGTTTGCTCAGACTGGATTAGACTTCGCCGGTCCCATAACAATTTAATGGAACGGCCTACATTGCTGTTTTTGTTTGTTTATCCACCAAGGCCTTCCAGTAAGTGAACTTTCCCCAGCAGTGTCTATTGCAGCCATCCGTCGGTTTATCGCTCGAAGAGGGAGATGCCATACTAATTATAGCGACTGTGGAACCAACTTCCAAGGCTGTGAAAAGCAGCTGAAGCAAGCTTTTAAAGAAGCTACAAAGCATTGCAAAGAGTTTCTTCTGAACGAGGAAATTCAATGACAATTCAATCCTCCTGGTAGTCCACACTTTGGTGGACTCTGGGAAGCTGGAGTGAAATAGATGAAGTGGCATTAAGTACAATAAAAGAAATTGGTCAAACATTATTAATCATTGGAGAGCTGTGCACAGTATTGATTCAAGTCAAAGCATGTCTTAATTCACGCCCTCTTTATGAGGTTAGTAAAGATCCAACTGATCTCGCCGCAATCACGCCAGGAGACTTTTTAACAGGATGCAATCTGTTTGAAATACCATCCATGCCATCTGATAAACACGTTGGCTCCAAATGGGAAATCGTCCAGCAAATCCGCACACACTTCTGAGACAGGTGCTCGTGTACCATAATCGACTACAATAAAGGCCAAAATGGATGACGATCAGACCCAATCTTCAAGCAGGAGAACTTGTCCTCGTGAAAAATGACAATTTTCCATCAAGACACTGGCCTCTTGCAAGAGTGATAGAGGTACACCCTGGACCTGACGAATTGGTACGCAATGCTTCTGTCAAATTCCACTGCAGAGTATCAAGGCGGCCCGTCACTAAAATTTGTCGTCTGCCATTTGCGAACACAACCCCAGAGGAACCAATTGAAATATCGAAATAATCACCGCAAGTAAATACGTGTCCAACAACTACAAGGAGAACAAAACGCAAAAGAACCAAAATAGGTCCAATCGGGGACACATGATTGAAATATTTAGCTACACACTCAAACCAACCCCAACCTGTACTACCAGCGATCACCCCTAAGAAGCATCAAACCTGGCGATCAGCATCCAACCTACTCGTTTCTCTACTAGTAGTTCTTTGTGCACATCCACAAATAAGCTGCAATGTGGCAGTAACTCAATTGTCACCCGATGTCTATATTGAATACCTCGGAACTGCTCGAATTCACAATGGAGCCTTAAAAATATAGCTTCAATTACCATGGGACAACTTAAGGCATGACCAGGCCAATGTGGAAACTATCATCGCCAAATGCCACGGTTTCTGTGAAGCCAGTTCAAGTGCTTCAACCAAAATTGGATGTTCGGAACTTGTGCAACATCTCGAGGAATACAAGGATGAGGTGCTTTACAAAACGTCCACCTTAATATTGCTACACAATAGACGACGACGAAGTGTATTGGAGAATTTAATAACAGCAATGTTTGGCGTAAATGACGAAGTTTTCGAGGACATCCAAGGGCTTTCAGAGAATCAAAGGAAAATTATCCATTCCGTAGATAGTCAATCAAAACGAAAGATCGAAACCACTAAAATGCTCAACAGCACGACGGGAAGGATCAACACACAGCTGCAACAATTCCAGAGCCAACTCCAACAATGCTTAGACCGCATATACAATTTTGGCCACTTTTACAAAACAATCGACCACAACAAACTCAACATCCATCTTTCAGCAATATTCAAGCGGGCCGAGAACTATCCAGATAAGGTATATCATTCGTATTCCAGTTTGTTTTCCAGCATATCCTCATCTAGCATCCGGGATTCAATCAACACCCATCTTCAACCAGACCATAAGCTTACAACCCGTCCCTAAACTCTCAGCTCCAGCTTTCATCAAATCGGAATCGCTTTTTTATGACTTCCAAACAATCTCTTGGACGACGATCCGACAACATGGGCCTAGTTTTACTATACCCATCATTATCACGTTAGGAATAGTCGCCCTAAGTCTTCTTCTCATCCGCCGTTTCACAGCAAAATTTCGTTTGAGGCGGAACCGTACGCAGACAACAAGGTATGAGTTACCAACATCAACTACATCACAATCTCACTAAGAACCTTAATGGTTCTTGGCAGGCGGCAATGCTAGGAATAATGCTAAAATAAAAACACCAAACACACCATCAACAAGCGCAAATATATCATTTGCTTGCGGAATCTCAAATATTTTTGATTCAGGTCGAATAGCATTTGTATGAATAAGGTAATACTCACTAGTCTGTGTGGTCTAGTGGTTAGAGCATGAACGCATAAGCCGAAGGTCCCAGGTTCAAGTCTCGTTGGGAGCAACGTGATTTAGTTCAGGGGGTTATTTGGACAGACTACGAGTGTTCACTCAATGGTTATATGTATTGATTTAATCAGATCATATCAAAGCTGAGCAGGCACACGGGAGCATGGTACTGACCAAACCAACTTCCGAAGAAATTAATACGGTCATGAAAATGAGATACTTTAATATCTCTAAGCGAAGGCCCCAGAGGGGCTGTAGTGCTACAAAGAAGAAGAAGAAGGAATAGCATACACGAAATTCAAAAACTAAGCAGATTAATTTGAAGCCCCGTCTGGTTTCGCCCTGGAAAATCTTTCATTCAACCGCAATGTAAAGTTGCTAACTTTATCTTCATTTCTATTTCATTCATTATTATTATAAATGGTTCATATAAGTAAAACTAAAACTCGCATCACTTGAGAAATCAAGAAGGAACGTGTGCATCCTCTAACTCCTCATTAAACAATGTGACAATTAAGCCTTTTGAATTTTACGTTAAAAAATTACACTCAATAGTTTTCCTTAAAGCATTTATTTAATTCGACCAATTGATATCGATTACATCATCTGCTCTAAATTAGATATAAATTTGAGAAATTTAAACCTACTCGGAAATCAAGAGAAACTGGAAGTAAATTCTCTAACCTGAAATATCAAAAGAATATTCCAAATACAAACAACTCTCAATCAACTTGCAACTTTTGATGCAACATTCCATTTTGATAAACTCCAAGAATGTTCGCCAAAATACAATTCAAACAGTTCTTGCTTTGTCATGAACGTTTCGCGAGAACTTAAAAAAAGTATTCAAAATACTTCGTCCAATACCATATCATAAAGGAGACATCGAAAAATGCTACCTATGCAGCGAAAAAAATCGAGCCCCAAAGCAGCGAAAGCAAAAGGAAAAAATCCTGGAAAAGTCGGAAATTGCAAAATATCTAAAAAGGAGGAAGTGACTGCTTCGAACGAGAATACCCTCAATAACGACAAGCTCACAGTCTGCATGCTATTGAATGTGCACTAACATTTGCACGTTTTGCAGGACTCGGAATAAGTTGTACAATATGCTGCATGTCTTTGGGGAAATCGCAAACGATCAACTTTTCACATTTTGAATAAATCATTTCTCGAATTTGATTCGTTGTTCAATTTTGTCGATTGGTACGAAATTGTCGCTTGATGTGAATGTTGGCTACTTATAAGAGCGACCTCGAAGAAACGTGGGAGGGTGCAGAATGCATGGAGAATGTAATAGGCAATATGGCGCTCTGGACTGTATCCCGATGGGCGCTCATCCTTTATTATATGCACAATAAGAATATTTGAAGGGTAATCTGCTTTGCATTGTCACATTTGAGTGCTGTTCATTTATTTCTTTTTTCGCCTGTTTGCATATTGAAAGCCAATAAGCATTTTCCGATACGAGCGCATCTTTTCCGATGACTTGATCAATACAAAAGTCTTATATTGACAGGATAAGTTTGGGATATGGTTGTCTTGCATTCTCTGGAAAGGAGAGAGAAGAGATTTGAGAAGCTAGTAGAAAGAATAGGATGGCACAATAAAGTATTGGAAATACCTTGTTCTCGCACAGTCTTAGTAAGGACGAAACATTTTGAGTTTTCACACTTTTGGGATTAAGTTGAATTGGTTTTGACTCTCGACTATTGGTTATATGTTGCAAGCATGCACGGCTGCATAAAAGCAAACTTTTCCATGGTGGTGCTAGCATTGAAAGTGACGGTAAAGTTATGGGGCTTCAGCTGGGCTGTGAAATTGATTGGTTTACTCTCTTTGAAGTGCTCTTCCCATTTCAGATATGCAAAATAGTACAGTGACATAATTTCAATTGGCTCGAATTTTTGGACAATGACATCTGAAGAATAATCGAATTTTCTATTGATTTCCTTAGACAATTGCACTTATTGGTACCATTGAAAAAATGCTTCACCACAGTTTCAATTGAATAGAATACTTGAAAGATTAACATATGAAAATAAAGTGTATGCGATAATTGCTTTTTGATTAAATTAATCAGCAAGATAAGGAAACAATGGGATGTCAGAATACAAGGAATATAATTCTATGCAACTACTCCATGGTTTCATTCAAGCAGTGTAACCATAACCACGCTGAATACCAATTGCACCATTTTCTACATCTTTAATCTTCGTTTAAACGTCTTCCAATCAAACATCCTTTCTAGAGATGGGCATAATCGAGAGATTCGGATAATCGAATGATCAGTAATCGAGTGATTGTAATAATCGAATGATTTCATAATCGAATGATCATTCGAACGCTTCAATTTTTCTACTTCTACTTCTTATATTGCAGCTTTTAATTTCTGTTTTTTTTAGATACAGGGTGCGTACGGTATTTGAGGACAACTTGAGAGCTTGTATATTTAACAAAATTTAATGAAATTTCTGAAATTTTTGATGCAACGTTAAATTAATATATGGATATAAAGTTATTCAATAAAATCGCCATTAGCAGCAATAACCTCTTCGATCTGGGTCCGGAAACGATTACATGCCCGAATCAAATGCTCCTTGTTCATATTGACCATAACGGCATTAATAGCAGTCTTCAGCGAAGAAGTGGTCTCACGCTCAACTACGCCCCATACGGAGCTGAGCGCCATAAGTTCGGTGTTATGTGGTCATGAAAATTTTCGGCCATCCAATCTTGTGTCGCCATCGCTTTATGTGAAGGACCAGAGTCTTGTTGAAAAATGTATGGTCTGCCTCCGCTTACATTGTCTACCCAGGGTTTCACTACTGTCTCCTAAACCTCGATGTATGCAGCAGAGTTCACTCGAAGTCCTTGAGTAAAAAAGTGTGGTGGCATAACATGTCCTTCGTTGCTGACAACACCTTAAACCATAACAGTGGCTGGAAATTTTATGTGCATAACAACAGGAACCTCCGTAGGATTTGAACATAGCCATCTGTCATTTCTGCGACTGGTCTTTTGATCTTGGTCAACATTTTATTCGTCGGAAAAAACCATAATATTTTGGGCGCCTCAGGTTTTTTGATTTTGTTTTAAAGACGTTTTGACGTGTTCGTTAGGACATGAACTGTCCTCTACGTATCACGTATACTGAAGGCCTTCATAGACAACTCTACCAATAAGGCGCTCAGAAACATGAAGCTCACTCGCAAGGACCCTCATTGATTTTGAAGGGTCCTCGTCTATGATCGCTTGCACTTGCTCTCAAAATTCTGCAGATTGGACAGTGTCAGAACGTGCTTTTCGTGTTTTGCAACCGATTCTGTATCGCCTCCTGATGCTTCCGATTCACGGCGAACCTTATGCACGAATGAACGGGCGCAATTAAGAAAACTAGAGATCTCTAAGTCTATATGATTCGCACATATAGCGACGATGGCAGCATGTCTCTTCATTTCTTGAGTGATGTTGTAGTCCACCATTATTTATCTGAAAAGGAAAAAAATAAAAAAATCGCGAAGTTAGTCACATTTATGCACGTCCTCAAATAACGTACGCACCCTGTATATTTCTTTATGGGAGCCTTGAAAGAAACTGTATTGAGCAATGTTTTATTAATTGATTTTTTTACCGCACTAAAGTATAAACTAATAAAACATCTGAAAATAAAACCATCTTTACTATTTTTTGAACAAGGTGAGTAAAGTGCGTATTCTTGGGCGAGACTACCCTACACATGGTCGTCGCTTTTTCTCTGGAAGTCAATCATTTCCGTTTTTTCTTTGAAATTTGACGTGTTAGTTTCAGTCGCAGTTCAAGTGTTAGCTGTTGCATAATTGCATTGTGTGTGTGTGTAGTAGTTTATTCCCAGTGTTAACTTTTGAATTGTGATCAATTTTCCGATGTCGAAGCGAGGTGTAAAGCGGTCTTTAGTTTGGGACTTTTTCCAAAAAAGAGACGATGGCACAGTTATATGCAACCAGTGTAAGAAAATTTTAAAATTTTTTGGCAATACAACCAATCTGAGTGAACATCTGAAAAGACTGCATCCTTCGTTGTTGACAAAGGCTGCAGAGCTTCACGAAAGGCAGACCATCCCACCTTCACGTGAAGCAATTCATGTGTCTTTATCATTGCCAACAACATCTACGTCATCTACCGGAAATAATGCTTGTGCTCCTTCAGAAATACCACCGGCAATAAAACGAAAACGCCAGCTTAAATTGTATGGAAGTACGAAAGGTAGCAGTATTTCCGAAGCAGAACAGGCTGAACTTGATGAACTTTTAATCGAAATGATTGTAAGTGATTTTCAGCCAATATCTATTGTTGAGAACAAAGGATTTTTAAAATATTCAAAAAATTAAACCCGCTTTACGAACCCTCAAGCCGGCGGAAAATTATGAATTCATTAATTCCAACAATGTACAATAACATATTGGCTAAAGTTCAAGTCGAATTAAGTGAACCTGCACACTTGGCGATAACAACAGACATATGGACATCTTGTTGCACTAAATCATTTTTAGCTGTCACTGGCCATTATATAAAAGGATGTGAAATGAAAAGCACGTTGTTGGAAACCAAACAACTAACCGATCGGCATTCAGGGGGAAATGTTGCCAGTGCACTACGTGCAATTTTGGAAAAATGGGGCATATTCGACAGAGTAGTGACTATCGTCACCGAGAACGCTTCGAATATGAAAAATGCGGTTAACGACCATCTTAAAAAGCATCATCACCCATGTGTGGCACATACACTTAATCTGAGTGTCATGGACTTACTAAAGGGCGATAAGGCGAAGGACAGCAAAAGAAGTAACCAACCTAACATCCTAGAATTGGTCGAAAAATGTAAAACTATCGTGGCTCACTTTAAACGCAGCACACTAGCGTCGGATGAATTGACGAGAATGCAGCAGCAAATTAACCTTCCGTTGCTGAAAGTTAAGCAAGTAGTTCAGACTAGATGGAATTCTTGCCTTATAATGATGGAAAGATTGCAAGACATTAAGCTTTCTTTATCAGCAGCAATGACTAATTTACCAGCTACACTATCCCTCTTGTCGTCTGATGATTGGGCTGTGCTTCAAGAATGCATAACCATTCTCAAACCTATAGAAGAACTGACGACTGAGTTATCCGGTGAAGCGTACATAACAATATCGATGATCATTCCTTTAATTCGTGGTCTCCAACACACCCTCAACAACATAAACCCCATAACAGCAATAGGACAACAAGTAAAAAATGACCTTAAAAATATCATCGCAAAGATATTCGATTTGTTGGAAACATCCAAAATTAACGCCAAAGCTACATTTTTGGACCCTAGGTTTAAGAAACTGGCCTTTGGCCAAAAAACAAATGCCGACCAAGTACAACAGTGGATCGTTCAGGATGTTGAGAGGCTGATGGCTACAAAAGCAAATGGGCAGACGCAGATTCCTCAGAATGTAGATCTTGGAGTATCTACGGGTAATACATCCGTCTAATTAAAGAGCATGTAATGAAAATTTTGTAGAGCATTTGTCCATGTTCTTTTTTTACTATTTTCAGATTCAAATGATAAAGATACACCATGCAGTTTACTATAGGAGCATTTTGAAGCTAAAGCAAAGTGCAGTCAACACGCTTCGACCACCTCTACGTCAGCGATAATTCAGGTCAAACAGTATTTAGAGCTACCACTGCTAGAGAGGAAAATGAATCCCTTACAATTTTGGGAGTCGAAAAAAGAAATTTTCCCAGAATTACATGAACTTTCCAACAAATTTTTGTGTGTGCCAGCAACGTCAGTACCTTCTAAACGGGTGTTTTCAAAAGCGGGAGAGTTGACAAACGACCGAAGGAGCAGATTAACCAGCAAAAATATCAATCAAATAATGTTTTTAAATAAAAATATTTCATTTAAGTCGTTTCATTCAATTTGAGAGTTTTCTTTGCTCTCCACTGTTCTTTCTTCTCCTCTTTCATAAAGAAATAAAGAATAAATCTATTAATTTATCCCCGCCGCTACTTTAAAATATATTAACACGGTAGTTTTAAGCATACTTTTATTTTAAAATCCAGTTCACAATCCCCACAACTTACAAATTTTGCTATCTATATACACAACTGATCTAAAAAAAATACCCGTTGACACAACCAGCCGGAAAGGGAAATTCCTCGGAGGTGGTTAGATTTCGATGAACATATAGGTTTGCACGTTACTAGATTTACGAGTACGTAGAAAGAGGAGATTCAGGATTGAAAATTCAGGCTTTGATGTTCGCTTTTAAAGTCCAATTTAGAATATTTTTCCATTTACATTTACATATAAATTTAATTAATGTTGGTTGCGAGATATGGCCGCCAAACTGGAGCCTATAAACCTAACAGTCCTCAGTACTTGAAGCCTTATTCTGATACAAACAAAAAATTTGAACAGATTTATTACTTAAAAACTCGATCTTGATATCAAATTTAGTTCAAATCGAACGAAAATTATGACTTCTGAAGGCCTTAAAACTTCGGTACTTTTATCAGTTGCCATTTTGAAATTGAAGAACAAACCTTTAAAAAACATTGTCCACTTTATGAACACCTATAATGCCAACCGTTTTAAAAAATTTCATGGATATCTAGTGAGCACTTCGTTTGCTATTGCAAAGCAATCAAACTTTGCTCGTAGTTTTGTTTCGAAAGAAGAGCATCCATTTTGAAGGTGTGCATTTTATTTTTCTTGGTTTTTGCATGGACCCATCGTTTAGTCTAATCTACCAGTGCAGCAAATACTGTTCGCATCAGAGTTATACTTTGAGAGAACGAAAATCGCAAATTTTTGATGCAAACCAGTAGCCAATAAAATTACGATAAAAATTTACGACTTTCTTATTTATCATCCGATTTTCACAATTTTTGGTACGATTAAAGGACTTGACCCAAGAACGCAAAATACTGAATTTCATCAAAATCGGTTAAGTAGCTTGGCCACTAAAGGGTGACAAAAATCTCAAAAAAATCGTATTTTTACACGCCCGCCATTTTGTAATCCACTATCTTATAACTACCAAAACTACAGCGTCGCTAGAACTTGATAATATCTACCTCGATTTAAAGTTTGGTTAAAATCCCATAGAAATTGTGACTTTTATAGGCACTCAAAATTTCGAACTTTGACCAGCCGCCATTTTGAAATTAGAGACCTGACTTTAAAAATGTTAGTTTTTTAGGGTTTTGTAAAATAATTTTACAAAACCCTTCTAAAATCGCGTCCTGCTGTCTGTCTGTCCGTCCGTCCGTCCGTCCGTCCGTGTGTCACAGCAGTTTTTCTCGGAAACTGCTTAAGCTAGAAACATCAAATTTTGTATGTAGATGTAAAGTGGTGCTCTCTTTAAAGTTCAACTACAAAAAAAATTTTATAAGGTATTTAAGGGGGGCCTCCCCATATAGGGGAGTGACCCCCCGAAAAAAAAATTTCATTGAAGGTAGCCAATATGGGTCTTGATGAGAGCTTTTCAAAACAGGTCTTAGTTTGGCAAAATTTGCTTCGAGGGGCGCACAGGGAGGGGAAATACACGAAAAATTTGTGTCCCCCCCCTCGCGATTGGACACCTGTGATCCGAAAAATCTGAAAAAAATCAGGGATGTAGGCCTTGGTGAGTACAACAACAACAAATACGTGAGAAGTCGCAATTTGCTCAACTTCGTTAGTAATAGTATGATTTATCGGTTTTATGTTTTCTTGAATAAAATCTCAACGATACCCTTAAAATCAATGAAATTTAATACACAGATGACTACTTATAAGATTGATCTATCCTGAAAGTTTCATAAAGATTGAGACATATTTAGCGAAGTTATAGTGGTTTGAATTTTCCTGTATTATTATGGAACAATATGCGCTGCATTTATTACTATGGCAACATATGGCTATGGAACAACACACTACAGTTTTGCTAGGATTTGCATGAGAATTTAAGGAATGATAGGTGTCATGTCGATCTTTGAGAATCGGTTCAGCTAGTGGTATCAGTAATCGTAAAACAAAATAGTGGCTGTTTTAAATGCGAAGATTGAATAATTTTGAGTTATTTTTTCCCAACTTC
Source organism: Odontomyia ornata (assembly GCA_963969285.1). Lineage (NCBI taxonomy): Eukaryota > Metazoa > Arthropoda > Insecta > Diptera > Stratiomyidae > Odontomyia > Odontomyia ornata. The sequence goes on along the minus strand of OZ017739.1, from coordinate 57,672,443 downwards.
AGCGTTTAAGGTGCATGCTTTGAGCACTTGATTCAATTTAATGAATGACTGAAGGTGAGTACCTACAATTAATGCTCATAAGTGAAACAAGTCAAGAAGGCTAGAGAGAGCTCCTAGCAAAAGGGCTTTGTAACCATTCTAGGATTCGAAAAAATTGGCCATTAATCGATGATAACAGTACTGGAGAATGGTCCCTGAAAAAAAAAATTCATCAAACGTAGCCGATATAAGTATGAAATGAAAGTTTTCATGGGAACTCTTCAAAATAGTTCTTAAACTGTCAGTTTTTGCTTCAGTGGGGGCACAGGGGGGAAATACATGAAAAATGTGTTTCCTCCCTCGCGAATGGACATCTGAAATAATTATCAAGGGAGATATTTATGAGTATAACAATAACAAAAACTTCAGAAGTCGAAATTCATTCAAATTTGTTAATAATAGTATGATCTTCGAATTTCATATTTTCTCCAATAAAATCGTCATTGACATTGTTCTTGATTTGATTCTATCTGGTGACTGCATTTTGTAAATTGAATACAAAACCCTTCTGACATGAGCGTAGGTCTGTTTACCCAACTTGTTTGTCTATATATCTTTGGTTTCTACCATACTACAAAGTTTCATCAACATTGGTTAAACGGTGTGGTCACAGCTATAATAACATTTTTTTACGAGTTTTTACCTTTGAACGGCCGCCATTTTGAATCTGCTCGTATGACATTGAATTTTTTATTGTCAGTTTCATTATATACCTTAATGAACCTTTGTGCCAAATTTCGTCTAAATCGGAGCTACATTTTGGCCAAACTAGAAATCACGAATATTCGTCTAAAATGACCGCCATTTTGTTTTTGATCGGTCGATTTTGCTGAATAACAAATGTAGCCGAGATTTTGACTAAATGCACCTTTCCTGAAAATTTGGTGCAAATCAAAGCAAAATTGCGACCTGCAGTGTGTCAACGAATTTCTTTATATCTCATGTATATATATAGGTGAATTTCTCTCGACACATTTATCTAAAAATCCCTGTTGGCACGACCAGTCGGAAAGGTAAATTCCTCGCAGGTGACATAAGCCAAAATCAAGGCGAGAAATCACTCGAATACTTTCATTCGAGATATTCTCTAATCAAGAGTCAATGCAACTTTCATATCCATTCATTCGATCATTTGAGTCCGAATGATCATTCATTACCACAAGAGTAAGTCGATCACTCGAATGCATTCATTCGATTATTTGGGTCCGAGTGATCATTCATCACCACAAGAGTAAGTTGATCATTCAAATGATCGGGTATAATCCAATGATTCGATTATTGCCTGTCGATTATGCCCACAATAGAACTGCCGAGACGAGCATTCGACCAAGCCCAAAACTCCAAGCTATGTTGAGAGTGCGAAGGAAGGAAATAAGATAAACAACATTTGAGGCGAGAAATCATTCGGATATTTTCATTCGAGCGATTCTTCTACTGAATGATTGGTTGTGCATTCGATTATTTTGAGTCCGAGTGATCATTCATCACTCGAAGAGTAATAATCGATCACTCGAATGATCTGGTATAATCGAATGATTCGATTATTGTCACTCGATTATGCCCATCTCTAATACTTTCTAGCATTGCATATTGCTCATTTTAGGTACAATTTAAATCACTGATTGATTTGTACTACCTGGTTCTCCCGTGCTGTATTGGCGCTGCAACAAATTTAAGTCTTCCATGATGATAGCGAAAGGCAATAAGAAGCACACCACTTGAACTAGCAGTGCTCCCATCAGAAAGGCTTCGTAAACTCTCAACGTACTCTGAATATCAAAACTTGACGCATACATACTTGTATATTGCATAAAATGTCCGAGTAGGCCCTAATTAGGCATGCCTAAACGGGCACTAGGGTCTAATGCGCATTCCGCATTAGGTTCTAATGCTGAAAATAACGCATCGTCCCATCACTGCCTAAATTAGGCAGTAGTGGGACTTGCCTAAACAGTTCCTAATTTAGGCTGTAATGGGGCTTGCCTAAGCAGTTCCAAATTTTGGCAGTGATAGGGGTTGCTTGAATTGTTCCTATTTTAGTCAGTGATGCGACTTGCTTAACACTTCCTGATTTTGGTGGCGATGGAATTTGCCTAAACAGTTCCTAAATACAAACAATTTGCTGTGCAAAGTTAACACAAAAGATACAGCACTTACATGTACAAATTGAAAATGAAGGACTTTTGAGCAAAATAATAGCTTTTTTCAATTTTAAATTTAATGAATAAATTATTCAAAGTATTGTCAATCGGAGGCTATAACTTTTGCTCATCTTTCAGGCTATTCATGGATTTCTTCCCAAAAAAATTCTCATCATTTGCGGCTAGAAAGTCATTAAGCCGTTTTTTGATACCTCCTACTGAAGTGAAGCGTTTTCCCATAAGGTGATTTTGCATCGATCGGAACAAGTGGTAGTCAGAAGTAATAACATCTAGGCTATAAAACAATTGGGCTAGATATCTTCTTCTCGTTCTTAGCACTACAACCCGTCTCGAGCCTTCGCTTCCTGCAAACAGCGCCTCCAACTGTCTCGGTCCATTGACCGCGTCCTCAAACTCTGAAATCCGATCAGCGATGAACTGTCTTTGTCGACCAATTCAGACCAGCGTTTTCTCGGCTTCCCCTCTGGCTTCCAGCCATCAGTTCTCCCAACGAATACCTTTTTGGGTATTCGTTGTTCATCCATTCGATTCATGTGTCCAGCCCATTGCAACTTTCACAGTCTTACAATCATTGCGACCTTCGGTTCGTCGAAAACTTCATACAGCTCATGCTTGTATCGAATTCGCCATTGGTCCCCGTCAGGCTTCGCTCCGATTATTCGCCTCAGGACCCGTCGCTCAAAGGTGTTCAATACATTTAGGGATGCTTGGGTTAGGTCCATGTTTCACACCCATAGCATAACACATGTCTTATCACAGATTTGTATACTTGGAGCTTTGTTTTTCTGTGTATGCAGCTGGTCTTCATCAAATATTTTATTTGCGAGTTGAATTCTTTGGTGAATTTTGTCTCTTTCATTGCCCGTTTTCGTTGCGCCTAAATACACAAATTCGCTAACATTTTCGATACTGTACTCGTCAAGTGTGACAGTTTGCGTATTTGAGTTATTTTTGCCCGACTGTGTCATGAGCTTTGTTTTATTTTCATCGATTTGTAGCCCTACTAGTTTTGCTTCGCTGTCAAGTTTCAGGAAAAGTTCTTTGGCAATTGTTAATGACCGTGACAAAATGTTGATGCCGTCCGCATAGGATACTACTTGGCTCAACTTGTATAGTAATGTACCTCGCATATCGACAGGAAGCTTTCTTATAACGTACTCCAGAGCCAATTTGAATAGCAATGAGGCTAGCCCATCTCGCTGCTTTAGTCCGATATTTGTGTCAAAGGCATCGGTGAGTTGGTTAATGATGTGGACTTAGGAAGTCGACGACGTCATTGTCGTTTTGGTAAGACGGACTTATTTGACTGGGATGGCAAAGCAAAGCATTACTCGGTACAGTACGTTACGATCAATACTGTCGTATGCTTGCTTGAAGTCAATGAAAATTTGGTGTACGTCTATGTTGAACTACCAGCATTTTTCAAGTACCTGCTTGACTGTGAATAATTGGTCTATTGTTTATCTACCTGCTCTAAAATCACCTTCATACTCCCCAATAATAATGCTGGAGTATAATCTGATTTTAATTTCTAAGATTTTAGAAAATATTCTGTATGCCCTGCAAAGTAGTCATATGCCTCTATAATTCTCGCATTGTAGCTTGTCATCTTTTTTGCGGATAGGAAATATAATTGATTGACTCCACTCTTTCGGCATATGTTCTTGTTGTCAAATGTATTGGATGACTTTGTGAATAACTTGATGAACACTACTACCACCATATTTGATGAGCTCCACTGGAATCTCATCAATGCCCGGCGCTTTATTATTCTTTTGGGCTTTGATGATGGAACAAACTTCATCCAGAGTTGGTGGGGCCAATGAAAGCTCTCCGCAGACATCTATAGGCTCCGATGTTATGGAGCTATGCGGAGGATTGAGGAGTTTTCTGAATTATGGTGCCCATCTTCCCTTAATCTCTGTTTCATCAGCGATGATATTGCCCATGCCATCATGATAGAGCGTGGTTTTGGGCTGATAACCACGTCTCAGGCTTTTCACTACTTTGTATGTTTGTCTTGGGTTGTTGCTCGCTAAACTTACATATATACTTCTCAATTGGTCGTCATAGTATTTTCTTTTCTTAATTTTAATTATCTTATTCGCTACTCTTCTGGGATTTTTATATTGTTGTCTCTTTGTCCTGGTTTTCCTACCTATGCAGTTTTTATATGCCTGATTCTTTTTATCTGACGCATTCTGGCACTCAACATCAAACCAATCATTCCTCTTGCGCCAGGTTTTATGTGTGATCATCTGTTCTGCCACGATTCTAATAGCCGCTTTCACTTTCATCAAGAGCTCGTTGCTCGTCTTTAACGATGCGTCTGATAAGATGGGAGCCACCTGGTTGTCGATGGTCTCCGTGAAATTTTTGGCCATAGATGCCGTTTGAAGCCTTTCGATGTCAAATTTTTTTTAGCGGGCTGGTCTTCGCCGAATATACCTTTGACATACAACATCGATAGGTTAATTTGATCAAGTAATGATCTGAGTTACAATTGGCTCCTTAGTATGTACGGACGTCAAGTATGCTCGAAACCCAACGTTGTTGGATCAAAACATGATCGATCCGGTTTTGTGTGTTGCCATCCAGTGATATCCAGTTCATTTTATGAATGCGTTAATGTGGGAAGCAAATCGAACGTATGACTAGATTTCTGCTACATGCAAACTCAATAAGACGCTGCCCATTGTCATTTGTTTCATCATAGAGGCTATATCCTCCAGTCGTTCCCCGATAAGATAGCTCATTGCCAACCTTGGAGTTGAAATCATCCAGAATTATTTTTATGTCGTTTGTAGGCAATGGGTCGACTAGCCTTTTCAGGTGATTGTATAACTTTTCCTTCGTTTCTTCGTCCTTTTATTTGGTCGGGGCGTGAACATTAATCAGCCAGATTTTAAAGAATTTTGCTTTTATACGGATCGCAAACAACCACTCGTTTATTGCCTTCAAATCAATAACGTGCAATTTGAGTTCCCTATCCACAATGAAGGCTACTCCGAATTCTCATTTTTCAGTAGGCTTTCCACTTTTGAATATTGTGTGCGATCTCATATCTTGAATATCGTTTCCAGTCCAATTCGTTTCCTGGACCTCCGTGAGTCCAACCCATTCCGAGGCCCATCTGCAGGTTTCGAAACATTTAAAAGGTTTTTCCCGTGACGGTGAGTTAGCCCACCGCTCAACCTCCATTCCATGCGCCATGGTTATAATGTCGATTCCTTTATCAGGGGAGGAAGATTCGGCTTCACCCTCTTACGCTCTCACAAAGAAGGTGCAAGTAGGATTTTAGCAGAGCTGTAGATGTATTTACAGTTATTAGTATTTCTCGGCATTTAGTGCCACATTCTTTGGGAACCAGAGAACATTTACTATCATTTAATTGGGGGGCTTGGGATGAGGAATTATGGAAGCTATGGGCTGGAGAAACAAGGGATTCCCTCTTTCTTTCACAAACGGGCTTGGAACCATCTACGGCGGAGTTGAAATCACACAGAATTATTTTGTTTCGTTTGTAGTCAATGGCAAATGACTGTAAAATGCTTCCTTTATTTCTTCCTCCTTTTTATCAGTCGAAGCGTGTACGCTTACCAGCCAAATTTTAAATACTTTCACTCTTATATGGATTGCACACAAGTTTCATTGACTGCCTTAAAATTAATCACATGTGATTTGAACTCTATAGCGATAATGAAGGCCACTCCAAATTTTCGTTTTCCAATAGGTCTCCCCTCTTGAATATTGTGTGGTATCTCATATTTTGAATATCACTACCAATAAAGTTCAGTTGCTTGATTGCCAGTAGGTTTAATTTATATTGACTTGACTGTTGTAAAAAGTCCTCATCAGTACTAAGGCTATTCACTGATCTGACATTGCAAAAGTCAATGACATGGTTTTTTTGGTTGTGAGATCGTTGTTGTAGGTCCAAACCATTTCGAGACTCAGTTGCAGGCTTCGAAATAATGTTGGGTTTTCCAAGAATGGAGAACTAGCCTATTGCCTGACCTACATTCCAGCGGCATGATTATCATTTTCAATTCCGCTATCAGGTGAAAAAGAGTCACTTTCATCTCCTTACGTACCTACAAAAGAGGTGTAAGTGGAATTTAGTAGCAGAGCTGTAAATACAGTAAATGTATTTACAGTTGTTGGCATTTCTCAGCATTTCATGTTCTATCACTGGGGAACTCGTTAACCCAGTCTACGGCCCCGACACCATCTGCTACCATTTGGTCGTGGAATATGGGATAAGGAATCATGGAAACCGTGGGTTGGGGAAACACGGGGACTCCTCCTCCTTTCTCAAATGGGAAACCGCCTACGGCAGAGTTTGGTGAAGAGTTTTATCCATGTGTAATTTATAACCAAAGTTACAAAATAACATAACTTTTAATTTGTAAGCGAATTTAATCCTTGGAAAGCAAAGCTACTGATTTTTTTTTATACAAAATTAAGTTGATTTTATATATTTGAAATAAACGTTTTCAATACTTCTTCTGGCTTTGGTGAGTCAATCCGACTCATGTTTACCATCAACAGACCTACAATTAAGTTTAGTGTTCTAGGGTTAAATTTGGTCCTTAATTTCTTTTTTTCTCTCTTGGTCGATTAATTTATTTTTTCAATGTAAATGATCACATCTTTGACTTGTTCTTCTATAGCATGGAACAGTCGTTGTTATTTTCTTCTTCAGTCGTTTTTCCTTATCTTTCTTCTAATATTCATCATCCTAGTCTACGTTTTGGAATTTCCTTGGAAGGCTAAAAACCCTGCACGGATGAATTTGGAGTAAGAATCATAAATTAAACAAAAAAATAAAAAAAAACATTGTTTCGATTTCGGCGTACCGGCATTCTCCCATTCGCAACTATAAATTGCCACCGTAACATCGCCACCTTCTTTTGGGCATATATACCCTTTTTCTCGGTAAATTTATTTATTTTTATTAACATTTAACAATTTCCCAATAATTTTAATTTCCCCATCATCTCAATTCTACCCTTTTACCTTATTTTCAATTACAAAAAACAAAGTTCATTCCCATGCTCATTAAGAAAGGTGCATAGTTGAACTTGCTAATTCGATGTATGGGAGATCAACTGAAGATGGCTCCGTTGGTAGCATCGTGGTCGTGAATTCTCTACCGAGGGTCCACTGGGACCCTGGGTTTAAGTTCCTCCGAGCACAGAAAAACACTCTTTTTGGCATATTGGCAAAAGCACTTGTTTCAGTGTACTCGTATATGACGATTTGCATATGACCAAAGGCTATCATGGTTATGCAAATCGCCATATATGCAAAATGGAATTTGTTGCGTTTGTCGATATGGAAAAAATGTGTGGGTAGTGAAATCGAAGTGTATTGAACTTCAATTACATTACCCGGGTGTTACATAACCAGTATACCCTATGTATGAAACGGGAGCTTGATTTGATGTGTATCCTATGTACATAATCAAAACTCCCGGGCAGAAATCTTGCTGTAAGGCACTTACCTGCTACTCTATCCATCTAAACTAAATCAAGCGAAACGAGGGTTTATTTTAAAGAATTAAACTTTATTTTTCTGTTCATGTTTTTAAACATTTGGATTGTAATCGAATCCATTAACTACATTTTCACTTATCTAATTATTTAAAACTCTAACTATCAGTGTTGGGTGAAGAGCTTTTCACTTCCACCTTAACTTATCGCGTTTCACACGTGAGCACCAACCTGTAAAGGGAACTAAGAGGACCGGCATGTGGATCGGGCTGGCCATACGGCGTGAAACGCCAAAAGGCCGATGAAAGATCGTGGCTCAAATCAACACCTTACCCCTTACCACTTAGTCGTACACTGAACAGCACTTCCAACTCAAACTTAAACCGCAGCTATCACGACACTACTTGAGCGATGTAATTAATGATTGGTTAGCAGCACGCTCCTCCACTGGACTTGAACACAGACTGCTCTTCAGTACTCCATAAACTGTTTATAAGTGCTCGAGAAACGAGTTTTTGTTCCATATTTTGCCGAAATTTGCCGAATATGCAACATGTGAATCCCATTCCACGGAAGCTCTTACTCTCTGTCTCGTTTGTCGACTTTTACGACAAAATTGGGGAAATTGAGCGAGGTAGAGCTTTTTTTTCATCTTTTGGCTCTCTCTTCGCTGGAAGCACAGCCCAAAGTTTATGTGCTTGATCGTACATATGAAGTGAATTGCGGATTAATCTTTGCGTATGCCCATTGGACGACAAGTATATGCTTTGATAACAATGGGCGTATGTGCTTGTTTGTTTGTGATTATATAGGTGGTATTTGGTCGCTCGTAGCACGGATACGGCAGTGGTAGTTGGGAATGAGACGATTGTGGGATTGGGCTTTTGGATTTAATGGGATTCGGTTTTTGGTTTTGAAAAGAGGAAGAAGTTCTTTGATGGTGTGAAGAAGATTTTTTAATTTAGAAATTGGAAGTAAATTTTAACTTGGATTTCGGGGAAAAGATTTTTAACTTGGGTGTCGGTGGATAAAGCTTTAGTAGACGAAAGTTTAAGTGTACGATTATAATTTTAACTTGGATGCACAATTATAATTCGAAGTTTGTCGTGAGAAGATTTCGGGTTCGATAATAAAGAAATAAACAAAAAATGTAAATAAAAAGAATTAAAAACGATTAAGAAAAAAGTGATTACCAAGGCGTATAAAGTGAAAAGGAATGAAGGTACAGTGCCGGAAAATAAAAATAGAAAGTTTGACAGGCCAGTGCCTGGAGTCACAAAAGTGGAAAAAAATGAAAGAAAGAAAAAAACAAAAGCAAAGAAAATGTTTGGCAGTTTGTCCATGCTTTCATTCAATTGGAATCAATTATAGATTACTTGATTTTTGTAATTCCCCCTCTCCCTTTTTTCAGTTGCAGAGCACTCGGCAGCATAAAAAGGGTGAGTAAATTCGTATTCCTTTTGATTCCTTTAAATTTTGATTTTGTTTAATATAAATCATTTTTTTTGCGATTTTAATTTTTTTGCTTGCTTGGGGAAGTTATTGGAGTACGCATCGATTTAAGCTAGAAAGGGGAGTCGATTTAATTCATTTTATATATTAAATTGTTACATTGTGTTAATTTTTCTTTGTAGTTAGATCTTTTGATTTGGTAGAAGTTGATTCAAGAATTAAAATTGTTTTAATTTAATCTAAATCATTCATTTCTCAGGATGACATCTTCCTCTCTCGTTCATTTCCTTTTGTGTTACTTTTTATGTATAGAGTGGCTCAGCACGAGCAGAGGGTGTCCCGGAAGACCCGCGACTCGACTGAGCGCTAGCCGGCCTCAGTATGCCACCCCGGGTTACGCACCCCTCTCCTGAAACGTAATGTCTCCAACTGCTGTGTTTTCCGCGGTTGTAACAGTATCCGTATGGTCATAAAACAAAGTAATAAAAATAATTAACGCTTAGTATTGCTTTATTGAGAAATTTAAAAGAAAATTTTAAGAAAATGAATAGAAATAATTTAGCAAAAATAAATCAAGGATTATTTTATACTATAAATGAATAAATGTATCAAAACCATTGATTTGTGTGCAGCAAATGTACTGAAAAGTTTCGTAGTCAGAGAAGAAAATGTTGAAGAAAACAAGTTGAGTAAGCAGGAGAGTGCTCCTACCAGAAGGTCTTTGTAAACAACCTAGGGTTAGAAATAAGTTTTCTAATGACGTGAATCGATAATTTGAATTATTCGTCCAATACTTGGATATGAAAACGTTCAAATTTATGCAAAAGATGCACAGTTTCTTTCATAAGCACAGTGCTGCCGCCATTTTGACCTAGCTTAACTGATTTTTCTGAATGCTCGGCCGATTGAACATATTCAAGTTAATCACTATTCCTTAAATTTTCATGAAAATTGAAAGAAAATAATAGTGCCTAAGTCAATTTAAATATATATAGGGTTTTCCAATAAGAGGTGTTATTTTGAATAGATCTTGTGATTTAACACCTTGCAACTTCTCCCCTTGGGGTCACGTGAAAAAGAAGGCCTACGCCAATAGCCCAGCGTAGATTCAAGACCTTAAAGATAAATTCGTGAGGCTATCGGGGACATAGGGCAACCACTTTGCGATTTGGTTATGGAAAATTTCATGAAGAGGATATGGTCCTGTAAGCGTGTCGTAGTAGTTATTTGCCTGATGTAAGTTTTTGCTAGTAACGGCATATCTTCTTCTTTATAACAAAATAAACATCCGATCATTTATATTAAAAAAACACCTCTTATTGGAAAACCCTATATCAACCATAAACACGTGTTATTGTTATGGGCAAAAAAGGAAAATCTACAAATCATACTATTATTAACAAAGTTGAGAGAATTTTGATTTCTAAGGTATTTGTTGCCCTTGTACTCATAAAGGCTCATGTTCGTGATAATTTTCAGATTTTTCGGCTGAAAGGTGTCCAATCGCGAGGGGGGGGGGACACAAATTTTTGGTACATTTTGCCTTCCCCTGGACCCCCTAATTCATAAAATGAATTTTTAATTTCAGATTCTAAAAGTTCTAATCAAGACCTTTCATTTGATACCCCACTCGACTACCTTTGATTAAAAAAAAATTTTAAGGGCCAATTCGTTATTAGGGGGGACCCCCCTTAAAATTTCTTTAAATTTTTGTTAAGACCTTAACTTTTGAGAGACCATCACTTCTGACCTTTTCACAAAGTTTGAGCATTCTAGCTTCTATAGTTTCTGAGGAAATCAGCTGTGACGCACGGACAGACGGACAGACGGACAGACGGACGGACGGACAGACGGACGGACAGACGGACAGACAGGTCGCGAAACTAGTAGGTCTTTGTAAAAAAAATTTTTACAAAGACCTAAAAACGAAATGATGATTTTCCAGCCAAATACCGTAAATACCTAAAACTGCATAAAATAATCAAATTAATTATGCAAATATTTCCGTGGATCCGTTGTTCATCGAAATTTCCCTTGAACGCAAATTATGTAGATCCTTTATCATTTATCATAATAAACTCGTCGTTAAGCTTTTATACTTTATCTCCAAACAAACACACACCAACACATTATAATCGTTAAAACGAAAATCTCTTGAAATATTCATGGTAATATAGAACAAGTTGGATAGACAGACCTATGCTCATGTCAGAAGGGTTTTGTACTTAACTTACAAAATGCAGTAACCAGCAACGAATAAAATCAAGAAACATGTCAAAGACGATTTTATTGGAGAAAATGTGAAATTCGAGGATTATACTATTATTAACAAAGTTGAACGAATTTTGACTTCTGAGGTATTTTTTATAGTTATACCCATGAATATCTCCTTCGATAATTTTTTCAGATTTTTTAGATAACGGGTGTCCATTCGCGAGGGAGGAAACACATTTTTCATGAAGCAAAACTGTCAGTTTAAGAACTGCTTTGAAAAGCTCTCATAGAGAACTTTCAGTTGATACTCATATCGGCTACCTTTCATGAAATTTTTTTTCAGGGGCCACTCTTCTATACTGTAATCATCGATTCATGGCCTATTTTTTCGAATCCTAGAATATTTACAAAGCCCTTTTGCTAGGAGCTCTCTCCTGCCTCTTCGACTTGTTTCAATTGTATGTACTCATTTTCATGAAACCTATCACTTCTGATATTTTCATGCAAATTCTACCATAGTTGTAGTGTCTAAGTCGGTAAAAAGCGCATATGGCTCAATAGCCATATGTTTCCATAGTAATACAGGGCATATTGCTCCATAGTAAAACAGGAAAATTCAAATCGCTATAATTTCGGTAAATACTAATCGATCTTTATCAAACTTTCAGAAAAGATCAATCTTATAAATAGTCATCTTTTTGCAATATTTTATTGAGTTCAAAGGTACCGTTTAGATTTTATTCAAGAAAACGCAAAATCCATAAATCATACTATTACTAACAACAACAAGTGAATTTCGATTTCTCATGTATTTGTTGTTGTTGTGCTCATGAAGGCCTACATTCATGATTTTTTTCAGATTTTTCGGATGGAAGGTGTCCAATCGCGAGGGGGGGGGGGGGTACGCGAAAAGTTCGGACATTTCCCCTTCCCCTGTCCCCCTTGGTAACAATAAGGCAGTTTTAAGACTAGTTTTGAAAAGATCTCATTGAGACCTTTCCAACGATACCCTACTCGACTACCAATGGTGAAAATTTTTTTTTGAGGGCCCACCTCCCTATATGGGGAGACCCCCCTTAAACGCCTTTAAAAAATTTTTCCACCCTTGAACTTTCAAGAAGTCACCACTTCTGACCTTTCTACAAAGTTTCATTGCTGTAGCCTCTATAGTTTCGGAGAAAAAGTGCTGTGACATACAGACGGACGGACGGACGGACGGACGGACGGACGGACAGACGGACACAGGTCGTGATTGCAATAGGGTTTTGTATTTTAGTACAAAACCCTAAAAACAACTCCGCGCTGCTAAAGTATCTGTAGAAAAAAAATTATGATTATTGCATATTTAGCACTGTAAAAAGCTGCACAACCTGAAAGTAGAAGAAATTGTCGCAAAAACATTAAAACTCAGTGTACGTATGCATCCAAAATACCAGTACTTAGACTCGGTCATACATTCTGCACGAGACAGGAAAGTCATTAAGATGGCTCTTAAGCTGCGGATTTTTCGTCGGGCCCTGTGTTCATGGTAGTGGAGTTTTTCTCATCGCAAAGATACTAAGGAAAATTTTTCCATTTCGCTTGCTTATCTGGTAATGCCCATCATTTTAATATTGTCTCCGGTTGTTGGCCATAGGGGCTGGATAATTATTCTTTATTGCTTGCATTTTGAAATTTATTGCTCCCGGTTGCTGAAATGTAGAGAAGAAATTTTTTTGGTATTGCACGGATCAATGAAAGGACACTGTATATGGTTTTTTTGAGGCTTTGAACTAATTGCGTTTCAAATAGATAATGCGTGAAGTCAGTTTTATGTAAAATCATCATTTTCTTGCAATTTTAATTCAAAAATAGATCTACAAAAAATTAAGTAAAGCCTATTAGCAACTTCCAACTCATTAAAATTATTTTTATTCAAATGATAAATCGCAAAAACTCTTCCACATCTCTACACATATAATAATGCAAACGGAATTGTCCCCTCAGTTGTAAGCCACTTTTCTTAATCAACTGAACAATAAATCAAATTCTCATCCTTAGGCTGCTAATCCTCAATCATTCAGCTGTTGCTTTTTTATTCGTCGTAAGTTGACAAACATAGACATAATTCTCTTATTTTCTTGTCTTTTTTAACGTTTTCCCTTATATCAGCTGAGTTTCAGTTTTGCAGAAAAAAAATACACATATAACACATATGTCATCCTGCTGGCCACCAGACTACGCTGAAAGCTCAATATGAACAAATAAATTGATTATTGAATTGCTTCAACGGCAAAGAAAGACTTTCTTTTGCACTTTCTTCCATTCTTTCTCTCTGGACAGATCGTGTATATTGTATAAGTTCATGTGTTTGGTAGCAATCATCTTTTTCGCTCTCGCTAGCCACAACCGTTTCGGCAAAGGAAACTGAAGAATAAGTCCATTTAATAAATTGGCTTTATTTGAGATAATGGTGGTTTTCCTTTTGAACGACTTTTCACATTCTTGTGATATTTATTGTTCAGCTATTAATTTCCCCAACTACTGCTACAACTAGTTTGATCTTATGTTTTATGGGTTAAAGGGAAATGATTGTTGATTTAGTATGGATTTGGCAATTTTTCTAAAGTTTCCATGGCGTGTGGACTTGATTTATTGGGAGAGTAGAATACACAAACGGTGATTTCAATTTAAAATCACTAATTTTCAAAGTAAGATCAATCGGAGTGATTTTACAACACAACATGTTGACTAGACAGAGCTTCGCTCATATCCGAAGGGTTTTGTACTCAACTTACGATATGCTGACACCAATAATGAATAAACTTACTGGTTTTAAAAGGGAAACCATTACTATACCATTTTAGCTTGCTGCCATTTTTTTGCAATATCACTAAAAACCATACTAAATGAAATCTTAAAGATATTTTCACATTTTTATTTTATCTGAAAATAAGAAGATACAATTAAAAATGTCTGGTTCAATGTGTAGCGCACTCTTCGTTTCGTCAAATAAAGAATCACAATCGGGTTAGGACATGGTATCAAAAATTAGTTCGAAACTACTCTTATTAGGTAGAGTAGTCACGAAAAACAATCATACCGTCGAAAAAAAATTTAAGTCATTTAGTTTTATTTAAAAAAGACCTCAAAAATCGAGAGCGCTCGAAATGGAATTTATCTAGCGTGACGTCACGATACTGTTGGGACTCGGAGCGGCACGTTCATCAGTCTGCGCCCGATAGTCGCCAGTCAGCAGTTATCCGGTTTTGACTGTTTCGTTCCTCAAATTCACTGTCATTTTTATTCAAAATGGCGAATAAAATGCAGTCTGGGTTCGTTAAGGCTGATTCCCGAAATCTGCCTAAAATAGATATATTTATGGTGCTCGAGTATGTAAGAAACGACAATGACTTCAATGCCGAAGAAATACGAAACGCAAAACTGGCAAGGTACGTAGATACTATCGTGTTCATCGTGCTTTTTATTGACGTTACAGAAGTTCAATATTTTTTCATTTTTAAACATTTTTTAAAGATCATCCAGAGAGAGCTATGGTGACCAAGCAGTGGGTTACGTTTCTTTACAACGGAATGGGCCCTTGTGCATGGTAAATTGCACGGTCTGCCCGGAACACAAAGTAAGATCAACAAATTATCGCGTGGAGATGAAAATTAATGAAGAAGAAGATGTCATCCAAAGTGTTTCCTGTTTAGACTGTGCAGCAGCAAAAGGTAAAAATATAAGATATATCACCAGGGGAGCAGGGTAATGTTATTCAAGTTAAAAGATTTAGCTGTCTTAGATTTGATTTTTTTGATTTTTAAGGAGGTTGTAAGCACGCGATAGCTTTTTTAATGTGGTTGTATCGTCGAAACGAAGAACCTGCTTTTACCGAAGTACAGTGTTATTGGAAGAAATCCGTTTTGTCTACAGTGGGAACGACTAAAAAATTCATTAAAGCATCTGAATTTAATGATAATAATGCGGTTTCAGCGCCATACACGGAGGATGCAAAAAAATCATTTTTACGCGAATTTTTAGAGACAGCTGAGAAAAAACAAGTTGACGTGCAATTCACTAGATATTTTTATAATGTTAAAGAGCGTGAAATTATGTGTTTGTACATACATCAGATAATGATAGAATTTAAAAAATCAAATTTCACAACGGCTGATGAATTTATTCTTTTCGCGAAAACTGTGTTGACGCAGAAACTGTGTGAGCTAGCAGAACTTTCAAGTAGGTCTCTAAACGACTCTTTACTGTGGCATGAGATGCGATATGGTCGAGTCACAGCCTCGAATTTGTATCAAGCTGCTCATTGCACCAAAACAGATGGTTCTCTCGTAAAAACAATAATTGGAGCAGCAAAAGTGTTTGATAACAAATACATGAAGCGTGGTAGGGAACTGGAAAAAGAAGTTTTAAGTATCGTAATGAAAAAATGTGGATTCCAGTGTCGCAAATCAGGGTTGATTTTACTGCCTGGCTTTCCAGTACTTGGCGCTTCACCTGACGCTGTTGGGGATGATTTTATTTTGGAAATTAAGT
The DNA here is from genome assembly GCA_963969285.1 of Odontomyia ornata. Lineage (NCBI taxonomy): Eukaryota > Metazoa > Arthropoda > Insecta > Diptera > Stratiomyidae > Odontomyia > Odontomyia ornata. The sequence continues at coordinate 57,656,548 of OZ017739.1, read as the reverse complement.
GTCCAGGAAAAGAATCCACGGTCTCAAATTACTTATGTAACGGACAGTTAAAAGGAAAATGTAAAGCGCAAATGCAGCTTCCAATGCTTGCGGCGAAAACAAAAATAGGATATTTATGCGTTGCGAAACCAGATTTTGAAACAACAGGTGATGTCGAAATTTGTAAGGAAGATTTTGATGAACTTTATGTTCAACAAGTTATTGAGAAAGCGACAGATTTTTGGAAAGTAAATGTATTTCCACGACTAATGGGTCCTTAAGTTGTACGATCTTCATAATATGTACTAGGTTCAGTGATGATAAAAATAAAATTTGATAAGAAGCAATTCAGCGTAAATAAATTCACGTATGATCTGAATTAAACTTGTGATTTATTGATCCATTTTTTCATTTGTGTATAGCACATTCAAAATTTTTTAAAATCGTGTTTATGTTCTAATAATCGGAGATTGCAAATTTATCAAAGCTGCAGCAATGACGATGGCTGAATCTAAGTGTGGAATCAGTGAATGGTGAATACAAGAATGGGGCCCCAAAAATGCAAATTCTCTTAATCTTCTTATTACAGGCTCTATATGAATTCGCAAACTTGCTATTTTTTTGTGTCCTGGACTTCTGAAGCAGTTGATTTGACGTTACTTGAAACACTTGGAGGTCGAACAAGAGTACATTTTTTTTTCAATAAAACTTCTATTTGTTTGAAACCTCGATCAGCCATGACGCATGCATTTTCAGGGAGCTTTTCTAAAATTCCACAGTCTTCGAATATTGCCATATCTGATGCTCGACCTCCATAACCTTGCCATATGAAATTGACTGTACCGTCGGGAGCAGACGAGACAAGGTATTTCATGGTATTGCAGTGTTTGTATTCAGACCATGTTAGTGCCTGTTGCATAGGATCGGATGGTTTCATAATTTCAATTTCTAAACAATCAATAATAGACTGGACATTTTGAAAATTGGCACGAAAAGGAATGGAAAGCAACGCTTGGACATTCATGTGAGGTTGAAAACATACAAAAACACTTAACATCGAACCAAGTGTTGAAATATTTTGCGAGAATATTCTTCCAGCTTGCCTGCGCGACATCCCAAAATCATCTCCAATCCTTGAAAAACTGTCGTCCAATTTTAATTTTGTTAGAATTAACTTAAGATTTCTAACCTCGATTTGTGTGTGTTTGTGTAATAAATCAATCACCCACAGTAACTCATCAGAAAGACCAACGTATTCTTTCGGACTCTTACAAATATTGAAATTTTACAATTCAGCGCTCAAATCAGCCATCGCACTATTTTCTGCTGAGATTAATTCTTCGCATTCTGAATCGACAGGATTATTACTTTTTGAAACAATACTATTCCCAGATGAAAAGTTTGAAGCATTGGAGACCTCACTTTCACTAAACGATGATTGATGTTTCAAAGGAGACAGTTCTTTTGAAGGCGATGCTCGTTCTTTGACAGGTGAACAGTTGACCGGTTTTAGGAAGCTGGTATCCAAAATTTCGCACATAACTCCAACGCTTCAAACATAAGTCTTCTTCAGACGACCGTCCGTTTGCAAACCTTGGTCTCTAAAAGAGGTTTGGATCGCATGAGTGGTAGCTGCAACAATAACAGTTTCCGAAAATTAATTCAACAATCATAAAACTCTTCAACATTTTTCCTGACTTGTTCTTTCAAACTTAAAAATCACGCTCAAATTGCTAAGTATTAAACGATAAAAATGCTCAATGATAATTTTAATAGTACACTATGATCAATGAAATTCAAATAATTAATAGTACATTATGCGCAAAAAGGCAACGAATTGTTTTAGACTCATAATAAAATTATATCCCTCGGCTTTGCCTCGGAATATAAATTCGCATCCATCTAAAACAACTCTCAGCCCTTTTAACACTGGCTACATTCACAAAATTTTTTATCTTAAAATACGTATACATCTCAACGGTTACTAATTCTTACCTGTGACGTTCGGTGTATTTTCTTCTAAGTCTGCTAATTCATCAGGATGTGAAGTAACTGACTCCACTATTTCTGCAATTTGTGCTCGACGAGCTCTCTGGACTGAAGTGGGACGAAGATTTTCACTAACTGTTCTGTTATTTTGACAGTTGAAAATGTGGGGCAGAACGTTTTTTTTAATTTTTTTAGCAGTACCAGTTAATGGATATTGTATGTAGTTACCCATGTCATCTTTCAAAGTGAAATGATCCTCGCAGCAAAAAAACTGTGTTTTAGATGGTAAATACTCCCGACGAGCAGCACAAAACCACTGTTTTTTCTTTTTTTCTTCCGAAGGAACGCAAAAAAATAGTTTTTCCGGGGTATTTCTTGTTGTGCTTTTACAACCAGGCACATAACACCAACGATAACTCATTTTCGGAGTCGGCATTTTGGAAATCGCACTATAAAACACGAACAATAAACACTTTTACAAGAGCGCGAGTCACAACGCGGTGCAACGCGGGCTTGCCGCCTACAGCAGCTGTTGGGACGAAAGGCCCAACAGTATAATGACGTCACGCGCTTTCTCCCATTCGTAGAAGCGTTTTGAAATTCGGCGTTTTAAAACACTGTAGCACTCTCAAAAATGATGCGAGAGATTTGGGAAAAAAATTTTCATAACAAAGTCTCATGCGTAGATTCCAAATATACAAAGAAAATTTTGTATGTCCCAACCCTATTATCTTTTCTAATTCAGATGTAATTTGATTTTATTCTCGCGTCTTCGTTCTGACTGCGCACATTAACTTCTCTTCTTTTATTGAAACCGGATTTTTGTCAGTGCTGACAGTGCAGTGGTTTGATTATTATTGCTTTCAGTGCAGTGGAATAAACTGCACAATTTAGTAAAGTGTAATAATAACCTTTCTGGCAAATATTGACATGTAGAAATAAAAGTGTATAAAATGAATTAAAATGTAACGAATGAAATTAATTTGTAGTCGCCTTATCATTCCCTGTCCAGTATGGTGCCTATCATACAAAATGATTAGGCTTTGGCGATCTCGGAATCTCACAGTTCTTCCGTATTGTGTTTGGAATGGTGATTGGGAATGATTGCTGCGCTGGTTTGGCTGGTCGTCCTCTTTGCGGTGGTGTACTGATTTACTGGATTTCGGTGTTTGGTCGTCCTGATCTTGTATTGTGAAGGCGGGTTTCAATCGATCGATTGTTATGTGTTGCTGCTTTCCATTAACGATTACTTTAATAATTTTACAGCCACGCTTAATAACAATGTATGGTCCTTTGCACGGTGGCTGAAGTAGAGCACGAATGGTATCGACTCTGACAAAAACATGCGAACAATCTTTTGAAGCAGGATAGATGAAAACTTTACTACTGGTATGATGTGTGGTCTTTGCAGGTAGAAAAATATTCATTCTTTATGACTGGGATGCTCCTTCGATGGCACGAGAAATTCTCTTGGAATGCGAAGTGCTGGTCTGAAAGTCATTTCTGCCGGTGTTGATTTTATATTGTTTTTCCAGACTCAACAAAGTCCTAGTAAAACGAGGGGTAGTTCGTTGTACCAATCATTAGATAATTTGGCTTTAAGAGATGGTTTTAACGACCTGTGCCATTTTTCGATACTGCCATTTGACTACGGATGGTAGCTAGTCGTTCTGATGTGTGATACTCCTCCTGTTTAGCTGGCGAAACAACTCCGATTCAAATTGTCTTCCTTGACCCGTGGTTATTCTTGCAGAGACGCCGTAACAAGATATCCAGCCAAATATTAGTGCAGATGCGACACTATCCGTAAATCCAGTAAATCCAATGAAACTGTTCACCTTTAAAATATGTTTTTTCATCCAGACTTAATAGCCTGTACTTTAAATGCTGAAGTTGGGAAACAAAACTTAAATTTACTCAATATACTCCTTTAAAACAGCCGCCATTTTGTTTTACTATAATTAATATCACCCGTTGAACAGATTTTCAAAGATGTGCATGATATACATTCTTTCTAAAATTTTAATGCAAATTTCAACAAGCTCATAGTGTCTGAGTCGATACAAAGCAGATATTGCTGGAAAGCAAGGAATATTCGTTGTCGTAAACCCAAAAATTTAGATTAGATACTATCCAATTTCTTGAAATCTGCACGGTATATGGACCTTATAAGTGGCCAAATATATGTGAAATTTCATTGAATTTACTGGTACCCTAACGATTTTATACGAGAAAATGTAAAATTGACAAATTATACTATAAGTAAAAAAGCTTAGTGAATTTCAACTTCTTAGGTGTTTGTCATTATTGTACTCATAGAGAACTACCTCCATGATTTTTATTCAGATTTTTAAGTCTTTGGTTTGATACCCAATTGGACTATCTTTAGTGAAAATTCTTTTTTCAGGGTTCACATCTTTATATGGGGAGGTCCCCCTTAAAAGCCTTTGAATTTTTTTTTTGACCACGGGAATTTCGTTAAGCAGTAACTTCTGAGCACTTGATAAAATTTGATCATTGTATCTTTTGTAGTTCCTTAGAAAACTTGCTGTGACACACTGACAGACGGACGGACAGAAGACAGACGATCGGACGGACACGTACTGACATTAATAGAGTATTGTAAATTTTTTTTACAAAACTCTTAAAGGATGGGCATCGCATTTCAATAACCTCCTTAATCCTCCGCACAGCTCCAGAACTTCGAAGCCTATAAGTATTCTCGGAGAGCTTCCATTGGGCCTACCAACTCCGATTGAAGTTTGTTCCACCATCAAAGCCCAAAAGAATAATAAAGCGCCGGACATCGATGAGATTCTGGCAGATCTCATTGAATATGGTTACACTAGTGTTCAGAAAGCTATCCACAAAGTCATCCAGCACATTTGACAACAAGAAAATATGGCAAACGAGTGGATCCAAACAATTATACATCCTATTCACAAAACTGTGACAAGCTACAGTACAAAAACAAACAAAGCATATCACCATTTTAAACTGCATAGAAAACATTTTCGAAGATCTTAGAAAAGAAAACCGCATCATACGCCAACAGTATTATTGGGGGTAACTCCACCATATATGTTCCTAAGCCCGGTTGAGAAAGGAGGAGGGATCTCTGTGTATTCCCCACCATTAGTCTCTATGATTCCTCATCCTAAGCCCACGAGATAAGGGTAGTAAATTGTCTCGCGGCCTAACATTGTGTTAAGTGGTTCTCAAATGATGGGGCACTAAATGCCGAGAAATACCAATAACTGCAATACACCTACAGCTCTGCTTCAAATTCTTACTTACGCCCAATCAGTCAGCACCCATCATATCTGCTACATCACTGAAAATAAGCAGCGAGCTGTGGATGGAAGTGAAAGCGGCCATTAAGACCATGGCAAAACAGAGAATCGGACATCAGGCCCGGCGCAAAATGAATGATTTGTTCGATGTTGAGTGCTAGAATGCGTGAGACAAAAAGAATTAGTCATACTAGCAATACATAGATACGAAAATCAGGATGGAGAGAGAACGCTCTAGAAACCTCAGAAAAGTAGCAAATTCGATAATTAGAATTAAGAAAAGAACATATTTTGACAACCAGTTGAGAAGTATTGATGTAAGTCTAACGAGCAATAGCACAAGACAAGCATACAAAGCAGTGAAACGAGGTTATCAGCCCAAAACCACGCTCTGCCATGATGACATTGGCAAAAACCTCGCTGATGAAAACAGGATTAAAAACAATGGGTATCATATTTCAAGAACCTCCTTAATGCTCCGCATAGCTCCCGAACATTGAAGCTTATAGATATACCTGGAAAGATTCCGCTCCACCTACTCTGGAACAGGTTTGTACCACCATCAAAGCCAGAAAGAATAATAAAGCCCCAGGCATTGATGAGACTCCAGTGGAGATCATTAAATATGGTGACAGGGGTGTTCAGAAAGCCATCCATAAAATTTTCCAGCACATTTGGCTACAAGAACACATGCCAAAAGAGTGGAGCCAATCAATTATATTCCCTATCCACAAAAAAGGTGACAACCTCCAGTGCAAAAACTAAAGATATTTTCAAGCATCTTAAAAAATCAAAGCAGATCATACGCCAACAGTATCATTGGTAAGTATCAAGGTGGTTTTAGAGCAGGTAGATCGATGATAAACTATTTGTTTAGAGTCAGCCAGTTATTTGAAAAATCGTTTTAGTTCAACATAACTAAACACCAAAGTTTTGTTGACTTCAAAGAAGCATATGAAAGTATTGATCGTAACTTACTGTACCAAATAATGGTTTGCTTTAGTATTTGGACACCTGTGACAAATATATCAAACTAAAGCTGAAAAATGGGCTGGCCTCATCGCTAATAAATTTGGCTCTGGAATATGTTATAAGATAGCTGCCTGTCGATACACGAGGTACGTTACTATTTAAGTCGAGCCAACTGGTCGCATATACCGATGGCATCAATATTTTATCACGGTCAGCAGCAACCGCAAAAGAGCTTTTCTTGAAAGTTAAGAGTGAGGCTAAACTAGTAGCGCTACAAACCAATTAGAATAAAATAAAGCTCATGTTGTAGTAGAGGAAAAATACCTACAAAACACAAATTAACATAGTAGGCGAATACAATATAATACCGAAAATGTGGGCGAATTTGTAGATTTTGATCTCAAAACAATGAGGGCAGGTATGGAAGTGATGGTGTACGCTGAAGAACACAGCTCACAAATAAAATTTGTTATTCAGTTTTGATGATCTTGAAGATTAGCTGCACACACAGGAAAACAAAGCTCCAAATATTCAAATATTTTGATAAGATATGTATTTTGCTATGAGTGTGAAACATAGACTCTAACCCAAGTGTCCGCAAACATATTGAACAACTTAGAGAGATGTTTCCTGAGGCGAATAATTGGGACGAAGCTAGATGGGGACCAATAGCCAATTCGATACAATCATGAGCTTTTGAAATTTTTGACGAGCCGAAGGGTTCAACGACTGTAAGATTGCGGAAGCAGCAATGAGCTGGCCGTTTGAATCGTATGGACGAACAACGGATCCCCAAGATTGGGAGAACTGAAGAGTGGAGAAACCGAGGAAACGCTGGTCTGACTCAGTTGAGTTTAGATCCATAAGGGTCCAAAAAAAACAACAAACTTTTTCACGACAAAATACTTTGCAAAACATTTGGACAGAGTAAAACTATAAACTAAATTGTATGATCGAACAAAAATAATTTTATTGTACAATATTATTGTTCGTAATTGATTTTATTTTCGCAAAATAATTCTGAAAAATAAAAAAGAATTAAACCTTCCTTTTAATTTTGCGTGTTTTAATTTTATTTTTGTCACCGATTTTCGATCGTTATTGTTCGATCTTTTTCAGTGACTGTTTCACTTAACATAAATATCCTACTTATATACTAAGTCCTTAATCATATGAGGGATGTTTCCCAAAGAGAGTAATTAAAATCTACTTTATTCTAACTCATTTTGTTACATTTAAAAATTACTTAACTAATTAGCTTGAAGAACCAGAGTTTACAATTACCTGCGTCGTTGTTCATCAGCATGGCTTTTTCTCTTGAAATGGCGATCCTTTCCATTGCATCCAGTTCCCCCGCATATTTTACTTCTCGTACTGTTGTTGCGTCATCTTCTGGGATTTTGTGTCCTTGCGTTATAATATGCTCCACTACTGCTGATCTAAAGTTATCCTTCTTATCTTTTTTCCTCGCTACACTTGCTTCGCTTAAATATTCTCGCACCCTGGTGTTGATTAATCTTCTTGTTTGTCCAAAGTAAACTTCATGACATTCAGGGCATTCGATCTGGTAGATACCTGATTTCTCATGTGGTTGCCGTTTATCCATAGTTGACCCGAAGATGTTTTTCAGCTTTTTTTTGCTACTTGAGTCGATTTTTCGTATGGACTCATAATGTTTTAAGCCTCCTTTTTAATTGATTTGTGACACTTTCGTAGTAGATAACTGCCTTCCAGTACACCTTTTCAGAATCCGTGTTGACCGTTATTTCTTTAGCCGAGTTTTTCCGATTTTGTCCGCAACTCTCTTGATTGTTGAGAGCTTGAATCCATTTAACTTCGCAGCGTCGAAAATATACTGGATTACCTTTTCCCTGGCTATCGTATCGAGTGGTAGATCATAAATCCTGTGAACCAGGCTCGATAAGGTGGAACTTTCACTTGTTGCGTGTGGTTCGATGTATTCGGAATCGTCCGTTGTGAATGTATTGCCTTCCTGTAGATTTCGAAACTGATATCACCACTCACTCGTTCTTGATACCAATATGTTCAGGAAAGCCAATTTTCCATCCTTTTCTTCCTCTATCGTGAAATTGATATTTTTGTGTGCATTGTTTGGTTCCATCAATATTTGTTGCAGGTCTCCTTCCTTAACGTAAGTGAAAACATCATCCACATAGCTGATCTAGCTTCCCGATAATTGGTTCTTCGTTTTGAGTCCATCCTCCAGTCGCGTCATAAACATTTCACTAAAAAATGGTAATAGTGAATTTCCCATAGCTGCTCCTCTAGTTTTGTAGAATTTACCCTCAAAGTAAAGTAGTTTTCTGTCATACACAGCTTTGAAAACTGGAGACACTGCCTCGTTTTCGTTTCCATGCCATAGAATTGTCCAGTCTTAGTCACCACTCCTCGATGTAGCCAAGTGTTTTCATCACTTGTATACTGGGTAAAGAGCCTTCACATCAAACGATACCATCACGTCGTCTTCTGTTGTCGTGCCATATGTTAACAGCATTTCGGTGAATTTCTTGGTGTTTATGAAGGAGTTGCTCTCAATCGGTTGCATATTTTTGAATTCCTCCACTAGCCATCTTGCTAGCTTTCGCGTTGGAGCGTTTATAGCTGATATTATTTCTCGCATCTTATCTCCTTCCTTGTGAATCTTGGGCGAGCATTTCATTGATTTTTTTACAATATTATTTGTGTTTCAATAATGTTTTCATCTAATAATTAATAATTGGAATAGATGTGAGGTCGTCAGCGACGTCTGGTTGATGAGGTGAGCATGCAGGTGAATCCATAGGCAATTTATTGCCTAAACTCTGTAAAATTACAAAATATAAATTGCTTATCCAACATGTTTTGGTTCAAAACTGAGCTGATGACTACAGGCTTTATTTGCTGTATGTTATTAGGGTGCACAAATCCAGGGTTTATAAATGATGTAAAGGCTCCGGTGCCTATTAAAAATTTCAATCCACGACCGAATGGCCAGGATATTTTTATATAGGGAAGGTTGGATCCATGGGTATTAACGCCTACGTATCCTGTTGGTACGTCGACGTTTTTGATCGAAAACTTTCTTTCTGTGCACCAGAGTCACTTTTCTTATAGGATGGAAATGGGTCGGGCTAATGTATAAATTGTTAATTGGTCGGAATTTTTTGCATGCGATAGATTTGACTATAAAGCATGATAAAGCTACAATCAGCGTCTACTATCTGTTCCCGAATACAAAAATTATCAAAGACAGGTATCCGCTACCGCTTAGTGAAGACCAGTTGGATAAGCTGCAGGGTGCGCGAGTGTTTAGCATTCTTGATTTGAAAAACAGGTTTTTCCACCTGCCAAATCTTCGTTCCAAAGTCAAAAAAGTGATTTGCAACTAGGTTGTTTGCATCCTGGCAAAAAAGAAGCAAGGACGACAAGCGGGATATCTAGATCCCACCAACAAGGGTGAGGTCTCTTTGGATACTTTTCACATCGATCATTTGTGACCTTTGGCGACGACAAGGAAAAGTTACCGACATGTTTTTGTCGTTATTAACAGCTTTTTCAAATTTACATGGTTATACGCAACCAAATCAACAACGACAGCTGAGGTGTTGGATTGGCTTACGACGCAGTCCGCGACACTAGGAAATCCAAGAAAAATTGTATCCGATCATGGTACTGCCTTCACATTGAACTATTTCAAAATCTACTCCAAAAATGAGAAGATTCAACATGTGCTAATTACGACGGGGATCTCGAGAGCGAACGGTCAAGTGGAGTGAGTAACTTGTACACTCATCCCGCTGCTTGCGAAGATTTCTGTGATAAAGCTGGAGGAATGGTACAAATATCTGACTACGGCCCGGCTGTACTTGAACACAACTCTGCACAGAAGCATCAATACAACGCCGTTTCGTTTGTTTTTCGATTCCCATGAGCGCATTCATGAAGATCTAAATATTCGCGAGCTAACCGAAAACGCATGGAGCAACGCCATCGACGAAAACCACGGAATTCGGTTTCAGGCCAAGAGGGTATCAAGAAAATTCAAGAAGAGGATCGACGCGTTTTCAAGAAGAAAATAAAAGACGCAAATGTTTATCGAGAAGGCGATTCAGTAGCTATTTGTCGGACTCAGCAAGGACCGAGTTAAAAATTAGAAACTAAATATTTGGGACTATACAAAGTAGCGAGAGCCTTGCGGAACGACAGATAAACAGTTCGCAAAAGCAGCAAGCATGAAGAACCTTTGCAAAGATCAACGGCTGCTGATCACACGAAGTTGTTGGCATACGACGGGAAAAGTAGCAACTCCGAAGACGACCAGGGCAACGGTGACTATAAAATTCACAACGACGAAGAAGACATCTGAGGACGTATGCCAACGCAAGAGGTTCAAATGTGAGGAATGCGTAACAGAGCAACCATACAGTAGAGCTAAAAGTCAAGATTTATTATTCGTCGATGCCAGTTAACTTTTATATGTCTAATAAATAAATCGCAATTTAGATCAAGGTAGAAACATTTTTGTACATGAACACAACGTTAAGCTGGGTATTTTTGTATACAATACGGAACAAAAAAATATGAAACAAAAAAAAAGGATTTAGTTTTTTTTTCCACTGATTTACTGATTCCTGGCTGAGTGTAGAGTAATCAATAGGGTGGCATAATCGGTACTGCACGCGAGCGCACGATCACCTAGCGGTGAACCTGGGTATCAGTCAAGTGCAACAGGATTCACTATCGCTTTCACCCTACCATGCCTACTAGCAACTTCAGTCATAATTAACAACGTCATTCCCTACGTGATTCCCCTGTCATAGTAAAAAAAAATCCGCATTAAATGAAAAACGACTGCTATATAGGATTACAATAATTACTCCTTAGATGACCTAACTGACGTCGATGAGAACTAAATAACATGGGAAAATTTAACAACGTTTAGTTTAGAGGTAAAAGGACAAACCATACTTGTAGTAGACGAAAATGTACGATACATTTAAGACGAAGCACATCAATGCACTTTCGGGATAAAACACATTCTGGTTTAATCACAAATTGGTAGCAGCTCCTTACATGGCTGGCTTTGAAGGTTGACCCTACATGCGGGTTCAATCGATTGAAAACTTTGGTCAAGCTTAAGTGATTTCGGTTAGTAAGGAGCAATAGCATTTCACCATTAGATAAATTGCTAAAGGTAATGCTACGGTCTTAGCTGACCATAACTTCTCAAAATCTCCCAAAACACTTAATAATTATAATTACATGTGTCCTTCAGCAATCTCGGACTCTCATCATTCAGTATTCTGGCTTTCTAGTTGTACTGAGAGGAGATGTTATTATGATTAAAATATCTTAAATTGAAGTTAGATGTGCAATATTTCAGATTTTATATTAAAAGCTGGGATAGTAATGAGATAAGATACCTTCTTGATTTTGACTTAATAAACCGAAAATGTAATTTTAACAATACCTTATGGCTCCTCTCTCAATTTTTAGGGCTTTGTAAAATAATATTACAAAACCCTACTAAAATCGCGTCCTGTCTGTCCGTCCGTGTGTCACAGCACTTTCTCTCGCAAACTACTTAAGCTAGAAACATCAAATTTTGTATGCAGGTGTAAAGTGATGCTCTCTTCAAAGTTCAACTACAAAAACAATTTTATAAAGTATTGGAGGGGGTCTCCCCATATAAGGGAGTGAATAATGAATCAGAAGCGGCTGTTGTGGCAACATCTGTCATGATCAGGGCCAGTGGTGTTATCGGTTTTTGCAGCCGTAATAGTGAGGTTAGGTCCATGTGTTTCAACCTCACATTCGAATTCGGGTGAATGATTATCGGCAGGTGTGTCATCTGGTTCCAATGAATCGTCACTTGCAGGGAAGCTTACGCCCTCGCCTTGCTCTAGTATATAATAGAGGAGCCTCAGCTGTGCCACTGTGGCCCTCGGTGGGGTATCCACATCGGCCGTGGCGAGTGCCTCTAACAGTTGGTTCTTTATTAACCGCACCATCACATTATCAAATCTTTTTTTTTATATCACTTTCCGTGGTTACCCCAGAGCTGAGTTATAGTCGCCCGTTTTTTTAAAACTTAACAAACTCGCAAACAAATAAAAAACCCATCTAGTTAGCTTAACGGTTGTATTTCGAATTTTCTTGTCAGTTTTCTACGTCTCTTCTTCTTTCTATTATATATCCCTGTTCAATTCAATTCGGATTATACCAATAGAATGGTTCACGCACTGACTAATAGTCCTTATACAAGCATGAATAAGTGGTTTGTATACAAACTAAATTTTCATAACAAATATTGCATTATAATAAATTAAAAGAAAACAAACTCAAATCACTGCTATGTAGTTTATAACAGAAAATATTTTCGTGATACGAAGTCATCTTTAAGAATATTCTTGTGACGGAAGGGGTTAAACAAGTAAACAGGAAGTTACTTTATGCGGGAAGCTAACACATCGTTCAATAAGTGCCGAGACTAACCCAGAGATGGTGCTAATAGTACCAAACTGGCCACGTTTCCATAGAGTGTTACATGAAACGTGTAAAAATTTCATGTCGATCGGATCACAGACAGCATTGTTATCGGGGTTAGAGTAAAGTCACTTTGTAATTTGTTTGAAAAATGGCAAAAAGCGAGTTTCGTGTGCTGATAAAACATTGTTTTTTAATGGGTAAAAACACTGTAGAAGCCAGCAATGGCTTGAAAAACATTACCCGGACTCCTCTCCATCGAAACTAACGATTTGTCGTTGGTATGCTGAATTTAAACGTGGTCGTACGGACACAAACGATGCGGAACGTTCGGGTAGGCCATTGTGAGTGAGTGAAGTGTTAAAAATTGTAATGAAAAATCGCAAAGTGAAGGTCCGCGAGATTGCAGAAAAGACACAGATGCGTATGCGTATTTACAATCCTACATGAAAAATTGAGCATGAAAAAGAATTCCTCCAAGTGGGTGCCGCAATTGCTTGAAAACAATGGCAAAATTGGCTTGAAAACAATGGCAAAATGGAACGAATTGGGCTTTGATTTGCTTCTCCACCCCCCGTATTCACCAGATTTAGCCCCCAGCGACTACTGGCTCATTGGGAATCTCAAAAAAATGCTCCAAGGAAAAAAAATTGGCTCGAATGAGGAGGTCATTGCCGAAACTGAGGCCTATTTTGAAGCAAAGGATAAATCTTCTATAAACATGGTATAGAAATGTTTGAAAAAGGTTGGAAAGATTGTATCACTTTAAAACGAGATTATATTGATGAATTAAAATTATTTTTGAAAAATATGTTGTTTTCGTTGTTAGTCTCGGGACTTATTGAACGATGTGTTATTATTAAAAAAAGGTTACAATACATATTCGTACTTCGTCCATTACTAATGCAAAATAACTCAGTTCAAGAGTGTTATTCGGCCTCCAAGCTTAAAATTTTTGATATCAGTGCGATCAGGTTAGTTCGAGATTGTGGGGTTCAGAAAATTGATTCCCTTCACAATCGCTAATGAAGTTTTATTGCACTTCTTGGTGTACCGGTTTTTTAATTGAAAAAATTTAATTATTTTTGTTATCATTACAAAATACCCTTTATTTCACTAAATTTATTTTGCTTGTTCCCTTCTTCAGTGTTTTTACATACTTAATCTTCTATTGCGCTTTAAAAGAAAAATAGTATATATATATGTATATATATATATATATATATATATATATATATATATATATGTATATATATATATATGTATGTATATATATATATATATATATATATATATATATATATATATATATATATATATATATATATATATATATATATATATATATATATATATGAGGTGTGACAATTAAGTAATGAGACTAATTTTATTGCCGCGTTTATGGTAAATCTCTTTCTTGTTCTTCTTCGTAGCCCTACAGCCCCTTTTGGGCCTTCGCTTAGAGATAGTTAGAGTATCTCATTGTCATGATCTAATTGTATCGGCACTGCACAAGGTGATATGATCATTATCATGCTTTGGCTATGTGTCCGTCCACCCAGCTGCGATACGTTCTGATTTTAAACCAGCACGTATCACAACTGAGCAGGCTTATAGTCCCTCCAAAGAACCACTCAAACTAAATCTCGTTGACGCCAACGAAACTTGAACCAGAGACCTTCGGCTTACGGGCTTAGTGCTCTAGCCACTAAGCCAAATGGACTTCTTGTGGTAAGCCTGCAACCTTGAAATTCCCTTCCCCTTCCTCGGCATCCTTTCCCTCTCTATTGATATATTTATCATCGCTCTTGCTTGTTTAGTTTGCTTGCTGTGTCGTGCTGAGTAGACGTGTGTTGGTGGTGCTCGTCACGAAAATGGAGAAACGAAATAAAGAGCAACGCGTCGCGATAAAATTTACCACCAAAAACAGCTTCAAAAACCTACGCAATTGTAAATGTGTATGGTGATAGTGCTCTTACTCGTGGCCAGGTGTTTCGATGGCACAAAGAGTTTAAGGAGGGACATGAAAGCGTGGAAGACGAGGCGCGGAGCGGGAGACCAGTCGAGGTGTGGACTGACGTGAAGGCGCAGCATGTGCGTGCCATAATCCGCGCAGGTCGGCGTTTAACAGTTCGATTGTTGGCCTCGGAACTGGGTATGAACCGAGAAATAGTCAGCCAAATTTTAACCGACGATTTGGGGATGAAAAAGTTGTGCGCGAAGATGGTTTTAAAGAACCTTTCTGAGGAGCAAAAGCAGCATCGAATGACCGTCGCAGAAGACTGATTGGAACAAGTGGAAAACGATCCCACGCTGCTTGATTGAGTTATTACAGGCCTGTGACTTGTTTTTGTTTCTTAGACCAAAATCGGTGGTCAAAGGAACCCATTTTGAGTCAAGTACGGACATCTAGGCGGCCGTGACAAGGGTACTCGTAGACATCCCAGTCAAAGCGTTCCAGAAATATTACGAAGCATGGAAAACGCGCTGGAATCATTGTATAGTGGCACAAGGGGGCTACTTTGAGATGGCAGAGTTGTAGAATAATTTTTAAATATGCGGTTTTCATGGAACCAGTCTCATAACTTAATTATCACACCTCGTATATATCGAAAACTTTTTTTGTAATGACTTTTAAAGGGATAGTTTTAGGTAGTAAAACTGATGAGTTTGGAAAGTATATTTCCTAAATCATTATTCATTTTATATTGTTCATGTAGTTTGGAAACATTAATGCTTTCGTACGCATCTAATTTAAATGGGGCTCTAAATCATTTTGTTACTTCTCTGTCCTGAATTGATAATGGGTGATCCTCTTCGATGATATGCCATGTAGCCGTTGATTGGACACCTGTTGTTGCCCTTCTGTTCCTTTTCTGTTCCTTTTCTGTCATATTTCTGCTTCTTTTTGGTGTTCTTTGAAGCGTGTTGTCACCAGTCACCATGAGATTTAGTACACTCCACTATACTCTGACGTCGTCATTGTCCTTTATTGATTTCAGTACATTCTTTAGCTGGATAAGCTTGCTCAATGTTATTACGTCCAAACCCGCTTTTTCCATCGCTGGACTTATTTTGGTCATTGTATATGAATATTTGATGCACGCTTCTGTGTTAATTCCAGGGTATTCAGGACTGACTTCCCCCAATGACGACGCAACCAGTGGTTGCAGCCACGATGTTAACAGTACATCGAGAGCGGTACTCACGATGACAAAACCGATGATTAATACAATGAAGACGGCCGAAAAACGGAGATTAGCAGACAGTCTGGTCCAGACTGAGATTCCTGCAGCGTTCGGGCGCAGCAAGAAAATTATGCGAATGCCAGAGCGTCCTATTAAGGAAAAGCGGGAAACTCTGCAGGACGCTTCAGTTGTTCGAACAGTGGAAGAAAATATAAAGAACATCGAGAATTCAATGGTCACTGCTGCGATCGTTACCGAAGTGATCGATGCAAGGGCCGTAAGTCCCAACATAATAAAGAAACATTCTGAAGCCAACAAGGAGATTACGGCAGGAGAAGAAACGAGTGACCAGGCAAATAAAGCGACGTTGTGTGATTGCACTGCCAACGTCGAAAAAGTGGCGGAAGTACTGTATTCGGAAACGGAACGCGATAACCTCTCCCAAGGATAGTCGCAAAGTACAATTGCCACCCAGCGATACGAAGAAGAAAGGCTATTCCGAAAAGCGGGAGATGTTCTGAAAAGCATGCAATCTGCATGTGACTCCCCAAAAATCAGCAAAGCAGTAAAAATTGGGCTCCTAGGACTAAAGGAGCTCCTAGATTGCATAGGGCACTATCGGAGGAGCTGGTTAAAGGCCAAAGACGACCTGAAGGCTAAAAAAGCGCTGGTGGTGAAATCTAAAGGCCACATGTAGATAGCTCCACCATTAAAAGTCAATAAAAGAATGGCATCTAGCCCAACCGAAGGAGATCGGGATGAAAGAAAGAAGGAAGAGACACTTGATGGGCGTGGAGCACAAGATCACGGACTCCAGACAGTGCTTATAAAAGGAGTGAAGAAAGCGGCAGAGAAATTCCTTCAAAAAGTGCCAGAAAGTAAAGTTCGCACGGACGCACAAGAAGAATAAACACCTGACACAAAACAGAAGAGGAAGAAGCCTCGACAAAGACTCCGGCAGCAGGCACTGCTCGTAAATTCCCAAGATATCAGTGGAAACGTAAGGCCCGAAGACACCAACACTACCATTAAAGCAGTACAACCAACGCAGTCGGGCCACATACTGGTCGAGTTCAGGGCAGAGGCCGACAATAAGGAAGCATTCTGTGACGCAGTCAAGAAAGTCCTCGGCAAAAGTGCAACTATAGCCTCGCTTGAGCCGATGTCAACATTCAAAATAAGAAACATTGACTGCGTCACGGATCTGGCCGAGGTAGAAGAGGCCATCAAAAGGGAGTTCCCTAGCATGAGATGGATCAAAGCGAGACTGACACCAGAAAACAATAGGGGACAACGCATGGCCATAGTTGACTTGACCGAAAGGGATGCCGAACAATTCCTGAACAAGGGCAAATTGCGAATATGGGGTGGGTTATCTGTAGTAAGCGGTAAAGAGCAGCGCCTCTTCAATGTTTCAAATGCCTTGGTTATGGTCACACCATACAAGTATGCAAAGGACCCGATAACAGTTCCCTATGCTATAAATGCCATGAAATGGGACATAAAAGAAAAGAGTGTACGAAGGAGGCACACTGTAATCTTCGCAAGGATGCTGATCCAAGACCTGATTTTGGACACGTCTTGGGATCAGGAAAATGCCAAGTTTTTCAGGAAGCCCTAGCTAAGGCAAAATTAGAATTTCGATAACCCGCATTCTGCAGCTAAGGCTACACTGTAGTTCAACCGCCCAATATCTGCTTGAGTAGTTTGTGAGGAACATGAAAGCCGACTTCTTGCTGCTGAGTGAGCAACACCATGACATAAAAGTTCTGCATTGTGGTATCCTGACGAAACTGGTACGGCCACCATCTGGAGAGTTGTGGACGGGGGATGGCTTTGTGTAGGTTCAGTGCTCAGGGACCACCTTCTTTGGTGTGTACCTAACGCCGAACGAATCAATATCATCTTTCCAAGCCAAGTTTAATGCTTTGGAGGGCACTGTCTCGAATGCAGAAGCTAACGTGCTCGTTGGGGAAGACTTCAACGCTAAAGCAATCGAATGGGGCATGCCGCAAACAGATCCGCGGGGAAAATGAATCCTGAAAATGGCGGCCAGGACGGTGCACGTTTTACTAAACTCCGGAAATACACCAACTTTCCGCCGTATTGGCTGTGAGGGAAACATACCGGATGTGACATTGACCTCGGAGCTCTTAATACGGAGGATACATAATTGGCAGGTATTAGAGGACTAATCAGCCAGTGATCATCCGTGCATTCTGCTTAATATCAGCGATATTGTCTCCCGACGTCTGTGCTCTCGGCTTTCTCCAACTGGATGAAATATCGGAAAGATGGACGTCGAGAGGTTTGTCGAGATGCTCACAGCAGGTGAGCCGCTGCAGGCAGCTACGGAGGGGATTTAATATTCGGCAGCTCAAGACGTGGTGAACTCAACTATGAGAATCATTATGACTTCTCACTGCGCTTCTATGCCCCGTTGAAAACCCTGGCACAGCAAGCGCCCAGTGTCCTGGTGGTCAACATAAATCGCTGAAAAGCCAAGGGAGTGTCACAAGCTTCGACGTGAGGCTCAACGGGCGCGGAACCGTGACTAGGCATGCAACTGTGTGGCAGCATATAAGTCGGCCAGGAAATGCCTTCGCAAATTGATCAACAATAGCAAGGCTCGCTGTTGGCATGGTCCATGGTGAAGCAGCAGTCGAGTATCCACTCTTCACACAGCCGGAACTGGAGGAGTAGTACTTTCATTGAAAGCGAGGAAGGCTCCAGGGCCGGATGGTGTTCCGGCTGAGGTATTGCGGCTTGCCTATCACCATTTTCCTGACTTGCTGCTCAGCACATTCAACGCTTGCCTACGGGATGGGGTTTTCCCGGTACGATGGTAAGTGGGAAGGAATTCCCGAATCACCATCTGCCTGCCGCCCGTTATGTATGCTAGACACGGCTGGGAAAGTGCTGGATCTCCTCGGTGGTACGACTTTAGAGCATGACATTCTACTATCGATGCGATTGCAGAGGTGCTGAGCGCGATCCAAAAAGTAGAGGCACATAGTCGCACCAAGCGATGGGTCGTCCTGTTGGTGACACTCAACGTCAGGAACGCCTTCAACTTTAGTGGGTGGCCCGGTCGCCTTTTTGCGAACATGGGAGTCCCACACTCTGTGTGTAAGTGGGCATTCACCTCCCTACCACAAAAAAAACTCATTAGTTTTATTACCTGAAAACATCCCTTTCAAGATCACAACAAAAAGTTGTCGATATATATATTGTTACATGTACAAATAATTACATGTACAAATAATTCTGTGAGCTGCTGTCGCAATTGTTTTCATAATCAACGTCAACAAATGAATTTACTCGAACCCACGAGAACCCAACAAGCATAATCAACATCTGCAAGTGACGTCACTCCATTCATTAATTTGCTCGAATCTACCAGGTACCTCTCGGTAGAACATTCGCCAACGTACGAGAAATGGGTGAATAGGTAGAGACCCTATATAAAGGCGAGCTGAATGAATGGGGGGGTTCATTCATTACAACCGCGATAGAAAACTGCGATATAGTGGAACGCGAAGTAAAGACGATTGATTGTTTGAGTGCGAAGTGATTCAGAAGACAATTGCGATAAGAAATTTATGGACAAGTGTTAGATTTTTTTTCATAGTGAAAATTGAAATTACTGAAAGTGTTAAATTGCTAAATTGTTTATTGTGCATTTTTGTAATTAAATAAATTCTTTTAACTTAAATTAAAAGACATTGCGTTTTCACTTTCCCGGAACGTTAAAATTATAGGCCGCGAACCAATAACACGCGACAGTGGTGTCAAGAAGTGCGAAAGAAAAATTTTGAAAGTGAATATTTGAACATTTTTATATTGCACAATAGGAAAATTTAAAGAAAAATTAAAAATGCCACGAAGCTTCAACTTAAAAATTAATGAATTGACCATGTCGGAGCTTAAAGAAGAGTTGGAACAGCGAAACCTGGCTACGCAAGGTACAAAGGCCACACTGATTGCACGCTTGCGTGACGCAATTGAATCGGAAGGCGCGTATCTGGATTCGGGTGAGCCCTCAGATGCAGAAAAAGGCGCAGAAGGTGGTGAAGCAGAAACAAAAACCAAAGGAACCAGAAAATGCGCTGATGCAAATGTTAATACTGATGCAGCAAGAGCAGCGACAACAGAAACAATTTAACTGCGAAGCTCAATGAACAGTCATCCAATTTAACTGCGAAGCTCAATGAACAGTTGTCCAATTTAACCACGAAGCTAGATGGACAATCAGCGCAGCTAAATGAACAGACATCCAGTTTAGCTGCGAAGCTAAATAAACAATCAGCAAAAATGGACCAACAAGCGATCGAAATCAAGGCAGACATCACACAGCAGCTGGAAAAACAGTCAACCGAAATAAAAGCGGAGCTCAGTAGTCTCAACAGCCAAATTAAATGCGTCGAGGAGAAGGTATACCAGGTTGAGGAGAGAATCAACCTTGAGATCAGCCAGGTAAACCATGAGATGGAAAAAGTGAAAAAGGACTTGGAAGCAGCGAAGGCAGTAATAACCGCCTCACCAGCCCCAATTATAACTGCAGCGCAATGCTCATCTAGAAATGTGCAAGCACCAATATTTGATGGGCAAACGGTCTGGAGTATTTACAAAACCCATTTCGAAGCAGCCGCTCACATAAATCACTAGAATGAGCAGGAACGAGCAACTGCATTGATTCTTGCTCTAAGAGGCCCAGCTGCCGAGCTGTTGCAGACGATCCCCGTTGAATTGCACTCAAACCCGAATGCTATAATGAATGCGCTCGACATGCGTTATGGAGACGATCATCTGAAGCAGATTTATCGGTCACAGCTAAGGCATCGAATGCAGAAGTCTGGTGAAACCCTACAGCAGCTAGCCCAAGACATTGAGCGACTAGCACTTTTGGCTTATCCAGCCTACGACCCAGAACATCGAGATGATGCAGCGACAGAAGCATTCATCAGCGCACTAAAGGACCCGGAATTGCAACAAGCCGTGCGTTTAGCTCAAAAGCAAAAGGTTAAGGACGCACTGGCTTATAGTCTGAATTTTGAGGCGGCGAAAAATGTGACTCGTACCACTGCCCGGGTTCGTGAGGTAGTGACAGACGAGTGCAGGTGTGAGCGCGTGGGAATTGAGCGAGATCCGCATGTAAATGGTGCGCCTAGATGCTGGAATTGCGGAGAGAAGGGGCACCTGCAAAGAGACTGCAAGAAGCGAAGAAAACCGAGCTATTGTACAGGGTGTGCAGCTAGGAGGAGATCCAGACCAAGTCAGGAGCTCAGAATGGAAGCCCTTCAAACAGAGAGGTCGGGAAACAACTTCGTGGGGCAGAGGTTGGCTAGGAGGATCGACGTCCCCAGCACCACCATCGTTGTGTCAAGACTACATCGTGGAAAAGCGAACTTATGCCTTCCGGGTCAAGTTGACGGAGAACACTGCACCATAACAATCGACACTGGTGCAACCCGATCGATTATCCGACCAGACCTAGTTAGACAGCAACAACTTCACAAGGGCAGAATTTTCTCACTACGGACAGCTACGGGAGAAACTGCACCTGTTCATGGAGAGGTCAACCTCCAGATACAGTTGGGAGACCTTGTGTTCCAACATAATTTTCTGGTCACAAACATTATGGATGACTGCATTCTCGGAATGGATTTTCTGCGACCACATGGAATCACGTTGGATTTGGGCAAACGTGTATTGAAATGGCAGAATGTAGAAGTACTGATGGAGGATCCCAGCGTCCGAATTCCCAAGATGAATGTAGTGGTATGTACTGACACTGATGTACCGAATTCTTCCGAAAGCATTGTATGGGCCAAGCTTGATGGTGATTCTGGAGACCACCGATCTTATCTGATAGAGCCAACGAAGACGTCCGCATTACGCAGTTTGGTTGTAGGACGATGCCTTGTAAGATCTTTAAGGAACGGATATGTGCCGGTTAGAGTCCTTAACACCGCAGACTCAACTACGAGCATCAAAGCGGGAGAAGTCATCGGCAGCTGCCAGCCTGTTTCCACCATCACCTCTTTGGAAGCTACTCACGACCATCATTGGAAAAGGAGGCAAGACACAGACAAAGCCCGGGAATCCACGTCTGCAATATTGAAGCAGGTCAAATTGCCAGTGCAGCTATTCAAACGAGCCTCTGATCTGGTCACCAAGTACAGTGACATCTTCTCAACAAGCCCGGATGACCAAGGCCGAACGAGTATGGTAACTCACGTCATAGATACACAGGGAGCCAAGCCGATTCGACAAGCACCCAGACGCCTCCCTATAGCCAATCAAGGAGAAGTGAGCGCGCTGATCTCGAACATGGAAAAACAAGGCGTTATTGAACCTTCTGTCAGTTCATGGGCCGCGCTTGTAGTTCTAGTGAAGAAAAAGGATGGTAGCACTTGCTTTTGTGTCGACTATAGGCAGCTTAACGACGTCACTAAGAAAGATAGTTACCAACTCCCACGCATCGATGACATCATGGACACTTCAGCCGACGCAAAATGGTTTTCTACACTCGATCTCAAGAGTGGCTACTGGCAGGTAGAAATTGACAAGAAGGACCGAGAGAAGACCGCATTTTCAGTTGGGACCAGATTGTGGCAATTTGTGGTGATGCCGTTTGGGCTTTGCAATGCTCCAGCCACTTTCGAACGCTTGATGGAATATGTGCTACGTGGTCTAACCTGGAAAACCTGCTTGGTATACCTAGATGACATCATCGTCATCGGTAGAACGTTCGAAGAGCATGTGCGGAACTTAGAAGAGGTTTTCTCCTGATTACGACTGGCAAATTTGAAACTTAGTCCCGAGAAGTGTACTCTTTTCGCAGATGAAGTAAAATACCTGGGACACGTCGTATCAGCAGAAGGGGTCAAAACAGACCCTGAGAAAATTGAAGCCGTGAAAAGTTGGCCAACACCAAACAACAAGCGCCAACTACGAAGTTTTCTGGGTCTGGCAACCTACTATCGAAGATTCGTCAAAGACTTTGCCAAAAAAGCTAAGTGTCTCCATCAGCTAACCGAGAAAAATCGTCCATATGTCTGGAATGAACAATGCCAGACAGCCTTTGAGACCCTGAAGGAAAAGCTGTGTGAATCACCCGTGCTGGCGTATCCGAAACCCGGAAAAATGTTTGTAGTTGACACCGATGCAAGCAACGGCGGTATTGGAGCTGTACTCTCCCAGCAGATCAATGGCGAAGAAAGAGTCCTCTCTTATTACAGTCGAGTTCTCTCAAAAAGTGAGAGGAATTACTGTGTGACCAGGAAGGAGCTATTGGCTATAATAGAGGCCACCAAGCAGTTCCACAAGTATCTATATGGCCAAAAATTTGTTCTTCGAACGGACCATGCATCACTGAGATGGTTGCTCAACTTCAAAAATCCCGAGGGACAAGTTGCGAGATGGATCGAAAGATTGCAATCATACGACTACGAAATTGTTCATCGGAAGGGCGGAGTTCATGGAAATGCTGACGCCCTATCCCACCGTCCATGTCCAGCTAACTGCAAGCATTGCCGACGGATTGAGGAAAAGGAACCGCTCGTTGATCTGCGATTGATAACGGCGGAATTCGATGAAGGTTGGTCATCGGAGGAGATTCGAACCGCCCAGTTAGCCGATGAAGACATCGGACCATTGCTCGTATGGAAGGAGACCATTGGGCGACCTGAGTGGAAAGACGTTTCAATGCATGGCGCAACCCTGAAAAGCTATTGGGCACAATGGAACTCCCTTCAGGTGGAGGGTGGCGTACTCAAGCGAAAATGGGAAACGGCGGATGGTAGCTCCTATAGGATGCAAACTATACTTCCCAAAAGCCGAATCCACGATGTGGTTAAAGAAATGCATGAAGGATCCTCGGGAGGCCACCTTGGTGTTAACAAGACCTTAGCGAAATTGCGGGAACGGTTCTACTGGCTCTGCGCTCAAGAAGACGTAGAGGACTGGTGTCGCAGATGCACAATTTGCGCTTCCGTCAAAGGCCCAAAGCGACGACTGAGAGGACAAATGCAAACCTATAACGTAGGCGTGCCATTCGAAAGGATTGCTGTTGACATCGCAGGACCCTTTCCTGAATCCGATTGGGGAAATCGATATACGCTGGTTGTAGCCGATTATTTCAGCAAGTGGCCCGAGGTCTACCCCATTCCCAACCAGGAAGCAACTACCGTAGCTGAACAGCTAGTGTTAAATTGGGTCAGTAGGTACAGCGTACCTTGCGAATTACATTCAGATCAAGGCCGAAACTTTGAGTCACTAGTTTTTGGCGAAATGTGTGAACTACTGGGAATACGGAAAACGAGGACAACACCGCTGCATCCCCAATCCGATGGAATGGTCGAACGGTTCAACGGCACGCTCAATAAACATCTGGCCAAGATGGTTGACGAGAACCAAAGGGACTGGGACCAACATATCCCACTATTTTTGATGGCGTACAGAGCTGCCGAATATGCATCGACGGGCCAAGCCCCAGCCTAAGTCATTTTTGGAAAGACTATTCGTTTGCCAGCCGATATAAAGTTCGGAACACCCCCTGAGAAACCCCAAACGGTCTCGGAGTACGCAAGTGATCTAAGACAACGGTTGAACCAGATACATCGGACAGTGCGAAAACACCTCGAATCGGCTACTGACCGCATGAAGACCAGGTATGATCTAAAGGCTAATTCTACTGGCTTCCAGCAAGATGACTTGGTGTGGCTTTATAACCCGCAACGGCGAAAGGGTAGGTCTCCAAAGTTGCAACATAATTGGGAGGGACCATACCGAGTTACAAAGCGAATCAACGACGTCGTATACCGAATACAGGAACATCGTAAGCCGAGAACTAAAATGAAAATCGTGCATCTGGACCGTCTTGCCACATATTACACCCAGGGAGAATTGACTACAAATAGCGGCACATCTTTTCGCGGCGAAAAGAACTGAGGTGGGGGCAGTGTTACATGTACAAATAATTACATGTACAAATAATTCTGCGAGCTACTTTTGCAATTGTTTTCATAATCAACGTCAACAAATGAATTTACTCGAACCCACGAGAACCCAACAGGCATGATCAACATCTGCAAGTGACGTCACTCCATTCATTAATTTGCTCGAATCTACCAGGTACCTCTCGGTAGAACATTCGCCAACGTACGAGAAATGGGTGAATAGGTAGAGAGCCTATATGAAGGCAAGCTGAATGAATGGGGGGGTTCATTCATTACAACCGCGATAGAAAACTGCGATATAGTGGAACGCGAAGTAAAGACGATTGATTGTTTGAGTGCGAAGTGATTTAGAAGACAATTGCGATAAGAAATTTATGGACAAGTGCTAGATTTTTTTTCATAGTGAAAATTGAAATTACTGAAAGTGTTAAATTGTTAAATTGTTTATTGTGCATTTTTGTAATTAAATAAATTCTTTTAACTTAAATTAAAAGACATTGCGTTTTCACTTTCCCGGAACATTAAAATTATTGGCCGCGAACCGAAAACACGCGACAATATTTTGTAAAAGCGCAATAGAAGGTTAATTAAGTAAAAACGCGGAAGAAGGGAACAAGTAAATACGTATAAGTTGAAATAAAATAAATTTATTGAAATAAAGGGTATTTTGTAATAACAATAAAAATAATTAAGTCGTGTTGATTTCATTTCAGGGAAGAAGAGCTTTTTTTCGTAAAGGATAGATATTCGTCAGTGAAAAGTAACTAAGAGAACAGTTGGATTCATACTGCAGCATACATTTGTGACCAAATGAAACTTCTCAGTTTGCTCAAAAAATATATGAGCTAACCAATTACGTTGATTTTACACCCGCATTCAAAATCATCACATTGAACACCATCCTGTCAACTCTTAATATCTTCCTTTATTTCCAAATCATAAGCACATCCATGCATCAAAACAACAGCAACTATATCCTGCCAGCTATGTTTGAACAACATCCTTGAAAAGCAAATGTACAAGCGCATCTGCATGCACGTACGAACGTTCATATAAGTAAACACATCAAAAATTTAACGTTCAATTTCGAAATATACTTGCCAAAACCAACAGCGTAGGATTTCATATGAGTTGAACGTGTGTGTTTCTACATGTTTTCGGTAAAAATTTCCACAGCTCGTTGATCGAAAACTTTAAGAGGAAAATTAATTTCGCGGCGAAAAAATTAACAAACAGCAAAATTAAACTCCGAAACTGTATTCAACTTTTGATTGCTGCCAGTGTATTTACTCAAAATGCGTATTTCAGAGAGCCGAGAACATAACAAACATATGAGCGAGCGAGAATTGCAGTGTTTAGCTCGCAGCTTCCTTCCTCCTTTGCTATGCAAATTCATTTCGTATAGCCGTAGGGGAGGATTGGATTGGAGTTATGGTTTTCAATTGTGAGAAATTGTGAATATTTCGGTTAGATTTGCAGATTGGAATTTTAAATTATTTCGCTCAGTTGGAAACGATAGCGGGTGAGATTTGGAGAAAGAGTTGGTTTTATGCAGGGCATTCCAGAGGACTGTAATCATAAACCGAATTGCCATTATAGGAAACAATGCAAAATTTATTGAACGCGCAATAAAATACCAAAAGTAAATTAAACTTCGGCAATAATTTGCAAAGAGAATTGCATCATAAAACAACCAAAGCATCTCATTTGTTACCCATTTTCTCTAAGCAAACTCCACCCTACGACGGCCGCGCCGGCACATCCTGAGTCCTCAGATGCCATTACATCAGCTACTTCCTATTGTAACGCTCATCTCGCAGCAGAATAGCGAAATATAATTCGATGTGCCTCCACAAAGCCATCTGCTGATTGCGGTTAGCCATGTGCTAGTTGCCATATTCATCCAATTTTCCATTTTCCCGACAAGAGGAAAACTTTGCTTGTAAATTTCTCTTCGCATGTTCAAATGTTCTGTTTATGTTCGTTAATTAAGTTACAACAATAAAATTCTCTGCTTAACGGGTAGCATATTTTCGAATGCGAATGTGAATACGAATGCGAGTCCTGTTCGAGTTCCTGTTCACTTTCCTGCTTTTGATGCCGGCTCGGATCCTTAGTATTGCAGACTACCTAGAGCGCAATGGAGTTGCAACCGAACACAAAGCATCTACAAAATAAATGGATGCAAGTTCAAATTGGTAAACTTAGTTCATATGTGAGGCTTTTGTACTTCATGGAGTGATATCGCATGGAAACAATAAAATAGTGTTATATCAGTTCGGTAGGTTTGAAGAGAAAATGTTATTTATTTACAGCTCTAATAAGTTTTCCGAGAGTAAGCACTGCATCCACCATTATTTGCAAATAAAATTTGTAACGCAATTTGCGAGCTACTATTTTGGCTTTCTGAACGCTTTTGTTTTAGTGGCTGTTGAAAATAATTGCTCTTTCCACGAACAATGAAAGTTTCAACTCAAATAGGGCTGATTTATTGAGCGTTCAATATCACCACATCATTTCCAAATGAGCTGAGATATAGAGATTGTAATAATTTCTTACAATAAATACAAGAAAACCACGAACTTAGATTTAGAGCCAAAAAAATGAAGAAAAAAAACACATCCGGCCTGACATTCAGGACTTATTTGATATTGCCTTTTCTTTTTAACAAACTACAACCTTGCTTCTATGTCTAAAGTAGGATTTAAAAGCCAATTAGAATGGAAGTTTTCTCCTAGTAGTCATTACATTGGACAAATAGGTGCATAAGATGGTCTAACTCTGAGCAGCTCTCCCCATTGCGTTCATGCCAATCTTCGCATGGACTACCGGCTTTGAAAAGATAGCCATGTGATCAATAAGGACAGATATAGTGGCAGGGGGAATGCCGGCCGACAGGAATACTCATGGAGGCTAACATTCTTTGGGGAGTGCCGCCCTTACGTATCCGAGGAAATTCCCGCAGGAGGGATGCCGGTCAACAGGAGAGCTCTTGGAGGCTAGCATACTTTAGGGAGGGTCGCCCCCACGGATCCGAGGATATAGAGGGCACCGTGAGGTGTCGACCCTGACTGAATCTGGACTACACTTTCGACAACGAACTAGAATTGATGTAATGAGCTAGCGGATATGATGGTTTGGAGCTTGCGTGAACGGCTCCGATTCAACTATCATACCGTCTCGGTCCCGGTAAAACTTTGGCAAGCCTCGGAGTAAGTTAAAAGTTTGCACCATTAGGTTGGTGGTGCAGGTTCGGTTGAGACAGACTCCCGAATAGCGCTGGTTCCTATAAGAGGTTGTGCTAACCCTCGCATAGGCTCCCTGCTCTGCAAAGATAACCATGGGATCAAAACGGTGACAACACACATGAACGCAGATAGTGGCTCCGAGGGGGGGGGGGGATACCAATAAGTCGAGAGCAACTTAAAAGCCTAAAAAAGATAAAAAAGATTCAAAAAAGCAGCGAAAACAACAACAATGACAACGCAACCAGCGACTCCAGTCACAATGTTTACAACACATCGGAAGCGGTACTAACGTTGATAAAAAAGACGATGAATATAATGACATAATGACGGACGATGAACGGAGACTAACAAACAGTCTCGTCTAGACTGAGATTGCTGCGGCGTTCGGGCGCAGTAAGACCATGATGCAAACGACAGAGCGTCCTAAAAAGCAAGAGAGAAAAACTCTGCAGGACACGCTAGATGTTTGAGTGGTGGGGGAAAATATCAAGATTTTTGACAGCTCAATGGTAATTGCTGCGATCACTACCAAAGCGACCGAAGCGATGGTCTTAATTGCCGAAATAATAATGAACCATCCTGAAGGCTACAAAGATATCAGCAGGTAAAGGCAGGAGCGACCAGACCAATAAGCACCGCCGTGCCATGTGATTTCATGGCAAAATTAAAAAATGTCGTGGAAGTACTGTACTTGAAAACAGAAGCCTATAACTTCTCCCAAGAAAGGGGGTCGCAAAGTACGATTGACGCCCAGTGACGTGAAGAAGAAAGGCTAATCGAAAAGTGGGAGATAACTTAAAAAAAAAAAATAAAATCGATCGATCGCCCAAAACCAGCAAAGTAGTAAAGATTGGGATTCTTGAACAAGAGGAGCTCCTAGACCCTGTATGGCATTACCGAAGCGGCTAGTTAAAGACTGAAGAGGGTCAGAAGGTTGAAGAAGAGCAGAAAGCTAAAGAAGTGCCGAGGGCTAAGCCTAAAGGGCACACGCAGATAGCTTCACCATCAAACAGCAATACAAGAATGGCGTCTAGCCCAATCGAAGGAGATTGGGATAAAAGGAGAAAGAAAGAAGCACTTGATGGATAGGGAATCCTAGATCACAGGTTCCAGAGAGTGCAGACAAAAGAAACGAAAAAAGCCACAAATAAATTCCTTCAAAAAGTGCCAGAAAATAAAATTCGCACGAACGCACAATAAGAAAAAGAACCTGATGTTATACAGGAGAAAAAGAAGCCCCAACAAAGATTCCGTCAGCAAACACTGCCCGTAAAACGCCAAGATAGCTGAACCTACGCAAAAGTGCTGCGGGATATTAGGGGATATAAGGCCCTAAGACACCAAATCTGCCATAAAAGCAGTACAACCAACACAGTTGGGCCAAATACTGGTTGAATTTGGAGCGAAGGACGCTAAGAAAGAAGCATTCTGCGACCCAGTAAGGAAAGTCCTCGGCAAAACTAGAGCCTAGCTTAAGCCGATAGCAACGATCAAAATAAGAAACACGGAGCTGGCTTAGGTACACGACGCTATCAAAAGGGGGGTTCCCTAGTGTGAGCAAGATCAAAGCATCAGAGAACAATTAGACACAAGGCATAGCCATCATTGACTTGACTGAAAGGATGCCGAACAATTTCTGAATAAGGGCAAAGTATGAATACGATAAGTTGTCGGCAGAATACGGCAAAGGGCAGCGCCTCTTCAATGTTTCAAATGCCTTGAATATAGTTACAGCGCACAAGTATCCAGAGGATCCGATAGGAGTTCCCTGTGTTTCAAATGTGATGAAATGGGACATAAAAGAAAAGAGTGTACAAAGGAGATACACTGAATTTTATGCAAGGATGCTGATCCAAGACTGAATCTTGGGCGCGATTTGGAATCAGGGAAATGTTGGAAATCACAGAAAACGCTAGCAAAGGCAAAATCAGAGCTTTTTTGTGGTAGGGAGGTGAATGCTACTTATGCACAGAGTGTGTGATTCCTATGCGTGACTAGACTACGCACTAAACACCTCCCCTGTCAACCTGAGAATCCAGCCTGGAACCGTTTTTTTTTTTTTGTGGTAGGGAGGTGAAGGCATTTATGCCCGCCGAGTCTGGCAGTGTGGGACTCCCATGGAGGATACCCCTGGACTACCCACTAAACACCTCCCCTGTCAACCTGCGAACCCAGCCTGGAACCGTTTGACACATTACTTCGGGCCAGGTCTCGTTTTATTACACCATGGGGCGACTTCAAGCTGGGGAGTCCCTGTCCTAGCGGGAGGGGAGAGGGGAACAGGAAATGCCAGAAGAGCGATTCCCCAGCCCCAGCACCCCCGGCTGCTGTGAGTCCCTTTTATATTTTAGGACTGCCCGAGCATAATGTGCCATCTGGTTCCATTTGTCAACCGATTCGAGCATCACCGCAACTATATTATCCGGGGTGAGATCTCTCGTCTCCCTGTAGAGTTCCCTTTGCAGCCTGACCCATTTGGTACACATAAAAAATGTGTGACAGACATTGTCCTCCTCTCCTGGGCCAAACCGACAATCGGGGGACCGTGACTTATCGATTTTATGCAGGTGAGACTGAAAGCACCCATGCCCGCTCAAAAGCTGGGTCAGATAGAAGTCAGTCTCACCATGCTTTCGATTTAGCCACGATCTCACATCCGAGATGAAGCGCGCTGTCCACCTTCCCTTCGTGCAATTGACCCAAGACTGCTGTCAATCGTTGAGTGAGCGATGTCTCTCCTCGCGGACAACCATCTCCCTCGCATCCTCGTTTCGGCGCAGGTAAATAGCGCGGCGCTCTCTTGTAAGGAGGGCGACAGGTATCACGCCTGCAATAACTCTCACCATCAAGTCAGAGACTGTTGGATACGAAGATGCAATTCTCAGTGCTCCTCTTCCCTGTACCTGTTCCAAACGTTTTCGGTAAACCTCCTAGCTGAGAGCATCGCCCCATACCTCTGCTCCGTACAGTAGCACTGACCCTACAGCACTCATCAAGAGGCGTCTTCTTGATGGGCTGGGTTCCCCTACGTTGGCCATAAGTCGACTCAGAGCCGATATTCCCAAAGAAACCTTCTCAGCCGTTGTCCTAATTTGCTCAGAGAAACTCATCTTCGAGTCGATCAGTAGCCCCAGTTACTTCACCGCTGGCTTCAATTCGATTCATAAGTCACCAATTCTGATCATCCTTAATCTAGGGATTCTCTTTTTTGTCAAGATGACCACTTTGGTTTTCTCCAGTGCCAAACTGAGCCCGCGAGCAGTCATCCAGTCCCTCACTCGGCGCATTAGCATACCTAGCCTAAGTTGCGCTTATTCAACGGTGCGTCCAGCGACCAGAGCCGCAACATCATCCGCATAGCCGACCAAGCGCGACTTATCTGGCACCTCAAGTCTCAGTAGCCCGTCGTAAGACACGTTCCACAGGTCAAGACCAAAGATAGATCTCTGAGTAACACCCGATGTAATTTTCATCCTTCGTTGGCCCTGTGTTGTGTCGTAGAGTAGGCTTTGGTCCTTTAGATAGTTCCTCAAAAACCGCATTAAATATTCTGGAACTTGAGAAGAGTTTTCCAGCATATCCAGAAAATCCACCCATCTAGCGGAGTTGAAGGCATTCCTGACGTCAAGTGTCACCAACAGGACGATCCGCCGCTTGGTGCGACTATATGCCTCTGCCTTTTGGACCGCGTTCACCACCTCTGCAATTGCATCAATGGTAGAACGCCCTGCTCTGAAGTCGTACTGCCTAGGAGATAAGCTCCCAGCAGCACGAATCGCGTCAGTGAGTCTTCCCTTGATGAGTTTCTCCAGCACTTTCCCAGCCGTGTCTAGCATGCATAACGGGTGGTATGCAGACGGCGAATCGGGATTTCCATTCCCCTTGCTGATCAGCACGAGCCTCGCCACCTTCTATCGTTCCAGGAAAACCCCGTCCTGTAGGCAAGCGTTGAGTGTGCTGAGCAGCAAGTCAGGACAATAGTGATAGACGAGCCGCAACATCTCAGCCGGAACATCATCTGGACCTTTATCCTTCCTCGCTTTCAATGAGAGGACTGCCTCCTCCAGTTTCAGCTGTGTGAAGAATGGGCACTCGACTGCTGTTTCACCGTGGACAGCGTCAACACGGACGGGATGGGTGCGTCCATTTTTTGCACGTCATGTATACAAGGCTTCCGTAAGGCACCAAGCATCCGCATAACCAGCTTGTAGCCAAGGCCCCACGGATCCTTGTTTACATTGTCCAATAGGTCTTGCCAGCAGCAAGCCTTGCTACTGTTGATCAGTTTGCGAAGGCATTTCCTGGCCGACTTATATGCTGCCACCCAGTTGCATGCCTCGTCACCGTTCCGCATCCGTTGAGCCTCACGTCGAAGCTTGTGACACTCCCTTCACTTTTTAGCGATTTCAGTTGACCAGCAGTACACTGGGGTCTTGCCGTGCCGGGGTCTTCGACGGGGCATAGAAGAATCAGAGCGTTGGCGACCCATATCCTGTAGCTAAACCTACACTCCCGTTCAAACGCCCATAATTTGCTTGCGCAGTTTGCGAGGGACATGTAAGCCAACTTTTTGCTGCTGAGTGAGCAACACCATGATAAAAGTTCTGCATCATCATTGTGGACGGGGAATGGTTTTGTGTGGGCTTGGTTCTCAGGGACTAACTTCTTTAGTATGTACCTAATGCTGAATGAATCAATATCCTCTTTTCAAGCCAGCTTCATGCTTTGGAGGGCGCAATCTAGAACGCAGATAGCAACGTGCTCGTTGGGGGAGTCTTCAACGCTAAAGCAATCGAATGGGCATACCTCAAACAGATCCGCGTGGAAAAAGAATCTTAGAAATAGTGGCCAGGATGGCACTCGTCGTACTAAATATCGGAAATACGTAGACTTTCCGCCGTATTGGCTGTGAAGGAACCATACCGCACACGACATTTGCCTCGGAGTCCTTAGTATGAAAAATACACAATCGGAGATTATTAGAGGACTATTCAGCCAGTCATCATCAGCGTATTCTGCTCAAGATCAGTGATTTTGTTTCCTGGCATGC
This sequence comes from Odontomyia ornata, assembly GCA_963969285.1. NCBI lineage: Eukaryota > Metazoa > Arthropoda > Insecta > Diptera > Stratiomyidae > Odontomyia > Odontomyia ornata. The sequence goes on along the minus strand of OZ017739.1, from coordinate 57,623,380 downwards.
ATTCTTGACTTTCTAGAATTAGGTGGAACATTGGAGGAATGGATGTCGGGAGGATCTTTGAGGTACTCACAGCAGATACTCCACTGTAGGGTATGAAAAAACTGGCAGCTCAAGACATGGTAAACTCAACTATGAGCTGCATCAAAACTGCATGAAATGCTTCTATGCTCCGTCGAAAACCCCGGCATAGCAAGCTTCTAGTGTATTTGGCGTCGACTAAAATCGCTTAAAAGAAAAGGCAGTATCAAAAGCTTCGGCGTGAGGCTCGACAGGCGTGGAACCGTGACGAGTTATGCAACCGGGTAGCAGCATATAAGTTGGTCAAGAAATGCCTTCACAAATTGATTAATAACAGTAAGGCTCAGTGGTTGCAAGAACTAGTGGACTATATGAACAAAGTTCCATGGTCCTTGGCCACAAGCAGTTATACGGAAGTTTGGTGCCCAACGGAGACCTTGCATATGAGTATAAGGTGCGGAAAAGATGGACGAGATAGTTCGGGCACTCTTTCCTGCGCATCCCGTCTATGTTGACGCTGTCCATGATAAAAGAGCAATCGGATGCCCACCCTTATCAAAGCTGAAACTGAGAGAGAATGTCTTACCATTGAAAGTGAGGATGATATTCCAGCTGACATATTGCAACTTGTTCATCACTATTGTCCTGATTTGCTGCTGAGCACATTCAACGCTTGCCTGTGGGATCTAGTTTTCTCGGTACGATGGAAGGTAGCGAGGCTTATGTTGATCAGCAAGGGGAAAGGAAATCCCGGATCGTTGTCTATATACCGCCCGTTATGCATGCTAGACATGGCTGGGAAAGTGCCAGAGAAGCTCATTAAGGCAAGACTCACTGACGTTCCAGCAATGATACGATTGCAGAGGTGTTGAGTGTGATCCAAAAGGTAGAGGCATATAACCGCACCAAGTGAAGGATTGTCCTGTTAGTGACACTCGACGTTAAGAACGCCTTCAACTCCACTAGATGGGTGGATATTCTCGATACGCTGAAAAATCATTTTCAAGTTCCAGAACATCTAATTCGGCTGCTGAGGAACTACCTGAAGGACTGAACCCTGCTTTACGACACGACACAGGGCCAGAGAAGGATGGAAGTTACATCAGGTGTTGACCAAGGATTTTTCTTTAGTCCGGACCTGTAGACCATGTCTGACGACGGCTACTTTGACTGGAGATACCAGAGAGCCGTGCTTGATCGGTTATGTGGATGATGTTGTGGCTTTGGTCACTGAACACGCCATTTAATAAGTGCAACTCAAGCTTTGTATGCTAATGCACCGATTAAGAGGCTAGATGACTGCTCGTGGGGTCAATTTAGCACTGGAGAAAACCAAAGTTGACATTTTGAGTAAAAAGAGAATCCTTAGAGTAAGGATAATCAGTATTGGGGACATACTAATCGACTCAAAGCCATTGGTGAAGTACCTGGGGCTACTGATCGACTTGAAGATGAGTTTCTCTGAGCAAATCAGGGCAAAAGTTGAGAAAGCTGCTTCGGGAGTGTTGGCACTGAGCCGACTTATGGCCAATGAAGGAGACCTCAACCTGTCAAGAAGACACCTCTTGATGAGTGCTGTAGGGTCAGTGCTGCTGTATGGAGCAGAAATATCGGGCAATACTTTTAGTTAGGAGGTGTACAGAAAATCCCTGGCGCAGGTACAGAGAAGAGGAGCACTGAGAATTGCATCTTCATATCCGACAGTATCTGGTTCGGTTGTTAGAGTTATTGCAGGCGTGATACTTGTTACTCTCCTTGCTAGAGAGCACCACGCTATTTATCTTGACTGCGTGCATCATCTTGAATATGAGAAAATAGTTAAATCGCAAACATGGTGAGACTGACTTCTATCTGACCTAGTTTTTGAATGGGCATGGGTGTTTTCAGTCTTCCCTGCAGAAGATTAATTAGTCATGGTCCCCCGACTGCCGGTTATGCCCGGGAAAGGAAAACGATGCCTGCCACACATTTTATGCGTGCACGAAATTAGACAGACTGCGATGAGGCGTCTATAGGGAGACGGAAGAGCTCACCTTGAATATTACAGTAGTGGTGATGCTTAAATCCGTTGAAAAATGGAACCATGTGGCACATTATGTTCGAGCAGTCCTAAAAAATAAATGGGATACACAGCAGCCGGGGCGTCGGGGTCGGGAGATCGCTTGCCTGGCAATGTCTCCTCCCTTCTCTCCTCCCACTATAGGAGGGATTCCCCAGCTTGAAGGCACCTTACGGCGCTAAAAAAACGAGACCTAGTCTGAAGTAAGGTGTCAAATGGTCCCAGGCAGGGTTTTTGGGCTGACAGGCTGGGATTTCGGTTTGGCAGTCTAGTAGCTTGCGAGCATGGGAGTCCCACACTGAGTGCGTAAATGACATTCGCCTCCCAACTGCAAAAAATCTATAAGTAGTGTACATATGAATTCAAGTTTGGCTGCTGGGAATGGAGTTTTGAGTGAGCTTGGTCCAGCATTTGGAGGCCACAGCAGTTCCACCAAACAAATTGTCCTGCTTGTTGATCTTGTTATCAGAAATGCTATCAACTCCACTTGAGCACTAGCTCTGCGATACGAAAGAAGGGAGCTGAAGGGTGGTAGTCTCATCGGGTTTAACTCAGGGTTTTTCCTCAGCACTGATTTGTGAAACATCTCGCATGACGAGTTTCTGAGGCTTCAGCTGCCGGATGAGTCACGTTTGATCGATTATACGGATGATCTTCCGTTGCTACTCGTCGGATGCACAGTCGAAGATGCGCAACTCATGTTTAGTATGCAAATGCACCATGTAAGGGGCTGGATAACTACTAATGGATTCAACCTAGCTTTAAATAAAACCGATGTGGCAATTATGACGAAGACAAAAAACCCCATACAAAGGACTATCAGTATTGGAGAAAGCTCCCAGCTGGGCATATTGATATGACTTGAAACTGAGTATTTTTAAGCAAATCAAGGGAACTGCCGATAGAACTACAGCTCCCATAATGGTGCCTACTCAACTGATGATCAATATAGGGGGATTTCATAAAGGAGATGACTCTTGATGAGTAACATGTAGTCTGTACTACTCCACGGGTCAGAACTTTGGAGTAATACTCTCAACAAGGAGCTGCACCGAAAGTGGTTGGCACAAGTGCAGAGACAAGGAATACTGCGAATCGCACACGTATATCGAACAGTCTCTGGGTCTGTAGGGTTGATGATCACAGGAGGTGATACCCATCGCCATCCTTGTTAGAAGGTTTAGAAGTTTATATCTGTGAACAAGCAAAAGTGTTAGGGTGATGGAAAGAAAACGCTGCTCAGCAACTGGCAAAAACTCTGAAAAAGTGACGCAAAAGAAGATGGAATGCACACTTTACCCCTAATTCGAATTCAAATAGGCTTTATTGATTCACTCATTATAAATTTTATTAAAAACGTAAAGCAAGTTGAGCCACATTTAAATATTCGAAAACATAATGGCCCATATAGCACTGTACATTTGCACAATATTCAATAAAATATTAGTCATATAAAACAAGAGCATCGTAGTCTGTGTGATCTAGTCGTTAGAGCATGAGACGTATAATCCGAACGTCCCAGGTTCAAATCTCGTTGGTGAACAACGAGATTTAGTTCAGGGAATTTTTCGGACAGACTACGAGTGTTAACTCAGTGGTGATATGTACTGATTTAATCAGATCATGTCGTAGCTGAGCAGACACATGGGAGTATGGTACTGACCAAACCATCTTCCGAAAAAATCAATACGGTCATGAAAATGAGATATTCTAACTATCTCTAAGCGAAAGCCCGAGAGGGGCTGTAGTGCTAAAAAGAAGAAAGAAGAAAACAAGGTTATATACCGTCAAATGAAAACTACGAGATATTATCAATGAACTCGAAAACAAGGAGTAAAAATCAATCAACTCCATTTAAAATTACATAAAAATATAAAAATACACACCAAAAGACGCTACTCTGAGCTTACAACTAACATAAAATAGCTTCATTCAAACTATTGTTATCAAAAAACAAATTTAACCAATATTAATAGAACAATACTATAATATTCCAAACATACATGTTAAAATTATCAACACAGATTAAAACTAACATAGCAATAATGACCTGCAATAAAAACTATAAACAGAAAAAAAAACCACGAATAATTTAGTAATTGGCATTTAGCCACCAAAACTAAGACTGCTCCATCTCAGCTCGACCAGCTTTAACATATCTCGCAAATGAGTACCTTCATCAATACTGTTAGTTCCGCCAGTTCAAATTCAGAGAACATTGCATATTCTTATTGGTGCTCCCTCTTTATAAATGATTTATAATCGGGGTACCATCGAAATCAAAAATATACCGCTTCATATCCAAATACATGAATGCTTCTGGAGGGGAGAAGCCAGTGGTGAGACAAGTCGCAATGTACCTATCAGTAGGATGGAACGGCTGCAAAATCCAGGGAATTTTGCTCACACTTACAGACTTTGTGATATTATTTCGAACAAGCTTCAAAATGAATGTGTAGACTCTGATCACTTTGGCAGTTTGATAAATTTTTCGATTTGACGAATAGTGTTTCCAATTCGTTTCAGATCAGCTCATGCACGAAGACATTTTCTTTCAAGAACTCGTAACATTATATCAAATCAGACATCAGTAAGTCAAAACTTGCCCAATAGAGCCTTGAAATAGATAACTTTGACCTCTTGATCAATGTATCTAGAATCAAAGCGTCGTTGAAAGGATATGAACACTTTACGTACTTTTTTGAGCATGATTTTGACATAATGAGTATGTACAGATATTGATCAAGTTAAACATCAAGGTATCAAACAAAGGATTTACGTGGAAAATGCACTGAACTACCCTCACCAGCCAAAATTTGGAAATCTTTCCAATAACCTTTAAGGTCTTGAGTGGCAAACTGCAGTGTTGTCCACAACAGAATTGTTTCGCATATTTGTGACTTCACTTTCATTTGCCAATAGTAGGTAAAGGCCTGCACATCGTTGAACATTTTTTGAAGGTTGCTTTGAATGACTGATACCTACCAGTCTGCTGTATAAATTATCAGTTCATCAACAAACCCCACTAATAAACGCGTTGGCGACACGTTAAAATTGAAGCCATTCAAAAGGTTCAAAAGGTGCTTGACTTCTAATCTAAAGTCATGCCTAAGTCAAAGGCAGGATGAAGTTGATTCCTACCTGACCCAAATTTTAGGCAGCATAAATGTTTCCATTCTTACTTGCCCAAGAGTGGCAAGTCATGGTCGGTTACATTTTTATTGCCTACAAAAGAAGAGGTTTCCAGTGAAATTGGAAAACCCCCCCCGGAGACTATAATTGGACGTTTGTAGTGAAATTGGAGAATCCTCCTTAGAGACTTTGATTGAAAAGGTGCTTAAATCCATTAACAAATGAAACCATAGGGCACATTATGCTCGGACAGTTCTGATAGCTAGGAAAGGCATACCAGAGCATTCAGAGGTGTTGAGAATGAACGGGTTCCTTTTCCAGCAATTTTTTCTCCTCCCTTCTTCCTTAATAGAAAAGGGATTCATTTAACTTGAAGATGTCTCTAGGCGTACGAAAATGAGGCCTAGCCCCAAACAGTTTCAGACTATGTTCTCAATTTAACAAGGCAGGGGTTTAGTGGGTAGTTCAGAAGTATTCAGTGCTTGAGGCTTCCACGTTCAGAGTGGAAATAATGTTCACCTCCTCACCAACACAAAAATATGATTCTGGAACTAGAAAAGGTTTTAGAGAGTATCGGGTACTAACGATACCAGAAATGAACTCAGAGGTAGACCTTAGGAGGAGGCACAAGTAGTGCTGGTATCTTTCATTGCCAAACTGCTGGAAAAAATGAGAAATCTAACTTTAAAGGAAGAGTTTTGGCTGATGCTAAAGAAAGCAAAAAAGCAGCTAAAAAGCTTCTTTTTTTATAATCCAAATTAATAAAATCTCTACCAGGCGCAAAAGGTAAAAAAGACAACGAAGATAAAAACAGTATGTAAATTGCTCAAATTAGTTACGTTTATCGAGGTAAGTGAGCCACAGGAGTTCTAGTAGGCCTACTTACATGCGATGGTAACTGGTAATATAGCTTTAAGAGGCTTGCTGACTGCATTTGCAATGACAAAACCTTCAATGCAGTGGGGTTGTGCTAAACGCTCTGTAATTCCATGGTATTAGATATGTCATTTTTATTGTCGGTAGATGTCATGAAAAGCCCTAGACATGGAACTCTGTAATGGGAAAGAGAAAAGTGAAAACACGGATCGGAATGTCAATCCAAATTTTGGTAGGTGAAATGTTTATGTAAGCCCCATAAGTTCTTCAATTGGAACTTTTTTACAAAGTAAAGAAAATGGTACCCAACAAACCGTTTTTTTCGTTAACAAATTGGCAATAATGATTCATTTTTCAGGAGCGTTTCAAACCTCTATGCGGACAAAATGATTCTTCATATGGTTCGCTTTTACGATACATTAACGATCCGGTTTTACCATAATGAAAAATTTGTTTTTTGGTTAAATGATTTCCTAAAAGGTCATTTTTCCACTGTTTTGTCAAATTTTGATAAATTTTTGTATAAATATCATAAAATTATCATAAAAATATCTTTAAACTATCGTTAAACCATCGTATAATTATCTTAAATTATTGTAGCGCTAACGCAAAATGATTGTATACCTATCGTAAAACTATCGCAAAACTATCACTAAACTATCGCAAAACTATTGTAATGAATCATGCGACGCCACTGGTGACCACTACCAACACACTTTGCTGCTACGTGGCTTGTCATTTTACGTTGGTTGCGACCAGTGCACATCCCACGTCTATTTTGTCGTGGGATGCCAACAGAATTTGACAGCCACATGGAATTGAAGTGTAGAGGTGGTGGCCGCCACCCACGAGGTAGTCCCGGAGTGTGAAAAGTGAAACGGAAAGTGCAAGACCTGATTCCACCGCGATTATAGTGCATGGTGGCGATGTCGTAACGTCGATAAGGAATTGCGATACGGAGGAAAAACGACGCGAACGAAGTTTTCAGTGCAAACAATGTGTGAAAACATTCAAACGCTCAAGTACATTATCGACTCACTTACTTATACAGAGTGATACACGGCCATATCCTTGTCAATATTGCGGAAAGCGTTTCCATCAAAAGTCGGATTGAAGGAATTGGGAAAAAGAAGAAGAATACAAGCCAACCGGAAAGGTATGTAAGGTAACCTAAAAAGTAGCATTGTAACTACGATTCGATTAGTGAGTTTTCGTTTCACCGTTCTAATAGTCTGTTTTTCCGGATTCTTCCTGCTATTTAGGAACAGTCTATATGTGCAACGAATGGTGCCGTTTATTATGCGCTACGCCACCGGCTCCGATAAGCAACATAGCGAGGGATCAGATTGCAGCAGTTTACCCACCAGCAGTTGTGCAACAATATACCCACCTTCAATGCCGTACCAGCCGTTTTAGCAGTACTACAGGGTGCAATGAATGTCCCCACCATTTGGCCTCAGAACTACCAAGGTTTAAAAACAAAAACAAGGACAGAATAAGGAAAAAGGGAAGAGCATAGACAAGGAGAAAAACTCATCCAATCATAGTCAAAGGAGAAGACGCTCTTGAATTCATTCAAAAAAAAACTACAACTGCCGCTACAATCGCTTTCACCAAATCTCATAAGCATAATGAACACTCAACGAAAAAACGAGGTAACATTTATTAAGAGGAGTAGTGATTTACTTAAATTCTCGGTCTAACTATATTCAGTAAGGACTATTCCATTTTTTTTTAATTCCATATATATGAAATATTGGATGATCTTGCCTACTTACTTTTAAGATCTAAATGAGCACGATAATTTTTCCCAAACGCAATATTATTTATACTTACGATAAAAGAATGAAGGGTGACGTAAATTTTGGTGCAAATTTCAGAAAACAATATAAGCCTAAATAGTAGTGCCCTATCGTTTTCCAATGTATCTTATTTCTATCATTTAGATAGGAGAAGGCTACAACCAAAAATTCACAGAAAGACAAAAAAAAAGGGAAATAAGGAAATTATGTTTTTCAGATAGACTGAAGATAAGCCTTTATCAGTTAGATGAAATGGATACGGGTCACACAAATTACTTTTAGTAGCAATCTCTTAAATACCGACATCTAATGATAATTGTAAGGTACCTGTAAATCCTACATTCCAGAAAATCAGGAAATTGTATTCTGACTTCAAGCAATGGAGTCAATTTTATTATAACTTGATTAGACTTATATATATATAAAAACAAAAACTTTGAGAGGTGTATCAGATTATCCGCATTAGTTTATCATCGGGTGTAAATATGTTGAAATGACAAACACAATAATAACAACTAATCCATATAAATTGTTAGGAATTTTACAAATCATAATAATAAATAACGGATAATCCCTACCATCTTAAAAAATAATACAAACCAAATTAATAAATAGAAAATAATAAAAATGATAATAAAAAATATATGCATATATACAAAATGAACCATGTTAATAATTAACAGTAACCTAAATAATAATACGACATAAAACCGACCCTATTGATACTCTAACAAATGATGCAAATAATAATAAAAAAAAAGATCCACAACAGCAACAACAACAGTTTTAACAACGTGGCCGTCCTTAATATTATAATTTTAGTGAGTGTGCATCAAAATATCTTATACATCTCAAACAAGAATTTGGAATTTGAGAAAATCCGCTGAGGTCAGTTTCGCGTCGCGCGCGGCACGCGGTACCTTTGGCGTTTTGCCGTTTTATTAGAGTAGCTTTCGTCGGGATGAGTTAACGTAGTATACTTTACGGTACCGCGTCGGAAATTCGGGAACGCGAAGTATAAATTAGACTTTGTTCTTTGACTGATTGATGAAAAAAATACGGAGTAACGTAAAATAGGTTTCCTCTCCGTATGGTTTTGTTCTGGTGACGCGTTTGAAAACGGGCATGTATTGGTAGCTGAATATTGTAAATGAGCGTAACCCATTTGGAGACCCGCGACCGAAATCCTCTCCGATCTAGCTGGCCGACAAGCAGCCACCGCGTGAATGGATTACGGTGCACGGATTGGTTGACCGGTTGGTACCATCCGTTGGCACTACTCAGACTTAACGTCAAGAACCGATGAGAGGTTTTTTTTTACCGAATGCTCGTAAAAACCTTAGTTCACACCTCGAATTTTTAGGATTATTTCAATGTTCCATAATAAAAATTTTTCCGTTTATAAATTGTTTAGGCAAACCCAATCAGGCCCTAATGCTGAAAGCCCTATCAATGCCTAAGGACATAATGTTTAAGAATTGAAAAAGTAATGCGTAATGTTCAGCATAAGGGCCTTAAGAGGCTTTTCAAAACATATCCTAAACAGAACAAGTTAAGAGGTGACCTAGCTTGGAATCGTTTGACACATTACTTTGGGCAAGATCTTGTTTTGCTGCACCGTGAGGTAAGCTGGAGGATCCGCCGTCTGTTGGAAGGGGAGGGAGGAAGAGTAATTACCAGATAAGTGATCCCCGATCCCAATCCCCAGCTGCTGTGAGTCTCTTTTATTTTTTAGGACTACCCGAACATAATGTGCCACCTGATTCCATTTTTCAACCAATGCAAGCATCTCTGCAACAATACTATCTGCGATGAGCTCTCCCGTCTCTTTGTAGAGATCACATCGCAGTCCGTCCTATTTGTTGCAGGCAAAAAATGCGTGGCAGGTATCATCTTCGTCTATTAGGCGAACGTGGTTTGCCAAACTTGTTCAGGTAAGACTGAAAACACATACCTCCGCTTAAGAACTGGGTCAGGTAGAAATCAGTCTCATCATGCTTTTGCCACGGTTCCAGGTCTAAAATGAGGTGCACAGTTCACCTTCTCTTCGTGCAATTCACCCACGACTGCTGCCAATCTTTGAATGAGCACTGTCTCTCCTCATGGTCAACCATCTCCCTTGCGTCTTCGCTCGACGCAGGTAAATAGCGTGGTGCTCGTTGTTAACAATTTGCGCGAAGAAAATGAAGGCTACGCATCAAGTTCATACTTTCCATATCAGATAAAAAGAAATAAATTTATTTGAAAGGTAGACGCGCGTTACCTACCATACCGCTGAAGTCATAGTAATTATAAACAAAAAAGACAAAACAACAAGCGCTCATTGATATTTGTATATTTTTTGTATGATTTTTGTAATTTTCGTTAAACGAGAATAGAATTTTACTATTTAAAACCAAAACGCGCATTATTATAAACTAATGCCATTTTTTTGCAAATATAAAGTGATGTTCAATATTAAACGGAGCCATTTGTATAGAAGAAAATACAGAAGATACTTCTCAGGACCGATGGATGTAACAATAACCATGGATTTATTTTGAATATTACCGAATAGGAGATGCACTCAATACTAACAAGCTGTGAGTCTCCTTTTTCTGTTATTCCTTTTGCAATGAAAAAGAAAACCGTATTAAATGAAATTGAAAGCACAGTTTACTGTAAGTTGTAATTGAAATTTTCACCAAATTTACAAAAAATTCTCAATATTTAAAATTTTCTTGTGAAAAAAAAATTTAAAATTTCTTACCAAACAAAACGTCCGTTCCGACATTTCGTTTAAATGGTTACTTGTTTTAGATTGAAAAATTTCGTTTTGCTTTGAGTAATCTAAATTCAAAATAACTTGCGTTTTACTGTTTTTGGAAGAACTACTATTTACCGAAAAAATTCTTTTTTTGAAACATTGTTAACGTCCAGTTGAAATAATACTTAAAAAAAAAAAATAAATCAACAAAATTTAAGATATAATAACGCAACAGAATCCTGAAAAGTGAGAGGGAAGGATAATGACAGTGCTCTTACAACAGTAAATATTTATATAAAATTTGTGAAATTGCATTCGAGTAGACGATTAAATATGGAAATTTTAATTCATAATTTCGGTCTTTCCTTTTCTCTCGACCTGCCCGAGTATAGGGCTCGCATTGATAGCAGGCTCCTCCACTCAAATGAGCTACCCATCGGGTGCGCTTCTCCGTTTTCTCTTACTTAACAGGGGCTCTTGCCGTGTAGAGTTGCCTTCCGCTCGCGTGCCTTTCTATGGTATAGGGTTATGTGAAATATATGGCTATATCTACGTTTGTATCTTGATCCAGTTGGGAGCGGGCAAGGGGGCACCACCTCCATCAGGATGCTCCACTCTTATTTTTGGGCCATAAGAATCGTCGGGTAACGACGTAGTTCCCTTAAGTTCGTCTGTCTTCCCCAGGTCCAGTTTGTTCTTTTTCATCTGCAATCTCGAACCCTCAGTTGTTGGTTACCTCCTTCTTTTCGACTTCGGTCGACCTTTTTTGTGAACCAGGAATTCGTGAATGTGAAAATTCTTTTTATAGAGGGTCCTTGTGCTGGCTGAAAGAACCCACCCCACAACACCGCAACGCTAGCCTGCCTGCGCATTCACGCATCCCCAGACAAGACCAGTCTCGGCTGATCCCAACATCCTCTTCCGCTGAAGCAGCAGACCATCGCTGCAGTCCTTCACGGACATATACATACCTACAATAGGTAGAAACATTAGCTTCTAGACAGTAACATAAGTGTTTTTTGTTTTCTTAAGTTTATCGTCACTCGTTTATAGTTTGGTAACAGCCTCGTCTAGTTCACACCCTTTTGCTTACTGATTTTCCTCTGAATCTTCCTTTTACTATCCAGGCTTATGTTTCTGGTCATGCAACGGCCACTGTAGCCACTCCTCAAATATATGCCCTACTTGCGCAATACACGTTTACGGCCCAATTGCTCTCTAGAGTTCTTGATGCCATCACACTAGTTTTCCAGTCTCTGTTGATTTTGCCCCTGCTCTGCTGATGTTAAAGCAACTTCAATATTTTTACTTCAACTTTAATTGTTGTTCTCACTTGGCTTTGCTGCTGCCTTTTCTCTATATGCTGGGTTTAACCCGTAGGGCAATTTAGATTGTCTCCTGCAACAAAGCCACCAAGATGGTTTCAGCTAATAAGGTCCTTCATGTAACCATGAGATCGATTTTTAGGGTATTGTAAAATCATTTTACAATACTCTACTCAAATCGCGTCCTGTCTGTCCGTCCGTCCGTGTGTCACACCACTTTTTCTCGCAAACTACATAAGCTAGAAACATAAGATTTTGTAAGTAGGTGCAAAGTGACGCCTTCTTCAAAGTTTCACCACAAAAAGAAATTTATAAGGCCTTTAAGGGGGGGGTCTCCCCATATAGGGGAGAAACCCCCGAAATTTTTTTTTCATCGCGTGTAGACAATATGGACATCAAATGAAAGGTCTTAATGAGAACTTTTCAAAACAGGTCTTAAACCAACTAGTTTTGCTTTGAGAGATGCAGGAAAAGGGGAAATGTACGAAAATTTTGTGTGTCCCCCCTCGTGATTTGACACCTTTGACCCGAAAGATCTGAAAAAAATCACAGGAGTGTGGTATTCAGAGTACCAGGGCAACAAATACCTCAGAAGCCGAAATTCAATCAACTTTGTTAATAATAGTACATTTTATAAATTTTACATTTTTGCCTATAAAATCAAAATGGGGCCCTTAAATTTCCCAAAACCTATAATTTAAGTTTTTCAAAAGTAATTGCATGTGTTCCAAAAATTTTACAATAATTGAACCATAAACAGCTAAGTTACAGCCGATTGAATATTTAACAATTACAACAACATTAACACGTGATACTAGGGAGATACACGCTTGCAACGGACCTAGACACTACAAATATGTAGGAATTGTGATAAAAATTTTAGATGGGGTCAAAACACTTGAAACAAAATGATGGCGAGTTTAAAATCATAATAACCATAATAATTTCTCGAACTCAATGTATGGAATCTGTATATTAGTCAAGTTGTGATATGCAGGATATATTGTTTGATTTACTAATTATTTTACAATATCCTTCTGGCAGAAGCACTCTCCTGCTACTTCAACTTGTTTAAAGAATACTATGCAAACTTTGTGCTTAATAAGTATCAGAGATAAATAAAAAATCAATCATTTTACGCTGCAAATTTCAATATTCAAATAGATTTATCCCTTCAAGCACTTTCCTATAGCCATTCACTGTCTTATCTAAATCTCTGCAAATAAACATTAAGTCCATCCTGTTAGATACTTAATGTTCAATAAAAAATTAATCAAGATTTCACCTTAACATTTATTTACTTTGCTTTTATACTTTCAGATTCTGAACAAGCATATGACATAAATCTGCTGTAGATGTCCTTACTTTCATAGTCAAGCTACTTACATCGAACATTCAACTAATCCTTGTGAAGAGTATTCTCGTCTATACATTTGCACATATATTTACGTTAATATGCCAATATTCATCAGAAGGCTTTTCTTTCGGTATTCTAAGAGCCGAAGGGCTTGAATTAGAGTAGAAAGTAGAGCAAGAATAAGACAGTTGTAGTTTGCAGAGTGGATAACGAGTAGTATTTGCAAGAAATATATGGACCTACTACAAATTTGGTGAGACTCGCTAAAGATTTTATTAAGGATATAAAGCCTTTTAGGATAGATTAGCAGCAGATTAGTTGGAAACATTGCTAGACGATAATTTCATGGGCTTTGCTATCATTTTCGGAAAAATTCGAACACTTGTAAAAACTAATCAAACGTTTTTGATGATTTTCGTTTTTTTTTTAAGATTCAGAATTAGTTATAATGTAGTAATCAAGTTGGTAAGGCTCAAAAAGCCAGCGTGCGAGAGTTCTATGGAAACCAAACCGAATTTGTCAACATCATTCCTTCGATATGCTTCCATCCGATACATGATTTTGGTAGCTTATTCTATTAGAAAAGACGTGAAAATATGAGACTGGCGAACGAATCGGCTGTTATACAATTTGGAAGGGAAATCAAGAGCCAGGTTCCAGCGGATCAAGTGGAAGAAGAAATTATCAATAACGAAGCGTACATATTGTTTTATCAACGACGTAAAATTGATAATTCAGAATGTTCAGGCTCCAGTTCGACTTCAGGTGACCACTGGGTGTCCCGCTTAGCTCCTGCTACTATTTCGGCGCCAAATCCTTCAATATTACTTACTAAAAGTGCGAGTGTCAACGAAAGTCCGGTGGCTCCAACAATGGATGAACACTCAGCTGAGGAACGAGAAATTGAAACGAAAACCCACATCGAAATAAAACCGGATAGTACTAATAAACTAAAACCCAATCCAGTATCGGATATAGTAGTGATTGAAAAAACCAACGAAACAGAAATAGTTGATGGGGAAGAAATTGGATATGCAGATGAAAGCGTAGAAGATGAGACAAAAATTACCCCCAAAGACGATATTTTGGAAGATCTTACTAAACCAAAGAAGCTATCAGAGGAAGAGGCAGTGATGTTGCATGCTATCGACGTCGCGAAATCCTCAAACAATTCACTTCATCAAGACTTGGTACGGTCCAATGTACGCAAGACTATGGCAAACAGTTTCCCTGAATACTCTCCACAACCGCTTTGGCCTACAAATTCGCACACTTCGGTTAACGAGTCGACGGCGCAACTTCGCAAGAATGAATTCAATTGCATACATCACCATAATCACTACAATTCGGACACAGACAGTAGTGGCAATTGTGCCAATCTCCGTCATTCGTTCTCGATAAGCTCCAATTATAAATTGAAAGAATGTGACGCCTTATCGTCAATGCTACGAAATACAGCGGCAGCAGCTCTTGTAGCAAAGATACATTACTGTATATTGACCAGCAAAGCCACCGTTTAATAGATCATGATGAGTTCGTATTTAGGAAGTCGATCTCTATGGGTGAGTTGATGATATCACCAGTAACCGCTGTGCTACAATCAACATAACACAAAATAAGGAACGTCAAATAACATAGCGCGCACATAGTTCGCCTACATACGATTCGCGCTTATGTGATCTTGACAGATACGAAAAAGTGTCATTGCGGCAAAAGTAATTGAAGGAAATGGATGATTTCGAATTGATTTTGAATTTTTATGTTTTTGACAATGCGTTATAATTTTGTTGATGAAAGTCTTCAACGGCGAAGAAGAAATATTAATTTAAATTTCAATACCAGAGTCGAATTGTGCTTAACAGGTGAGAACACCTGTTTTCTGCATAATTCCTACAGCTGGATAAAATTTTACTCACCCTTTCAAATGGCGAACAACAATGTATCATTGTCACTTAAAGTAAACAATGTATTTGTCATACTGACATAAAAAGTTCGTTCGATGTCAACTTTTCATGTTGCTTATGTCAGCCTTATGTCAAATGTACTCAATGCCCTATAATATATTCGGGTTCAACTTTTTTGACATTTGCTTTATGTCTGGTTATGTTGATTGTAGCTCAGCCTTAACGCCTCACAAATTAATTACAGTTTCACCAAAAATTAGCAGTTTCATTTGTGTCAGTTTTTCTATATTTTATTCACATTACGATTTTCACTAGATTAATTCAATGTGAACTTTTTAATTTATGAACGATTGATGAAATCATCTAAAAAATCGAAAATCCCAGCTACTGCATTTCCGCTTAATCATCGTGATGATTCTGCAGAATTCAATGAAGACACGCAATCCAATGAAGAAGAGCTAGTTTTATTGTTTCAAACAAAGCATGGATTCGATTAGCCTTCACACCAAATGAAGACTTGAAAGCTAAAGATGAAGTAGTTGTTGGTTTTTTCCATGCAGTATACTTATGTCAATACCGTAACTAATACAGCTGAGAAAAGAGACCCACAAAAACATCTATTACATGCTCGTGCCTACGTTAAAGTGGGTGAAGTGATAAATGAAAGTGGATGAAAGAAAAAATATTTTCTCCGATTCCCTTTCTAATTCTAGTTATGTAATTATGTTGAATATGCTTGGGGAAGATCGATAGTGGTGGTGGTAGTGGGATTAGGATCGGTTGATTGTTGCTGGTGCTGTTGCCGGGAGATTCGGGGAGTCGGTGATTAATCTTCACGGGGACACGTCGAGACGTCCAAGAAAAGAGCCGTAATCTAACCTATCGCGAAATAAGTTTGGCAAATTGAGATCATTTCCGTCATTTACTAAGCGCATTTATTCGATTGTTGCTCGTTAAGTGGTCTTACTGAGGCGTTTTCTAATTAGTGCGTGAAGGATTTCAAAAATGATCCGAGGCTGCCGCGTAAAGCGGACGGACCGCCGTGCACACCTTCGTTTGTTTCGCTGATTGTGTTTATTTTCGCGTTTGACTGCCGTGATTTCTTGTGTGCCGCATGTATTCAAGCCAATTCTTGAATTTTTCATGTGACCGCCACGCCGAGCGAGTAGTGATCAAGTGCGAAACTTGGCACCCCTGTGTGGAAAGGAACGGTTAGCGCATTAGAATATTCTAGCTATCAAGAAACGGATCAGTGGAATACAGGGATTCGAGAGTACGCGATTGAGCAACGCAGAGCGACTCGTTGTGTGTTGCATAATTTTTCTTGTTTTGGTGCCCGCTTAGTTGCCAAAAAACATCATTTTCGTGGTGAAAATCGATTCAAAAAGTTATCCGACAAACTTGAACTTGAAGTTTATAAGCAAATTTGTGGATTAAATGAACACTAGACTATTTTTGCGGGATGCTTTTGTAGTGAATATAAGTGCGGTACAAGATTCGCTCCCGCTTGCACAGTTAAGTGAAGGAAACTCGCGATAGTTTGCTCGCGGTACAAGATTCGCTCCCGCTTGCACAGCGGCCGTTTTCCGCTGACTGGCCGATTGAATTGTCGCGAATCCCGTCTTTCTGTTGGAATTTACTGCACACCGGAGGGGAACGAGATTTTATATGACTTTTGATGGAATCAGCGGAACGCCCGTACTCCAAAGAGTTCATTTGTCTCCACCGATAAGACGGAAGTTAGCTAGGTCGCGTATGAATTCACATAGGCAATAATTGAGTCATAGGACTTCAAAATTTTCTAATAATAGACATCGGAAACTTCAGCCATTCAGGGAAACGTGAGGCAATCATTGATTGTATTCGATTAGGCGCCCGTTATTTTTTTTTGTTTAAATTTATTGAATTTGGTGAAAGTAAATAATTACTGCTAAATTTTTTTTTTATAATAAGTCATAATTAAATGAAACCGGTTAGTGCGAGTGGATTTTGGTTTCGGTTATACAACATTTACAGGCTTCCCCGCCCCAAACACGAGCGCTCGTAGGAGGAGGTTTGGGCGTAAGTACCCTTCTTTTGTTCAAAAATTATATTTTTCTTTGCATGTTTCATTGAATTTACATATATACAAATATTAAACCAAAGCACCCGGACACCTGAGTTTCTTTCGATAACGTCTGTAGTCTCGAAAAGACCTTGCTTAATCGGTACTCGGTCGCTTTTGTGTTGATTACATAATGTTGTAAATTATTAGATGATTGCTCTGATCTCTCGTTTTTATATTTTTTTTTTTTTTTTTTTTTACTGAACATAATGTTATTTTATACAAATAAAATGTGTTACTACCCCAGAGCTTTTGGTCTTTCTATTTTCCTTCTTTTAGACCGAGTATAGGACCCGGTACGGTGGCAGGCTTCCCTCATAAAACATGAGCCAGCCGCCGGGTACAATTTAATCCTTTTTTTGTTTCAGGTGACGTCGCGGGTTGAGCGGCCCAAGCAGAGTGCCTCTTTATGGAATAGAGTTATGCAATCGAATTGCATAATTCTATGGCATAAACGGGTCACCGGGGTACTCCCCTTCTGATGGGAAAGTTTATACAAGTCAAGTTGTATGAGTTTTCCACTCAGAAGAGGAATACCTGGCCACTGCAACAAAACATGGATTTAAATCCGGTTGGGTGGGTGCGAAGGGGCTCCATCGCCACCCGGTTGCCCTTCTCTCATTTGTGGGCCCTGAGCTACGTCGGATAACGACGAAGTTGCCCTAAGTCCGCCCCTTTTTACATGTTCCACTTGTTCTTGTAACAAGTCCTTTTTCCCTCGGTGTAGTTACCTACACTTTTTGCGACTTCGGTCACCCCGTGTTAAATTGACCACAAGAGATTCGTGAGTGCGAAATTTTTTTGTAGTGGGTCCTCGTGCTGGGGAAATGAACCCGCCCCACGACACCGCAATGCTAGCCTGCCAGCGCATTCACGTATCCCCAGACGAGGGCATTCTCGGCAGATACCTCCATCTTCTTCTGCCGAGGCAGCAGAACATCGCTGCAGTCCTTCACGGACTTTTGAGATTTATGAAATTCACTACAATAATTATTTTAATTTTTGTATAGCACTCGTTTGAAAGATGATGTCCACATATAGTTTTGTATAGATTCAAGCGAGTTTTTTTTGCTTTTTCTTGACTAATCTAGCTTGCGGTGGCATTTCGTGAAGGGAAATAAAATTGGCTCTACCTACACATCAACGATAGTAGCAAAATAATATTTATCACTGAAAGTCAAGAAACGAAGAATGTTAATCAATTCTAAACGAGGAAGCAGGTTTTGATTTTAATCATTAATATTAGTACAATATTAAGTATCTCCATGGATTAATGCGCTATCGGTAGCCCAACTTTTTGATTTCCCTGAGTATTTTAACTAATAAAAACTCCTATGCTTTTTCTTGGCTGCGATTTTGCATGAAATCGGTCTGCTTAGTAAAGATGCTAAAAATAGAGTTTCAGGTTAAGTTATAAAGCTGTCTAATAGACAAACTTAAGGTAAAATTAGTGTTGAAGCAAATGTGTTGACTTTACCCAGCACTCTCACTCGGGCGCATGTCATCATGGATCGGCTGACACCAAGACTAAACCAATGTTCAAGTCCACATAATTGGTAGTGTATGCTGACAACGTTACAAGATCTAAAAGACAAAAAAAGCAAAACTTAATCCACGTTTCAAGTCCGCCAAAACTTGACCTTAGGAGCCTACATCCATGTGTATCTTTATTAAAAATTGAAACATATATGTAATAACCGCTGATCCTGTGACTCGATATTCCGCAGAGATATGTTTTCCCTATATAAATCTCCCAACCAGCTGATAAGGTTGGATAACAGATCTCTACGACTCCATCGGGAGTTGACGTCAGCGAGGAGTGAATAATGGCGGTCGATAGAAAATGTGTTCAGATGTGAGTTGCTGGCGAATCTTAAAAAGTCCAGTTGGCATTTGACTGTAAAGCCTATTTTGTGCAAAGTTAAATTTTCCGTAACCCACTTATTTTGATTGTTTGCAATATTTGCCAGTTCCCGGTTGCAAAGAATTTGTGTTCCCCTTGTTACGTGTAAGCAACCACCCTGCCTGTGCTGGCGTGATGATTGCACCTCACAAAACACTACCACAATCCTTGATACCTAGAGGAGAAGGGGACTGTCCCTTAGAAAGAAGAAGAATCTTTTTTCTTACAAAAGATCTTTATTCTCTAACAGTTTTTTTTTTGACAATTTACTTTTGCATAATAATTTCAACGTCTGGAGCTAGTTTGGCTGGTAGCGCCCGGATCCTAGCTGCCACAGTAAGCCTTCTTCTTCGCTCCTCCTCAATTTGTTTCTTGAGTGCCCTGGCCCGGGCTGCGAAGAACTCCCGCTCCACGTCGGACTTCACGCCTCGTGCGAGACGTCCTAGGTTGCCCAGCTCTTGCGGCAGTCTCACGCATCTGCCACCGCGCTTCGGTTCCTCCGGGAACTCCCTGACTGTGACATCCAACGGAAATGCCAGGCGGGCTAGGTACCTTTCTCGAGTGAGGGGTTGACGCGTTCCTCGAGTGAGATCCGGGGAAGTGGGCTCCGGAGTTTTCCACTGCTTTCGAACTGTCTCCTTTTTCCTTGGAAAAGTTGTCACTGGTCGAGGACCCGCCAACGGATCAGCGCGGAGTGCCTCTTCCAGGCTTTTCGGGGCCTGCTGTTGCTGCCAAGCTCCTCAAGTGAGCCGTCGATACCGGCAAGTGCGTCTGTAATTAGACAAAACGTAAAAGGGGTTACAGCTGGTCTTGGTGCGCCCTACAATTAACCCGGGCTTACGACCCTCGTACCATGATTTAATTCTCCGGTGATTTTTGTCACGTGGATGAAAGCTGAAACTAAATTTTCATTGGCTTAGGCCTAAAAAAAACTCTATTTCAACTCCTGTGGATGTCTCATAATACTCACGTACTGTTGATGGAAACGAAATTATCTTCCCTTGATAGCGAACTTGAATTCCTCGATAACTTGACATTACTAGATATAAACGTTTACCAAAATTGTCTCCAACAGACTCTCCTCAAGACTTGTGGTTATGCTGAATTGTCTTGTCAAATTCGCTAGTAGTTTAAAAACAAGCAAATTGCTTGCATTGCTAGTGGTAGTCGTAGACCTTCGCTCCAGTTAACTGCAAAACGCTGAGCTTGTCAACGTGCTAGTTCCCCTTAATTTGCTTTATTAAGTCATTCCTCTTCCGTTCCTCGGGAACAATCTTATTGCATGAAAAGGAACGCCAGATACAATCTTATGTTTCCGCTCTTTTCGCCTTTAGTATTAATATATCTGAATATTCGACGACTTCTCCTCATACAAATTCTGAGTTGGTTGTTTTAATAGCGCGTGCGCGGCAAATTGATACTCATTTGAGCGAATTGCGCATGGTACACACATTCAATTGTACTCGTGTTCTCCATGTGCTCTCAATATGGCAATTGTATAGACTACCATGTATGCGTGTGGAATCTATCAGGGAGCCAATTCAGTGACTTGACCAATGAAACGTAAGATATAAGGTTCTTTTATGCAATAAATTGCGATTATATATTCTGTGTAGGGCATCGCAGTTCTCTAAATATGGGCGGCGAAGCATACATCGCTTGTTAGTTTGCAGCAAAACGCTACGTGCAACGAGCAAGGCATGAGGAGCGTGATCAACTATTATACGATTCTAAGCAATTAGTATTCACATATGTTCATAAATGTTGTCATAACTTGTCGAAAGTGAATGTCAAATGTTTTCGGAACACCCTGTGCAAGCAAGCTTTGGCATTGCTTGCAAATATAAGCGACAGAGCAGTTGATTTTCATATCAATCGGTTATAAAACATTCCACTTAGCTACCACTTCCGTTTATCTTGTTAGTGCGAATTTTTGCCCCGAAATGAAGGAAAATTATAAAGACTAAGTGTGACAAATGTTGGGTGTCATGAAACGTCTTCCTTCGGCGAGGAAAGCGGTGATCAATAAAACTTACGTGAACGGCTTCGCCTTGACAGCTTTGCTTATAGTTTGCATTTGGCATTAATTTATAAGCGGTGATGACATTTCGAGCGCCTTAGTTACAAAAACAACGAGAAATGTGTCAAGTCCATATTTGGACGATTGTACTAAGCTATTTGCAAAGATTTGACATTTAGCAATATAACCTAAATCTAATATAACATTCCCTTCAGGGCAAATTGCCTCGCCATGGAACAGTTGGTGTGTCACTCCTCCACTTGTAGTGAGCACCGCTTCTGGGAGGAATATATATCTTGGATGATATCATCAAACCTTCACAAAAGAACTCACTCAAGCGATCTTTCCACACAAATTTTATTTTCGTTGTTCAATTAGACCATTAAAACCGTTTGTTTTACATTGAACAAAAAAATTTTAACGAAAGCAGACAACAAAATAAATAAATAAGGCAACAGAACAAATAAGATCTACGATTTCTTTTTCACTTTGGTTGATTTATGAATCAAATATTCATGTATTTGGAGCCGTAAACCTTTCTAATAGTCATTAAATATGATGTAGTCTAATCGATCGAAAATACACGCAAATTGTAATGAAACATATTTTTCTGATAATCGACTTGATGCAATACTTCAATGTTGTACATTTGCTGTATCAACAATAACATGTCGTGTATGTCTGCGATTTCAGTGCCAACATGGGGAAATAAAATTTCTTTGAACCACCTAAGACGCTGATATATTTTTTGTAGGTCTCTTAGCAAAATTTGGCTAGTTATATAAATTAAATATCCTCGACCTATCGATGGCGTATGTCAAAGGCATATTCGGTGAAGACCAGCCCGCTGCAAAAATTTGACATCGAAAGGCTCCAAACGGCGTCTTTGGCCGAAAACGAGCTCTGGATGGAAGTGAAAGCGGCTATCAGGACCGTGGCAGGACAGACGATCGGACATCAAGCCCGGCGCAAAAGGAATGATTGGTTCGATGATGGGTGCCAGAATGCGTTAGAAAAATAAAATCAGGCGTAAAAAGAATATGTAGATAGGAAGACCAGGACGAAAAGAGAACACTATGTAAACTTCAGAAGAGTAGCGAATAAGATAATTAGGATTAACCCTCCGAGTACACACGTATTTTTTGATACGTGACCCTAACATTCTTTGAACGTATACAGTATCGCCCCCACTATAAAAATTAGTTTGAAAAAATTTTCAGAAATAGTTTGGAAGCTCATTTAGTAATTCTTATACATTAGAGAGGCCTTAAATGTCCTTAGCCTACCTAGAAAAATTCGCGAAGAACCTGCAAAAATGAAAATTAGCATTTTTACATAAAAAATCGTAGTTTTTTCAATTTATAATATTTTTGGCTAAAAATTTACGTGGAGACGTGGTCGTCTTCGGAGGAACTACTGCCGCCAAAATCATCACCGCTGTCTTCAGCCAACAAACAATTACGCACACTAGATCGCAGATTATATTCCATATTGCTTTAAAAAAAATAAAAATACTTTCAAATTTTTTTTGTCTTTTTGAATTAATCTATCCATTTATAAAGTAAAAAATAAATTCAATTTTTACCTAAAATTGACGTTGAGTACACAATGGGGTCAAATTGACCCCAGGCTGATTTCAAAGGTTTCTCAACAATAACTAACGTCTTCGAAAGGTAAACAAACTATGTAAACTAATAGTCAAGACACTAAAATATACTTAGAAGCCCATAATACCCCCACTCTCCCGCAGGCCCAGGCGCTGCAATCGGTAAAAGTAGCGTCTGGGGTCAAATTGACCCCATGTGTACTTGGAGGGTTAAGAAAAGAAAATAATATGACGACCAATTGGAAAGTATAGATGTAAGCCTAGCGAGCAACAACACAAGACAAGCATACAAAGTAGTGAAAAGCCTGAAACGTGGTTACCAGCTCAAAACCACGCTCTGTCGTGATGACATCGGCAATATCATCGCTGATGAAACGAAGATTAACGAAAGATGGGCATTATATTTTAAGAACCTCCTTAGTCCTTCGCACAGCTATCGGTGCCTATACATGTCTGCAAAGAGCGTCCATTGGCCCCACTAACTCTGGATGAAGTTTGTTCCGCCATCAATGCCCATTAGAATGATAAAGCGCCGGGCATCGATGAAATTCCAGTGGAGCTCATCAAATATGGTGGCAGGAGTGTTCATCAAGCTATTCACAACGTCATCCAGCACATTTGGCAACGAGGACATATGCCGAAAGAGTGGAGCCAATCAATTATATTCCCTACCCACATAAACGGTGACAAGCTACAGTGCGAAAACTATAGGGGCATATCACTACTTTGTACGGCGTAGATAATATTTTCAAAGCTCTTAGAAAATAAAATCGGACCATACACCAACAGTATTATTGGGGAATATCAAGGTGGTTTTAGAGCAGGCAGACCGATGATAGACCAATTGTTTACAGTCTAGCAGGTATTTGAAAAATGCTGGGAGTTCAACATAGACGTACACCAAATTTTCGTTGACTACGTACTGTACCAAATAATGCTTTGCTCTGGCATCCGAGCCAAATTGGTCCGTCTTACCAAAATGACACCGACGTCGACGACCATCCAAGTTCCCATCAATAACCAACTCACCGATGCCTTTGACACAAATATCGGACTTAAGCAGGGAGATGGGCTGGCCCCATTGCTTTTCAATTTGGCTCTGTAACACGTCATAAGGAAGCTACCTGTCGATACGCGAGGTGCATTACTATACAAGTCGAGCCAAGTAGTTGCCTATGCGGACAACATAAACATTTTGTTACGGTCATTAACAACTGCCAAAAAACTCTTCCTAAAACTCGACAGCGAAGCGAACCTAGTAGGGCTAAAAATCAATGAAAATAAAACAAAAAACTTCTAGGGGTTTTTTCCCTGTTACTAAGTGAATGATGTAATTATACTCGTAAACTGATCTTTCCCAAAGTTCCTCAAATGTTCCATGAGTTCCATCTGTTTTGAGGAATCTCATTATTTCTAAGAGTGTGGAGTGAAACCTCTCGACCTGACCATTAACCTCGCTTTTATACGCGGATGTGCGGTAAATGTCAATGCCCAATTGGTCACGCATCATAAATTGTATGGATGCGGCGTTAAGAGATTTTTCTCCATTGATTACAATGCACTTCGGCACTCCATAAAAGAATAATAATTCTCTGAGAAATGGCTGTACATTTTCAATGGCTTTAGACTTGAGAACCCTAGCTTGAGCTAACTTTATAAATTTATCCAGACTCGTTAAAATTAATTTACGTTCTGTTGAATAAATGTCGATATGAACCGTATGTCCTGGGTATTCGGAGATAGGAGTAGGCTTTAAGACTAGGTTGTCATGATGTCTATCGTACTTGTTTTCCAAGAAAACAGTGCATTGTTTGATTATATATTTTTTATTTTTGCACTCATTTTGGTGAAGTAATACTTTTCCAAGATCTGTTGCATGTTCTCATTTGAATTTTGGTGGGCTATAGCATGGGTTTTGATTATAATTTCTTCCTGGGCAGACTCATCTCGAACGTTCTCGACTCCTCTCTGAGTAAAACGAATTTCGTACGTTCTAAAGTAGAAAAGATAAATTTGCTGAATGAGTCCTATTGTTGCTTCGTTTGTTTGCAGGCCATCAATTATGTGAGGGTTCAAATAACTCTTAAAAATTTCGATGATATTCTCTTGGGTATACTGCGGTTCAAAAAATTTATGTTGATAATAATTTGGAAAGGGTCGTTCCAACTGGTAATCACTTTGTTCACCTAAATTAAGGATGATTTGTGTTCGGAAGCTGTTTATAGGTGTTTCTACCCAAGGGATAAAATTGTGAGAAGAACTGACGTCACTTTGGGAACTCGTGGTCATTGAGTTAATATTTGATTGCGTCGGCTTCTTTGAGAGGGTATCAGCTACTATATTAGCTTTCCCGGGCTTGGATTGGAGTTCATAGTTGTACTCCTCCAATATTCCCTACCATCTCTTCATTTTTATATTCGTATTACGGTTACTCAACGCATATGTTAGACGCTAATGATCAGTAAAGATCTTAACCTTGCATGGTCCGCATAAGAAAGTACGCAATGATTTCAACGCCCAAATGATGGCCAACGTTTTTATCTCGTTGGTTGCATAATTGATGTCAGTACGGTTAAGCGTTCGTGATAGAAATGTTATAGGCCTTCTCTCCTGCGATAGCAACGCACCAAGGACATTCTAAAATGTACCGGTAGTCAACTCAAAATCCTTTGTAAAATCAGGATGGACCAACATAACATCCTGTGAAATCATGGAATTCTTTATCTTAGGCATTAAGTGCCTCCTAGTTTAATTGGATCTTAACCTCGATGCTGAGGTTTTTGGATATTCTTCCCCTGTTAGAAGCGAGGTTAAGGGGTTCGCAATCTTAGCAAAACCAAGCACAAAGCGTCTTAGTAACATACCATGCCTAAAAAGGATTGAAGCTCCTCGAGGGTGGTAGGAGGCAGAAAGTCTACTATAGCCTGTGCTTTATGTGCATTTGATTTAATGCCCTCAGCTGAAACAATGAACCTAATTAATTCTACTTCGTTCTTTAAAAATTCACATTAATCGATTTGTATCTTAAAATTGGCGTTTTGTAGGGTTTCAAACACAATATCCATGATCTGTAATAGCTCATTTTGTCTCGGCCATAAATGATGATATCATCTATGTAGGATTGACACCTGCATCCTATATGTTTTCGCAATGCATCGTCAACGGCTCATTGAAATATTGGGGGTCCATTTTTCAGACCAAATGCTAAGCGGGTAAGCTTGTATTTACCATTATTGACAGAAAAAGTAGTTTTTTTCCATCCTCTTTGGACTCATTGGAATCTGATGGAAACCACTTTTTAGATCAATGGCCGTTTAAAACTTTTTGTGGCCAAGGTTTGCCAGAATTAATTTTTTTCATTTCAAAAATTTGGCAAGGTCAAAAACAAATGGTAGCCGGAGGGTGTTAAGTCAGGGGAAAATGATGAATGCGAAAGTATTTCCCAACCTTGTGCTGCAATTTTTAAAAGAGTCCCCAAAGCAGCATGTGGCCTGGTACTATCATGATATAGTATTGTCGCGTGTTATGGTTTGCGGCCAATTATTTTCATGTTTCGGGAAAGTGAAAACGAAATGTCTTTTAAATTAAATTAAAAGAGTTTATTCAATTAATTAAAAATGCACAATCACTTATTTTACTATTTCACAATTTTAATTTTCACTTAGCCTATAAATTTGTAATTCAACTGTCCGCTTAAAATCACTTCGCACTCAAACAATCAATTGCCTTTACTTCGCGTTCCATTATATTGCAGTTTTCTATCGTGGTTGTTATTAATGATCCCCCCATTCATTCAGCTCGCCTTTATATAGGGTCTTTACATATTGAACCCATTTCTCGTACATTGGCGAATGTTCTGCCGAGAGGTATCTGGTATATTCGAGCAGCTTAATGAATGGAGTGACGTCCCTTTAGGTGTTGATCATGCTTGGTGGGTTCTCGTGGTTTCGAGTAAATTCATTTTGTTGATGTTCTTAATGGTTGTGAAAACAATCGCGACAGTAGCTCGCAGAATTCTTTGTAAATGTAACAGTATGTTACGATGTCCTTCCTATATAAAATCACCGGCCTCTATTTTTGGCTGCTGTCTTTAAATTATCCAGTTGCTAAAAACACTTCTCCAGATTGAGCTTCTCGTTAGGTTTAAAAGGTCATAGTATGTTGGTCCTCGAATGTCCCACCATAAACACACCATTTTCGTATTCAGAGTCAAGGGCTAGGTTTTCTGGGTTAACAATATCCCCCTTTTCCTAACGATAATTTAGTAGATAATTTCACTTATCAACTGGTCCAAGAAGAGCTCGATTTTGTTCCGAGCAAACAGAGATATGCATATGATAACTTGATCATAAAAATTCTTCTGACTTATTTAATGTGGCACACATCTTGAATATTCCCACAACAATCTTTTTTTTCCGAATATCGTCCGAAACGGTTTGCTGAGCTTCAAATTTTTCGAACCATCTCTGCATGTCTTATCATAAACTTTACCATCACAAAACACTTTCAATAAATTTATACATGCTTTTGTAGCGTTTCATGCTTGTTGAAATTCATTTGAAGTACAGTGGTAAAAATAAACTTTATTTGTGGCCGTGTGTGGACTAACGGTTCTTACTTAAGGCTAACGTGAATCAACTTTGTTTCAGTTAATCTGTTACATCAGTATATATGAGTGCCGAACACCCACCAAGCAAACATGTAATTACGTGTTTAAAATTGCTGCTGATATTATTAAGGCGTGATAGAAAGTAACCATAAATTGGACAACTCAAAATTTGGCCAGCGAGTCTGAAAAGCGAACTAATAGAAGTAGCAATAGTCCTACAAAGACAAATCCTGCAAAGTATGTTTTTCTGAAGATCGAATTCCAGAAGATCGAATTCACTAATATATTCAACTTAACTTGTAAATATATAACATGTATAAAATTAATTCGTTAAACAAACGTCTCCCTTTACTGATCTACATACATAGTAGGAGGTAAGTGGTAACAGTGAGTTCACTCTCCTTCCAGGAGCCCTAATGTGTGTGCACATCATATTGAGCCCCTAGTTTGTGCTAGTATGCACAGGGTATACTGCTAATATAACAGTTCCAAAGATCCGCACTTATAAAATAAGCTTGGTTTTTGCAAAATTCTCATCAAATCTGTTTTGTTATATAGAAGTGAATCATAGATATATATAGAAGTGAAACAAAGAATTGAAGAATACTAGCTACCAAAGAGAACATTTGAAGATAGAGCTCAAGGAAGGCGCCCAGTGGAACGATCGAAGGAAGGATGGAAAGACTCAATAGAAGCTGATAGCAGATCATTATTTTTTTGCTACAGAACTACAGCCCCTTGCGGCCCTTCCTTTAGAGATAGTTAAGGTATCTCATTATCTTGATCGAATATATTTGCACTCGGGAAGCTGATGCATTGACGCTATGTCCGTCCATCCTGCTGCGATACGTTCTGATTTTAGACCAGCACGTATTATAACTGAACGGAGTTTAAGTTCATCTAAAGAATCGCTCAAAGCGAATATCGATATCAGCAACGAGATTCGAACAGCAGATCATTATACGAAGTGACAAATTGATGAATAAGGTTACAGAATCAATCATTATTCTGTAACCTCGTTCACTAGTTTGTTCTACCCTGATACCAAATAGGAGGAGCTTAATCCTAGAAGCCAAAGCTAGATAAATCTTTTTCTTTTTCTTAGCACAACAGCCCCTCTCGAGCCTTCGCTTCCTGCAAATAGCGCCTCGAACTGTCTCAGTCCGTTGACCACGTCCTCCAATTTTGAAATCAAAGCAGCAATGAACTATCTTCAATGACCGAGTCAAACCAGCGGTTCCTTGGTTTCCCCACTGGTCTCCGGCCTTCAGTTCTCCCAACGAATACCTTTTTGGATATCCGTTGTTCGTCCATACGACTCATGTGTCCAGCACATTGCAGCTTCCGCAGTCTTATAATCGCTGAGACTTCCGGCACGTCGAATATTTTATACAGATCATGGTTGTATCGAATTCGCCATTGGCCCCCATCTAGCTTTGCTTCGATTATTCGCCCCGGGACTCGTCGCTCAAAGGCGTTCAATATATTTGTGGATGCTTGGCTTAGGGTACATGTTTCACACATAGCATAACACAGGTCTTATCACAGATTTGTATACATGGAGCTTTGTTTTCCTGTGTATGCAGCTGATCTTCAAGATCGTCAAGACTGAATAAAACATTTTTTTGTGAGCTGTATTCTTCGGCGTATTTTGTCTCTTTCATTACCCGTTTTCATTATTTTGGCGTCTAAATACACAAATTTGCTAACATTTTCGATACTGTTTTCTTCAAGTGTAATATTTTGCGTATTTGAGGTATTTTTTCTCAACTGCGTCATGAGCTTTTTTTTATTCTCATTGATTTCTAGCCCTACTAGTCTTGCTTCTCTGTCGATTTTCAGGAAGAGTTCTGTGGCAGTTGTTAATGACCGTGACAAAATGTTGATGTCATCCGCATAGGCTACTACTTGGCTCGACTTGTATAGTAATGTACCTAGCGTATCGAAAGGTAGCTTCCTTATGACGTGTTACAGAGCCAAATTGAATAGCAATGGGACCAGTCCATCTCTCTACTTCAGTCCTAGATAAATATCATGAGCAATTTTTAACCTTTTTACAGGTCCATAACACTTTGAATCTAGAACTGAGCTCTAGTAGTCCTACAAAAGTTTGATTTTTTATTTAAGGAAAATATTTATTACACAATATGATATAAAAACAATTTTGAACATTTCAATGGCTATTTTTAAGAATTGTACTGAAACAAGGCTCCGTTCCATAAAGACCTTCATGTAAGTCATCAATTGCATTAAAGTGTTTTAATCTTTAAAAATGTTGAAAATCCAATTTCACAAAGATAAGCGGTTGCAAATTGTAAAAGTGTTCTTAATGCTGCTTTGCCAGTCGTGGATAAGCTTCCAATAGTCGTCTTCATCCATACTTTTCTAACTCTTGCTTTTGAAACTCCATTTCCATTTACGCATTAGTTCACATTTTGATTAAATCTTCTTCTAATAAATGGTTGTCGTCCATTGTATGTCGCTCAAATAAAAATGAGTTTATAATCCATCTATTTACATTACTGATGTTTGGTGTTGGAAAGTATTCATCAAATGATTCACTCAATCGCTGGAGATGTGTTATGATTTCCGCTACAATGATTGTTATTTTCTGCAGATTGCGCTCTTTTGCTAAAACAGAGATCAAAACGGCCATGAAAAACTACTTTAGCAGCTTAGAGGGTTCCCTCCTGACAAATAACCCTAAACCCTTTTGGTCATACATCCGATCCCTTAAATCTTCCTCTTCCATCCCGCATACTGTCAAATGGAATAACACTGAAGCCTCCTCCCCTCAGGATATTTCTAACCTATTTGCCGAATATTTTTCCTCTACTTTTTCCTCTTCTGACATACTACACTCCCCCATAAATTCAATTCAAACTTATCCAGCATCAAGTCCATCCTATTCCATTGATCCTTCTGAAGTTGAATCCCTTATTAACTTGCTCGATCCGAATGTTAGCCCTGGTCCTGATGGATTACCTAATATATTTGTAAAGTCACTTTGTTCCTCTTTGTGTTTTCCTCTTTCCCTTATATTCAATCTCAGTCTTAGTACTGGCACCTTTCCAACGTACTGGAAAGATGCAAATGTTGTTTCTATCTTTAAAAACGGTGACCCATCATCTGCCTCAAACTATCGTCCCATATCACTCCTCTCCTGTTTCTCTAAGCTGCTGGAACGACTTGTGAACAACAGGCTTCTTGAGTCCCTGAGTTCATTTGTCACACTACAGCAACATGGATTCTTAAAGGGTCGTTCAACTTCTACGAACTTGGCTGAGTTCGAAGATTATATTGCAAGAGCTTTAGATAAACAGCTTCAAGTAGATGCAATATTCACGGACTTCTCTAAAGCTTTTGACTCCGTGAACCATGTTCTGCTCTGTCAAAAGTTAGCTTTGCTTGGCATATCCGGCTTCCTTCATTCTTGGATTTCATCATATTTATCCTCCCGTTCATGTCATGTCAACCTCTATGGCACAATTTCCTTTCCAACCAATCCTACATCTGGTGCCCTCAAGAGTCAATCCTTGGACCTCTTCTTTTCGTACTGTTTATCAATGATCTTCCTTCTGTAATTTCCTCTTCTTGTCTCCTGTATACTGATGATTTCAAGGTATTCCGGACAACTAGATCCCTTGAAGATTGTCAGCAACTCCAAATTGATCTTTTTAACCCGTATAACTGGTGTAATGTAAACTCCCTTCGTATTAATGTTTCCAAATGTTTTAAAATGACTTTTACTTTGAAAATTGACCCTTTAGTTTTTAATTACACCCTATGTGATGTTGTTCTCTCCTCTGCAGACTCATGTAAAGATCTTGGTGTAATAGTTGACCCCAAGCTTAAATTTGATGTCCACATTTTTAGCTTAGTTACCAAGGCATCAAAAGTTTCGGGTTTTCTTATGCAGCATTTGCATAAGTTTGCAAATATTGTTACCGTTGTTCGCTTTTTCACGTGTCTTGTCCGCCCGCTCCTTGAGTACTGCTCAGTAGTGTGGTCTCCTAGACATTTATATCTTATTAACTCACTAGAACCTTTTCAGCGTAAGTTTACCCGTATTGTGTTTTTCAAATTCAATGTAGCTTATGAGTCTTATGAGCGTCGTCTATCCATACTTCGTCTCCCTTCTCTGTCGTCCCGTAGAACCTTCTTAGATCAATGTTTCCTTTTTAAGTTGTACCACCAACAAATTGCCTCCACTCTAAGCGCAGACTTGCAATACAGACTGTATCCACGACCTAGTCGGTCTAATCACATTCTCGAGGTTTCATCAGAATGCATAACAGCCTCGAGCTTGGCTCTCTATCCACGTCCTACTTTGTTTTTAAAATTAAATTAAAGATGTTACTTTTTGCGAATAGTGATTAATGTTCCTTAGCACTAAATTTTATAAACTTTGATGTTGACTCTATCTTCATTTCTAACATGTTTTAGATTAACTTTTTTCTGCTTGATTTGTTGTATTGATTTGTCTTACTCTAAACTATATTTAACTATATTTAATTGTCTAAGTCTATTTTGTAATTGGATTTCTGTCTGTTAAATGGATTTGAATAAATAAATAAATAATTAGTTTTCTAAAATGACTGAATATAGCACAAGAAAGCTGGCTCAATTGTCATACTCAATTCGCCATTTCCAAAGTTTTAATTTATCAATAGACGAAGCCAATTTTTCTGCAGCTGTTATTATTATTTTTGCCAAACCCTTGTACCTACTGAAATGCTAGCTCAATCATGTGGCTTAATAAAGATTTTTCCATTAAGGACATAATAGTTTTATCTATTAACAACACACAAAAATATTTAAGATATCGATTTGAAACTTATTGTTAGTACAGTGCAAGCGTTACATTTTATGAATAAGATTCAATTTCAGTCATATGACCATCACGAGTCCGTTTACAGCAGTCGATTCTTTAGGCCCAATTTTCAACCACTCTGGCGCACATTTCGAACGGAACGTTGGCAGTTTCACGATAGATGTTGTCTTTGAGCTCGTCTAAGGTTGCTGGCTTGTTGGCATGGACCAGTGGCTTGATATAGCCCCATAAAAAGAAATACAGTAGCCTTAGATCACATGAACGGGGCAGCCATTTGACCGGACCATTTCTCCAGATAACACGTTCATCAAATTTGCCTTTCAATAAATTGATTGTGAGGCATGCTGTGTGGCTATTGGCACCATCTTGTTGAAACCACATATGTTGATGTTCTAGCCACAAATAATCTTCCAACATAACACAATAACGCTCTCCATTGACGGTAAAGTGACGGCCGTTTTCATCCACGAAAAAATATGGCCCAATCATACCTCCGGCATGAAAATCGCACCAAACAGTAATATTTTGCAGATACAACGGTGTCTCAAGAAGCACATGTGGGTTTGTTGCTGACCAATAATGCATATTTTGCTTATTAGCAAAGCCATTGAGCCAGTACTGTGGCGACCACTTTGAACTACAAATAGTTCTTTCGTCTTTTCGGATGCTCAAGAGAATAAGATGATAAAGGTGAATATTGAATTAAAAAGAATTATTTCAGTTTTGGCATTCGTACATTATTTCAGCTTTTTGCGAGCTTTATTCAACTATTTACATGTTGTCAATTTTGCAGGAGATACGGTTACTGATGCACGATTCCATAAGTAGAGTTTTACCCAATTAATGTTTCGTTCCTTTTCAATGACGTTGAACAATTGTTAATCTTTCACTTTGGAATTTATGTTCCCCATTACTTCAACTCAAATTTTCAATGCTTTTTAGTATACAAGGCATAAATATATCCTTGAAAGGTTTATCAAAATATTCTGAAACCAACAATTTTTTGAAACAACCAATAAACTGAGAGATGAAAAATTAAATACCAATAAATTAATTGTTTTCCGAGTATTCCGTAATTTCTTTTGTGTAGCTTTCCGCATCGGCAACAAGTCGAACTTTATGTTAACAAGCAACGAAAGGTGTATTACAAGAATCGAAGGGACAACAGTTTGAAAAGTTATCGACATCCAGATGCGCAGCATGCACGAAGAAGCAAAAACTTTAACAGCTATACAAACAAAAGTTGTTCAACAATAACGTCGAAATAAGGATGGACGATTTGATATTTTCGAGGTCGAATGCTTAAAGCTAACAAAAGTTTTCTGATCAATAAATATTTAAAGAAATTTTCAACAATGCGAAATAATTGAAAGAACTCAAGCGTTAGGTTCTCGAACTTTCCCTTGTTTAGATTGTTCCCAGATGGCTGGCTGGCTCCGGTGGCTGGTGGGCTGTTTGTCTTAGATGGCTGAGCGTTGTAATCAGCGGTGCGTATCATTCTTTTCCAAGTACCGTTCAATGATGATGATTCTAGTCAAGAGTGTCCTTTTCACGTTCATTCTTGTCTGTTAGTCCGTTTTGTCCAACGTTTATTGAAATCGAATGAAAAAGATCGTCCTTGAACGAGGCCATCTGGGAAATTGTGTAGTGGAGTAGGTGCATGGTGCCAAATGATGTTTTCAGTGTGAAAAGTGTCAGTTCTTTGTAGACTTTAGAAAGATTTTATCTCTAAATCCAGATCTTCTTTGTTAAACCAACTTTAACTGCATTTGAATCGACGAAGCGCACCTTCGCTTTGTTGATTCAACGTAGTTTGAATTTCAATTTCCTTGCAGACAAATCCAAGATGTGGAAGACAACAGATATTTAAGTTTCACACCACGCACCTCACTACTATCCTTTTCTAGAATCTCGTCACTGTTTTGTGTCTGGTTTACCCTTCTTGTTTCGAAATTAGCTTCCTTAATAGTCTGCTGTCGCTCGTAGTCCGAATAAGAAAATGACTCTAACGGCGTTAAACGTTGCAGGTGAGCAGAAGCAACGAGCAGAAGCATTTTCCACGTCGCCAGGATGACAAATATTTAATGAAAATCAACAAATTCGAGAGATATTCAGCAGACAGGATTTGGACTGCTGTTTCATTAAGAGTTCATGTTGCTGTGAAATTTTCCTTTGGCTTGTGAAGATGGCGGGAGTTAAAAGCGAAAGAAATTAATGCAATAAAACTACAACCTTATGATTTTAAGTGATTCGGGAAAGGGAAGTTAAAGTCTTTGGCTAATTCACGTCCGAGGATTTAAGGCAAGATTTATGGAATTTCACTTATCCTTTGGTGGTTTGATACAGGTCACAAAATAATCTTATTGTTATGATTGGCTGAAAAAACCTTGCAATCGATGTAAGCAAACAAAAATTCTCCATCTGGTTTCATCTCCACTTAAAAACTCTAACAAGTTGGGTAGACAGACCTACGCTCATGTCAGAAGGGTTTTGTACTCAACTTACAAAATGCAATCACCAGCAGCGAATAATATCAAAAAACATGTCAAAGAGATTTGCTCGTTTAAAAGAAAATCCATTGTTTCTCCATTTTCAACTGGAAAAAATCACTCAAATCATGAAATCCCAAAAGCATTTATGTCATTGATCTTATCTGAAAATTTTAAGTTCAAATCAAAACTGCAGTGTCTGGTTCGATGGAAAGTCCATAAAATACCAAGTAGTGTGTTATTGTTGTTGTAATTGGAGAACGTCTGTGAATAAAATAGGAATTTCACCAAACTTACAGAGTGTTAGAACATTGTGTAAGGTTGGCCACTCTCCTGTGCTGTAATCATCGACTCATGGCATCAGAATGTTTTTTTTGAACCCGAGAGTGGTGACAAAGCCCTTCAGTTAGGAGCTCTCTCCTGCCTCCTCGACTTGTTTCACCTATGAGTATTAATTATAGGCAACCATCTTCAGTCATTCATTGAACTGAATCAGGTGTTAAAAGCATGAACTTCAAACGTTGAAGTTGGGGAAAAATAACGCCAAATTATTCAATCTTCGCATTTAAAACAGCCACCATTTTGTTTTACGATTACTGATACAACTAGCTGAGCCAATTTTCAAAGATATTCATGATACCTATCATTCCTGAAACTTTCATGCAAATCGTAGCAAACCTGTAGTGTCAGAGTCGATAAAAAGCGCATATACGAGGTGTGTTCAAAAGGTATCACGAATTTTCGCGGGTTACGTATATTCGAATTTCGATTTTTTTGTGGCGTTATGTTGGTACTCATGTCTGTCACTTATGCCGACAAGCTCGGCTATTTTGAATGTTCACTTGATTGGTGATAGCTGCTTTACTTGCACGTGTTTTCAATCGTCTTCGATTTTTACTTATTCAAAAAAATGGATCAAAGAACGTGTATCAAATTTTGTGTGAAAGACCGAATTAAGTGCGCGGATGCATTCCGAATGTTGACTGTGGCATACGGAGAAGCTACCTTGGACCGAGGTAACGTTTATCGGTGGTACAAAATGTTTTTAGAAGGCCGAGAAGATGTGAACGACGAAGAGCGTGCCGGACGCCCGAGCACTTCAACAACAGACGAAAAAATTAATGAAGTGGAGAAAATGGTATTGGCCAATCGTCGAATAAACATATCGATTGGCTCATGCCATTCGATTTTTATCAACGATTTGGGCATGAGACGGGTCACCGCGAAATTCGTACCAAAATTGCTCAATTGCGACCAAAAACAGCAACGCATGAACATTGCTAATGAGATGTTAAACTCTGTCCGCGACGAACCAAATTTGCTCCAGAGGGTCATATAACTGGTGACGAATCGTGGGTTTATGGTTATGACGTGGAAACCAAAGCTCAATCATCTCAATGGAAGCTGCCGCATGAACCAAGACCGAAAAAAGCGCGCCAAGTTCGGTCGAATGTGAAAGTTTTGCTGACAGTTTTCTTCGATTGCAGGGGCGTGGTGCATCATGAGTTCTTGCCACAGGGAAGAACGGTCAATAAGGAATATTACCTGCAAGTTACGCGCAATTTGCGCGAAGCAATCCGCCAGAAACGCCCGGATTTGTGGGAGAACAAAAATTGGCTTTTGCACCACGATAACGCCCCTGCTCACACATCGTTGCTTGTGTGGACTTTTTGGCCAAAAACAACACACTAATGATGCCGCAGCCACCGTATTCCCCAGATCTGGCCCCCTGTGACTTTTTCTTGTTTCCCTAACTGAAGAGGCCCATGAAAGGACG
This sequence comes from Odontomyia ornata, assembly GCA_963969285.1. Lineage (NCBI taxonomy): Eukaryota > Metazoa > Arthropoda > Insecta > Diptera > Stratiomyidae > Odontomyia > Odontomyia ornata. Next base: position 57,586,819 of record OZ017739.1, on the reverse strand, counting down.
ACGTTACGCTACGCTTGACGAGATAAAGACGGCATCGAAGGAGGAGCTGAACAGGATTAAGAAAAATGATTTTTTGAAGTGCTTCGAAGATTGGAAAAACCGTTGGCACAAGTGTATAATATCTCATGGGGATTACTTTGAAGGGGACAAAATAGATTTTCATGAATAAATAAATAATTTTTGAAAAAAAAACAAAATTCGCGATATTTTTTGAACACACCTCGTAGTTCCAAAGCCATATGTTCCCATAGTAATACAGTGCATATTGCTCCATAGTAATACAGGAAAATTCAAACCGTTATAACTTTGTTAAATACCATTTGATATTTATCAACCTCGTGAATAGTCATTTAAGTACCAAATTTGGTTGAATTCAAGGGTACCGTTAAGATTTTATCCAAGGAAATGTAAAATTGATAAATCATACTATTACTAACAAAGTTGAGTGAATTTCGACTTCTCATGTATTTGTTCTTGTTGTACTCATTAAGGCCTACATTCATGATTTTTTTTTCAGATTTTTCGGATGAAAGGTGTCCAATCGCGGGGGGATACGCGAAAAGTTCGTACATTTCCCCTTCCCCTGCCCCCCCACGGTACCAATACGGGAATTTTAAGACTTGTTTTGAAAAGATCTTATTAAGACCTTTCTAATGACACCCTACTCAATTACCAACGGTGACAATTTTTTTTTGAAGGGTCACTCCCCTCTATGGGGAGACCCCCCTTAAACCCCTTTGAAAAATTTTTGCACACCAAAACTTTCAAGAAGTCACAACTTTTGACCTTTCCACAAAGTTTGATGACTGTAGCTTCTATAGTTTCAGAGCAAAAGTGCTGTGACATACAGACGGACGGACGGACGGACACAAGTCGTGATTGCAATAGGGTTCTGTATTTTAGTACAAAATCCTAAAAATTATATCGTCACATTCCGTGGCTTTGAGCGTACGTCGGAACTCTGCAAGCTGCGCACGGAAAATTATGAATGCTTAGTTGGGTGGACCAATACTTCCATAGTGACCAACGCAAGCCGATCCGGAAACATACAAGTGGAAGCAGGGGGAGAGTGCTTCTGCTAAAAGGATATTGTAATATAATTAGTAGCTCAAGCAATGTCTTTTGAATATCAAGACTTTACTCATACATTTATTCTATAAAATGAGCTCAGAAAACTAATGCATGCTTATTATATATTTCAACTACGCCGTAGACGGTCCCAAGCCCGTTTGAGAGAGGAGGAAGGAACCCCTTGTTTCTCCAACCCATAGCTTCCATGATTCCTCATCCGAAACCCCCCAATTAAATGGTATAGTAAATGCCCTCGGGGCGCACATTGGCCTTACTGGTTCCAAAATAATGGAACATTGAATGCCAAGAAATGCTAATAACTTTAAATACATCTACAGCTCTGCTACTCAACCCCACTTACACCTCCTTGTGTGGACGTAAGAGGATGAAGGCGAATCTTCCGCGCCTGATAACGGAATCAAAGTAATATCCATGCCGCCGGAAGGCCCGTCCCTGGAAAACCTTAAAATGTTTCGAAACCTGCAGACGAGCCTCGGAACGGATTGGAATCACGGCAACGACCGCGCAAATGAAAAACAAGTTGGGTAAACAGACTTATGCTCATGTCAGAAGGGGTTTGCGCTCAACTTACAAAATGCAGTAACTCGCAACGAATACCTGTAAAATCAAGAAACACTTCATGTTAGAGGATCATACTATTATTAACAAAGTTGAAAGAATTTTGACTTCTGAGGTATTTGTTATTGTTATTCCCATAAATATCTCCCCTGATAATTTATTCAGATTTTCTAGATCACGGGTTTCCATTCGCGAGGGTGCCCCCACTGAAGCAAAAACTGTCAGTTTAAGAACTGTTTTGAAAAGCTCTCATAGAGAACTACTCATATCGGCTATCTTTCATGAAATTTTTTTCAGGGACCACTCCTCTGTACTGTCATCATCGATTCATGGCCTTTTTTTTCGAATCCTAGAATGGTTACAAAGCCCTTTTGCTAGAAGCTCTCTCTTCCTCTTCGACTTGTTTCAATTGTATGTACTCATCTTCATGATACCTATCATTCCTTTTTCATGCAAATCATAGCAAAGCTGTAGTGTCTTAGTCGGTAAAAAGCGCATATGGCTCCATAGCCATATGTTTCCATAGTAATACAGGGCACATTGTTCCATAGTAACACAGGAAAATTCAAATCGCTATTACTTCGTCAAATACTATTCGATCTTTATGAAACTTTCAGAAAATCTTATAAATATTCATCTGTTTGCTAAATTTTATTGAATTTAGGGGTACCGTTAAGATTTTATTCAAGAAAACATAAAATCGATAAGTCATACTATTACTAACAAAGTTCAGTGAATTTCGACTTCTCATGTATTTGTTGTTGTTGCACTCATTAAGGCCTACATTCATGATTTTTTTCAGATTTTTCGGATGGAAGGTGTCCAATCGTGAGGGGGGGGGGTACGCGAAAAGTTCGTACATTTCCCCTTCCCCTGCCCCCCTCGGTACTCATAAGGCAATTTTAAGACCTGTTTTGAAAAGATCTCATTGAGACCTTTCCAATGACATCCTACTCGACTTCCAATGGTGAAAATTTTTTGTTGAGGGGTCGCCTCCCTATATGGGGAAACCCCTCTTAAACCCCTTTGAAAAATTTTTCCGCCCCTAAACTTTCAAGAAGTCACCACTTGTGACCTTTCCACAAAGTTTCATTGCTGTAGCCTCTATAGTTTCGGAGAAAGTGCTCTGATATACAGACGGACGGACGGACAGACGGACACAGGTCGTGATTGCAATAGGGTTTTGTATTTTAGTACAAAACCCTAAAAAGGGCTGTGGCATTGGATTCTGCAATGTCAGATCATTCAATGCCACTGGCGCTGTTAAGGACCTTTTACAACATGCCAGTCAAAATAAATTAAAAAATATTGGCAATCCAGGAGACAAACTGGACTGGAAACGACATTCAAGACATGAGATCGCGCACAATATTCAAAAGTGGGAAGCTTACTGGAAAATGAGAATTCGGAGTGACCTTCATTGTGAATAGGCAGTTCAAATCGCACGTTATTGATTTTAAGGGAATAAGCAAACTGTTATGTGCGATCTGTATAAAAGCGAAATTTTTCAAAATCTGGCTGATTAATGCTCACGCCCGGACCGAAGAAAAGGACAAAGAAATAAAGGAAAAATTCTACAATTACCTGGAGCGGCTAGTCAATTCATTGCCCACAAACGAAACAAAAATAATTCTGGGTAATTTCAACGCCAAGGTTGGCAATGAGCTATCTCATCGGGGAACGACTGGAGGATATAGGCTACACGATGAAACAAATGGCAAAGGCTAGTGCCTGACCGTCTTTGCAAGTATCAGAAATTTAGTCATACTTTCGACTTGCTTTCCAAATCGATGTATTCATATAATGACCTAAGTATCACCGGATGGCAACACACATAACCAAATCAACCATGTTCTGGTCCAACAAAGTTGGGCCTCGAGCTTACTTGACGTCTGTATACACCGAGGAGCCAATTGTGACTCAGATCATTGCTTGATCAAATTAACATAACGATGTCGTTTGTCAAAGGCATATTGTAATGATTTTTAAAATGCCCGTGTAGGACACGGGTGCCGATGGTCTGGCATAATTGTCAGCGAGCTATAAACAACACCGAGCTCAGCTAACTAGCTTCGCTTAACGACCGCGTACGCGTGCTTGACGACTGGCATTTGCGGGATCATATGAGGCGGGTTCTTGTCGAGCCACGAAGCTACACTACAAACTACTTATCACGCATACTCTACTCTACAAGACGCACCGATCAATTTTTACTGTCTTTAGAAAAGTTCTATTAGGTGTCAATTAAGCTACTCTGCAGTAATTCAATATTTTTTTGCCTCGTTAAAGTTAGCGGACACGGAGGCTTGAGACAAACGCAAACATTACACAAAAAGCAACCGTTACTTTTACCGAAGAAGGTCGTTGCATTACAAGGGGAATGTCAAACCTAAAGATGTTAAAGTGGCTGAAGTGAACAACTCATCTCTGCCTGAAGGATGGAAACTTGAGGGGTGTAGTTAACTTTACACTAGTAAAACAACAAACTAAGCAGTTGCAACGGGGTGACCACCTTATCTCTTCAGGAGCAGCCACTCCTGATCACCACGGGGCTGCTCGACTGCTTATGTTTATTACAGGACAGTCTCTTCGATGCCGACCCAGACATGGAGAGACTGCAGGGTTTCGCTCTTCACTAGTAAAGAAACAATTGTTTCGGCAGTGGATAGATGGTTGTTATAATTTTAGGCCCCTCTCCTTGAATACAAGTCCCTGTCTTCAATGAAAGTATGCTAATAAAAACCGCTAAACAATCATAAAAACAAATCGGGTGTCGGTCAGGACTAATTGATGATGCGGATTTTATCACTGCCGATCAGCAGATTTGCTCCCAGCAAAAACTGACACAACTCCAAGCAGTGTATTTGAAAACCCCTGGCACCACCAGTTTGTTCAAAATTAGAACTGTTCGACTAACAACTTTATAAAAATGTGCAAACCTTTCTTTTGGTAACATTAAGGGACGCACTACTCTATAACATCATCGGCATGTTCAGGCGGCAGAGCCACCACGAACGAAGAACTCCAGAAGATGCTATAGACCTTATTATACCGAAGACAAGACAAACAACACAAAAAGAAAGTTTATCGGTGACTCTTTCTTGACTTTACGGAACCCTCTAAAGTATGCTACGTTAATATCAAATGGTGAGGGCGACAATAAAAATTGAATCGGTTCATCTGCCGACAGCAAAATTAAAAATGTGCGAACTCGAAGGAGAGTGATGTTGTTTCCCCTTCGGGCCCCACGTTGGGCGCCATTGTAATGATTTTTAAAATGCCCGTGTAGGACACGGGTGCCGATGGTCTGGCATAAGTGTCAGCAAGCTATAAACACACCGAGCTCAGCTAACTAGCTTCGCTTAACGACCGCGTACGCGTGCTTGACGACTAGCATTTGCGGGATCATATGAGGCGGGTTCTTGTCGAGCCACGAAGCTACACTACAAAATACTTATCACGCAACCGTTACTTTCACCGAAGAAGGTCGTTGCATTACAAGGGGAATGTCAAACCTAAAGATGTTAAAGTGGCTGAAGTGAACCACTCATCTCTGCCTGAAGGATGGAAACTTGACGGATGTAGTTTACTTTACACTAGTAAAACAACAAACTAAGCAGTTTCGACGGGGTGACCACTTTATCTCTTCAGGAGCAGCCACTCCTGATCACCACGGGGCTGCTCGACTGCTTATATTTATTACAATATCCTGTAAAGACCAGCCGGCTACAAAAATTTGACATCGAAATGCTCCAAATGACGTCTGTAGCCAAAAATTTTACGGAGACCTTCAACAACCAGCTGGCTCCCATCTTATCAGACGTACGTTAAAGCCAAGCAACGAGCTCTAGATGGAAGTGAAAGTGGCTATTAAGACCGTGGCAGAACACACAATTGGGCATAAAGTCCGGCGCAAGAGAAATGAACGGTTTGATAATGAGTGCCAGGATGTATTAGACAAAAATAATCAGGCGTACAAGAAAAACATAAGTAGGAAAACCAGGAAGAAGAGAGAACACTATGAAAATCCCAGAAGAGTCGTGAATAACATAAGCAGAATTAAGAAAAGAAAATGCTATTATGACCAATTGAGAAGTATAGATGTAAGTTAAGCAAGCACCAACACAAGACAAGCGTAAAAAGTAGTGCAAAGCCTGAAGCGTGGTTATCAGCCCAAAATCACGCTCTGTCGTAATGACGCCAGCAATATGATCGCTGATGAAACCAAGATTAAGGAAACGTGGGCATCATATATTAAAAACTTGCTTAATCCTCCACATATGTTGTGGAGCTATGCTATAGATGTCAGCGGAGAGCTTCCATTGGCCCCACCAACTCTGGATGAAGTGTGTTCCATCATCAGAGGCCAAAAGAATAATAAAGTGCCGGGCATCGATGAGATTCCACATCAAATATGGTGGCAGCAATGTTCACCAGGCTATTCACAAAGTCAACCAGCACATCCAGCTTATTTGAAAATATGCCAGAAGAGTGAAACCAATCAATTATATACCCTATCCACAAAAAAGGTGAAAAGCTACAGTGCAAAAATTATAGAGGCATACCACTACTTTGTACGGCGTACAAAATATTTTCAAAGATCTTACGAAATGAAATTGGATCACATACCAACAGCATTATTGGGGAGTATCAAGGTGGTTTTAGAGCAGGTAGATCGACAACAGATCAATTGTTCTCTATCAAGCAGGTACTTGAAAAATGCTGGGTGTTCAACATAGACGTACACCAAAATTTCGTTGATTTTAAGCAAGTATATGATAGTATTGATCGTAACTTACTGTACCAAATAATGCTTTGCTTTGGCATCCCAGCCAAATTAGTCCATCTTACCAAAATTACAATGATGTCGACAAACCCTCAAATCTGCATCAACAACCAACTCACTGATGGCTTCGACACAAACATGGAGATGGGCTGGACCCATTGTAATTCAATTTGGCTCTAAAGTACGTTGATACAAGAGGTACATTGCTATACAAGTTAAGCCAAGTGGTAGCCTATGCGGACGATATCAAAATTTTGACACGGTCATTAAGAACTGCCAAAGAACTCTTCCTGAAAATCGACGTTGAACCAAAACTAGTCAGGCTACAAATCAATGAAAATAAAACAAAGCTTATGACGCGTTCATGGAAAAATACCTCAAGTATACAAAATATCACACTTGGCAAATACAGTATTGAAAATGTGAGTGAATTTGTGTATTAAAGCACCTAAATAATGAGAACCAATAATGAGAGAGACGAAATACGCCGAAGAATACAGCTCGCAAATACAATATTTCATTTAGTTTTGTAGATACTGAAGACCAGCTGCATACACAGGAAAACAAAGCTCCAACTATACAAATTTTTGCTAAGACCTGTGTTATGCTATGGCGGTGAAACACGGACACTAACCTAAGCATCCGCAAATATATTGAACGCCTTTGAGCGACGGGTCCTGAGGCGAATTATTGGAGCAAAGCTAGACGGAGACCAATGGCGAATTCGATACAACCATGAGCTGTATGGAATTTTTGACGAGCCGGAGGTCTCAACGATTGTACGACTGCGGAAGCTGCAAAGGGCTGGACACATGAATTGTATGGATGAACAACGGATACCTAAAAGATATTCGTTGGGAGAACTGAAGGCCGAAGACCAGTGGGGAAACCGAGAAAACGCTGGCCTGACTCGGTCGACGAAGACAGTTCATCGTTGCTTGAATTTCGAAATTGGAGGACACTGTCAATGGATCGAGACAATTGGAGGTGCTTTGTGCAGAAAGTGGAGACCCGAGAGGGGTTGTAGTGCTAAGAAGAAGATTATATGTTTCAATTCGCCGCCATTTTATTTTCAGTGTGTTGGCTATAACAATGTTACAAAATATTTCTAAAACTTTCATCGAAATTCCTAGATATCTGTAGCGTCTGGGCCCTTGGAAGCCGTGTATCTCCAGAATATCGCGTGTTATTGTTGTAATTGATAAATTTTCAATAGATTGTTATTTGGCTTTTTATGGCTTAGTTTTAATAAAATTTTCAGAAAACATGCGTTTAATATGAATAAATCAAAATATGAGTTTCTAGCAAATTTCATGGTCATTTTTCAAATTTATGGACAAAAACGTAGAATTTACATAATGAACTATTATTAACAAACTTGATCGAATTTGGATTTCTGAGGTATTTGTTGGCCTTTTACTTAGAAAGGTCTACTTCATGGTTTTTTCAGGTTTTTCAAACCAAAGGGGTCCAATCGTGGGGGAGGATACATTCCCTTCGCCTGCACTCCTTGAGGCAAGACGTGTCAGTTTAAGACCTGTTCCGGAAAGCTCTTTCATTTGATACCCATATTGACTACCTTTGGTGGATTTTTTTTCAGGGGCACTCTGTTTTATGGGGAGGCCATCCTTAAGCACCCTATAAAAATTATTTTAATTCTGATACTTCTAATAGGTCACCACCTTACACTTACTCGCCAAATTTCATGTTTCCAGCTGAAGCAGTTCGCGAGAAAACTTGCTGTGACACATGGACGGAATCTGTATGCTGTCATGATAACAATTGACGACTATGCTATCCTGCCTAGTCAAGTGTCAGAATAGTGGCTGTGGTGATGGAAAATGCTATGCATAAGAGTGGTTATCTCATTCTTTGTGATGTTGCCCTTCCTTTTCCCGGTTTCGGGAGATTTCTTTTTTACGCGTACCAGTAACAGTGGCTGGTTCCTGCAAAGCTTAAAACAACAACACTAATGAGTTAAAATTATAGAGGTGCAGAATTCACTTCTGAAAAAGATTATATTTTATTACATTATTTCATGTACCAGGATCATGAATAATTCACAGCCTTTTATGTATATCTAAAAATAGTTGAAACTTTTTTGTTCTTTCAAATAAAATATACTCTAAAATTCAATCCGGGAGTGCGTCCGTTCACGATTTTTCGTCATTCAAACGAGAAAAATTAAATATAAAAACAAAATTATGAAGGCATAGTCATGCATTTTATTTCTGAATATTTGCCGCACCTAGAAGGCAGTGGTTTTCAATATAACATTAATATTCGCTTACTTTACCAATACTGTTTGACTGTTCATGAGTCATTTTGTGCATGCGACTATAATATGTCAGTTTCTTATCAAATAAATGTACTAGATGGTGCTAGTATCAATAGCGAGGAGATAGTTTGACAAATTAAGTGGCGTGCGTTTGTGATCTAGATTGAATTATTAATTTTCCTGGTAAGTACATCTGAATTGATGATTTGGACAGTGTACTTTAATTCCTGATCATTATTAGAACGCCATTTGATATTGGTTTTTATCGAAAATTGTGAACTTTTATCGTAATTCTACAAAGTTCACAAACTAATAACCTCAAAAGCTGGCTCCGTAAATATTCAAGATATATTGTTTCCTGACTTTATTTGTTGCTGGTGACTGCATCTCGAAGGGTGAGTACAAAACCCTTTTGCCATGGGCGTAGGTCTGTCTACCGAACTTATTTGCTATAACTCTTGACCATGAACACTAGAGTATAAGCAGCATGACCACCTACGCCGAGTTGAATTCAGGAAACCATGTCCCGTGTACTCAAGATCGGCTGGCATGTACCGAATTAGGATCCTTGGACTCGATTCCTAAAATTCAACAGCTATATTCAAATTGAATTTAATGAATCGGATGCCGTGACATCTATGAACACTTGTGGAATGCGTATTAATGAGATGATTATTCGTGCGGGTGTTCTTTGTTTTTGCTGTTAATCCAACCATAAAATACATGATTACAGTGTCTGATCTCAGTATAAAAAAATGTGATTATAATAAAATGCCGAGAAAATGTGGAATAAATATTTTGCCGGAATTTTTAAAAGTGCCACGTTCACTAAACATGATCAACAAAATGCAGTCTTTTCCATTTTTCGCGTTCTCATGACATGTTAGCCATAGAAACGTCTCTTCTTTCCTTCATATTTGTATTGATCAAACCTTGAACGTTTGGTTGTAGTGCAGGAGACAGATGATTTGGGAGAATGCCATTAAGCCAGAAATCAAATACAATCTCGTTAGGGCTATACCCAGTCGCATAACATTTCTGGGTGTTAATAACCCACTGATTATTATTTTCAATTCGAGTGGGCGAATAATTGAGTATCGATTGATGCGCTTGTTCCACTTGCCCGTTGGCTCAAGGGGTACAAACTGCGTTTTTGACGTGTTGAATATTGTGTTGAGCATAATATCGAGCATATGACTTAGCTGTAAGCGCAGAGCCTCGGTTGGTGATGATGCAAAGTCCAAAATAGGTCGTCATTCCGTTTAAACATCGTAATACTGGCACGGTTTTCAAATTTTTAACGGCTTTCATGATGATGTATTGGGTGAAAGTGTCGAAAATTACCAAAAGGTACAAATTACTAGATTGGCTTCGCAGAAATAGTCCTAGATGATTCAAGTGAAGTCGTTTGAATAGAATGGGCTCCATTTTGGCTAAATGTAAGCATCCTTTGGTCTTTCTGCCACGCGCTTCCTTGTAATGGCGTTTTAGGTACGCTGTTATGTAAACTCTTACATATTTTTGCATACGTGGAAACCAGAAATTTTCTATTATTCGGCTTATCGTTTTTTCTAATGCAAAATGGCCTCCGTCATCGTGGCATGACTGCACAGCCTTCAAACGTACTCCTTTTGGAATGACAAAACTTAGCTTCTTGTCGACGTCACGATAAAGACAGTGATCCTTGGTGCGATACTCTAACTTCAATTGTCTGTCTTCTTTAGGACAGCAATTATGTTTTTCAGAGTTTTGTCCTGAAGTTGCAGCGTTAGAATGCAGTCTTGTTGATCAATCGAGACAGTAAGTATGAAACCAGCTGTTTCGATATCCTTCTCTGCTCCTACTGGAGCTCGACTGGGCGCGTCGATGTGAGCCATCTTAGATCCGGAACGATGAACGATATTAAAGTCGGATTCAAGAAGTCCCATCCACCATCGGGAAATTCGGGGTTTCATTTCGTGGCATTTTTTAAGTTTGGTGATAGCGCAGCAGCCCGTCACCAGTTCAAAGTGTTTTCCTAGAAGATAAATCTTGAAACGCTCCAGCCCATTGACGACTGCAAGGACTTTCTGCTCGTAACTATGATACAGACTCTTGGCTTCGGTACAACGTCGACAGAAGTACATTACGGGCTTCTAGTTTCTACCATTTTCCGATTGTAGTAACACAGCAGCAACACCATGGTTACATTATAAAGTGCAAGGACAGGTTCTTCGCATAATGTTTTTTTGAGCTTCGTAAAGGCTTCTTCATGTTCCAGATTCCAAGAAAATGGAGTATCTTTCTTCAGTAGCTTTGTATGTAGAGGAGCAATGATTTCGTAGTTTTCCACAAACTTCCGAAAGAATCCGGTCAGCCCCAAAAACCGACGGACTTCTGTGATATTCGATGGACACATGAACATTCTTATTACTTTGGTCTTCTCGCAGCCAAGAACGATTCCATTATCGTTCACATGGTGACCCAAGAAATTTATCTCACTTTGCAAAAATCGGCATTTGTCTGTGGCGACATATTGAGAATCGACATGAAAGCCGTAAGGATTGGCATCGGTTGAAGCAATCAGCGAATCAAAAGTTACGAGGAGCGGCAGAGCGGAACAATAAAAACATTCAAAACTCTGTGAAACATTCTTGTGTATTTTCAACCGCCATTGATGACTCTTCGATTAATAAATTATTTTAATTTTGTTAAAATCGTGTTTGACATTTTGTGAAAAGACTATGTGATCTCCTCAGTGGTGAATACCGACGTGATCCCCTTTGTGAATCAACAAACAGAACAGTAATTAGTTAAAAAAATAAAATTCGGGACGTGACGCCAGTAACATTTTCAAAATGGCTACCGGGACGGATAAATTACCGGAGACTCCGAAGACGTCGAAGAATCCAAGCGGTGCACCGCCGATCGCGCCGAGGCCATCGGGATCTGCAAACTTGTATGTGGAAGCGTCGCGCATCACCAAATTTCCCGCGTTCTACAAGCTAGACCCGGAATTCTGGTTTGAACAGGTGGAAGCCACTTTTCATACACATAGCATTACGCATGATGAGACCAAATTTAAGTATGTCATACAGTACGCCGAGCCGGAAATATTGCCACACGTCATCTCGATTGCGAGGAATCCACCATCCGAAAACAAATACGATGCCGTCAAACAGCGAATACTGGCAGCTTTTGCGGAATCCAGCGAATCAAAGCTGAGGCGCCTATTTCAAGGCCAGAACCTCGACGGAAGGAAGCCATCGCATTACCTTCAGCATTTGCGGAATACTGGTGGAGAACAAGTCACTAATGCTATGTTGCGCTCACTCCTTTTGGAGCAACTACCAGAAAACATCCGGGTAGTTTTAGCGATTTCCACCGAGCTTGATATTGACAAACTGGCGAAAATGGCGGACTTGATGATGGAGCTTCAACAAACGCCCGCCATTGCAACTGTACAGACAAAGGAGGCTAGCAGTAACGTTTTGGAGCAAATAATGAACCGCATTGATCGTTTGGAGCTACGAATGCGAGATCGATCACGCTCAACGTCTCAAGGGAGAAGAAAGCGGTCAAAGTCAAGACCAAGGGGCCCATTTTGTTTTTTCCATAAGCGTTTTGGTTAGCGAGCCTGGAATTGCCGTCAACCGTGTCAATGAACTTCTGACGAAAAAAGCAACTCGGGAAACTAAATTCGTCGTCCCGAGTCACGGCGGTCGAGGACGACCAACCGCACCAACGCCGACTTATAATCATGGATAAGAAAAGCGGATTGCGATTTTTGGTAGACACTGGTGCTGACGTCTCCGTCCTTCCCAAAACGAAGCAGCATAAAACACTTGCAAAGTTAAAACTATATGCTGCCAACAACACATCCATAGCTACGTATGGTGAAAAATCGATGATACTTGATCTCGGCCTTCGACGACAATTTCCATGGAGCTTCACCATCGCAGATGTCCGACAGCCCATCATTGGAGCGGATTTATTACGACATTTTGGACTTCTGGTTGACCTGCGAAGAAAATTATTAGTAGATGGTAAAACTAATCTGAAATCCATCGCCGACGTTTCGCTTAATGTTAGCTCTACCGTGCTGTCTGTTTCATCAAATACGCCTTATCACGAGCTGTTAAAGGCATACCACGACGTTACCATTCCTAGTAATATTAAAAAGGTTAGGAATCACGGTGTCTACCACCACATTCTGACCCAAGGACCACCAGTTGCCGAGCGAGCCAGAAGATTGCCCCCAGAGAAATTGTGGGAAGCAAAAACAGAGTTTGAATTTATGCTCGAACTTGGTATCTGCCAACCGTCTAGCAGCCCATGGGCAAGCCCACTACACCTCGTGGCTAAGAAAACGGGTCAATGGAGACCATGCGGCGATTATCGGCGTCTGAATGCCATTACCATTCCGGATAAGTACCCGATCGCCCATTTAAGTGATTTCACGCAAAATTTGAATGGATGCAAAGTTTTCACAACATTAGGTTTGACACGCGCGTATAACCAAATTCCCGTGGCCCCCGAAGATATCCCGAAAACTGCCGTCATCACCCCATTTGGACTCTTCGAATTTAAAGTGATGACATTCGGGTTATGCAATGCGGCGCAAACGTTCCAGCGATACATTGATTCTGCGCTACGGGGATTGCGATTTTGCTACGCATACATTGATGACATATTAATTGCATCGAAGTCAAAGGAAGAACATCAAAAGCATCTTCAAATTGTATTTGAACGGCTAAGAGAATATGGTTTGTCAGTCAATGCCTCGAAATGTGCTTTCGGCACACCATCAGTGGAATATCTGGGATACCTTATCGACGAAAACGGTATCAGTCCTCTTCCTGCACGAGTTAAAACTATTTTGGAATTCCCGAAACCAGCAACAATTGCCGAACTAAGAAGATTCCTGGGAGCCATAAACTTTTATCGCAAATCATTGCAAAGTGCAGCTGAAATTCAGGCGCCGCTACATAGATTTTTAATTGGCGCTAAGAAAAAGGACAAATCGAAAATAGCCTGGAATCCTGAAGCGGAAGCGGCATTTCAACGATGCAAAGAGCAGATGGCAAATGCAACACTATTGCGGCATCCAATTGAAAATACCCAATTGGCACTTAAATGCGACGCATCCAATACTGCCATGGGAGCGGTGTTAGAGCAGCTAAATGGCAAGACCTGGGAAGCGCTGGGATTCTTTTATAAGAAATTTACAGCTGCGCAGTGCAAATACAGCACTTATGATCGTGAATTACAAGCGATTTATAGTGCTGTAAAATACTTCCGAAACATGATAGAGGGACGGCCACTTATAATCAAAACGGACCACAAACCGCTAACGTTCGCGTTTCACCAGAAAGCGGAGAAAGCTTCTCCACGACAATTGCGCCAATTAGATTTTATTGGGCAGTTTTCAACGACGTTGATCCACATTGCAGGAAGCGAGAATGCCACCGCAGATGCGTTGTCACGAGTAAGCGCGATCACAGTCCCCATTGCAATCACCAGCCAGGATTTGGCGGCAGCTCAAAACCAGGATGACGAGCTGAAGCAGTTACTTCGTTCGGAGACAGCGTTAAAATTGCGTAAACTTCGCATCGACAACTCGGATAACACTATTTTCTGCGATACTTCTACTTCCGAAATTCGTCCGTACATCCCAAAAATTCTTAGGCGGAAAATATTTGATATAAACCATGGCCTATCACATCCCAGCGGGCGCACAACAAAAAAGATGGTCTCAAGGAAGTATGTATGGCCAAGCATGTCGAAAGATATCTTGGAATGGGCTCGGACATGCCTCAAATGCCAGCGCAGTAAAGTAAGCAGGCACGCCAAACCACCACATGAGCAATTCAGCATGCCAGATGCAAGATTTGCCCATGTACATATTGATATTGTTGGACCATTGACATCTTCTCGAGGATACTCCTATGTGCTGACGATGATTGACCGGTTTACGAGATGGCCAGAAGCGGTTCCGATCCCATCTATAACAGCTGATGTCGTTGCAGATGCATTCTACACAACTTGGATATGTCGTTTTGGTGCACCTGCTATGTTAACATCGGACCAAGGCACACAGTTCGAATCGCTGCTGTTCCAGGCGTTGACGCACCTCGTTGGCTGTAAAAGGATTCGGACTACAGCGTATCACCCTTCTGCCAATGGAATGATTGAGCGTTGGCATAGATCATTAAAGGCAGCAATAATGTGCCATGACAATCCCAATTGGGTTGACGTTTTACCAACTGTTCTACTTGGGCTGCGAACTAGCGTAAAGGATGACATCGGTGCCACTGCAGCTGAATTGGTGTATGGTGCTACGTTACGGATCCCAGGAGAATTTTTCTTCGATGAGGATATGCCTCCCGATCCTAAATTCTTTGTTGAAAAATTTCGCGAACAAATGAAGGAGATTCGCGCCACTCCAGCGGCCCAACACTATAAAAGAAAAATATTTGTGCATAAAGATCTGTTCACGTGCACGCATGCATTTATTCGAGTGGATCGTGTTAAAAAGCCACTCGAACATCCGTATGAAGGTCCTTACAAGGTGCTGAAACGACAGACAAATAATGTTTTCACTCTCGATGTGAAAGGAAAACTCATCAATGTCAACATCGAGCGACTCAAGCCAGCATGCTATGAGGCCACGGCAGAAGCTTCACCATGCAGTTCCGATTCACCAACAATGACGCCACAAACAATACCAGGACCTACAACTTTAAGGATATACCAGGGTCCTAAAGCTAAAGCGATGCAGACGAAAAATGTTACATTCAAGATGTAATGCGTATTTTGACAATCTTGTCATCTTCAGCTGACTAAATTGCTTGGAAGGGAGCACTGTGGCGACATATTGAGAATCGACATGAAAGCCGTAAGGATTGGCATCGGTTGAAGCAATCAGCGAATCAAAAGTAACGAGGAGCGGCAGAGCGGAACAATAAAAACATTCAAAACTCTGTGAAACATTCTTGTGTATTTTCAACCGCCATTGATGACGCTTCGATTAATAAATTATTTTAATTTTGTTAAAATCGTGTTTGACATTTTGTGAAAAGACTATGGATCTCCTCATGTCCATCCGTAGCATAAGTTCAACTTGTCTCAGTCGATTAAGAAGTTTTTCATATAGTTTTTAAAGGGATGATCACGTCATCCAGATATGCGATAACTTTCAAAGAAGGCTCAATTTTTATGATTTTGTTCATGACTTTTTGAAATTCCCCTGGAGCATTTGCCAGACCGAAAGGCATACAGTTAAATTCCGTCTTGGTGTTGTTAGTTACAAAGATGGTAAATTATTTTGACGACTCATCTACTTCTATCTGATGATACCCGGTACGGAAATTCAAACATTAAAAGTATTTATTTCCCGCAATGGGTGCGAATATCTCATCGATTGCTGGCATTGGGAAAGATTGTTTCAAGGTAATTTCGTTTGATTGGCAGTAGTCAATACAAAGTCGATGCTCACTGTTTTTTTTTCGACCAAAACTATACGTGACGCATATGGAGAATTAGACGGGTGGATTATTTTATGTTCGAGTAGATTTTCAACGATATTACTACTAACGATCGATCTTTTCGCGAATGGAACATGGTAAGTCTTAGGTCGACTGGTTTATCTTTTGTTAAATTGATCGACAATTTCATTAACAAATACTTGCAAAGTTCCATAAGTCTTTCACGAAGCATTCTCTATTGGCAATTAACACTAACTTTATGGAACTTTGTCCGTGTCCAATACAGAGTCACGAACTTCCACTTTTTCTTAGTCCATGATTCTTTCCATATGGCAGTCTCCACTTTATATTATCAAACGTTTACCGTTTCCGCACAAAACGTCACTACCCAAGATTACATTTTCGTGAATAAGACAACATGGTTGTCTCAACCGACTCATTGTCGAATGTCACTTTCATGCGCACCATTTTCATATACATATATTCACATATATTCATATATTCAATATGTTTTACATTCCTCCAGCGAAACATCCATAAGACTTCCCCCATCTTTCAAAACACGCGTATGATTACTGCCGGTTTCGATGAAAGCTACAGTTTCTTTATTGTTTACTACCATTTTTCTCGATTGGCCTCGTCTAAACGTTTCGGTTTCACAAATCTCAAGAATGCTTTGACCGGCTTTATTATTGGGACATGGTGTCGATTGGTGCCCTATGCGCGTAAATATTGTGAATTGCACCTCCCGTGACTTTGAGGTTTTGAGCAATTAAGGGACAAGTGTACTGGAAGAAAACAATTGAAACATATACATGGCTGTCTTTGATCATTTTTCTTTACACTATTCGAGTCGGCACTTTTTTTCGGGGTCGGGATGGGGCTGCCTCTGACACAGTTTGCTACACTTACATTTTCACGTGGTTCGTAGAGTTGCTTTGGCGGATGGCTTCGAATAATTCTGCTGTCATTGTAAACTCCAAACATGCTAGCGCATTTTGCAGAGCGCTATGACCGAGGTTAGTTTGAATGTATCGAGTCGTTGTCTTTTCATTAACGCTACCTCTTTGAGTAATCACGCACATGCAATGGAAAAAAGACTGGATAGATTGCCCTGATTTTCTGGTCGTTGTTATCAGTTTCTCATTGATGGCACTCTCGTTTAGATCGTTTGGGAAATTTCGTTCCAAATCGAGTGCGAGCGTTTTCCATGAAACGTGCGGCTGCGGATGGCTGTCAAACCATAATTTTACTGCTCCTTTAAACTTTGACGGTGTGGCGAGAAGCAACATCTTGTCATCCCAGTCGAATGTGTCTCCAACTTACAAGTTGAGCCGTGGTAAGTGACAGCCCGAATATGGGTCAAAATCGGGTAGCATCTCACCAACTTCATGA
Organism: Odontomyia ornata; assembly: GCA_963969285.1. Classification (NCBI taxonomy): domain Eukaryota; kingdom Metazoa; phylum Arthropoda; class Insecta; order Diptera; family Stratiomyidae; genus Odontomyia; species Odontomyia ornata. The sequence continues at coordinate 57,569,244 of OZ017739.1, read as the reverse complement.
ACTGTGAGTGAGTGGCTACCAATACGTTCTTCTGTTCATTCTTCCGTATTATGACGCGTTGTCAGCGCAGCGTCCGATGGAAAGGCAACGAGTGGTTGTATTGCTGCCATCGTATGAGTCGACGTTGGCGGGGACGTCTGTACGTATGCATTGGTCGGCGTTTGCGAAAACGAATGTACATTGTTTTCGTTGGCGATGTGGGCAGCTGTTGCATTGGCCGAATTGATACTGTCTGTTTGTACGGTGGAGGGTGCTTCAAACATGTTCCCTCAACAATGACGTAATGGACGGCATGTTGTTTTACATTTTATTGGATTTGATGTTTTGGACGGAGACGTTTTCTCACATTTGTTGTCCACTTCGTCGGTGTCCAATATTCCTCTGAGGCGCGATCAAATTCTCTTTAGTGCCCTACATCGGAAAATTTAAGGACAGCAGCTTAACACGTAGTTGTTTGTTCGACAGGTCACCAGTCAGGTCCTCAAGTCAATTTATTTTATTTTGCTGATTTTGGTTCAAAATATCATCCAAAATTCAATGTAAAAGGTTTAAAGCGCCTAAACTGAAATGCGGTGAGAGCACATTTTTCGACTCTCCAGCTTATTCCATTGTTCAGGACACCCCACTTGTTTTGAAACATCTCCTCCAATTTATACTTGTATTATATACTATATATTACATATTTTACACATATATTCTATAGAAAAATGTGGGGAAACTCAAAAAAACTGTTAGTCATGCCTTTTTGCAGGCTAACATTTTTCATCGATTGCGCAACGTGCCAGTTCGTGTATTACGATCAAAATGAACGCATCGGTCGTTATAAGCTGAAAATTTCAAATTATGTATAAAAAAAATTCTAGTTTATCTAGTTCTTGAGCTGCACGTGGTGAAAAAAAGAAAATTCCATGGAAGTAGACATGATGCTGAAAAAGTGCGGATTTTACAAGTGCCTCAGTGAAAAAGTTGAAAAATAGTGAAAAGCTTGACGTTAATGTCGCGCCAACTCTCAGTACCATATCCTTCAATTTAGTCTATTTACCGCTATTCAAAACATATTAAAATGTAAAAAAGACGAGAAATTTTCAAAAAAGACGAACGAGGCTGTTACCCTACCCTTGAGGGCGCCCTGATATAGGGTTCTGCGAGCCCCAGTTTCACTCGCCAGAGACGGGCGTGGGCACCACTTGCCCCTAAACCCTCACGCAACCACCAAGTGAGAGGACGGTTTATCGGATTAATTTCACTGCCGCGCCTAAATTAGGAATGTTCAACGCACAAATTGTAACTTCACCGAAAACCGAATACCAAAAGAATCCCACCGACACAACCTATCCACGAAAGCAGTTCCAACTAAGCTGGAAGGCAGTGTTAATCGTGAGACGGTATCCCGAAATTTTTTAAGAGGACCACTTGGAATCAATGTTGCTTATTTCTTAGCGTTGCCCACGAGCCAAATCTAAGCTTTTTCTGAATTTCACCACAATTCACACAAATCTAAAACTTTCACGAAATTCACCAAAAATTCACGCTTCAATTTTAAAGAGGAAAATGTATTTGTCCTGCTAACAATAATTGAAATTATGTAATTTACTTACTAAATATGAACTTACGCACGTAGGGAGGTCCCCGATAATTCCACCGTCGATCAAAAATTCTTCCTCGCCACCCCCGGTGATTTTACCACAACTTGCAGCTACTTGCCAGCTGCCACCGATTCAGAACTTCTTTTTTTTGTGTCACTGATTCCGCAAACTGGCTTGCCGTCGCTAACTTTAATCTTTCTGTTGTCGACGCTATTAATTCAATCCGTGTTCAATATCTTCTGAGTTTTGTTTTTTTACTCCCGTCGTCACTAATGGTCGTTCCGCTAAAGAGCAAGATTTTATTGTTCCCGGGTCCGTCGTCAATTCGACGGAAACGGGAACCCGTTAAGTTCTTTCCGGGGGAAATGAACTTTGTTCTAGCTGTGCGCAATCTAGTAGTGGTACTCAAACTGTTGTGATATTGGGCAATTGAAATGTAAATTTCACTTCATCTACCACATTTGTGAATGTTTACTTATCTAATTATCGAAGATTTATTTTAAAGCAAAAACCAAAAACTGGTGGCATATTCTACCATACGTGGTTATATTCGTAAGTTTGTCATGCGTGAACAGGATATTTTCGATCGGTAAGTGTTGGAGGAGTTTGATCGGTGCGTAGAACGAGTGTATTTGTTTCTTGAATCCGTAGTGATTCTAGCATCATTGTTAGTTGCAGTTATTGTAGTTATCTTCAGGGTAATCTGCGCTGATAAGCCGAAATCGGTCAATACTGCATCTTCGTGTGCAGGGCGTTCACTCGGTTTATGTCCCTATGAATTTTTTCATTGATTATAACTACTCCAACCCCTTGTGTGCTTCACGACACATATAGGTGATTTGTCGTTCTGTTGGCGGACCCAATACTTGGTAAAAAGCCTGCGAATTGCCACCGCCACAATATTCCATCAGATTCAAAATTTAGTGGCACCGCAAAACGACCAGATGACAGTTTCTGTGTTTTTATGTTCAAAGGCGCCATAAATTAAAGCTACGTAGTTGGGGAAATCGCAGTCGATGGCCATTTGTTCGCGTTGTTCTGGCGTCCCATAAGAAAAAGTTTTTCATTTTCCTTATCTAGTGTGAAAGTGGATTTATCTTACAGACTTTTGTACTAGTTACATACATCCGGTTAATCACTCTACTTTATACAGTGCTTTTTTTTAATTCGAACAACTATCTGAATTATTCTTTTTCACAATATTTCCTAACTTTGAACCCTGGTTTGCGGTGGCTCATCTATCCTGGTGCTCAAAATAAGTTCTTCATTTTCTTACGGTCTTGCGTGAATAGTATACGCGAGGGTTCCTTCCAGGTAGTCGGGTGGGAAACTAGGGTCACTTGTAACAAGGCTTAGGTTTAATTCTTTGTGTCACGTGCCAGTGCGATGAAGTTCAATTTGAGTTATCTCTGAAAATCGAAAGAGCGTACGAAATCAATCGCAAACTCATATTTACTATAAGACTATTAGGTGTTAGTTATGCTGGCATCAAAAATTTCATTAGACTTATGGACTTACAGTATTCTTTTTCTCAAATCATCTACTACAGCCGTGTAAACAATATTAAAATTGCCGTTGATCCCATACTGAAATTTGTCCTAAATAAAGCTGCATATGAGGAAAAAACTCTAAATAAAGTTGCAGGCAATGTGGAAAATTTATTAACAGTTTCAAGTGATGGCTCCTGGTCAAACCGTGGATTTTCTTCTTTGTTAGATTATTTAGAAGGGCCAAGGAAGGAAAAAAGTGAATAATGCAGTAAAAGTAGAAAAAACAACGCCTGAAAATTCGCTTGAAGCTAAAGATGAAAATAATCCGAAAAAAGCAAATGCTGAAAAAACATCGAAACTAACTACTAAATTAATGAAAAATTTGTCAACTAATTATGATTTGGCAATAAGACGCAATCTCGATTCCAAGAAAAACATGCAAAAAGATATTTGGCCAGCGTTTTTTCACAAGATTTTCATGGATCAAAATCCACAGCACACTTATTATCCAGCTGAGGCTGACTCTTGGTGCAATTCGGTAAAGGTGAGGCAGCTGGTGATTTGAAAAACTACAAACATGCTCCAGATCTGGACCAAGAAGCACAAGAAACTTTGAAATCAATTTACGAAGACTTAACATCAGCTAATAATTTTTCAGAAAGATGTTTGAGAAATAACACCCAAAACTTCAACGAAAGCCTCAATAATTGTGTTTGGAATTTTATCCCTAAGCACCCTTTTGCTGGTTTGGTCATTATGGAAATCGGTGCTCACACTGCTACTTGTGTTTTTAATGAAAGTTAAAATTATTTAATTGATGGGCGTCAAAATCGGAATTTCACTGTCTAGACACACTACGGAAATCGATAGCGGTCGTGTGAAGCGATCCAATCGTTGTGGCACTGAAGCCTCCAAAGAGTCTAGAACAGCCAAAAGAGATGAGAAATTGAAGCTTCAGGAGAAGTATGAGAAAGAGGAACGACTTATGCATAGCGCAGGTATGGTTGACTAGAGGTACGTAGGATTTACTATGAAAAATTACGTACAAAAATGTAAAACGTAAATTTTTTCAAACCACGTTTTTTGAGTTGTTGTGCACGATTTAAAAAAAATTGTCGGCCGATCACTCTGAAATTTTAATATATTTTTGTTGACATGTCTGGCTATCGCCAGAAGTAGGACAATTTGTTTCGCCGAAAACAAAATGGCGGCCGATTTTCTGGCCTCGAAAACCGATTTTTTTTTCAAATGGCCAACGGCAAACAAAATTATCCTCGTTCAGACGATGTATACGAGTATTTTCTGTCATTTGATGAACAGTGCAGTGGTTTTTGATTTTTTTGATTTTAGACACGCAAGTTTTCTATCCCTTCTTGGTTTTCCGCTTCGTATGGATCACTGCGCTTCGGTTGTGCTGCCGTTTTATTGTTCCTTTTTACGCGTTTAGTAGCAAAAGTGAATTATTGATTTTGATGGACAGCTTGCTCAGATCAGAAATTGCATTCTGAAGTATTTAGTACCACTTTTCATTGACTGCAGGTTATTTTGTTTTGTATATGCAATAGTGGAGCTTTAATCGCTGGGAACTTTGTGGCTCTGTTGTCTGCGTATGTGGACAAATAAGCTATGAGCTACTTTTGTAACACTCGCGGTTTTCGCTCTGCTAGTGCCATACTTTCTTTTTACTGTTTATGTTAGTTTATCACTGCCCTGAACCTTTTATCCAATATTAAGAGTGATAGGTGTAGACTTTCCTTTCTTTTTACCGTTTTTAGTGCCATCTTAATGTCATTTTGATGAACTTTTAGTGCTCTTTCTAAATTGGATTTGCTATTCAGTTTCGGTGACACCCAAACCTCTTATAAAGTCAAGACTTTAATTTTAATAGATAATTTGTATTGCTACTAGTCTATATTGATCGCTTTAGTGACTGATATTTTTATTTGAGAATCATTGCTATGTCTTATTGCGGGGCAAAAACCTTGTTCGGACAAGGCTAATAAATCGCCTCTTGTGTCGTGCTTTGGTTTCTGTGGACTACATTTTCATGCTAAATGTGCTGGCTTGACAGGACCAACTGCTATTCTGATAATGCGCAGTGAAAATGGTATATATATTGATACTGTTCTTCTTGCCGTAAGTACTCAATTTTAGCCTACGTATCTGGCTTACGTGCGGCAGAAAAAACAATTGAGGGCATTTCAAAATCTTTTGCTGATTTGAAAGAAATGCTTGAAGCTGCCCATGTAGAAATAAGTTCATTGGTAAAGACTGCAGATGTTGCACAGGTTTTGGTGTCACCTGAAGCATCAGACATCTCAAACCAATGGGAATCTGGAAGAGCAGCTTGCAAATTAAGCCGAACTTGAATGATGGTTCCTCGAGTTCGCAATGGCAACATGCTAAAACTAGAAGCAAGAAAGTCAGTATTCGTTGTCAGCAGGCTTTATCTCCTCAAAGACTTGAATCAATTGCAACTCCCCGGCTACACCTGCAGGGGCGTCGGGAATCATAACGCAAGCTGATCATGGTCCGTTGTTTCGTCAGATATCCCTGATTTGCCGGAAAATTGTATTATGTCTCCCCGCGTTCAAGTGTTTGCCTCTCGATTTGCATATCATACTACAGCTGAAAAAATCAGGAATTACGCCGTTGTTAAACTGAATTATAAGCCTCCATTACTTAACTGCAAAAAACTTACACCTGAAAATCTGAGTACCCAGATAATTTCGTCATTTCGGATCACAATCAGTTCACGTATTACGAGCCTACTGTGTAAGGACATCTGGCTGCAAGGTGTGTTCTTCAAAGGGTTCATCAGCAAACCAAGAAATTTTCGGTCGCAAGTCATCATAAATCCTCCAGAGCAAAAAATTCGATAACTGTGTATTATGAGAATATTCAGGGTTTTAGGACCAAGAACAATGAACTTCGTCTGGCTTCTTTTATCGCCTCTGATGACAGTGTTTGTCTCACTGAAACTTGGCTTACTGAAGATATTCTTGATAACGAGATTCTTCCCGCTTACAATGTTTTTAGACGGGACCGTGATCGCATACTCTCTGGGAAATTAGACGGGGATGGTTTACTTGTTGGAGTGAGAAGGTTTTTTCATTCCTTCCCTTCCAGTTGCAAGTATCGCTCTTTTTGTTTCCTTATCATCTGCCATAAAATTGTTTATAGTATCAGTGCATGTTTCGTGCGACAGTGTCGTTTATATCTTTGAAAAAAAAATTCCACTGAGATGTCTTCATTTGTTAACAATCTCAATTCCAAAACTTTCATTTTGATTTGTAGTGATTTCAACCTTCCCAACATCTCCTTGAATCACTTATACACTGTTATCCTCTCTAATGACAACTTTTTGATTTCTCTTTCATCTTTCCTGTCATTTTGCTCCCTTACACAGCTTAACTTCTCACCGAGTGTGAACAGTAAAATCCTGGATCTTATTTTCACAAAACTTCCTGAATCCTCCATCTACTTTGACACTGCACTCTCGTCTTATGTTGATGTGGACCCCCATCACCCTCCCCTTCATTTTGTGATTTCTGTCGAGCTAGTACCCGATAGAGGGAGCCCAACTCCTTTTGGATACAACTTCAACAAAGCTAACTATTTAGCTATGCATAACGAGATTTGCTCAATCAATTGGTTCTCTCTCTTGCGTAAACTGAATATTGACGACACTATATGCAAATTTTATCACTTTCTTAACTCTTTAGTAGCAGTTTATACTCCTACAGTCCATCTGAAAAGAAGCTTTAAAAGCCAAAGATAGTGCTCGCAAAACATTCCGTATCATCGGGCTCAGTTTAGATTTCCAGAACTTCAGAAGCTTGAGCGGAAGTAAAAAGACTCGTTACCGTAGCCCAATTAGAGTATCTTAATTATATTGAATGTTCAATTCATCGGAACCAGACGAAACCATTTTGGGCGTACATCAAATCGCTAAAAGAGGTCAAACATCTAATAATGAAGAGATTTGCTAGCTATTTGCTCAATATTTTTCTACCTTTTATGCTAAGCTAACTTCTTCCTCCTATGTCGAGTATGACCAACAACTTTCGCAAGCCACTTCCTTTTCTTATATTAGTCCAACTGTCACGGAAACCATTTGCACGTTGTTATTTTTTTCTTCTTTTCTCAGCGGTTGTTGGAATACCACTCAAGCCAAGGTTAATATTAAAAATAATTAAGGGTCAAAATAATAAAATAAAAATGTTAAAAGAATAAAATAAAAATGTAAAGTAAAAATAGGCAAAAACGAAATGTTAAAAAGTTAAAATAAAAATGGTAAAGCAAAAAAAACGATAGAAAGGTTAAAATAAAAATGTTAACATAAAAAACGTTAAAATAAAGATGTCAAAGTAGAAATGTTAAAATAAAAATTTTAAACTAAATGTTAAGGAAGGAATGAACACATGTTAAAGTAGGAATAAACAATCGAAAATAAAAATAATCAAATGGAGACAATCAACAAGAAAAATCAAATTATACGCACAAAGTCTCAACAAGTAAACCGCAAGATATTTTGAATGAACAAGTTCATTCAACTGGGAGTTTTGAAGATGATAAAAATGATAGCGTTCATCTTGAAGACAAGAATGATAGTGATGGTATGACTGTAGATGTGCGGATGAAACAACCAAAGTCCTGATGACAAACCCACTGAAATTCCCAAAATATCGGATTCTACTATGGATGAAATCGATTCCATCGTCACAACAAGTATGGACTTGCCTAACAAAATAGCAGCCACTACTCCTAAGTCTACCATAACAGCAGCCAATGGGCGGAAAAATGCAACAACAGAATAATTTATAACTATTACTGGCAATCTATCTATGTTGTCCCAGTGTTCATCCGTCTCAAATCTTTCTACTTTTTATGGACAATAATTTAATGTATGCGATTCTGCTTACGTGATTTGTGAACCCGCTGAAAGAAGTAACATCCAGATCCAAAAATGCGTTTGATGTGGCGACTGTCCATCTTGGGGATGGGAACTGTGCAACGGTTGCATTCCGTGCTGGCGGATATGCTATTGAGATGATTTTATCTGGAAATTGTAGGAATTGCTTCTTGAGTAACCTAGTTCGTGGGTAATCTTAACTTAGTTTCAACGGCTAAAATTATTTATGTCAGGATACGAAATTGATATGATCAATTATTTCTTAGTACATACACTGCCTGGCGTAAGTCGCTTACTAACGACTCAACATAATCAGGCGTAATATTTATTAATAAAGAAAGTTGAAACTTACCAGAAATAGGAAGTGAACTCATTCTTCTTTCGGAATCTCAAGCCGCAGCGATCATGTCATTGAATCTGAAAAAAAGTTTTCTACAGTATCAAGCGCAACTTGGGATTATAAGGAACTCACCAGTAATACATTTTTCTATTGATGTTTCTCATCCCGCTGGCGTTGGATTGGTTTCGGCTATGTAGTTTTTCGATCTTCCACGTAAACAAACAACAAGTTCACAACACAGAATGTCAGTCACTTTGACATTTACACCTGATGGGCGAGTGTACTAAAAAGGGAAATTTAGATTTCAATTGCCCGATGCACACCAGTTGGGGGATCGTAATTGAACATTGAATCGCCCAGGGAAAAAATTAACGGCTCGCCGGTTGAAACAGAGCCGATGAAAAATCAGAAAAGAAAGAACGGCTCTTTCTCTTTTCTGGCGGGTACGAGTCAACAGCGAAGGACTAAGCGAGGATAACGCACTGAAAATTTTGAGAAATCCATCGAGGAAAGGAATTGCGAACGGAGAAAAATTTCAACAGCGATTCAATTAAGGTAGATTGGTGACATCAAGGAACAATAAGCACGCTGGTAGAAGACTGCAACGCAGATTACTTCGGGGGGCCCCCACTTAGGTAGAGTAGGGGAAATTTTAAATTTCAATTGGGTAACATTATATTTTTGAATTTCATTTGCACTTCGCAATTAAATATATAGTGAAATAGTGGAAGTTTTTTTGTGTGATTAGTAAGAAAAAGTAGGGTTGCCGTGCAGGTCAATTGTGCACCTGGCTCGGGTGTGTTCGAAGGTAAGTTTCCTTGTGACTTATTCCGGAATTTCTTGTAGCGCAAGTGTTTCTTTTCTTAGATTTTCGCTCGGTGCGATCGGGAGTAAATTGCCAATCCAAACTATTCCAGGATTGTTTAGCGCGGGCGTGTACCTCAGATATTCGCTCGGTGTGAGTTATGCCGGAAAATCTGAGCCCGGCAAGCTGTGCAACTGGTCACCCGGTGAGTCTTATCCTTCCCTGTTAGGGAAGAAGTTAGTGAGTGTTAGTCCGAGTTGTGTGAGGGGTGTTCGGCGGCCGCGTTCTCGCTTGGCGGTTTTTTAGGACCAGAGGATAAGCAAGTGGCGCCTCCTACGACCGTCTCCGACGGCAAGCCTTGTCCGAGGTCCTTAGCCGAAGGAATTTCCACGCGGAGGGTAACTGGAGGGTAACACAACTGAAGTGGAGCTGCTTCTTAATCATGTAGACGTAAATTGCAGCAACGGTCCTGATGGTATTCCAAATACCTTTGCTAATGCTCTCTCCTCGTCTTTACGTGTCCCGTTTAATATTTTTTTTAACAACCACCACTGGTGCTTTTCCTTCTTTCTGGAAGAAATCGATTGTTTTTCCTATTCATAAAATTGGGAATGAGGCTTCTGTCTCAAACTATCACCCAATAACCCTTCTTTCTGCTTTTACCAAGATTCTCAAACGAATCGTTTATAACAAGCTATATTCCCTTCTACTTCTTCATCTAGCCTTTGAATAACATGGTTTTATCAAAAGTAGATCCACTCTTACTAATCTTCTCTCTTTCTCCCATACAGCATCATCTGTTTTAGATTACAAGTACCAAGTTTATGTCATATATACTGACTTCTCAAAAGCTTTCGACTCTGTCAACCACGGTCTTCTTATGAAAAAGCTTAAGGTCTTAAATGTTAACTCGTCTCTTCTCCACTGGTTATTCTCCTGCCTCTGTAGTCGTTGGTGTGTGGTTACGTATAAGTCGTGCTAGTCTTCCTCATAATGTCCTTATTCTGGGGTTCCCCAAGGTTCAATCCCAGGTCCCTTATTATTTTTGGCGTTTATAAATGATCTCCCTTCTATATTTAACTCTTTGTCACTTGTCTATGCTGACGATTTAAAAATCGTTATGTTTATACATTTCATTGACGACGGCTTGGCCCTCCAGGCAGATCTAGAATTGCTTGTTTTCTAGAGAATTACTGATTCCCTTCCCTTGAATATTGACAAGTGTTTCCTTATGTCCTTTTTCTGTAAAAAAATCCCCCATTTCATTTGCTTATTCAATCAGCGGTACTGTTCTTGGGGTTGTTTCTACTGACAAAGATCTTGGCGTTATTTTTGATGATAAATTTCGCTTTGATCACCATATCTCCTTAATTGTTTCGAAGGCATTATTACAATTTTTCTGTCCCGGAGCACTCTGGGCCTCTGGTAGAGACCTTTGACTGGGGCCCTCGGACCCGGTTAGCCCAATGAAGAGGGGCCGTGCGCCACTCGCTTTTCCAATGGGCCCCACGGGAGTCGCCAAGCGAGAATCGCGACTCGTCAAAGACTCGTACCGGCACCGATGTTATTTCCGCGCTCGCGTATCGACTGTGTCGCCTATTCCTCCCTACACCAACTCGCACACCTAAACAGCGCGTGGAATCTCAGGGGAATTTATGTCCTGCCGGACCCTTGAGCCACACCACGTGTTGGCGGAGCACCCTCGAGCCTTCCACACCTGGGGTACTATTCGTGCTCGCCCACTACGCCACTTCCCGAGCCAAACGTTACACTTTGGCACGTTCCACTTGTGGAAATAAACTCTACAAAAGCAAATGTCATTGGAACTAATTATTATTATCGTGAAATTCAGATTTAAAAAAAATAAATTATACAAAAAAGAAATACTACAAAGAAAAATACTCTTACCCTCGTATGTCGATAGTAGCTAACTATCTGGGGGCCCCCTAGTCTGCGGCTTCCAACTGTAGCGTTCTCCTGGCTCCCTCCATCAATCGCCTTTTTCCGTGCAATTCGCCGAAATCTGCCGTCCCGCCAACTCTAAAATTGCACTTGCTTGGATATTCCGCCTCCAATCGCCTTTTCCCGTGCAGTTCACCGAAATCTGCCATCCCGCCAACTCCAAAATTGTATTTTCTTCAATACTCCGCATAACCTCCAAAAGCAAATTCCGCCAAAAACGCTCGCCTAGTCCAATTCCCAGAATCCAAAAACGAGAGCTTTTCAAGCTCCATCCAGGGCCTATTATCGTTTCTCGTTGCCACGCTTTCCTCCAAACGAGCTTCCGAACGTGGCTCCACTTTCTCGTCCAGTGGAGGCCTGCGGCATTACAAACTTTGCTGCATTATCCGTAGGCGTTGTTGTAAAAGTTCAGTTGAACGCACTGATCATATGGCAGCTCAAAAGCTCTCGGTGGGAACTGTCATTCCCAATGTTTATTTAGTTGCCGAGACCAACTTTTGTTTTGCGTTTACTTTAAATGTCGTTGTAGATTGCAATTGAATGAGAATGTTTTGCCACATGGAGTGCAAGTATGCCGCTTTCCTTTTCCGTGAGAGTTCATATGATTTTGAAGAGTGTAAGGTTTGTAAAATCTTCTTTTGCAAATTTCACATTCATATTGCCTTTCTTTGTGTCGTATTTTATGTGTTGCAAGAGTGTGCACATTGTTATACGGTTTTCCACATATGGAACAATAAAATATTTGCTCTGCTTTGCTTTGCTGTTCATTTGGCATATCAGCACTTCATATGATTTTGAAGAGTGTAAGGTTTGTAAAATCTTCTTTTGCAAATTTCACATTCATATTGCCTTTCTTTGTGTCGTATTTTATGTGTTGCAAGAGTGTGCAAATTGTTATACGGTTTTCCACATATGGAACAATAAAATATTTGCTCTGCTTTGCTTTGCTGTTCATTTGGCATATCAGCAGTAGCACAATTTTGCGTTGTATCATTTTGGACCTTTTTTTGGTCTATATCTAATAAGCTTGCCACAATATCCGATATATTTTCTTTACTAACACTTTTGTTCTCTTGTTCGAAGCATGTATTTATAGTTGAGTCTTGAAATGCGAATACAGACGATGATCAAGAATTTACAATATCTGATAAAATTGATCTTTCCTTCATTTTCATCCGAAGTAACGGCGAGCGGCAAGTATAATTGGTTAATCGTCGAATCAGTGTGTACGCTTGTTTGTTTTTGTTTAAGAACTTTTCGGCTTCCTGCCACCTCTCTTTGTGAGACCGCCGGAAAATCCTGCTTCTGGTGTTATTGGTGACGTTGCCGGTCGTTTTCTGGTCGATCGCGATGCACCAGGTGATGATTTTTCTGTTGGTGAGTCAACTGCATTCTTATTGGACGATGATGGTGTACTTGAACTATCCTTTTGATTTTGAATTGTTTTCGCTTGTTGGTCCGTCAAATAAATGTCGGAAGCACTGACTTTAATGTCTTTTCCGTCTATGTCTACAGTGTACATTACTTTTTCGCCGCTTTTGTCGATTGCTTTCACTGTATCTAGTTCAAAGTCATCGTCGAGCAGAGCATAGACAGAATGATCCTTCAATGGTATAGTATCTCCTTCGCCAAACACAATTGATTCTCGTGGAAGTATTTTGGATGCTCCGTCTTCAAATAAAACTACAAATTTGTTGCCGGCCTTCTCTTCTGTCACTCGTCCCGCATAATATTTTTTTATCAACCCATTTGGCTAAGCAACAGTAGAGCGATGATGTTTCAGCCACACTTTTTGAAGGTGTATCCTATGTTTAGCTTGTCGCCGACTGTGGTTTGCCCTGTTTGGTCTGTTTAGGTTTGGACTCTACCTCATCACCACTCTGCCATTTTGTAAGTGCTCTTTTCAGCGTGTGTTTCTCCACCTTCTTTGTTGGTGTTTCTGTCTCGTTTTCTTGTGGACTCGCTGATTTTCCTTTGATGAGTTAAGGGTTAAAATGTCTCTATGAGTAAATCGTATTTTATAAAAATGTTAACATTTTGCATGGTTTCGTATCTGTCGGGTTAGTTAAAATTTACGATGTTGTGAGTAGTTTCGTTTTAAAAACGGATTAAATAACTAAAGTGTTAAGCGTTTTTTTTTTTTACTTATATGTAAAGCTTGACTTATCTACGCAAAACAGAAAACTAATATTTTATTGCTTTACACTAAATTTCGTGACTAGGTTAAGAGTTTCAACTAAAATTAAAAAAAAAGGATTAAATACATTTTAAATTTCTACTTCCGCTTGGCTCGGGAAGTTATCCTCGCGGAGAACTTATATTTTTTTTCTTTTTCTTTTTTAGGGTTTTGTAAAATAATTTTAAAAACCCTTCTAAAATCGCGTCCTGTCTGTCCGTCTGTCTGTCCGTCCGTCCGTCCGTCCGTCCGTCCGTCCGTCCGTCCGTCCGTCCGTCCGTGTGTCACAGCAGTTTTTCTCGGAAACTACTTAAGCTAGAAACATCAAATTTTGTATGTAGGTGTAAAGTGGTGATCTCTTCAAAGTTCAACTACAACAAATTTTTTGTAAGGTATTTAAGGGGGGTCTTCCCATATAGGGGAGTGACCCCCCGAAAAAAAAATTTCATTGAAGGTAGCCGATATGGGTATCAAATGAAAGGTCTTGATGAGAACTTTTCAAAACAGGTCTTAGTTTGGCAAAGTTTGCTTCGAGGGGCGCACAGGGAGGGGAAATACACGAAAAAATTGTGTCCCCCCCCCTCGCGATTGGACACCTGTGATCCGAAAAATCTGAAAAAAATCAGGGATGTAGGTCTTGGTGAGTACAACAACAACAAATACATGAGAAGTCACAATTCACTCAACTTTGTTAGTAATAGTATGATTTATCGATTTTATGTTTTCTTGAATAAAATCTTAACGGTACCCTTAAATTCTATAAAATTCAGTATACAGATGACTATTTACAAGATTGATCTATCCTGAAAGTTTCATAAAGATTGAATTATATTTAGCGAAGTTATAGCGGTTTGAAGTTTCCTGTATTACTATGGAACAATATGCGCTGCATATATTACTATGGCAACATATGGCTATGGAACAAAATGCGCTTCTTACCGACATAGGCACTACAGTTTTGCTAGGATTTGCATGAAAATTTCAGGAATGATAGGTGTCATGTATGTCTTTGAGAATCGGTTCAGCTAGTGGTATCAGTAATCGTAAAACAAAATAGTGGCTGTTTTTAATGCGAGGATTGAATAATTTTGAGTTATTTTTTCCCAACTTCAACGTTTAAGGTGCATGCTTTGGACACTTGATTCAATTTAATGAATGACTGAAAATGAGTACCTACAATTGATGCTCATAAGTGAAACAAGTCAAGGAGGCGGGAGAGAGCTCCTAGCAAAAGGGTTTTGTAACCATTCTAGGATTCGAACAAATTGTGTTTCCTCCCTCGCGGATGGACATCTGAAATAATTATCAAGGGAGATATTTACGAGTATAACAAAAACAAAAACCTCAGAAGTCGAAATTCGTTCAACTTTGTTAAAAATAGTATGATCTTCGTATTTCCTATTTCCTCCAATAAAATCGTCTTTGACATGTTTCTTGATTTGATTCGATCTGGTGACTGCATTTTGTAAATTGAATACAAAACCCTTCTGACACGAGCGTAGGTCTGTTTACCCAACTTGTTTATTATACTTTTAAGTAAGACCGCGGGCACCCTTAAACTCGTGTGTGGAAGGCTCCCGTGACAGCATCTAGAATAGCTGGTTTTATTTTAAGAACTTATAAAGGCTTCACCAACATTTCTTCTTGTATCTATCTATTTCTCTCACTGGTTCCCAGTCAATTAGAGTACTGTGCTCTAGTGTGGTGTCCTTATCAGCGTTATTTAATTGATGTTTTTGGGTCAGTACAGCGTAGATTTACAAGATCTCTTCTCTTCAAATTTCATATACCATATGTTTCCTATAGTGAACGTCTATCACTCCTACAATTGCCCTCCTTAAGATCACGCAGGTCCTTCTTAGATGAATGCCTGCACTACAAATTATATCACAATCTGTTTTTGCCTACTTTCTGCAACAATATCTTAGTCTATACTTATGAGCGTGTCAGTCAATCTTCAATAACCTTCAGCATCCCATTCATGGTCTTGATCCTATACCTTTCACTTTGTACGAACATAAAGATGTTCTTGAATTTTACTATTATGATTAAGTTTCTCTCATGTATTTACTTTTTAAGATTTACTGCTTGGCTTGCGCTATTTGGTGATTGATATCATTTTTTCTTAGTCTATTAAGTCATTAGAATTTTTTCTTCCTTTGAAGTAATCTGTCTAGCTTGAATTTTCTTTAGTTCTATTGTTAGTTTTGTGTGATTGCATGTCTATATTTTAATTGGAGTTTTTCCGAATATAAAGATATATCAATAAATAAATATATAGCCACTTAAACAAGGAATAAATTGGTTTTTTCGTCAGATATTCTAGACTCGAGATACCAGGCACACCGTCAATTTTGTGCATTTTTTTTAAATCACATAATCTCAAAAACTGCTTCAAGAAGTCCAAAAAAAAATTTTTATACTTCAAGTGTTGATTAATATATGTTCAAAATTTCAAAATCATATCTTTTTCCTTCTATGAAAAAAAAACCCCCGAAATGATTTTTTTTTTTTTAATCGTAGTCTCTATACCCCTTTCGGGAACAAACATAGATGGTGTATGTTTCGATTCAACAGCTAACAAATCAAAACTGAAAAATTGGAGCAGCTAACTTAAGCTGATATACCGCACAATAATTTAACTTTTTTAATTTTATAAAATAACTCCTAATATAGTCCACTTTATGTTTGATGAACATATGTATTTACTGAGAGTAGAACATATCACAAAATTCAATCGTTAAAATGTTTCTTCACCAAATCAAAAGACTTGCTAGACTTTGAATTGATTTCACAAATGATCAAAGATTCCAGATTTGAAAACCCTAAAAACCATTCGAAACAGATGATACAACTCCTCAATTTCAAATCTCCATATACTGATAATTTAAATTTCTACGAAACGTCCAAACATGTTCGTAAAATTTATATTGTAAATTGTAAGTAACGATTTGAATGCTGCATCGTTTTGTAATAACTGAATTTGTAAGCAAATCGTCTTACATTTCATGCGACAAGACGTTAACAATCTGCTTTTAGCGCCAAACATTTGCAATACCATAATATCCTCCACCACCATTTTAGGGGCTCAGCAGTGCTGGAAATTTGCAAAGCTCAACATTCCCTCGGCCTCCGAAAAATAAAAAATCTCCATGAATAACAAAAAGCGCATATCATAGAAATCCCATTACGATTCAAAAACGTGTACGCACATTTACCGGAATTGGAAACGAAATGGCAAGATAACGCGTTATTGCTGCCGCTGACAACATAACAAAATTTTCCACCAATTCCTACTACCAACCGCATAACGAAATTATGCCAAATTCAATACAAATCCTCACAAAAACATCCCAAGGAGCTGTGGAATCGGAAAAAAACAAAATAAGGAGTGAGTCTGACTACAAGAGTGTGTCGTGTACGTGTTATTGCAATCTGCGGTGATAAATTTTTGAATTTTTTCAATAAATTTTTGACGAACAATAACGCAAGCCCTAAAACGTATAAAAGTGGATTAAGTTATTTGCACGCAGCGAATTGGAAAAATATCATAAAGCTGCCAGCAAAAAGCTTGCCAACCACTTTCTAGAATACTTTATTTGCTTTCGCTCGCAAGGTTTTCGCTGAGTGGGGCATGAAGTAGGAAACAGTGAATGTTGAGTTAAAGTTTTTGGCAAATCGTACTGGAATTTTGGATGGAGTTGTAAATGCAAAGTTGAATATCCTACCTCCCTTGACTATACAGTCAGATGTACCACTCTTGTTTTATGTTTGCACAATCATAATTCCAGTCTTTGTGAGAGACGGAGCAGCATCTTCAATCAGATAATCTTTCCAGAATATCTTGGTTGGCTATCGCAACACAAACTATAACCCATTCACTACCCCCACGTCTGACTCAAGGATGCAATCGTCTAAAGAGTAATTCGCACTCAAGTCACGTCCACCGTTGGAGGTAATAATCAGTCCCGAGGATGATGATGATGGTTTAGCATGAACATGTAACCTAGGATGAATGGCCAACTAAAAATTTATAAGGTAAATGTATCCGTTATGCAATCGCGAATAATATCCATTTCGCGCGCTACCAGCTTCCTTTACTGTTGTTATCTATCTTTATTTAATGACCAGACCATATAATGCAGATGTATCGAAAGCAAAGTAAAATGCCTTTATTACAACCCAGTGGGGAAATATTTTCGCTGGATCAACGATTTCAATGGATACCCATAGAAATTCAGCAGCATCAGAGATGCAGGATGCCATTTCAAGTCAATTTCTATTGCCACATTAAATTCCTTTATAAACAGCATTGAGCAGGGAACTGACAATCGAATCAACGAATGGATGGTAATATTATTTGTTATGGATGTCATTAAAATGTAATATTTATTAAAAGTAACCGCACATTTCCTGTATTAAGATGAATGTTTTGTACATGGAATCTTATCAAGGATACCACTCCTGCTGGAGAAGATTTTCGCTAGGTAATAATCACTGATTTCAATAAAGATGAGCTTGCTTGGGTTCTATGTGCCCAATTTTGATTTCTTATGCCTAATTAATAAAAGACTCAATATTTTTATCTAATAAAGCAAGCTATCAGAGTAAAATTTTAAACTTTAAAGATTATTACTAGCTTCTTTTCTTTCAATTATATTGTAGTAATCGACCAGTCGCCTAAGCAAACTGCTCGTAAGCCTTCATAAGACCTATCCGAAATTTCAATTCCAGATTTGAAAGACATTTTTATAATTATTTCAATTTAAAGTTATAAATCAAAAAACATTTTCGATTTATTTTTATTAAATATAAATTTTAGATCATTTTTTTTTCTATATTAAATTAAGACTTTTCGTTATAATTATATACTTTATGAGTTTATCTTTTCTTAATATTACTTAAATTTTTAGATAATATTATTTCCCATGCTTTAAATATTCAAATCTGCGATTGAAATGCGCATATGGCAACACCTTTTTCCGCTGCAGATGAACGTATTACATTGGCGAAAGCAAGTGTGCAACTTATGTTTTTATTATCCACAGTTTACAAAAAATAAATTTTCAGAGCTTCCGCGCTCTGTTAATTCAAACACAGGGTTTTATTCTTTGGTTATCTGTTTTTATTTACCAGCACTAATGTTTTTAATTTTTAATATCGCTCGCAACCGATCAAACTCTAGCTCGCCCTCTTTTTTCTCGTTCAGATTCTTTTATAACATATTTATGCTGACTTATTGTTTTTCTGTAATTGATATGAAAGTCAATTCATCTTGCTGAGTAGATGGATCAGAAAATATTTCTTTGCAAATTTGAAATTCAATATCCTTTAAAATTGTTCTCAATATAAACACAACTATGGATTATGTGATTATTCAATATAAACACAATTATTTGATTATTCAATATAAACACAACTTTAATATTTGAAATTCAATATTCTTTAAAATTGTTCTCAATATAAACACAACTATGAATTATTCTATTGCAAACGAAATCCAATCTGTTTCTTATCTTTCTTAATACCTGAGTCAGCAGTTCTGGGCTTAGTTTCTGACATAACATCTCTCCCCTTAAGTTCAAATTCGTCCTCGAATTTATTTTTTCTATTGAATTTAATGTTAATATTATTTCTTTTGCAATATAGATATATAAACAAAAATATGAGTACGATCACAATAATTAGTGTGGTTATTATATTTGATACAATATGTTTCTGCTTTGTATATATTTTATTTCATTAATTTCTTTTAAGTTATTAATGTAAAAGTCGTTTAATTCTTACCATGTAATTTGTTTATCAAAATTTGTCAAATTCATAGGAATAGAATTTGGAATAATTACTCTTGTACGGTATTCTGGAAATTTGTTATTAAAAGTTATATTATTTATGGTTACTGAGCAATCATTGAAAACAAATATGTAATTTCCTTCCATGTCATGATTCCTTTCATCGCAAGTATTACTTCATTTTAATTTAGATTGAATAGTTAATATGGTTACATGTACAAATAATTCTGCGAGCTGCTGTCGCAATTGTTTTCATAATCAACGTCAACAAATGAATTTACTCGAACCCACGAGAACCCAACAAGCATGATCAACATCTGCAAGTGACGTCACTCCATTCATTAATTTGCTCAAATCTACCAGGTACCTCTCGGTAGAACATTCGATAATGTACGAGAAATGGGTGAATAGGTAGAGACTATATAAAGGCGAGCTGAATGAATGGGGGGAATCATTCATTCGACCGCGAAAAGAACTGCGATAGTGTGTTTCGTAATAGTGAAGTAATTTAGAAGACAATTGAGCTAATAAATTCATGGACAAGTGTTAGATTTTTTTATAGTGACAATTAAAATTAGTAAAAGTGTAAATTGATCATTGTGCATTTTATTTAATTAAATAAACTCTTTTAACTTAAATTAAAAGACATTGCGTTTTCACTTTCCCGGAACGTTAAAATTATAGGCCGCGAACCAATAACATGCGACAATGGTGTCAAGAAGTGCGAAAGAAAAATTTTAAAAGTGAATATTTGAACATTTTTATAGTGCACAATAGGAAAATTAAAAATGCCACGAAGCTTAAACTTAAAAATTAATGAATTGACCATGTCGGAGCTTAAGGAAGAGTTGGAACAGCGAAACCTGGCTACGCAAGGTACAAAAGCCATACTGATTGCACGCTTGCGTGATGCGATCGAGTCGGAAGGCGTGAATCTGGATGCGGGTGAGCCCTCAGATGCGGAACAAGGCGCAGAAGGTAGAGAAGAAGAAACACCCAAATCAAAGGAGCCAGAAAATGCGATATTGCAAATGTTAATGCTGATGCAGCAAGAGCAGCGACAACAGTCATCTAATTTAACTGTGAAGCTTAATGAACAATCAGCGAAGCTTAATGAACAATCAGCGAAGCTTAATGAACAATCAGCGAAGCTTAATGAACAATCAGTGAAGCTGGACCAACAAGCGATCGAAATCAAGGAAGATTTTCAAAAACAGTCCACCGAAATAAAAGCGGAGCTCAGTAGTCTTAACAAGCAAATTAAAGGCGTCGAGGAAAAGGTTGACCAGGTCGAAGAAAAGGTTTACCAGGTCGAGGAAAAGGTCAGCCAGGTCGAAGAAAGAATGAACCATGAGATGGAAAAAGTGAAAAAAGAATTGGAAGCTGCGAAGGCAGTAGCAACCACTTCACCAGCCCCGCTTATAACCGCAGCGCAAAGCACATCCAGAAGTGTGCAAGCACCAATATTCGATGGGCAAACGGTGTGGAGTATTTACAAAATCCAGTTTGAAGCAGCCGCTAGGATAAATCACTGGAATGAGCAGGAACGAGCAACTGCGTTAATTCTTGCTCTAAGAGGCCCAGCTGCCGAGCTTTTGCAGACTATCCCCGTTGAACTGCATTCAAACCCGGTTGCTATAATAAATGCGCTGGACATGCGTTACGGAGACGATCATCTGAAGCAGATTTACCGGGCACAGCTACGGCATCGGATGCAGAAGTCTGGCGAAACCTTGCAGCAGCTATCACAAGACATTGAGCGACTGGCACTTTTGGCTTACCCAGCGTACGACCCAGAACATCGAGATGACGTAGCAGCAGAAGCATTCATCAGCGCCTTAAAGGACAAGGAATTGCAACAAGCCGTGCGGTTAGCTCAAAAGCAAACAGTCAAGGATGCATTGGCTTCTAGTTTAAATTTTGAGGCAGCCAAAAATGTGACCGTACCACTGCCCGGGTTCGCGAGGTACTGGCAGATAATTGCAGGTGTGAGCGCATGGGAATTGAGCGAGAGCTGCAGGTGAATGGTGCGCCTAGATGCTGGAATTGCGGGGAAAAAGGGCACCTGCAAAGAGACTGCAAGAAGGGAAGAAGACCGAGCTATTGTCCAGGGTGGTGGAGATCCAGACCGTGCCAGGAGCCTAGAATGGAGGCCCATCAAACTGCAAGGGCCAACTTCGTGGGGCGAACGTTGGTTAGGAGTATCGACATCCCCAGCACCGTGCCAAGGCAACATCGTGGAGAAGCAGACAGATGCCTTCCTGGTCAAGTTGATGAAGAACAATGCAGCCTAACAAACGACACTGGTGCAACCCGATCGACGGTCCGACCAGACCTAGTGAGGCCCCAACTGCTTCACAAGGGCAGAGTTCATGGAATTGCTGACGCCCTATCTCGTCATCCATGTCCAGCTAACTGCAAGCATTGCTGACGGATTGAGGAAAAGGAACCGCCCGTTGATCTGCGATTGATAACGGCGGAATTCGATGAAGGTTGGTCATCGGAGGAGATTCGAAATGCCCAGCTAGCCGATGAAGACATCGGACCATTGCTCGTATGGAAGGAGACAACTGGGCGACCGGAGTGGAAGGACGTTTCGATGCATGGCGCAACCCTGAAAAGCTGTTGGGCACAATGGAACTCCCTACAGGTGGAGGGTGGTGTACTCAAGCGGAAATGGGAAACGGCGGATGGCAGCTCCTATAGGATGCAAACTATACTACCCAAAAGCCGAATCCACGATGTGGTTAAGGAAATGCATGAAGGATCCTCGGGAGGCCACCTTGGTGTTAACAAGACCTTAGCGAAATTGCGGGAAAGGTTCTACTGGCTCCACGCTCGAGAAGACGGAGAGGACTGGTGTCATAGATGCACAATTTGCGCTTCCGTCAAAGGCCCAAAGCGACGACTGAGAGGACAAATGCAAACCTATAACGTGGGGGTACCGTTTGAAAGGATTGCTGTTGACATCGCAGGACCCTTTCCTGAATCTGAATGGGGAAATCGATACACGCTGGTTGTAGCCGATTATTTCAGCAAGTGGCTCGAGGTCTACCCCATTCCCAACCAGGAAGCAACTACTGTAGCCGAACAGCTAGTGTTAAATTGGGTCAGTAGGTATGGCGTACCTGGCGAACTACATTCGGACCAAGGCCGAAACTTTGAGTCACTAGTTTTTGGCGAAATGAGCGAGCTGCTCGGAATACGGAAAACGAGGACAACACCGCTGCATCCCCAATCCGATGGAATGGTCGAACGGTTCAACGGCACGCTCAAAAAACATCTGGCCAAGATGGTTGACGAGAACCAAAGGGACTGGGACCGACATATCCCACTATTTTTGATGGCGTACAGAGCTGCCGAACATGCATCGACGGGCCAAGCCCCAGCCAAAGTCATTTTTGGAAAGACTATTCGTTTGCCAGCCGATATAAAGCTCGGAACACCCCCTGAGAAACGCCAAACGGTCTCGGAGTACGCAAGTGATCTAAGACAACGGTTGAACCAGATACATCGGACAGCGCGAAAACACCTCGAATCGGCTACTGACCGCATGAAGACCAGGTATGATCTAAAGGCTAATTCTACTGGCTTCCAGCAAGATGACTTGGTGTGGCTTTATAACCCGCAACGGCGAAAGGGTAGGTCTCCAAAGTTGCAACATAATTGGGAGGGACCATACCGAGTTACAAAGCGAATCAACGACGTTGTATACCGAATACAGGAACATCGTAAGCCGAGAGCTAAAATGAAAATCGTGTATCTGGACCGTCTTGCCCCATATTACACCTAGGGAGAATCGACTACAAATAGCGACACATCTTTTCGGGGCGAAAAGAACTGAGGTGGGGGCAGTGTTACATGTACAAATAATTACATGTACAAATAATTCTGCGAGCTGCTGTCGCAATTGTTTTCATAATCAACGTCAACAAATGAATTTACTCGAACCCACGAGAACCCGACAAGCATGATCAACATCTGCAAGTGACGTCACTCCATTCATTAATTTGCTCGAATCTACCAGGTACCTCTCGGTAGAACATTCGATAATGTACGAGAAATGGGTGAATAGGTAGAGACCCTATATAAAGGCGAGCTGAATGAATGGGGGGAATCATTCATTCGACCGCGAAAAGAACTGCGATAGTGTGTTTCGTAATAGTGAAGTAATTTAGAAGACAATTGCGATAATAAATTCATGGACAAGTGTTAGATTTTTTTATAGTGACAATTAAAATTAGTGAAAGTGTAAATTGATCATTGTGTAAAATTATAGGCCGCGAACCAATAACACGCGACAATATGGTTCCTGTTTCTACTTCAAGGATCGAGTTCTTTGTGTTTTGTATTTTAGTACATGTTTCATTTGTGTAAAAGCATAATTGACTTTGTTTAAGATCTTTAACGTTAATTTCATTATTGTATGTAAATATTTGATTATTATTTTTTACAATTGTTTCTTGTTTAAAATTAATTTGATAATGATTGCTGTCTGGAATTGGCATTACAATATATTTAAAAAGTGTTATAATTTCATGGGGGATTTTTATAAAAAATAGTAATTCTTTTGTGTTTTTATTATTTATTGCTACTGCTAACTCGAGGAACCTCAACTTTTCTATACCGATTTTATAATCAATTATTTCCTGCTTTGTTAACATATTTCTACTCATTATTCCTGTTCTAGCTGATACGAGATTGTCCTTAACAATTTCTAATTCATCCTTAATTATGTGTATGTTTATGATGGATGCTAAGTATGAAAATTCTGTTTTCCACCTATTATTGCTGTTATTTACTGATTTTTCGAGGATTACTCTATCTATTTTTATGGTTTCTATAACTTTTTTAATTTCTTTCTCTAACCTATCATTAATAACTATCTGCTGGTTTATCTTTTCTATAGTTTCGTGATTATTTTTATCTTTAGTTTTAAGGTGATCTTCAATATCTTGCCTGTCATTTGCGTCCATAACTCCAAATAACCATTTATATATACTACCTATAGGATCTTTTAATCCTCTTTTATTAATCAATCTTTTCTTAGTTCTTTCTTCACAGATTTCCCTAAATCCTGATTATGCTGCCAAAACGGAGCTACAAAAGTCCTTTAATTTATCTGTAGTTGTTGGGTTTCTTATTGTAGTTGTTTCTATAATATCTTTATTTAACTTATTTTTTAGTTTGGTCATAGTAAATTGCTCGTTATTCAATAAATTTTCGTTTTGTCGATGCTGGTGTTCATGTGGAAGTAGTGTATACAGTTGATGTTCCAAATCGTCAATTTCTTGAGCTAAGGTCCATTGTCTATGGTCATGTACGAGGTGTGTTCAAAAAACATCGCGAATTTTGTTTTTTTTTCAAAAATTATTTATTTATTCATGAATATCTATTTTGTCCCCTTCAAAGTAATCCCCATGAGATATTATACACTTGTGCCAACGGTTTTTCCAATCTTCGAAGCACTTCAAAAAATCATTTTTTTTAAATCTTGTTCAGCTCCTCCTTCGATGCCGTCTTTATCTCGTCAAGCGTAGCGTAACGCCGTCCTTTCATGGGCCTCTTCAGTTTAGGAAACAAGAAAAAGTCACAGAGGGCCAGATCTGGGGAATACGGTGGCTGCGGCATCATTAGTGTGTTGTTTTTGGCCAAAAAGTCGCGCACAAGCAACGATGTGTGAGCAGGGGCGTTATCGTGGTGCAAAAGCCAATTTTTGTTCTCCCACAAATCCGGGCGTTTCTGGCGGATTAATTCGCGCAAATTGCGCATAATTTGCAGGTAATATTCCTTATTGACCGTTCTTCCCTGTGGCAAGAACTCATGATGCACCGATCCCCTGCAATCGAAGAAAACTGTCAGCAAAACTTTCACATTCGACCGAACTTGGCGCGCATTTTTCGGTCTTGGTTCATGCGGCAGCTTCCATTGAGATGATTGAGCTTTGGTTTCCACGTCATAACCATAAACCCACGATTCGTCACCAGTTATGACCCTCTGGAGCAAATTTGGTTCGTCACGGACAGAGTTTAACATCTCATTAGCAATGTTCATGCGTTGCTGTTTTTGGTCGCAATTGAGCAATTTTGGTACGAATTTCGCGGCGACCCGTCTCATGCCCAAATCGTTGATAAAAATCGAATGGCATGAGCCAATCGATATGTTTAGGTCCTCAGCAACTTTTCTAACGGCGATTCGACGATTGGCCAATACCATTTTCTCCACTTCATTAATTTTTTCGTCTGTTGTTGAAGTGCTCGGGCGTCCGGCACGCTCTTCGTCGTTCACATCTTCTCGGCCTTCTAAAAACATTTTGTACCACCGATAAACGTTACCTCGGTCCAAGGTAGCTTCTCCGTATGCCACAGTCAACATTCGGAATGCATCCGCGCACTTAATTTCGTTTTTCACACAAAATTTGATACACGTTCTTTGATCCATTTTTTTGAATAAGTAAAAATCGAAGACGATTGAAAACACGTGCAAGTAAAGCAGCTATCACCAATCAAGTGAACATTCAAATAGTACAGTAAATCTATCGAAAAATAAATCGTTTTACAGAAATGATTGCCTAGGGGTTGAATCTTTTTTTATTCGATGTAAAATGATGTCAATAAAGCTACCTTGAGGTAGGGCACGTGCAACTCTTTCGGCTTTTTTGAAAAACTCAAAAAAACATCCAAAAAATTTTTGAAATGCGTTTATCTCGTTTGCTATGCATTTCACAGAAAAATCGATTGACGATAAAATGTAGAGGACGTTAAAATCTACAATTTATGTCATTGGAGCAATGCTGTACGACAAAAAATGCACACGGTAGGTGGCGCCAAAGTCTCCAAAAAAGTGTTTTTCCACTTTTTCACCCTGAAAATGTTATTTTATCGCAAAGACGTAAATGCAAAAGTTGTTCCTTACTTTATTATCAACAACTTTTATTTAAACAATTTTTTCATATTACTTGCCGTTTTGAAGTTACAGTGCAATATAGCGCTGCGTACACAGCACCGTGCTGTTAATGGTAATTTCGTCGATCCTACTGTAACTTTCTCTAGCGGCGATGGCATGCTTTTAACAAAAGGGATTATTCGGCCACCTGCCCTATTGATGACTAAGGACCGTACATTTTTCAGTTGCTATGTGAATTTCGGAGAGCAGAGACAGCAAAACTTAGCTCTCCGAAAATGAGTGATAATGTGCCTGTTTGTTTCGTTTGTGGCGAAAGTGTTTTAAATAAAGTTCGTCACGTGGGTGTGGAGGCTCGGAAAACATTAATCAAAGCTGCAATAGTTAGAGGTGATACTAAAAACCTACAATGGCTCGAAGACGACAGCATCCCAGTTCCAGACCTTCACAGCAATTGCTACCGCAAATACAGCAATTACGAACGCGCTGCTAAACAGATTCAAAAACATTTATATAGAATAATTCATACTAACATTTGTACACTAGTACTAACCATTGATAACTTCATGTCAATACCTGAATATAATTATTAAAATGTTATACATTAAAAAAAAAAAAAAAAAATCTTCATTAAAACGTTTACCTCCGATGTGCACTCATTGCGTGCAACTGTATTATTGGGATTTTCATAATTCTGCAAGCTGCAACTTCAAAACGGTAAGTAATATGAAAAAATTGTTTAAATAAAAGTTGTTGATAATAAAGTAAGGAACAACTTTTGCATTTACGTCTTTGCGATAAAATAACATTTTCAGGGTGAAAAAGTGGGAAAACACTTTTTTGGAGACTTTCGCGCCACCTACCGTGTGCATTTTTTGTCGTACAGCATTGCTCCAATGACATAAATTGTAGATTTTAACGTCCTCTACATTTTATCGTCAATCGATTTTTCTGTGAAATGCATAGCAAACGAGATAAACGCATTTCAAAAATTTTTTGGATGTTTTTTTGAGTTTTTCAAAAAAGCCGGAAGAGTTGCACGTGCCCACCCTCAAGGTAGCTTTATTGACATCATTTTACATCGAATAAAAAAAGATTCAACCCCTAGGCAATCATTTCCGACCTCAACCTATAGATTTACTGTACTAAAAATGGCCGAGCTTGTCGGCATAAGTGACAGACATGAGTACCAACATAACGCCACAAAAAAATCGAAATTCGAATATTCGTAACCCGCGCAAATTCAAAATTCGCGATACTTTTTGAACACTTCTCGTATACCTAAAGAATTTGTCTTTTTAATTTCATTTATAGCAGTTTCTATGTATGTCAAGTCAATTTTATGTATTATAAATTTCTTTGTGTTAACTAGTTGTACTGGATCCATTTTTATCTCCGTGTATCCTATGTTTGTATTTACTTCCTCAATGGTCAAGGTCGCCGATATTAGCACGGGTTGAAATATTAGATAAATTATCGTCGTGATGATCATGATTAAGTGTTGTCTGCGACGATTCTTTTTCAGCAATTAAACTTGAATTAGCTTGTTGTCCTTTACCTGTAATAATAACGTTCTTTTTAGGTCTCTTAATGTTGACCTTGGCTATATTGTTATTATATAGTGTTTCTTAAATTTGGGTTCTAGCTTATGTCTATTGGCTTTGGGGGTTTTTACAAAAATTTCTTTTCTTTCTTCTGTATATGGTTCTCTTTTGTTGTTTTCTTTCTCCAGCATTTTCTCTTTGGCTTGTATTATGCATTTAAAGACAGTTTCTTTATCTATTTTACCGGTTTGGATATCTATTGGCCTTTGCTTTGTTGTTGAATGAATTTGCGTGTTATAGAATTCTATTGCCTCAAAAAATTTTTCTTTTGTAGTTTGGTTTACTATTTGGTTACAGCCGACTCTCATTTTTTCTTGAATTGTCTCATGAAACCTTTCAATATATCCGTTTCCTGTATGTGAATGGGGTTTTGTTATATGAACTTCTATGTTCTTAGCGGCATAAACTTCCTTCAACAAAACCGAATCAAAATCTCCATCTCCTATGATTAGTTTTGGTCTTCCTATCAATGCAAGTATACTCAATAGCCCTTCTCTCATGTCTGTCATGTTTTTGGAACTAAGGATGACTCCTGTTGCAAATTTTGAAAATTTATCTATTGCTGTAAGAATGATGAGGCCATTAACAAAGAATAAATCCATATGTATGATCTCGGTGACATCTTTTGGAGTTTGAGAAAGTTCTAACAGAGGTCTTATTGGTTTACGATCCACCTTCATACGATTGCATTGGTTGCATACATTAATAAATCTGTTTATGTATTGTTTCAGATTTGGGTAATATATTTTTCTCTTGAGACCTTCATCGTTTTCATTGATTCCCGAATGTCCTGTTTCTTTTTCATGGTAATTTTTAATTATTTCAAATAGCTCTGTTTAATTTCCGATTTCTTTAACCATTTTATCAACTTTAATGAATCTTATTTTACTTCTATCAAACAATTCAATCAACAATTGCTGTAAGTCATTATATTGTGAGTCCGTAACTTCGCTGTATATTCCAACTTTTCCAGCTCTTAGCCTTTCTTTTAATTGTTCTATTTGATCATTAAGAGAGCCCCATGGAATGATAATTTGTTTTTGATTAAATGTTTTGATTTTATGTCTTTCTTCTATTTTTTCCACTAAAAGTATTTGCTGCTTGTATTTATTAATGATGTCCTCTTTTATCGGGATGTGATCACCAAAATTTTCGTTTTGAGAATGGATTGTTATAGAAGGATTGAGAGGGTTTTTATTTTCTTTTTTTCTTTTTATAATTTTAACTTCAGGTACTAATTGTATTTCTTGTTCCTCATCTGAAGAATTACTGGGTAGTGGTATTCCTTGAACTCTATTAGGTAATTTTTGAATGGATATTATTTCAATGTTCCTTTTCTTTTTATGTTCGTCAAGGATAACATTGATTTCTCCTGATTTCTCCTGATTCTTTAAGTCTAGATAAGAGTCTGCAGGAATATTGTCTTTACCCTTTATATAGTCCAGTTTTATGTCGTATTCTCCCAACTTTAATATCCACCTTTGAAGTCTAGGTGTTATATCTTTACCCTTAAATTTCTGGTATAACCATTTAATTGGTTGATGGTCTGTGTGTAAATCGAATTCCCTTCCATACAAGTAGGGTCTCAAATAATTTACTGCCCAGACTATTGCTAGCATTTCTTTTTCTATAACTGCATACCTTCACTCATGTTCATTTAATGTTCTACTTATGTAACATATTGGGTGGCCATTTTGGCTCAATACAGCTCCCAGGGCATAGTTGCTTGCATCCGTTGTCACTTTGAATTTCTGGGAAAAATTCGGATGTTTGAGAACGGGTGCTGAAGTTAACAGGATTTTTAATTTTTCGAAAGCTCCGACATATTCGTTGTCGTTAAGGTTGATCTTTTTATCCTTTTTTAGATACTTTGTCATCGGCTGGGCAACCTTGGCATAGTCTTTAATAAACTTTCGATAGTAGCCCGTTAACCCAAGAAAAGATTTAATTTCTTTTGCAGTTTTAAGAATTTGGACCTTAAGAACTTTTTCGATTTTATCGGAATTTGGTTTTATACCTTCCGTTCCGATTGTGTGACCTAAAAATTGGGTTTCCTTTTTTAGAAAACTGCATTTATCCACTTGTACCTTGAGATTGGCATTTTTCAATCGATTAAATACTCTTTGTAAATTTTGTAAGTGTTCCACCAGGGATGTACCAAAAACCAAAATATCATCCAAGTAGACGACACATATTTTATTAATTAAATCCTTCAATACTTGATTTATAAGTCTTTGAAAGGTCGCAGGGGCATTTTTTAACCCGAATGGCATTCTTGTATACTCATAATGACCACTTGACGTTGAAAAGGCTGTCTTTTTTATGTCAGATCTCCGCATTGGAATCTGGTGAAAACCCTTTGCCAAATCCAAAGTAGAAAAATATTGAGCTCTTCCCAATTTTTCCAAAATACCGTCAATATTTGGTATTGGGAACCTATCATCAACCGTTACTGAATTCAATGTTCGGTAGTCTACTGCTAATCTCCATTTAGCCTTTCCTGAATTATCAGGCTTTTTTGCTACTACCACAATTGGTGAGTTGTACGGTGATGTACTCTCCCTAATTATCCCCTGTGATAGCATTTCGCCGATCTGTCGTTTAATTTCATCGTCGTGTATTTGTGGAGTCCTGTACATTTTTGAGTAAATAGGCTCGTCAGTAGTCGTTTTTATTTCATGTTCTACTAAAGTAGTGGCTGATAAGCAATCACCCTCCATGTAGAACACACTCCTATTTTATTTAACAAGTTTTTCTAGTTCTCTTTTTTCTTCAGTATTTAAATCAGTCATATCGATATTTATATTATTAGTTGGTTGCATCATATGAATTTCATTATAATTGTAGCTATAGGGGATTTCACCTTTTGTTATAAATGGGATAGTATTATTTCCAAATTGAACCACTTGATTCTTAAAATCTATCTTCGCACTAGTATTAATTAAAATATTTGTTCCAATTATTGCGTCAAATCTATTGTTATTTAAGTTTGCGAATTTCCATAAGATAAACTTCCTTATTCCTATTTTTGGTGGTGTTTTCGTAATTGTTTCATACTGAATAGCTTGAGTTCCCATAATTGTTCTGTACTGTTGATTATTTACTTTTGTCACAGGATGGTTACCTAATTTGTTTATATTCAAAACTGATATTGTTGATCCTAAATCTATGAGGGCCTTAATTTTAATTTTATTAATATGAATATAAATTATTGGAAGATTGTATCCGAGGCTGGTTCCTGAAAATTTTGTTCTTGAATGTTTGATTCTTGAAAATTTGATTCCTGAAAATTTGATTCCTGAAAATTTGATTCTGCACTTATAGGATTAGTATCCATAGGTTCTGGCTCGTTTCTGTTTTGATAATAATTATTCCTATTATATCCGAATCGATTTGGTTGATATTGGTTATAGTTATTATGGTTGTAATATTGATTTTGGTTGTCTTCACGACGTTGATATCTAAAAGAATTATTATTTTGCCTATATCTATGACTATCCCCATTTCCTTGCTGTTGGTTATTTCCTTGCTGTTGATTATATCCTTGATGTGGGATTTCTTCTCTATTTTCTGTCCTATTTTGATTATTCCTTTGATTTCTATTTCTGTTTTGTTTTTTAGTATTGTTTGAGGAATAGTTCTCATCATATCCTGTCTGTATAAGTGCGTTGTACGCTTCATCCAAAGTTGAGACTCCTTTCGTTCGCAGGTACATAGCATCTGATCTGTGTGTTTTATATAAAAATTTCTCTAAAATACTTGCTTCATTATTTTCTGGTTTGTACTCATCTGGGTTCTCTTCATCTAATGTATATTTTAAATTTAACTTATCTAAAATATCTGTTAAGTAATTGTATAATTTTGTATAATTTCTTTCATAATAACGATCTGCTAGCTCCTTCAGCCGTTGGTATGATTCCTGTACTCCAAATGCTGAGATAAGTGCTGCTTTCACGTTTCCCCAAGTTCTGTTTGCCACTCTCCTGGCTGTGATTGCTGCACGACCTTGTAGCTTTGAGAAGAAAATTTTGGTGATATATTCCATTCCTTCGTCCTCCGGGACCAATCGTAAAAGTGTTTCGACTTCCATTATATAATTTAATAATTGAAATGTGCTGTCACCCACAACTGGAGGCATAGCCCTTGCTTCCCTTAGTAACTCATGGAACGGGATCATTTTTTGCTCGCTTTTTAGTGCTTCTGGTTATCAACAATTACCTGATTAACAGTTCTGGGTCTCCAGCCTCTGGCGGCCGTTGTTGAAGGTAGCTACCTAACTCAGCCACCCCCTGAACTGTTATGACTGCTCACCGCCTTCTGTGATTAGTTGAACAGGGGCAACTCTTCCTGTCAACTGTTATTAGCCTTGTCTGTTTGTTACAGCAAGGAGGCGAATTCTCTTATAATTCAGCCTACGGGGCAATGCAAACCCTTGATATTTTATGTTTGTTCATTAATTGTCACTGTGTTTTATTAATTTTATTTATTGTTCGATTTTCGTTCGAACGTCAACCGATTCGCGGTTAGATTCTTTTTTTTTTTTAATAATTATAAGTCACTCGGAGATCTATGAATACTTTCTCCCTCCGCGAGACACCGACTGCGCCACTTATGTTTTTATTATCCACAGTTTACAAAAAATAAATTTTCAGAGATTCCGCGCTCTGTTAATTCAAACACAGGGTTTTATTCTTTGGTTAACTGTTTTTATTTACCAGCACTAATGTTTTTAATTTTTAATATCGCTCGCAACCGATCAAACTCTAACTCGCCCTCTTTTTTCTCGTTCAGATTCTTTTATAACATATTTATGCTGACTTGTTGTTTTTCTGTAATTGATATGAAAGTCAATTCATCTTGCTGAGTAGATGGATCAGAAAATGTTTCTTGGCAAATTTGAAATTCAATATCCTTTAAAATTGTTCTCAATATAAACACAACTATGAATTATTCTATTGCAAACGAAATCCAATCTGTTTCTTATCTTTCTTTATACCTGAGTCAGCAGTTTTGGGCTTAGTTTCTGACATAACATGCAGCGGAATGAATGGGAAGCAGGTCAAGAACCAGTGCGATACATAGAGCACGGGGAAACTGACAACAACGGGGAGTCTGTTATGAATCGTCACTGCGAACATGTTGCGACGCCCAAGTAGTCTTCTACTTTCCTACCTGTGAAAAGCGCAACCGGGATCGAGATTTGGCAGGCTGCGTGGAATTGTGACAGCGATCTGTAATAACTTAGCCCATGACGCCCTACGCCACTGACGCCAATCAGCCGATCCATGTACTCTACGCTCCTGACGTTGACGGTTCGGGGCGATCTTTTAACTACTTGCTGCTAGTGCCCCGCGGTTTGACCGGTGTCAAAAAGAAAAAGGGATGACATCCGGTTGGTGCGATTTTAAGTACCACGTTGTGAAAATCTCGGCGGTGCTGATCTCGGCTCATAAAAAGGCAGTGACAGTGCCAGCCGCCCCAATTATTGGATTCTTTCGGAATATCATCACTCAGAAATAAAAGTTCCGAGAAGATTAGTGACAGGTAGGTGCTCGTATGATATATTTCACGTGAAGAATTGATAGAAAAAGTTATGCAGCTAGAAGCACATAATGTATACCTTAAAAATATTATTCAGAAGAAATCAAAATTGGAATCCAACATAGCGTTGTGCGATTAAACCAAGAAGCGTGAATTCAACTTTAGTAAATCTTATAAAAGACACATTCTTCTAAAATTCTTTACTTTGTTTGGGAGTACCAAGGATTTACTAGTCAAGAAGATTCTATTGAAACAATCGATCATCACCTTTTCAGTGCACTATACAAAACTTGTTTCATTGAATCGCTTGAAATTATGATCGATGCTGACTCACTGATAAGGATGTAAGTGCATTTAGGCAAGTTATGTCAATTGACGTACGGAGTAAATTTCCAGAGTCAGAACAATTTGAGCCAGAAAATATTGCAAAGAATTTTAAATATTGTGGTATTCTGAATCGAGTAATACACAAAGAGATGCGTTGTATTGTAGGGATGCCTTTGAAGAATACAAAAAACAGTGCGCAATTTGACTGCATTCAACGGACGTATAAATATTTCTTTCCTAAAGGAAGCTTAGATATTATGAAAATGAAATTAGGAAAATTATGTGATTGCAAAATGACATACAAATTAATCAAAGTTCTCTTGATAAAAATAAAGAATATTACACATAATCAAAGAATAACGTCTAAAGTAATAGATCATTAGCTACAGTGCCGGGCAAAGGTCTACGACTACTCCTTATATTGAGATTCTGGTTAATTGGAAACTTTAAACAAAAATTCATTGATGTGCGTTTTTCAATAAGGTAAATATATTTAACAAAAAACAAAAACATTTCATAACAAACTAAAGGAGAAATTCGTAAAAACTTGAATGGACAAAACTCTACAACAGTCAGTGCAGGTTGACTTGTATACAAAATATTTTCAACTTAACGTATTGGAAATTTTGAAAATTTTGCTGGCTTAATACTTGGTTGGACCTTCTTTCGCATCAATTACTGCTTGCCGTCTTTGGGGCATAGAGGCGACGAAATTAGCAGTTTCTACAGATGTGATTTTCTTCCATTCTGTAGCAAGCGCTTCTTCAACAATTTTTTTTATTTTTAATGGGATATTTTCGAATTTTCTGTTCCAAAAGCTCCCATACATGCTCTATTAAGTTTAAATCTGGACTTTGCGGAGGCGTATTAAGTTGCCTGGGAGTACAACAACCAGTTCTTGACGAAAAGTGCTGTATGTTTTGGATCATTGTCTTGTTGGAAAATCTATCTCTCTCCAAGACCCAATTTCTCCACTGATGGCTTAAAATGTTGTTCTAACAGGTTCTTGTAAACATCATGGTCCATCCTAGTTTCAATAAAAGCCAATCCGCCAACCCCAGATGTAGCGATGGCTCCCCAAACCATCACATTACCTCCATCGTGCTTGACAGTAGGAATCAAATTGTTGGTCTCTAAAGCCGTGTTTTTCCCCATACTTTACTGCGACCATCACTTCCGAAAATGTTGAATTTGGCCTCATCTGTGAAAAGGACGTGATTCCAAAAATCATTGTCCTTGTCAATATGGGCCTTGGCAAACTGTAGACGCAAAAGTCGGTTTTTAGCGGATATTAATGGCTTTTTACGTGCAGTTCTACTTTGAAACTCATTAATATTTAATCCTTCTTCCTTTCCATAGTCACTTGTTTCGCCAAATCTGGAGCACTTATTTATGGATTACTGTTCACTTCTTTTAGAATAAAACTAATGTCTCTGCGCGACAACTTTTTCGGTCGGCTGGTTCGTGGCTTATTTTCAATGAAACAAGTGTTTTCAAAGTTTTTGATGATCGTTTACACAGAAGCTCGTTTAAGTTTCAGTGATTTCGCGATTTCCGAGAACAATTAATTGTCTTTTTTATACTGTATGACCAAATTTCGGATATCGCTAAAAATTTCTTTTCGCGGTGTTATTTTCCGGTCCTTGCAGTTAGACAGAATTGCAGCAGCACACAAACGGAGTGATAACAATACCAAGTAAATAAATACTGATGACATTCCGTTACGTTTAGTTGGAAATTTTTTGTGTATAACTGAGTCAACACTGACTGTCGTAGACTTTTGTCCATTCAATTTTTTATGTTTTGAGGACTTTTTCCTTAGTTCTGGTATGAAAACTTTTTATCTTTATTTTTTTATGAATATATTTACGTTACTGAAAAATTCACTTCAATGGATTTTTGCTTAGAGCTTCCAATTAACCGGTATCTCAATATAAGGAAACGTCGTAGACTTTTGTCCGGATATATATATATATATATATATATATATATATATATATATATATATATATATATATATATACATAAATATATATATATATATATATATATATATATATATATATATATATATATATATACATAAATATATATATATATATATATACATAAATATATATATATATATATATATATATATATATGTATATATATATATATATATATATATATATATATATATATATATATATATATATATATATATTGTCGCGTGTTATGGTTCGCGGCCGATAATTTTAATGTTCCGGGAAAAAGGAAAACGCAATGTCTTTTAATTTAAGTTAAAAGAGTTTATTTAATTACAAAAATGCACAATAATCAATTTAACACTTTCACTAATTTTAATTTTCACTATTAAAAGTCTAACACTTGTCCATTAATTTCTTATCGCAATTGTCTTCTAAATCACTTCACTATTACGAAAATCATTTTTCTATTACTCGAACAATAACGCTTCCCACACACTATCGCAGTTCTTATCGCGGTCGAATGAATGATCCCCCCATTCATTCAGCTCGCCTTTATATAGGGTCTCTAATCATTCAACTCAGTTCTCGTACATTGGTGAATTAGTGGGAACATTCCAGCTGCGTAATGAATGGAGCAGCGACTCACTTTCAGATGTTGTTCATGGTTGGTGGGTTCTCGTGGTTTCGAGTAAATTCGTTTTGTTGATGTCCTTAATTGTTGTGAAAATAATTGCGACAGTAGCTCGCAGAGTTATTTGTACATGTAACAATATATATATATATATATATATATATATATATATATATATATATATACATATATATATAAATATATGCATATATATATATATATATATATATATATATATATATATATATATATATATATATATATATATATATATGGAGGGTTTTCCAATAAAAGGTGCTATTTTGATGTTCAAAGAAAAATGCCATTTTTAGGGTTTTGTAAAATAATTTTACAAAACCCTACTAGTTTCGCGACCAGTCTGTCCGTCCGTCCGTCCATCCGTCCGTGTGTCACAGCAGTTTTTCTCGGAAACTACTTAAGCTAGAGACATCAAATTTTGTATGTAGGTGTAAAGTGGTGATCTCTTCAAATTTCAACTATAAAAAAATTTTATAAGGTATTTAAGGGGGGTCTCCCCATATAGGAGAGTGACCCCCCGAAACAAAAAATTCATTGAAGGTAGCCGATATGGTCTTGATGAGAACTTTCCAAAACAGGTCTTAGCTCGGCAAAATTTGCTTCGAGGGGCGCACAGGGAGGGGAAGTACACGAAAAATTGGTGTCCTCCCTCGCGATTGGACACTTGTGATCCGAAAAATCTGAAGAAATCACGATTGTAGGCCTTGGTGTGTGCAACAACAACAAATACGTTAGAAGTCGCAATTCACTCAACTTTGTTAGCAATAGTATGATTTATCGGTTTTATGTTTTCTTGAATAAAGACTTAACGGTACCTTAAAATTAAATAAAATTCAGTACGTAGATGTATATTTATAAGATTAATCTATCCTGGAAGTTTCATAAAAATTGAATCATATTTTGCGAAGTTATAGCGGTTTGAATTTTCCTGTATTACTATGGAACAATATGCGCTGCATTTATTACTATGGCAACATATGGCTATGGAACAACATGCGCTTTTTACCGACGCAGACACTACAGTTTTGCTAGGATTTGCATGAAAATTTCAGGAATGAAAGGTGTCATGTATATCTTTGAGAATCGGTTCAGCTAGTGGTATCAGTAATCGTAAAACAAAATAGTGGCTGTTTTAAATGCGAAGATTGCATAATTTTGAGTTATTTTTTTCCCAACTTCAACGTTTAAGGTGCATGCTTTGAACACTTGATTCAATTGAATGAGTGACTGGAGATGGGTACCTACAATTAATGCTCCTAAGTGAAACAAGTCAAGGAGGTGGGAGAGAGCTCCTAGCAAAAGGGTTTTGTAACCATTCTAGGATACGAAAAAATTGTCCATGAATCGATGATTTCAGTACAAGAGAGTGGCCCCTGAAAAAAAAAAATTCATCAAACGTAGTCGATATGAGTATGAAATGAAAGTTTTCATGGGAGCTTTTCAAAACAGTTCTTAAACTGCCAGTTTTTGCTTCAGTGGGGGCACAGGGGGGAAATACATGAAAAATGTGTTTCCTCCGTCGCGGATGGACATCTAAAATAATTATCAAGGGAGATATTTATGAGTATAACAAAACCAAAAAACTCAAAGTCGAAATTCGTTCAACTTTGTTAAAAGTAGTATGATCTTCACATTTCATATTTTCTCCAATAAAATCGTCTTTGACATGTTTCTTGATTTGATTCGATCTGGTGACTGCGTTTTGTAAATTCAACACAAAACCCTTCTGACATGAGCATAGGTCTATTTACCCAACTTGTTTAATATAAAAGAAGATGTTTATTTCATTATAAAGAATAAGGTATGCCGTTAATAGTGAAAAATAACATCAGGCAAATGAGCACCACGGCCACGCTTACAAATCGCAATGTGGCTGCCCTATGTCCTCGATAGCCTCACGAATTCCATCTTTGAGGTCTTGAATCGACGCTGGGCTATCGGCGTAGACCTTCTCTTTCACGTGGCCTCAAAGGTAGAAGTTGCAAGGTGTTAGATCACAAGATCTCGGTGGCCAATTGTGATCACCTCTTCGAGAGATAACACGGTCTGGAAACTTTCCCCGTGAAAAATGAATGGTTTCGTTACTTGTGTGGCACGTAGCGCCATCCAATTTTGATCATAAAAAATCATTAATCATCTCTCGATAGCGCAATCCATCCAACGTAACTGGTGCTGCAGCCTAATTTTCGAAAAAGTAAGGTCCAATGACTCTGCCGGACAATAAACCACACCAAACAGTCACACGTTGAGGAAAGAGAGGCTTTTCAGCAATAACTCTTGGGTTTTTTGAGCCCCAGATGCGACAATTTTGCTTATTGACGAAGCCACCGAGATGGAAATGGGCCTCATCACTCAAAATGATTTTTCGATGGAATTCCGGATCATTTTTACGCATTTCAAGGACCTAATCAGCAAAGATACGACGTTGATGATGATCAACTGGCTTGAGTTCTTGTGTCAACTGAACTTTATAAGCCTTAAGACCCAAATCTTTATGCAAAATACGGTGTAATGACGTTTGTGGAATGCCTAATTCCAAAGAACGACGAGGAACGGACAAACCTGGGTTTTCTTCAATAGTTTCGGTTACAGCAGCAATATTCTCGGCTGTTCTTGATTGACATGCACGGGTTTTATTCTTTAAATCACTGTGTACACTTATGTATTGCGGTCCGACAAGGTGCTTCACGATGACCCAAAAATGTTCGAGTGTTACGAACCGTCTCTGCCAAATTTTCACCATTTATATAATTAATTTTAATAATTTAAAAGCGTTGTTAAAGCGTGTATTGTTCCATTTTGAATTAATGGCGTAGTTTTTACTTGTCAAATGTCAAAAAATGACAGCTTCAAAAGTGACACCTACCAAAATAGTGGGCTATTCAAAATAACACCTCTTACTGGAAAACTCTTTATATATATATATATATATATATATATATATATATATATATATATATATATATATATATATATATATATATATACGTAAAGAATAAGCTGCTCCCTGTTCCAGTGTCAGTCATTTTTAAAATTTTATAAATTAAGGATTTTAATTAATAAGAATAATGATAATCTTTATTGATATTCTGTTATACAATTCTAGCTTGTTCGTAGACCTGAATCTACGTTCATTACTTCCATAGTAAAGTTCATTCAGCATCACTGAATTATTTTAATCTTAACACTTTTTTTTTATTTACGTTTTCGAAAGGAGAAATTTTAACAAAAACCTTATTTCAACTTAAAAGTAACTTAAACTATCTGATTAAAACTTAAAAATAAACTTAACTAAGCAAGACAACGCTGAGGAGGCTCTGAAGGCGTGATGGCTTTCATTTTTTATCATTTATCGATTGAATTAATGGATAAGATGGAGATTTTGCAATAAGTTTTTCTCTCCTTCTAGTCAAGAGATTATCCACATGACTAACTCTAGCGGAAGAATGCAATTTTTTCGTAGAAAACTAAAAAGGTTTGTCTAGAGTCATTTTAAGACATCTGTTTTCATGACCTGAAGCTTTGCTTTCAGATAACTTGAACATGAGCCCCACGCAGGAGCTCCATATAGCATCACCATTTTAATTAAAAGGATTTTATTTTTAGAATCTAGGAACGATCTTATGTTCAGTAGTGGATATAAAGCACGTATAGTTTGAGAGACTTTTGCACATAAGTCTTCAATGTGGTCCTTGAATGTTAAGTTTTTGTCGAAGACAAGCCTTAAATAGGTAACTTGTTCTCACCATGAGATTTCTGTTCCTAAAAAGTTAAGGTATCTCCCTAACAGGTTTCTAGGACTCCTTTTCTATGTAAAGTGCATTGCCTTAGTTTTATCAATATTGGTTTTTATTTTCCATCTACGAAAATATTGCAAAACATTTTCAAGCATATTTTCCAAGTTCAATATGATTTCTGAAGGGTCCTACAAAATTGTGTAAAAACAGGTGTCATGTGCAAACGTGGCAATTTGGCAGTTGTTCTGCACTGGCATGTCTGATGTGAATATATCAAACAGCGTTGGACTAAGACATGATACTTGAGGAACTCCGACTGGAATGTTGCGAACATTTGAACAAGACTCACGAATCTTCACACAAAATGTTCTGTCGCGTAGGAGTCCCCGGATCAAGTTTACTAAATAAGGAGGAAATTCAAACTTAATTAATAAATAGAGAAGTCCTCGATGCCACAAAGTGTCGAAAGAGATCATCCCTACCGAGAACTTTTGCCTCAGAACTCTTTTAATGTCTTTCGATACACGACAGAGTTGCAAGTCGGTTGCGTACCAATTTCATATGCCAAATTGGAAGTTCGGGAAGATATCATGACTTTCAATAAAATCAGTTAATTGATTCAAGATGTTTTTGGTTAAAATTGCCTTATCTGTACCGTGGAAGGCAGGGGAAGGGAAAATGAACGAATTTTTCGCGATTCAATTTAATGCACAATTGAAGGTAAGTACCTAAAATAAGTGAAACAAGTTGAGGAGACAGGGGAGAGCCCCTAGCAGAAGGGCTTTGTACCTACTCGAGGGTTCGAAAAAAGTTGTCTGATGCCATGAATCGATGATTTGAATTATTCACTCTGTACATGTTTAATAAATCATTCAAATTCATTCAAATCCATTCAAAGGATGCAGAGTTTCGTTCATAAGCCCATAACGGCCGCGATTTTGTTCCATGTTAAAAAATTTTTACGAGTGCTCGGCTCATTGAACATTTTTAAGTAAACCACTTATTCTTAAATTTTCATGAAAATCTCAAGAAAATAAGAGTGCCATGGTCAATTTAAAATATAAATTAACTATCAACATGTGTTCTTATTTTGTTAATTCTATACAATTAAAATGACGATAACTCACTTGATAATGATTTGATTTCCATGAAATTTTGTGGGCCTAAGGGTCTTATATCAACCTATGTGAATGTAAAACTTTAAGAAGTTTAAGGGCACCGTTCAGAATGAATGGGACAAGATGTAAAATTTACAAATCATACTATTGTGGGATATTCACCTTATAAACAGTTTTATATTAAAACACAACCTTTTTCAGGAACGTTTTATTAAAAGACAAAAAAAACAATAGCTCTATTCAATAGTTAGTAAAAAATCACTTGATTTGATTCAATTCTCGTGTCTTAACCTTCAGCCATCGTTATTAAAATTTACGTCTTTCCTCTTTTGGCGTCAATGTGTAACTTCACGTCATTCGTCTTTGGGCATCGTTGTTCAACTGTGTTTTTCATTCAGTGGAGCATCGGTATATTTAGGGTTGCCAACCCCACAACGTCCATCCCTTTGTGATGATTTGCAGAATAACTGCTGACATCATACGCATCGCCTGGTTTTACTTTGGTAACAGTATAAGGTCTCAGAAACTTTCGTCTTAC
This sequence comes from Odontomyia ornata, assembly GCA_963969285.1. Lineage (NCBI taxonomy): Eukaryota > Metazoa > Arthropoda > Insecta > Diptera > Stratiomyidae > Odontomyia > Odontomyia ornata. The sequence continues at coordinate 57,527,770 of OZ017739.1, read as the reverse complement.
TTTAAGACCCAGTCCTCCTTGTGTTCGATAAATTGCCACGAGTTGTCCCATTTGATAACTTTAAGCTGGACTTTGTCGTAAGCTGTACATTTTGCGATTCTTTTTTCGAATTTTCAAAATATTTCGCTTAGCTGTCATCCGCAGCTCCTCTCGCTTGTCCATAAAACTGTTCCTGATCTAATTCTCTAGCAATTTCTTCAGTTCAACATCAGTTTCGTCTCGTCGTTTTATCCCAAACATTAGTTCAAATGACGACATGTTGTTCTTTTGGTTCGAGGAATCCATAAGTCGTTGCAGTCAATTTATGTACTTATACCATTTGGCGGTTTCATCAATTGCCATTTTAGTTAGCACAGCTCCAGTTATCGCATTTATGCGTTCCGCCTGACCGTTAGCTCGTTGTAGCCTTATTGCGATTTTTAAATGCTTGATTTTCTGCTCAGTACAATACTCCTCAAAATCATGAGAGGTGATAGCTGATCCTCTGTCGCTTATTATGATACTCGGGTTTCCAAAAACGTTCCTTTGGTGTTTCGGCTTCTCTAATACTTCTTTGTTTCCAGTCGTTTTTGTAGGATATATCCACACATATTTTGTGAATGAGTCTATAATTATGAACACGTACTGATGATTTTTGCAAGTACTTTCCAGTGGGCAGGATGGTCCACGTGAAACATATGAAGGAGAATTTCTTTCATTTCATTTCATTTTGAAGCCGATACACTAAATTATTTTCAAGGAGCTAGTTGCCGTAAGGTTTGGCTTCTAGTTCTTATCGTATTACTTTAGTGACTGCATCAATTTTCTTGAGTTCTTCTAATTTGGTCGCTCATAGCGTCGACTATCATTGTTGCCACTGCTACAGAAAAACGGATTAGAGCATCAGCGTGTTTCAATCTTAATCCAGATCGGTGTTCTATGGTGAAGTTATATTCTTGAATATACTTTGCCCAACGCCTACTTCTGTCACTAATATTATTTTTTTTCATAGTCTTTTCGAAGGCAGCACAGTCCGTAACAATCTTGAATGCACTACCCTTCAAGTGGGATCGAAACTTTTTGAGTGCCGTAATAATAGCTAGCATTTCTACTTCGTATGAACTATATTTCTTCTACGCATCGTTTGTAGTTTTGCTTGTATAGAATATCGGATGAAGCATATCGTCTTCCTTTGATCGTTGCGGCAGTAAAGTGCGGAGACCATCTTTGGATGCGTACGTGTGCAATTCAAGCACTGAGCCTTACTTGTATATGTGTAGAACTCACCGTTTATTAAGAGCCTCTATTAACTCATTGTACGCATGTTCAGACTCTTTTTGGAATTCATATTATACATTCTTTTTCAAAATGTTGGTTAGTGGACGAGCGATTCTAGCATACTGAGAAATGCACTTTCGGCAATAATTTGTTAGTCCTTAAAAAACTTTGTAGCATTGTAAGAATTATCGATTCTAGAAACTTCACTGCTTTTGTTTTTAATTTCAATGGGAAAATTCTCCCGTCTCCAATAACATGTCCGAGAAACTCTATTTTCAAGTAAAGAAAATGACATTCCTTTATATTTATTTCTAGCCCGTAGTCTTTATCCGTTTGCAAAACCATTTTAAATTTTTGTAAGCCGTCTCTCACGTCTTAAGAGGGGATAATCAGGTCATCCATATATAGTAATACAATTTCCTGCCCATTTAGCTCTTTAAATACTGAATTAATAAATTTCTGAAGACAGCTGGGGAACTACATAGTCCAAAGGGAAAACATTGAAACTGGTATTGACTATCTGGCACGACGAAAGAGGTCAACTGCCTACTCTCCTCTTTAATCCCAACGTGAAAGAATCCGTTGCATAGATCCAATGTTGTGAACGTCTTAGCCTTCTGTAACTTATCCGAAATCTCGTCAATTAATGGCATCGGATACCTATCTTTTACGATGAATCGATTTATCTTCTCATAACCTATGCAAACTCGGTGCGATCTATCTTTCTTTTTGGTAACTATTACTGGGCAAGCAAAGTCGAACAAACTTGATTCAATTATATCGTTTTGAATCCATTCCTCTCCTTGTTTTGAGACTTCATCACGGTCATGTATAGTGAGTCTGTTGTATCTGCTATGAATCGGAGTATCATTTTTCATTATAATTTTCAGCTGCATACTAGTTTTCTTGATTTTCGGGGGTATGTACTGTTGCAACCACGGAAGTCACCGCAGTTGCAGACATTATGTAATTAGCAGAGGGGTGTGTAGCCCGGGGTGGCATACTGAGGCCGGCTAGCGCTCAGTCGTGTCGTGGATCTTCCGGGACACCCTCTGCTCGTGCTGAGCCACCTTACATATAAATACTAGCACATAGGGAAAAGGACGGGAAAGGGAAGGTCATATTGAGAAATGAAAGTTTGTTGTCTTAACGAGACATGGCCGTTTTATTTAATTAAAAAAAAAGTAATTTACACAGCAAATTCAACAATTAAGAGATACCAATCAAAAACCAACAGACCCCTAAATATTTTTATTATGCAAATATATTAAATAAGATATTAATAAAAGAATAGCAAATTACAATTAACTGGAAAAATAGGTAATAGATAAAAGAATGTCCAAAAAAAAACAAGAAAAAATATTAATCATTGTATTTACTTACTCTCTTCTTTTTCTGTGGATCCTCGAGCACTCGACGAAGGACAGCGAAAACGAGAGGGGGGGTCACTGCAAATTTAATTGATTTTAACTTAAAACTCATTAGTTACAGATAAGCTTCATCCTAATATTTAATCCGCCCATGTATTTCCGTTAATTACCGCCTTAGTTTATATCGATAATTTCATTTACTTTTTCTTCCCCGTAAGTTATTCAATATTTCCGTTGATTGTTAAATTTAAATCCACTAAGGGATTCTCACTTATTGCAAAGACAATCTTTTCTTGATACAAACTTTTGATTCCACACGTGAAAATCCACAACTCCTATCTTCACTGTAAGATCAGAAGGTGATCAACTCAATCACTTGGTACAATTCACACGATTTAATGATTGTTTTTAGTTTTTTTTCCTCCACTTTTCGTACCCACTAATTAATTTTTCTTCTGTACAACATACACTAGGCCAAAACCGTTCTGCTACAAAAATCTTTCATTCACTCTTCATCTTGTATCCAACGCAACTATTTTTTTTCCACTCTCAAAATTCAATTTTAGTTTAATTTGTTTAATTACTTCACTAAACTCCAAACAACTTTTATTCGCCGAATTTTCACAAAAAAAACTTTCTCCGAAGCTGCCAAAGAATTCCACTCTCAAAATTCAATTTTAGTTTAATTTGTTTAATTACTTCACTAAACTCCAAACAACTTTTATTCGCCGAATTTTCACAAAAAAACTTTCTCCGAAGCTGCCAAAGAATTCCACTCTCCTTCACAAGCCAAATATCCACTTCAAATCCTTTTCTATCCAAGTCCAATCTCCACTGCCCAATTCCTCACAACTTCATCCCGCATTTCACCTCTCCAAATCCGATTCCGCAATCCCTTTTCTCAATTACCGCTGCCGCATCTGGGTAACGTAATCGAAGTTTATTACACTTCGATTCCGCTACCCACACATTTTTGTTCCCGTATCGACAATCACAATAGTATCCATTGACTTGCATATATGGCAATTTACATCCCCAAGAATCGCTTGATTGAATGTAAAGTGTCACATATACATTACGAAAACTATTGATTTTGCCGATACCCCAAAAAGAATACTTCCGTGCGCCCGGGGGAACTTGAACTCAGGGTTCCATCAGTCCCACGGTCGAGAACTCGCGACGTAACCAATGGAGCTATGCCTTATCGATCTCCCATTCATCAGATTAGCAACTTCAACGATGTATCTGGGCATGAGATTGAATTTTGTTAGTAGGGAAACGTGAATTAATTTTCGTTAGTAAGAAAAATAAAATTTGTTAATGGGAACTAGAGAATAGAATTTGTTAGTATGAAGGAAGGAATTAGGAATGAATAGAATGAAATTTTGTTAGTGGGAATTAATGTAGGGAGTGTTGTTAGTGGGAAGATTAAACTTCTTATTATATTACAAGGGTGTTCTAATTGGAAATCAGGGAAAGGATAGGATTGTGATGATGTGGACATAAAAATTAAAGGGAAATAGGAAAAATGTTAATAAAAATAAATAAATACACACAGGAAAAGGTAGGAGTGCCCAAAGGAAAGTGACAAGGTTACGGCGGCAATTTGAAGTTGCGAATGGGAGGAAGTTGGTACGCCGGAATTCGCAACAGTACTCCTTAACCCATAGTCAAAAGCTCCTGGCTGATTCTAGGATATATGTTGAGACACGTATCTGGGTCAGCATCATCGCTTCTATTCGAATTAATCTGCATCAGAAAAAGAAGCTTGGAAGTTGATTTTCTAATTCGGATATGGTCTTTGGTAATGAATACTTCAGCGTCGTTAAGCAGCTCGGCACATACGGCATATACTATATTTTTGACTACATACACTTTTGTCGTAAACTCAGTTTCATCTATTATTATTTTTGTATCGAAACAACCAATCACCTTAACATTAGAACTGCCAAATTCATTCAGCATTATCTCTGCGCTCTGCAATAATGGTGATCCCACTATTCGATATGTATTGGCGTTAATAAGACTTTCGGTATCAACCAACACCTCAACTCTTAACCCGGATATGTCAACCATCTTTTTCATCTTATTCGCAGCGCTTACATCTATCTCGTTTATTCTCGTATTATCGGTGTCTATTTCTAAACCTCGAATGTGACTTGGTCTTTGGTTGTTGGCTTCATTCTGAGAGCAGTTGAATGATCGATGGCAAAAAATTGTTACACTTGAAACATTTGGAGCCAAGACTCTTCGATACATACTCTTTGGATCGGTGACTGGTCTGGCCACAATTAAACCATCGGCTAGGGGCTTGAAATTATTTGCGATCCTCTAACTATGCTGCCTAAACCAGTATTTGTACTTCGCTGCCGAACATGAGTTTTGCGACTGCGTTTCATTGATTGTCGTTTCACCATCGCCTTAATTCCATTGTACGGGTATACTTTGTCTCTCATTGAATTCCTTCAAATTGAATTTACACCGATTTTCCTAGTACATGGGCTTTCCATCGAACCAAACTCTACATTTTTGATTGAATCTGTTGAATTTTAGCATAAAATACGCCGTTTATTTTGAATTTTTATCGCATCACCATTTTTATGATGCGTTATTATTACTGTACAATACAAAAAGAATTTTGTTAGGCAGGCGTCTTTAATTTTGATATTCTTTATACTAACACTCTCACTTTTGTATGTTCCTATACCTAAGCAACGCCTTTACAGTGCACGAGTAAGTTCAAGTTAAAAGCTGAACACAAGTGGTTGTTATCATACAAGATTTGTCACAATATTTTCTAATTAATAAATACATTTTTCCTTTGAAGCATTAAAGATCTGCTTTAAAATAATTTAACAGAATCCTCTCCAAATTTTCAGATAGGATGCATAACAAAAATACATTTAAGATTCAGATCAGCCAATCATTTTAGTAATATTGGAACAAAATGTTGCCTGGTTAAAATGGAGTTATTTTAAAGGAAGAATATACTTGTTGTGCATGTTGTTAAAGTTACTCTTGAATGAAATCATTCTATTTATCCACATATTGTAAGTTAAGTACAAAAACCTTCTGAAATGAGCGTAGTTCTGTCTACCGAACTTGTTCTATCTGATATCCTACGTATGGGGGGCTTTTTTCACTTAATTCAATAAACGACTCTCTGGAAGGCACCACGTATACGTAGATATGTATGCTCAAAGTTGTTGTAATGAATCCTGCAACTTTGTCAGTGGCGGATCCAGAGACGATTCTTGGGGGGGGAAATTGAATTTATCCTTCGATTTGGGGTTCAAACTTATTATTGCGAGAGAAATACAGTACAAATTATGAAACAAAAATTATCAATTCCAATTTTTAGGTAAACAAAGTGGTTATATTCGAAAAGTCAACCATATGCATCCATTACAGAGTGGCTCATTTTATTAGAAATTCAAACAGAAAAATGCTTTTACATTGCGTGTTTCATAACGCTAAACGATGGCTGCCAAGTTTTGCGAATCTTTCAATGACTTCTTCGGCGGTGATTTCGATGTCATGATGCGTATGAAGCAACGCTAATCCAACTAGTCCTTCTTGAAGCATGGTCGTCCTAAGCCATGTTTTAATGCGGCGAAGATAAGAGAAAGATCGTTCAGAGCTCGCGTTTGTTACGGTAAGTGTACATAATACTCGGAGATAGGTGTGGATTGTTGGGAATATGTCGACATCACATTTTCTTAATGTTTCCAGTGCAGAAGTTGGAATTTCGCTGCCTTAAATTTTTTGTTGCTGCTGCCAGTGACATTGCCAGTAGCTCAATTCACCTTTGAATTTCAATTTTTGTACGCTTTTGTCATCATCCAGTAGATTCCCGAATCTTTCTATCAAGCATCCGATTAGATCATCGATTTCGTTTTCTTTTAAAAGATTTGCTTTTTCTGGGAGCAACACACTCAATTGGTAACCATCCAAAACTTCTTGTGAAAAACGAGCTTCCAAATCTTCTTTGATGGTATCCAGCAGAGGTATGTAGACAGAGACCCTGTAGTAATCTTCGCAAGTTTTCACGTCGTAATTTTTGCGTTTCGTTTGCCAACCACATGTTCTCGGTTTCGCTTCGTCAACATCGAGTTTTTCCGCCATTTTCTTGGCATCTGAATAAATCAGCCGGAATATTTCATCAACTTTTTCCCTCTTTTTTCCCAACGTGGCAAGCAACGTCCTAATCATTTTTGATGCCTTCGCCAAATCTATTGCTTCCTTCTGAAGAACTACGCTAAGCGAATGGGTGAGCGATAGAATGTCGCTAAGACAGAAGAGCCCGACGATAAATTCAAACTTACACAAAGCCGATATGAGAATTGTTGCTTTGCCTGCTGTTTCTCTGTTCTTCCACTCACTGATTTTTGACAGAGCTTCGATGATCAACGGTATCTTCGCAACAAATTGAAGGACAGCATCGTGTCTCTCTACCCATGCTGTTTCACACAACTGGACAATTTTTTCACCAAGTATCTTTGCTAATACAGTCACACGTTTTGGAAATGAGTTCTTGAAGAATTTGCCGACTTCTCGTATGGCACTGGCAACGTTTTTGATTAATCGTACTTTCACTGACTTTGAAATAGTGTTGTTGAGTTTGTGCGAGAAACACGGAGTCATGACAGCATTTTTTGCTTCTTTCCGAATTTCGTTGACTGCTCCAATATCTGACAGTATGACCGCACATCCATCAGTCCCTATCGAAGCGCATTTGTCCATTCGGAGATTCATTTTCTTCATGTCTCCAAGAACAAGCCCCCCGATGGCAGATCCAGTTAGAGACAATTCTTCGTCGGTTCGGTCATTTTTTCCAGCAGTCCTGTAAGCCATTAATCCATCTTCATCCTCGCTTTCTTCTGATTCTGTGCCCTCCGCGAGAGTATTCTTCGAAAGTTGACCGAATGCGTCCAAAAAAGATACAAAGTCTTCTCGTATGCATGCTTCGCCAGGAGAAAAATCGACGTATCTGAGTACAACGCTAATCTGTAACGAGAAACATCATTCTTCTGTAAATTTCTGTTCATTTTCTTGGGAACAACCTCTACCCGATAGTTCAGACAATAGGCATCAATTATTATTATTAATAATTGGCAGGATTAAAGTATTATCTGAGCTTTTCCCGACAGATCTGGAGATTCATCGAAAACAATCGTGTAAAACTCAGCACGAGCCACTCGTTGCAAAATTTTGTCCATTATCTCTGCCCTGCAGCATTCAATTAGTTGGTTCTGAATCGTTTTACTGGTATAGGTCGCTCTTGAAGATGTGGTCCCAAGGTGATGCTCCAGAGTTGTGTCACCTGAATCGATTCTGAATCTCAGCAAAGCCCTGAAATTCCTTTCGTTTTGCACGGGCGTTTTATTTTTTTGAATATCTCCGTCATCTCTATGCCCACGAAGTGGAATGTTCTGGTTTCCGCAAAAAATGACCGTGTTCGCAATGGGGGTGAGTCGTTTTCTGCTCTCTTGCGTTTCCGAAAGATGGTTTTCGTCGAGAAGATAACGGACGCTTCGTTGTGGATTGTGATAGTTTCTCACGAAGTCCTTCCAAGTTGCCATTGCACTCTTATGGTACATATTTTGAGAATGAATTTCTAACACACCCTTGATCCCAACCAAATTTTTGAAATCAGTCAACGGCTGCGTGACAAGTACCCCAAGCGGAGTATTCCCCCGATAACCTCCTTGATTTCGAGGCGTAAACCATGGACAATATTTGCAGAATAGCCCTTTCTTCACGTCAGATAGTACGAGCCACTCTGCATGAGAATCCAAGTGTTTGGAAGAGACGTAGTGTTTTATTTCTTTGTCAGAAACAACTCTCGACGAAAATGGGAAAGTACAATTTTTTGGAGGAGTCCAGGGATTTTCAAGTAAAATTTGTTTCACGTGATCGTCAATTTTTTGTCCCACGAAATTACCAACATCATTGGAAATGTTTACAGCAATGGTAGAAACTTGCACAATGCCGGAGTTTCTGGACGAAGACGGTGCTTCGCTGCCCGCATTGTCAATGCCTTCATCATGTTTAGGTGAACTGTGCGTCACTGCACGAGGAACCTCGTTTTCTTCTCGATGTACTGTCGCAACATCTTCATCTTCATCTAGTTTTCTTTTTTTCGCAGTTGCAGAGTAAAAGTAGTCCGAGATGGACTTTTGTCGAGATGACTGTAAAATAGGAATTATAAATATAAATTCAAGTTTCAGTACTAATCATTCCGTCGGTTTGAAATAATGAGTGTATCTAGGTATAATATGAGAATATGAATTTTGAAACGTATAGATTTTAAAAATAAAGAAAATGACGTCGAAAATAATGTCGAATGACTTTTTTTTTCAAAATTCTCATTCTACGAGGTGTGTTCAAAACATATCGCGAATTTCGTTTTTTTTCAAAAATTATTTATTTATTCATGAATATCTATTTTGTCCCCTTCCCCTATTATACACTTGTGCCAACCGTTTTTCCAATCTTCGAAGCACTTCAATAAATCATTTTTTTTAATCTTGTTCAGCTCCTCCTTCGATGCCGTCTTTATCTCGTCAAGCGTAGCGTAACGTCGTCCTTTCATGGGCCTCTTCAGTTTAGGAAACAACAAAAAGTCACAGGGGGCCAGATCTGGGGAATACGGTGGCTGCGGCATCATTAGTGTGTTGTTTTTGGCCAAAAAGTCGCGCACAAGCAACGATGTGTGAGCAGGGGCGTTCTCGTGGTGCAAAAGCCAATTTTTGTTCACCCACAAATCTGGGCGTTTCTGGCGGATTACTTCGCGCAAATTGCGCATAACTTGCAGGTAATATTCTTTATTGACCGTTCTTCCCTGTGGCAAGAACTCATGATGCACCACGCCCCTGCAATCGAAGAAAACTGTCAGCAAAACTTTCACATTCGACTGAACTTGGCGCGCTTTTTTCGGGTTTGGTTCATGCGGCAGCTTCCATTGAGATGATTGAGCTTTGGTTTCCACGTCATAACCATAAACCCACGATTTGTCACCAGTTATGACCCTCTGGAGCAAATTTGGTTCGTCGCAGACAGAGTTTAACATCTCATTAGCAATGTTCATGCGTTGCTGTTTTTGGTCGCAATTGAGCAATTTTGGTACGAATTTCGCGGCGACCCGTCTCATGCCCAAATCGTTGATAAAAATCGAAAATTCAAAATTCGTGATACTTTTTGAACACACCTCGTATATTTTAGGTATTATGCATTTGATTTATTTATCTCCAATCAATTCAATTCACTAGCAGCACAGTCAATAGTATTGATTGGTGATAAGGAACATAAGCAGAAATCTATACAACGCACACGTCCCTCCATCCAGATAAAAGGAGTGCGGGGCGAGATGCATGAAAAGTTTCCAATAGGGAAAATGCATACGCAATCTCACCGACGATAGGTAAATAAATGAATTTTTTCCCAAAGCTCTGTTAGGTATCATATGAATTTCCTAATGAATGCAAGTAGTGCACTCAAGGTATAGTCACTACTTCATGGTTTCCTGGGTCAATGACAAATTCTATACAAATATGAGCTGTATGAAATTTTTGACTAGCCGAAGGTCTTAACGATTGTGAGACTGTGGAAGCTGTAACGACTTGGCCACTTGAATCGTATGGACGAACCACGGACACCCAAAGAGGTATTCCTTGGGAGAACTGAAAGCTCTGAATAGCATAGACCTGTGAGGAAATCCAGGAAATCGTGGTCTGACTCGGCCGACGTTGACAGTACATCACTACACAAATATTGAAATTGGAGGATGTATTCGATGGATTGAGACACTTGGAGGCGCTTTTTGCAGGATGCGAAGGCCCGAGAGTGGCTGTAGTGCTACGAAGAAGAAGATTCATAGAAATTCTTAAATTGGCTTTCATTTCGTTTTTTAAACAATTTACTTTAAATGTATGGTGTACCATGAAACAAGTGAATCCTTAAGGATTGGGATCTTTTTTAACAAATAATAAATTTCGATAGTTCTCAAAACGAATTGAGTTGTAAGTCTAGCTGATAGGCTAAGTGATAATTCAAATCAGTTAAAGCTCGTTTCTACTGATGGCTTCATTAACGGTGCTCTATTGTATATATTAAAACAAAACAGTAAATTCACCTAACCCTTTTAATGACTTTTTCCTATGAAATTTGAATAAAACTTCATTTAAAATTTTATGAAGGTATTAATGATGAGCATATCTACCACACTGAAATTCAAATAGAATAATAGCACGGCAAGGAGCTAAGACCATTCCAACGAAACTCGATTACGTTCATTTTGCATAATATCCGATCATAAAGTTTACTTTAAATTATTTGCATAATTATACGATAAAATATTCACATATACTTGGTTTCATTTGGCGAATTCGATGAAACAAAAGAGACTATTCGGTGGGCGATAGGGCGAGAGTGATAATTCAAATTACATCGGTAAAAGGTTGCGCTCTCAAATGCTTTTGCTTTTGGTTGGCCTGCAAGTACTAGCTCTTAATATTTACTACTTCAAATCTCCCTTTTTATTAAAGAACACAATATTATTGATTACTTTAGGCAAAATTCTTTAATATATAGTTGCCACTTGCCACCCTTTAGCAGATCATATTAAGAATTAACGCATATCGTTCAATGTAACGATTCAGGGGGGAGATTGTGTGACTATGAATGAACGAATGTTTGGATCAAAAGCCGTTTCATTCATCCCTTAAACGTTCGTCGCACAATTATACGCGTATATCTTTTCATCCTCTCTACTTTATTTTATGCTGGTCGTATCTTTATCTATTCAAAGACAACAGTTCGTTCCAGAGATGATTGTAATTTGTTGCATGACGTGCCTAATCAAGTTTTCAGGTTCCCAGCTATGTCCATAAAATGAGTCTTGACGGATGAAGGCTGTTAATTAAGAAAATTAGTATTAATATCTGTTCCATCAACAAACTTTCTAGTTATGTGTTGAGTTCTAGCTTGAAGAAGATTTTACGACATTTTTGTGGAATGTCGGCAAAATCCTTGATGGATAGTAACAGATTTGTCCAACTCATGAAAGATCAATAATGAAATAAAAGTGAAGAGGAGGGTGAGAGTGTTAGAAAGTTAAAGTCTCGGAGATTTATAGTTGATAATAAATGATTGATTTTTGATGGTGTATATTAGACGGACACTTTCGATCACAATTAAATTTTGAAATTCAACGTTAAAAACCTTGGGTGCTTAAAACTGAACGTTCCTTTATCGAATCTATTCAAAGTGAGAAGTTTAATCATAGTAGATCGATAGAAGAAATTTTACAGTTTGTACTATGTCTTTAGTAGTAACAAAAAACAATATTCATCTTTCGCATTTTCATTCACATTTCGCTCACTCCTTTCAATAACGACATTTCTCAAAAATGGGCAATTTTGAGTTATGACTATTGTCGAAATGCCCGTAAAGAGTAGTACATACCTGCAAAATCGCCATATATGTAACTCAATATTTAGCCGCTTGAGCCCACTAGTGTCGTTTCTCCATTTAAAAAAGTTTAAGAGTGATCTTTTCAAGAGTGTCACAATTCAGTTGCCCTCGAACCATTGAGCAGGAAGTACATAGGTCTATTAGTGCAAGAGAGTATTATGTTTTTATAACGCGTTATTCAACTCAAGGTATGTGTAGTTTTTATACGAAGTTTTGTATCAAGAATGCACTATTTGGTTTTATGTCAGTATTGTAAGGAAAATATATAGCTTACTCTTGTGTATTATTTTTATTTATAACGTTCTTGCACAGTTATTGGGAGAGATTAATTGTACTTTTTTGGATTAGGACACTATTGTTAGTAAAAAGTTCTTCCTAATACAGAGTAGTTTTGGATCAATTTGTTTTATGAGCATCTTCCACTAAAAATTCGACCCCTTATCAGGGATATTTGCAGTCTCATTTCGGAATTTGTCATTATTGTCAGTATAAGATTAGCTGTATGCAAATAGTCACAAATTGCAGCATGTTCCTGCCAGTCTTTTCTTCAATAGGTAATGAACCTCTTGCTCTTTCAGGTGGATCATTTTGTCTTCTCAAGGAGAAAAATGTTAAAACTAGCATTAAGTATTACTAAAAAGAAAACTCAGGAAGAAACTGCTTGTAGAAATTCGCCCGACAGTGGAGGTAAACAACGCTTAACACTAAATATGCATGAAACGGTACTCAATTATTTTGATGACTATTTCCTCAACTCAATTAGTACATTTATTTCGTACATTTTTGTTGTCTAAATCTAATTGAACTAAAAAGCAGCAACATGAATAGATTTTGAGGACAAACTGTATCAGTATCATGATTCGACTCGATTTGTAAGTCGGGAAGTTAGCAAGCTACCTACTAACTTTCCGACTTAGAATTATGGTTACTATTTCATTTGCATTTCTGTCTGCTGCAGGAACCCGTCATTCTTCATCGGAGTCTAGCCGTTCCAGAGATTCAAGTGATGGAAGTGAATCTAAGGTTTTCGATGATACTGATGCGGACAAAAATTGGGATCGTTCATCTCATTAGGAAAGCAGTGAAGATGAAATCCAGAAACACATTAACCGTGTTGCTATTATGACCAAAACAAACTTCAAGTAGTGATGCTCATAAAGCTAGTAAGAGAAATGCAACAAACAGCGCTCCAGATTTAATGCATTCAGTGCTACTAAATAGGACTGTTAGCCATATTCCCGACCTACCTATAAGTAGAACTCCTACTTCAACAAGTGATGCAGAAACCACCGTTGCTACTATCGTTGATGATCTGACGCCGGTCAAAATAGGAAAAAGGAAAAGAAATGAATCCAGCTGGAAACGGAACATCTTGAAAGTAGCAAGAAATAGTGGAAAAGAATATGAAACTTATTCAAAGACAAATCGTGTGAGAGAAACGAGGAAAATGAAAACTTCATGTACAAATAAATGCCGATTACAGTGCTCTGAAAGACTCAGTGAAGATGAAAGGAAGAGTATTTTTGATACCTATTGGAACATAGGAGACGTTGCCAAACAGAGGGAGTTTATTCTTAACTGCACATCGGAAATAAAGCCAAAAAACCGCTATGTGCGTGAGGGTGGACAAAGGCCTCGACGAAATAATAATTCTGCGTTCTTTTTTAATCTCCGTGACCGACGCATTCGTGTATGTAAGTTATTTTTTTAAAATACTTTAGATATAAATGACCGCCCTATTCGTACTGCCTTCGAGAAAAAAGACAAGCTAGCAGGTGCAGTGATGGCAGAGGATAAAAGAGGAAAACATGGAAAGCAACCCAAGATGGACGAAACTATGAGGAAAAGAGTAACAGAACATATCAACAAAATCCCTAAAATTGAAAGTTATTATACCCGCAAAAATACCACTAAACACCACATTGAAGGAGGTAGAACCATATCAGATGTATATACTCGTATAACGATTATGTGATTAAGTTTTTTCAAACCAAAGAAAGCTCAGTGTGAAATTTGTGTTGCTTATGAGAAAATGTCAGAAATAGATAAAGTGAGCATAAAAGCAAGCTATGATCAGCATTTGGTTGAGAAAGAGTTATCAAGAAAAGAGAAAGAGAAAGATAAACAGGAACTAGCGAACAAAGCTTTGTTATCAGTTTACGATTTACAAGCTGTAATGCCGTTGCCAAAAGGCGATTGCTCAGCGTTTTGCTATTCATGCAAATCAAATGTAGTTAACTTTACGATAACTGATCTTCCTAATAAAACCACTGATTGTTTTGTTTGGGATGAATCAAACGGCCACCGTGTGGTAAATGAACTAGGTTCGTGTGTTTTAAAATATATAGAGAAAAATATTGGAACATACAAGGACGTCACTTTCTATTCCGATAACTGTAGTGGTCAGCAAAAAAATCAATTTATGGTAGCCGCATATATCTTTGCTCTTCGTAAATACAACCTTAATTCTATCACTCACAAATTTTTAATTAAAGGCCACACCCAAAATGAAGCGGATTCTGTTCACTCTTTGATTGAAAAAAAATGAAACAAGCAGTTAAAAGCGGCCCAATTTATGCGCCAGAAGGTCTCATTTCTTTGATCAAAACAGCAAAAAAAACGGGTGAACCATTTTCTGTAAATGGGCTTTTGTATGAAGATTTCTTCGATTTGAAACGTTTAGCAACTGATATCGGTCCTCTGCGTTTTGTAAAAAATACACAAAATCAACCGATTAAATTTAAAGAAATCAAAGTATTGAAAGTTCAACAAGATTACCCAAATTCATTTTTTTACAAGAACTCTTATGAGGATTCAGACTTCATGGAAGCTACAATTATAAAGAAAGCCAAGGGTAATGTCTGTTTAAAACCTGCCTTCGAAGAAAAGCCTAAGATTTCTGAGACTAAAAAGAGAGACCTTATGCGATTTATTGAAAAAAACTTAATACCAAAAGTTTACAAAACCTTCTACGAAAACGTATGGTATTTGCCAGAAACAATATCAGTTTTTTTAAAGTTTAACTCTTATGCAACCATTTCAGTATGAAATATCCATTTATATTCTTTACTTTTCTACTATTGTACTATTGAATTATATTTTAATTTGTTTAAATTATCAAAAAAAAAAAAAGAAATTTTGAATTCGTTTTAAAAATAAAATGATTTTACTTCAAACTGTGATTTATTTTCAACAAATTCCTCAACCATTAAGTAATAATCTAAAAAATAAGAAGTCTTTTTTGAATGCAATCATTCTTCGAAGAATGTCATAGTTCAATATAATTTAATCCTGGAATTCCGTATTGAATTATTTTAAGGAAAATAACGTCATATTTTGAAATGCTGCAAGCACAATCCATGAAACTTTGAACAAGAACCTCATTAATCAAATAAAAATATTTAAAATTTAAATTTTTTTCCGTTTATCCTTTTCAAAATGAGAAAATCTCAGTCATTATCTAAAACAGTCTGCTGCATAGTGAAAAATCCAAGCGGTAGCTTAATATTTTTATTTCAAAAGATTTTATGCCACTTTCAAACATTAAAATCATTCTCCTGGAAAATCACATTTTTTGAGATATGACGTTGTTGAAAGGAGTGAGCGATTTGTTAAAATTATATTTGGGATTATTATTAATGTGTTAAGAAACATTCGACTCTCGAGTCATTTTTCAAAATTTCACTAACGATACGATGTAAGGAGGTAGTGTACAAGATTTAAAATTTACCCTTGCCATCCCTGACCACCTTAAAAGTTTACATTCAATATAACCAGCAACTTCAGACGCTATTCACTCCATCCAATATCGATATGAATACGGAATGAGCATGGTAAATCCCGGGGAAAAAAGGAAGAAACAACACTATCCTTTTTTTTTGTTAAAAAATACGTAAATTTGCATGTCAACTCCCCTGGCCATTTGGTCGGGACATGGAACCTTCTGCTGGTTACTCCAAAGATTAATTATTCCTCCACACGAGAACCACAAAATAAAACCAAAAAGTAAAATCCTACTCTTGCTACATATTTTTCTCCCGCTGCTGGAACGAATAAACGAACGTGAACGGAGAAAATCACAATCAGCTTCATCGTCTCGTTACAACAAAATAGAGCCAAACTAGGTAACGTACTGCTTAAAATGGGAAAGGATACATGCAAACGAATACCTGACTTTTGTTCATTCCTTCAGTATGTCAATTTTTTGTTCCAGATTTCGCGTTTGCTATATTTTTTTGTGGTCTTTTTTTGGGATTGTATTTTATATTTCACGTCAGATTCATGCTAAAATTTAACCACAATATCTTGACTCTAATTACCACCAATTAAGGCAAAGAAGGGAAATTCTCTTGGGTTATTCCCATCATGATAGTGTTGGTGGTGGCTGTGGCGTTGGTTAGTTTTGCATGACGACATGCTGGAAAAGTAAGAAAAAAGGAGGGAACACTATTTTATGCTGGAGTTCATAAAGCAGTTCTCTATGGAAAAGGACTATGAAGTAGTTAAAAAAAGTGACATACCTAAAAATGGTGCAATTAGAAGCCAACAACGGTTAACTGCAAATATTTAAGGTTAAAAAAGCGCCAAAGTGCATATTTATTTATTTATTTATTCAGGCCAAGATCAACAGGATTAATCCCAATTACAGAGTTGCTACAAAAAATAAAATATTAAAAAGTTAGGAATATATTAATTCGCAAGCAAAAGAGACTAATGCAAATACAATTCTAAAACAAATTAAACAGTAGCAAAAAAAATAATTAAGAAAATCCAAAAAGCAAAGATTTAAGTGAGTTCTTAAAAATAAGAAAGCTAGAAGGAAAAGAACCAAGCCTAAGTTCATTGTGTACCCGGAACAAACGCAACATAGTTGAATTATAGTATAATTCCGTTCTTGCAAAAGGTATACAAAGTCGAGAAGGAAGACGATTTAGTCTATCAGATTCCCTCCATCGTATATCATTTGCCAGTGGAGAATAAATCAGACGGTGGTGAAGTTTAAACAACAAACACTCATCTAAAAACGTACGTCGAGCTTCAAGGGAAGGAAGTTTTAAAAGGACAAGGCGTTCATTATAAACTCTGTAAGGCAGATTAAATTTGTGAATTTTCGTTGAATACTTTCAAGATCTGCAACTAAGTAAGCATGGTGCGGAGACCAAATCTGAACAGAGTATTCCAGAATACTCCTGACCAGAGAAGTATATAATAGCAAGGCAGAGGATATTTCGCTAAAAATATTTATTTATTTATTTATTTACAATTCCATTTAACAGATTAAAATAAATCCAATTACAAAATGGAAAAACGACAAGCAGAAACAAGTAAGAATGAAAACTTAAATTAAGCAAAGAAAAATTAGGAAGATTAAATAATATTAATATTGAAAAATTAGGCATTATTGTCTATTAAACTATGAAAAGGTTAATATGAAATTAACAGGCTTAAAAATGAAGTTAAAGCGCAAAAAAAGAAAAGAAAAAAAAAAAAGAACAAGTCGAACTATTCAAAATGAGTTGTAAGGACGAGGTTTCTTAGTCCTATTTTGAATGCAAAATAGGAATCAGAAAAAGGACCAAGCTCAAGTTTATTATGTTTCCTTAATATTCGCACAACAGGAGAATGAAAGTATAAATTCGTACGGGCAAAGGGCACCTCGAACAAAGTGTTTAATCGAGAAGGACGCGTTGATTGACGGAAGTGTAAGTCAGCATATAATATTGGAGAGATTTGATTGTAACATAGTTGATACAGAAAACACTGATCCAAGTAGATGCGACGGGACAACAAAGTCGGAAGACATAAAAAGGATAAGCGGCATTCATAGGATTGATATGGGAGTTTGAGTTTGTAGAACAAAACTCGACTAAATTTACGCTGTACATTCTCTAACGAGTTCGTGAGGTAGGAGTATCGGGGGGACCAAACTACAGAACAATATTCTAGGATAGGACGGACAAGACAAGTAAACAAGCGGATAGGAGTAGATATGTTGGTGAACTTGTATGTGTGCCTAAAAATAAGCTCCATTATTTTTGATGCCCTGGCAGTCACATTTAAGATGTGAGCATCAAAATTGAGGCAAGGATCAAAAATAACACCAAAGTCTTTAGCAGAGCACACAGCAGCCAGTGGGATATCATTTAACGTATAGGTAAAGAAAATGGGAGAATGCTTTAGATTAAACGTCATTTTATGGCATTTAGCAACATTTAGACAAAGGTAGTTAGTCGAACACCAATTATTAAGAGCAATCAGATCCATCTGAAGATATTGACAATCTTGTATGGATCTGATAGCTCGAAAGACTTTGAAATCGACTGCATACAATAGACAATTAGAAGCAATGACTGATGGAAGGTCATTTATAAATAATAGGAAGAGGAGAGGGCCTAGAATGGAACCTTGGGGAACGCCGGACGTTGGATGAAATGGTATAGAGGTTGCTCCACAGTAACTAACACAACAAGTGCGAGAAGACAGATATGAATCCATCCATGATAAAAGAGGGCCAGCCACTCCAAAGGCTTTAAGTTTGTGACAGAGTAGTTGATGGTTGACAGTGTCAAAAGCCTTAGAGAAGTCAGTGAAGATCACATCAACCTGCAAACGATTGTCCAGGGCCTTCGCGATGTAGTCAGTAAATTCAATTTGGTTGGAGGTCGTAGAGCGACACTTAAGAAAGCCATGTTGTTCCTTTGACAAGATAGGTGCCAATAAAACTGAAAGTTGGTTATGCACAAGACGCTCAAGTAATTTCGGAAAACAGGAGATTAGGGATATAGGACGATAATTGGACACAGAAGTAGGATCACCACTTTTAAGAATAGGAACAACATTTGCTCTTTTCCAGCAAGCCGGGAACGCACCAGTACGCAAACTAAGGTTAAAGAGGAAAGCCAGGGGAATGCAAAGCGATGACGCTAATGACTTAACAAATATATTCGGCAAGCCATCCGGACCTGGGGATATATTAGGATTAAGGGAATTGATGAGGGTTTCAACTTCAATATAATCTGTGCAGAGTAAAGAAATGTCAATGGAATGGGGCATAAATGTATTTACTGGGTAGGAAAGGTATGAAAGAGGAGTAAAAGTAGACGGAAAGAATTTGGAGAACAAGTTTGAAATGTCTTGAGGAGAAGAGCTTCTAATATTGTTCCAGTGGACAGAGGGAGGAAAAGAGGAAGAGGACTTGAACGATCTAATGTAAGACCAGAAGGGCTTAGTGTTATTTGACATAAGCGAACACTCCAAACTGCTGAAGTAATTTTTCATAGCATTCTTGATAACTTGTTTCGCTGCAGCACGTAAGACACAAAAACGGTCCCTGGATTCAGTAGAACCACAAAGTTTAAAGCAACGGTGAGCTTTAGTTTTGGCTTTTAAGGCACAAAGTACTTGCTTAGTGACCCAAGGTTTCTGCTTTGCTTTGCGTGGAGTTTGTAATGGTGTAAAATGCTTGATCAAATCAAACAGATAATTATAAAATTTTCTTAGAGCTGCCTCACACGGCAAATTTCCGAAAAATACCTGCCAATCAACGGATATTAGTGAACAGGTAATAGATTCGTAATTTGCTCTGAAGAAGTTGAATTTAGGAGCAGGTGTAAATGTACGATGTTTCAAAAGCACAACCGAGAGGTCAATCGATAACGTCGGGTGGTGGCTATCGGTTCTAATGCTAGGGAAACAGACAGACAGTGAATTGGAATATTAGACAGCACAAGATCGAGTAGCCTGCCGTTAGTATTAGGGATATTATTAAATTGGGAGAAAGAACAGAGTGAGAGAAACGAAGAAAGAGATAGAGAAGATGCATCAGTCGATGATACATAGTAAGGAGGGCACTCCGTCCATTGAACTGCTCCCAAATTAAAGTCACCGCAGACTAATATTAAAGATTGTGGGTGACGTAAGAAAACATATTTGGAAAACTCGTCAAAGAATGTCTCATAAGCATATAAAGGAGAGTTACTAAGTATATAAACAGAGGAAACTAATAAAGATGTATTATTAGGAAGGAAGATCTTGACAATGACACAATCCACTATACGCGAAAAACAGAAGTCAGTACAGGGAGAGCTGCGTATGGTATTATTAACAGCTACTAGGACAACACCACCATCTTGTTTATTTGTAGAAGTCAAATAACGGTCACAACGATAAATATCAAAATCAAGTGAGATTTCCGAATTTAGTATGTTATCATTCAACCAGGTTTCTGTAAGACAAATAAACGAGTCCTCACAAAGTTGAAGCGATAAAAAGAGCTTATCCAGCTTGGTCCTTAATCCTCTAACATTTTGGTAGTAAATTGATACGTTAGAAATTAAGTTAGGGTCAAAAAAGTTTACACTAGTTCGCAGACTGCAGTTTAACCCGGTGCACGAAAGGACTTCCTTCTTCGTGAGCTGAATGGTTTTACAAGTACTCCGGGTGGCCAAGCTTCAGGATTCAAAATAGTGTCACATATTAATATGACGGAGAATGAATCCAGACAACCTAGCCGCTTCAGAAGTGACATGCGATACATGTTTATCAAACTTGAGTTTGGAATCAAAAACGACTCCCTGATCTTTCATTTCAGACACCAATAGCAGAGGATGATTATTTATAGTATACGTAAAGGAAAGGAAATGAGGCTTGAGAGAATAACTCATAGCTTTACACTTGGAAAAATTTAAGGGTAGTTTATTTGACTCACACCAGTTCCTTAGGACAACAAGGTCATCTTGCAAAGATCCACAATCTGATTGTGTATTAATACACCTATACAATTTTAAGGCATCCGCATAAAGAAGTGAGTTCAACACAAATCGATGCGGAAGATCATATTGGCAGATTACGTAGCGAACAAAAGTTGCTAGATCTTTAAAGTGAACCGAATTACGATTCCATATTTTTAATGAGTGTTAAGAGTATTTGATTATTGTATTATTTGCAACACTCAACTGAAAAAGAAAATAATCTTGATTTATGCACCAGATTAGACGATGCTAGAGAGGCGTTATAAGAACTCATAGTACAGATACTAATATTGCAGGAAATGAAGCTAAAAAAATAGCAAAAACTCGCATATCTTTCGTCCAGCATCGATTTGCGTAAAAAATTAGGATTAGGTTTACTTCATCCTCTAGTTATTTTTTCTATATTTTTTTTTTTTTGTTTTTAACTGTGAAAACTACCCTTAATTGCAAAAAATTATAAAATAACTTATTAAACCTTCATATGGGTAAAATTTGGTTTGAATTGATAAAATAATGATTGTTTTAAGCTTTAGGATATACTATCATAACATTTCAATCCTTGGAAATCAACTCTTTGTAGAGCTTAATGGAAAAATAAGCTTTCCCCCAAAGAAGGATTAGTTATCATAGTGATTTAATTCAAGAGTTCTGTTGTTTAAAAGATATATTACCCTTCAAAATATTACATTTTTTACAAGCTAATTTAGTAGGTATAAATAGAAACAAGTCGGGTAGACAGACCAACGCTCATGTCAGAATGGTTTCGTACCCAACGTACGAAATGCAGTCACCAGCAGCGAATAAAGTCAAGAAATATATCAAAGAGATGTGCACGTCCATTGTTTTTCGATTTTCAACGGTCGCCATTTTGTTGCAATCCAACAAAAATCACTCAAATCATTGTTACACCCACTTTTTCCTTCACGAAAGCCACTATGGCCCTCAGGGAAATTGGGGTGCTCCGGCGGAGCTTGTGGACCCGGTTAGCTCGTCCGGAGACGGGTGTTGGGCGCCACTCGCTTGTCCCTCAAGGCCCCAATCAGCCACCAAGCGAGAATGCGGCTTGCCGGAATAATCACAACGTGATTCAGCCGAACCCTATCTATCAAGCACACACGTACTTTTACTCTAACCCTACACCTACACAACCGTACTCCTATACTTCTTCCTAGCACTACCCTTCGCCGGGACCACTACACCATCCCCGAACACTCTGATTTTCGATAACACTAGTTTCACTCTATTTTTTTACACTTTTACTTCGACTTGCCTCTCAAGGCGCACCCGTTACAATCCGCAATCTGAAAACAAGTTGGGTAGACAGGCCGATGCTCATGTCATGATACCTATCATTCCTGAAATTTTCATGCAAATCCTAGCAAAGCTGTTGTGTCTAAGTCGGTAAAAAGCGCATATGGCTCCATACCCATATGTTTCCATAGTAATACAGGCCACATTTTACCATCGTAATACAGGAAAATTCAAATCGCTATAACTTCGTTAAATACTATTCGATCTTTATGAAACTTTCAGAAAAGATCCATATTATAAATAGTCATCTGTCTGCTAAATTTTATTTAATTTAAGGGTACCATTTAGATCTTATTCAAGAAAACATAAAATCGATAAATCATACTATTACTAACAAAGTTGAGTGAATTTCGATTTCTCATGTATTTGTTGATGTTGTACTTATTAAGGCCTACATTCATGATTTTTTTCAGATTTTTCAGATGCAAGGTGTCCAATCGCGAGTTCGTACATTTCCCTTTCCCCTTCCCCTGCCCCCCTCGGTACTCATAAGGCAGCTTTAAGACCTGTTTTGAAAAGATCTCATTGAGACCTTTTCAATGACACCCTATTCGACTACCAATGGCGAAAATTTTTTTTTGAGGGGTCACCTCCCTATGTGGGGAGACCCCCTTTAAACCCCTTTGAAAATTTTTTCACCCTTGAACTTTCACCACTTTTGACCTTTCCACAAAGTTTCATGGCTGTAGCCCCTATAGTTTCGGAGAAAAAGTGCTGTGACATACAGACGGACGGACGGACGGACAGACGGACACAGGTCGTGATTGCAATAGGGTTTTGCATTTTAGTACAAGACCCTAAAAAGATCTACACCGTTCTTGCTCTAAAAACGTAAATTTCTCCTAAAAGCGTTAATTCGTTTCAATGAAAATACGACTAGTTAAAATTTACAAAACATAACATCCAATTCGCAAATTCAATATGATTTAACATTTGATACACTGTAAAACAACAAAAACAAAACTTACTTCTACTGTGTACCTACAAGGGGCCCCTTCGATGGTTGTATTCGTTGTTGCACTTTATAATGATTCCTCCAACGTCTGGGCTTTGCTCGTCGTTTCGATTTTAATCTCCCTTTTTCTTCCGCAACTGCTGATTCTCGCTGTCTCACACTTATGATTTCCTCTGCACTTCGAATTCCCTCCGGGCTTCAAATTACCTCCGCACTTGTTGTTATTTCTCAGCTGCTGCTTTGCTGCACACGATAGGAAAGGAAAAAGAGGACGCACGCTTTTATAGCCTCCTCCTAACGCTCTTCGGTCATCCACCTCTTCAGCGTGGTAATTTCTTTCTGCCGCCACCTGGTTTCCGCTCCCCTCTGGTGGTGAGCACTCCAAGTGCGGCTGAATCAGCTGAACATAATTCACTGACAGTTTGGCCTGTCAGTGATGTTTGTTCACTTTCATTGTTGAGTTCTGATTGTTGTTTAAGTTGTTCGGTGTGCTTTTTCAGTTGTGTTTTCCGTACAAGCTAAAGTCGATGATGGAAGCAACGGTGATTTCCTCTTACGATTGCGTTTCATTCTTTGTATTGTACCGTCAACCGTTTCTTCGTCATTCATTTCAATGTTAGCATCGTCAGTGGCCTTATTGTATTCAGGACAATCACGACTCTTATCTGAAGAATCAGTTGTTGTTGAAGTATGACCGTTTGCTACTGAATCCTCCTCAGGCACGACTATCGGTGATGCTTCTCGGTTAGTTTCTTTCACAACAATGTTCAACTGCTGATCTTCGCAAGTATCCATCATGATATCTTGCTAACGTGGTAAATATTATCTTTAATCTCTTTCGCTGTTAAATTGCGCATATTTGTATCCAAATGTAAAAACGGCCAATTATCGATAGCGTAAGGAACAAATACTTGGTTTGCGTGGTAATATTTTTGCTGGTTGTAGCTGGTAATATTGAAAAGTAGCAAATGGACAACATCTATCCATTTGATCACTTACCGTCGTAAAAACTCCACACCATGATTACACATAGAGCAAACAAATACAAAGAATCTATCTCCTCGATAAAGAGGGTAATCTAAGCAACGAACACATTTTTCATGAAACCATTGCGGACACTTGCAGCATTGTAACATTTTCTTGTGCCATTCTCCATTCCCATCTCAGTAACAATAAATTTGCTCCAAATTTACACGGTGATGATTATCCCATGTAAGAGAATCGATATCGTATGGTAGCTGTGATTTGTCTGTTAGAATTTTCGAAAGCGGTTCTATCCTTGGTGAAGGGCACTGTCTAAGTTTAAGTCCGTTTCGAGCAGTGCATCGTCTGCAAAACCAAACCCCGTTCTTTTGAAATCGTTCTTCAGTGCAGCCCTGATGATAACCTCTTCCATTCGCATACTTCAACAATATCCTTTTCATTCACCTTCTTGCAAACTACACACATTGGCTCATCATTTGAGTCGTCTGTACTCAATTTTGTGATTTCATCAAACAGCGACCAATATTCTGAGTTATCGTCCAACCTCACCAAATACTGGTTACGAGCAACAGCTATTATAGTTCCAAGGTAAAAACGTCCGTCTTTTCGTTGCACTAGAACATCTTCACCGATGGTAAAAATAGGAACCTTCGTATCTGATTTTTGCAACATTGTCGAATCGTCTGCAGATAAAATATTATTTGTACTAGAGACACATTCGTTCATGTGTTCCTCCTTCACTAGTTTCGGCTCTTTCGAGAAACTTTTCTCGACTTGGTTCGGAGCACTTGAGGCGTTTGTCACTACATTACTTCTTGGATCATTAAAGTGATTATTTATGCAAATATTTACTCTATCTAAGACTACTGTCGAGCTATTCGCCAAAGTAGGTATGCTACTTGTCGATCGATCGCCATCAGAATTGTGCATTACAATCGTGATCCACGAACTTTTTTGTATATTTTGCACATTTTTCAATCCACTTGCGTCATCTTGTGAGTAGTTGTTAGTAATAAGGATAGTTTTTGGAACAGATGATGAAGTATTGTAGAAACAAGAATGATCAATTTCCTTGTGAAATGATTTACTTTTGTCGCTTACACCTGCAGATCCTTTTTCAAACTGACTCTTATTTGCGGCCTCATTTGACATCAATTCCGTTTTAATAAATTCTGTTGTGTAATAGGAGGCGTTGATTCTGACCTTCGCTCGATGACAACTATGTTTGCTTAAAACTACAAATAATCGTATTTAAACTACTATTATGAATACAATTTGGAGTGGCAAACAAAGTCTAGTCGAGTGCGGCTTAGCTTTCTGACTATACCGAGTCGCGCAAATGCTACGATAGTGTTTGGGGTGAGATAATACTGGTGCCCTTCGGTTTTATCTGTAACATCATGAATTCCTAAAAATATTAATGTTATTGACTGTTCGCTTGTATTTGTTTGCATCGCAGGATGTTGGGACGTTGTACTGGTGTTTTCTTCATTGGTTTCATCCTTCGCTTCTGCGTCGACCTTTAATGGTAGTGGAGCAACATTTGAGAACACCTGTAGCCGTTTTTACGATTGCATGTTAAATCATCATTTCCCTTTAAAGTCTCCAGTATGCGACCAAGAGGCCATTACATGGCCGGAAGATTGCTGTCCTTTATTAGAACCATCATGTCAGGCTGGGCGTCCTGACGTTGTTGCTTCTATTTGGTTCGATACTGCAGCTCGGTTAAATATTTTTTGAACCATCGCTGCCAGAATTGATCCTTGAGGTGAAGAGTGTGTTTCCAGTGTTGATGTGGATCCACTCGCAGTGGGTTTTCAGTGGATTTGGCAGTGCTGGTTAACAGTTCGCCTATTAAAAAATGTCCCGAGGTCAGCGCAGTCAGGTCGTTCAGATCCGAAGACATTAGCGTCATAGGTCGTGAATTGAGTATCGCTTCTACTTGCACTATAACCGTCTCCGACTCCTCGTATGTCAGTGAATTGCTGTTTAGGCTGTAAGGAAGCAAGTTTTTGGCAAATTTTACGGCTGCCTCGCACAGTCCACTGAAATGAGGTGCTTTTGATGGGATGAAATGGAATTCGGTTCCTCTCAGTGCGCAGAATTTGTTAATTTGTTCTTCCGCTTCCTCTGAATATATTGCTGGTCAAAGTTCTTGCAGTTGGTTTTGAGCTCCTACAAAGTTCGTAGCGTTATCGCAATACAAATGTTGGCAGTTTCCACGTCTGCCCACAAAGCGTTTCAGCGCGCCGATGAATGCGTTAGTTGTCAAGTCGCTTGCCACTTCTAAGTGCACTGCCTTTTTTACAAAGCATACCAATAACGCTTCGTAAGAATTTTGAGGCTCCTTTCCTCTAGCTTTGTAGTGAATCCGAAATGGGCCGCAAAATTCAACTCCTGTTGTTTGGAATGGCTTATCAAGTTTGGTTCTTCTCTCAGACAAATTACCCATCATCTGGGATAAAAGTTTTGGCTTTGCTTTACTGCAGTGAACTCAATTCAATACAATTGATGGCGCAAATGTCTTCCCTTTAATAGGCCAACATTTTTGGCGCATGGTAGCGAGTAATCCTTACGGTCCGAGGTGAAAATTTTTAATGTTAATGCTTGTCGTTACCAGCCGAGTAAGTGTGTTCATTGTGTGGTAACAAAATTGGTGTTTTGCATCATATGTGATGTTCGCTTCTTGTAATCGTCCTCTAACCCTGATAACACCATTTTTGTCCAAGTGAACTTAAGTTGCTTTGCTTGTCTACTGTGGCCATTTTTTCAAGAAAGGCTAACTCTTGTGAGAAATTTCGGCGTTTCGCTTCCTTTATAAGTTGTGTTAGGTATGATGAGCGTTTAAATCCCCCACTTCTTGTCTTATTTACGAACCAATGAATGTAAGCCAAAATCCGTTGCAAATTTTGAAAAAAATTCCAGTTATCGATCGTAGACAATATGTCTCCTTCATTTGCAACTGAAAGTGTCACCTTTGCTTGCCTCGTTTCTAGATTCATTTCAAATTTTTGATTCCTCGGCCATACGCTTTCACCGCCATGTAGAAACATCGGCCCATAAAACCAAAAAATATTATTCTTCAATTTGTTGGGTGTGATTCCATGGCGAAATCAAATCGGCAGGATTTTCCTTGGATGGTACATGTCACCATTGTTCAGCTGTGGTAAGCTCCTGTATTGCTGCTACTCGGTTTGCAACGAAGGTGACGTATGATGATGATGGGTTCCTCAGCCAGGCAAGAACTACCTCAGAGTCCGTCCAACATGTACATGGAAGATCATTCCATTGTAGTTCTCCTTTGATCCGAGCAGCGAGCTTGGTAGTGAGTGTTACAGCTTGAAGCTTCAAGCGGAATCGGTGTAGCCTTGTTTGTTGCTACCTTTGACTTGGTACATAGCAATCTCACGACCACGGTACCATCAATTTGCTGTGATAGCACGTATATAGCTGCACTGTATACCTTCTCTGATGCATCACTGAAAGCATGTAATTCAATGCTTCGCAAGGGGGAACTTGATATCTTCAAGGTGTTGCAGTTCTCTACGAAACTTGACCCAATAAGAGGGCATCTCCATTGGTACAGCTGCGTCCCAATCCATCATTAGATTCCATAATGCTTGAAGAAATATTTTGGCTTTGGTCACCACTGGGCTCATTACTCTTAATGGGTCGAAGAGATGCGCAATGCCAAAGGACACTGTTCTTTTGGTCACTTTACCGTGGCTGGGCTGAATTGTTTTTGCATAAGTTGTCCACTTGGGGAAGCTAGATTATGCCCAACATCTTCACATGATAGCTGTCTTTGCTGTTTGTATTGAATTGAAATTCTTGGTTCTCTTTGAGAATGCCCTAAAGTAGCCGACTATGGTTTGCGCACCACTTCCGCAATTTGAACCCTCCTGATTGAAGCAATTCCTTTAGTTGCCTTTGTACTGCGAGGACTTTCGTTAGACTGTTAGCTCCCACCATGACATCATCGATGTAAATATTTTTTATTACCGTTTGCGAACCCAATAGGCTGACGTTTCAGCTTGTGCTGCTATTTGCCTGAGACATCTTATGGCTAAGTATGGAGCCATTGCTATGCCGTATGTCACGATAGTTAGTTGATAACACTTAACTGGTTTATTTGAATGGTCTCTCCAAAATATTAATTGAAATTTCTTATCTTCTTCCTTCACTCTTATTTGGCGGTACATTTTCTCGATGTCCGCCGTAAATATAGGGCTATCCATTTTACGCTTGGGAAAGTAAAGCTAAAGAAAACACATAAAATATTCAGATAGAAACAAAACTTTTTATTCAATATAAAGATTGAACCTTGTCATTATACGTGAAACCAACATCATTCAAATGTCCTCCGCGGAACCTCTTACAGGCCACAATCGTTTTGAGGTAATTTTCAATTACATTCCGGCACATTTCCGGCAATATCTCGGCCATAACTTCACGAATATTGATTTTCAACTGCTCAAGATTTTGAGGATTATTCGCGTAAATACGATCTTTCGCAAAGCCCCATAAAAAGAAATCCAAAGGTGTTAGGTCGCAGGATCTTGCCCGCCAATTGACATCACTCAATCTCGAAATTACGCGTCCTGGAAATTTCTCTTGCAAAAGTGCTCGATTAGCCTTTGTTGTGTGGCTTGTGGCTCCGTCCTATTGAAACCACATGTTCTCCAGATCATAATCTTCAATTCCTCTCCAAAAATAATCGGTTAACATCCGTCCATAGCAGTCAGAATTGACTGTAATGGCAATTATGTCAACCGTAATCGACCCGTAAAGCCCGAAATGTTGATACAGCAGAATCACCATTTTTATAATAAAATTTAATAATTTTAACGTGTTCTTTGACTGTTAAACGATCCATATTTCTAAATAGCAAACCTTCAACTAAGAAAACATGCTTTGGATGACATTTAATTCTGACAGATGTCAAATGGCAGGGTTATACTTTCCTACCACGAAATGGTATTACTCGTTGAACAGATGCTCTAAAATGTGCATGATATAAATCGTTCCTGGAATTGTCATGGAAATACTAATCAGACCCGCAGTATCTGAGTTGATTGGAAACGCATATTGCAGCCACGTATTATTGTTGCCGTAAACCTGAAAATTTAAACCACTATAACTTCAGTAAATGCTATTAAATTGTTTCGTTAATGGGCCTTATGAAAACCCATCTCGATGTAAAATTTCATTGAATTTATAGGTACCCTCACAATTTGAAACAAGTAAATGTAAAATGATAAATCATACTATTGCTGGCAAAGTTTAGTGAATTTCAACTTCTCAGGTATTTGTTGCTATTATGCTCATAGAAAACTACCTCCATGATTCTTTTCAGATTTTTTGGTACGCAGATGTCCAACAGAACTTAGATTTTTTTTTTACTTTCCTCACTTGTAACTTTAAAACGATTCATTTTAGAGCAAAGTTACGGAGGAGAAATAAAATTTGCGTAATTAAATTTTCTATAAGATATGATTAGTTAAAAATTTAATAAATTTTACTCTTAAAAAGGAAAAAACTCTTTTTATTTTTATTTTTTTTACCACTTATAATTTACCTAAGACCTTCATAAATTTTCATCAAGTAGATAGTAGATTTCACATAGCAATTTTGCAATTTCAATTTATTCAGAAAAACTCAAATATTTAAAATCCTGCAAGTCAGAAACTAAAGCAAAAAGAAGTCGGAGTGTGTCGTCTCCGACGGAAATGGAAACGCGATGAACCAGAGCGAACGGACATCCAACAGTCCAAAAGAAAAAATAAACGCCTAATATACCTGTACATGATTTAATTTAGCGCCTATCCAATTAACATATCCTACACCTATATAAAATCATTCCCTTCCAGACATCCTTTAACACTGAATACAACACATAGAAGTCAAAACGTGTCTGCTCACTCAAAGAAGCAAAGCCCGATGGGTTTTCAAAAGAAGTAAAATATAAATTATAATTTTTCAAATTTTTTATTTATTTTTGTAAGCGTATTTTCTTGCGCTGTGAAAGGGTAGTCTGTTTCTTCAAAATCTTCATCTTGTAGCTTAAAATTACTGTCCATATTTCCATTTTTAGAGTTTTGTAAAAAATATTTTTACAATAAATACTCCACTAAAATCGGTTCCTGTCTGTCCATCAGTGCGTCACAGCAAATTTTGTCGTGCAGATATCAATTTTCGTGAACAGTTCAGAAGTTTTTGGCTAATGAAAGTTCTGTAGTTCAAAATGAATTTCAATGGCTTTTAAGGAGGTTTCCCCATATGAGAATGTGAATCCTTAAAAAATAATTGTTCGATAAAGATACATAACACTGCAAAAATGCAATATAATTTTAGTTCTAAAATTCCTTTCTCTCTCACTTCTATTACATGTATATCAGATTACTCCATTATCATTACTTTGTGTTTCTTTTGTAAAAGGAAGGAGTTACACTAAATATACCGCTTGAGCAAGACACGCTGGTTGTTACTGCTGTAAATTTAACTAACCTCAACAGGTTATGGGCCCATATCCAGCAATAGCAGTTAAAACGTAAAAAATTTCAAGTGAATCTCGTGAAAACATAAAAAGTAGTGTTCGCG
Organism: Odontomyia ornata; assembly: GCA_963969285.1. Lineage (NCBI taxonomy): Eukaryota > Metazoa > Arthropoda > Insecta > Diptera > Stratiomyidae > Odontomyia > Odontomyia ornata. The sequence continues at coordinate 57,497,069 of OZ017739.1, read as the reverse complement.
AAAGATGAAAGCGACGCCTGTTTCAATAATTGAAAAACTGCACGATAAGAATTATTGGATCTGTGGAAATATGTGAATGGCCCGAAACCAGAGGAAACCGACGCAGCAACCGTCAGAGTGGAATGGTCCAACAAAGACGAGAAAGCTTTAGCCACCATTATCTTGAATGTAAGTGTATCACAGCTTATTCACAATAAAAACGCTAAAAAAGAAAAAGATGCCTGGGAAATTCTAGAGGAATTCATCAACCTGCTGGGCCTAGTAGAAAAGTTACGCTTTTCAAGCAACTTTTGTCATTCAAAATCATTCTATCTCCACACATATACACGATTTTGTCGACATTTTGGAAAAATTAAAAGAGATAGATATATCAGTCCAAGAAGACCTTCTATCTATTATTCTATCAGCGAGCCTGCCAAAATCATTCGACAATTACTCGTATATAGTTGCGATGGAGGCAAGAGGTGAGTTGCTGACTTTCGAAAATTTAAAAACAAAGTTGATCGACAAAGGCCGCAGGAGAGATGCCAAAAAAGACGAAAGTAGAGAGTTCGAACACGTTTTAATGTCAAAAGCGAAATTGCAGTAACGGAATACCGAAGCAAAAGACTACGCGGCCGAATGTAGGAGTAAGCGAAAAGGAAAACTGGCATCCGTATCATTAGCCAAAATGAACACTTCGCTTGCTGCGAATTCATCGAATGAATCGATTGGGCTTTTTCACATGGGAATGGCAAAAACCCATATCCAAACAGGTTTCGCGCTGACGCCCTTATGTTTACACGTGGCATAGTTCAGCCAAGCTATTTTTGTATACGATACACGTGTTCCGAGTATATGTGTCAAAAGGATCATTTGATCGTTAAACATCGTGCGGACAACATGAAACCGAAGACAGGGAGATAAGCGATTGAGAATTGATGTTTTAGCCTTGAATTGTGCACGAGGTAATAAAAACTGGAATGTAAAATGCATTTTATGATTGTCAAAGTTTGTCGATTCAAACTTCTATTGGATTTATTTGAATCCTCTGAGTTTTTCCGCTTTCTGAAAAATATATTCCAAATTTGAATATCTTTTTAAGTCGCATATTTTTCTTGATGTGTTGTAAACTTGCTTATTATAATGTGATTCTATGAAGATTATGCGTACTGTTAATTTTCTATGGATTTACAATAGGCAATTTAACTTTATTGTAATCGTGATATTCGTAGTGTTGTTTCCTGAAATTGAACATGGTCTCCGCTTTCATAAATTTATTAAATAACGCACAGCTTCTCGCATCCACGCATCCATTTTTGCACGCAAATTAAAGTAAGGCAATCATTTCATGACGACTACCTTCTTCACTGAATGTTCAATTCGGAATGATTACCGGCGTTTGTCTAAAATTTCCCCCACCAAATGATCAACAAAATGCATTTCTGTATGTGCGTTACGCTCGTTCACCATTAAAAAGTTTTGACGTGTTTTTACCATCTGGTTCCCTCAATGCGTCTCACTCTTCTTGCCCACATAACCTGTTTAATGCTCACTTTTAACGCTGCGTCTGATAAAGCCCATTACCAATAAGCTGATACAGCTGATAAGTGTAACGACAAAAAATTGTTTGTTCAGTTCGAATTATAGCAGGAAACAATTATTCTTGCGAATAATAAAACAATTGACGCAAAAGGCAGAGGTACTGTGAGATTAACATCCGAAAATCAACTGGTAAATCTAGAAGGAGTGTTGTACGTACCTGATCTTCGTGCAAATTTTCTTTCAGTGTCAAAAGCAACAGCAAAAACACGACAGTGAGTTTCAAACGCAAGCAGTGTATAATAAAACGAAAAAAATCGGTGATTTTAACAGCGAAAAGGGTCAGTAATTTGTTTATTTGCACAAATGATGCACAGTATGCGAATGGAAACGCGATAAATAGTGCATGGAATGATAGTTATTTGAAGTGGCATAGTCAGTATGGTCATCTAAATAGAAAAAGTATTTCTGAACTGTATAACAATAAAATGCTGCAGGGCTTGACGTAAACATTTCAAGTGTCGACCGTGTAGAAAACTGCGAAGTTTGTTTAAAAGGAAAGATGATAGTGAAACCGTTCGCAAAATTTTCGGAAAATCACTATCAGAAGCCACTAAAACTTATACATAGTGATATACGTTGTCCAATGAGACAAAATTCGATTGGTGGAGCAAAATATTTTGCCACCTTCATAGACGATTGCACCAGAATGATGTTTGTTGCATTTTTGAAGCAAAAAAGTCAGATACTTAGTGTGCTAAAAACATTTAAGCAAATCACAGAGAACCAGATGGGGTGTAAAATAAAAATATTTCGCAGCGATAATGCAAAAGAGTATTTAAGTCGTCATTTCACAGAATATCTCAATCAGCATGGTATCCGACGGCAATTAAGTGCTGAATAAACACCATAGTATGTTGATTCAAGCGAATTTACCAGAGTCGTATTGGGCGGAGGCTGTGAATACGGCATGTTATTTGTGAAACCGAGCACCCACCAGATTACTTGAAAAAATTACACCTTTTCAAGCTTGGCATAGAGTAAAACCAACAGTAAAACACCTAAAAAAATTTGGATGCCGAGCAATAATGCTAAATAAGCAGACAAGCAAGTCGAAATTTGATCCGAAAAGAATACCAGTTATAGAAGAAGCAAAGGCTTACCGGCCTTATGAACCCAATTCACGGAAAATGTACAAAACCAGAGATGTAACATTTTTGGAAAACGAATGTAATACAAATGAGAATAACGATTATAAGTTAGTTGTTTTCGATAATGAACCCAAAGGAGAAAATGTGGAAAGTGACATTCGAGGCAATGGGAAAGACTTTTGGTAGTAAGACTATATCACCAAACAAACCCGTAGACAGTGATGAAGTTTATGAAAGTAATCAAGACGAAAATGAATGAGATAAAAAAAACCAATTGTGAAAGGGGGTAGACCCAGAATTATCAGGACGGGTAAACCAGGAAGACCGCGCCTATTTCGAGCCGGAAAACAAAACTCAATTAAATTGACGGATGTAGATCGAGTAGAAAACTCCCTCACTGTGGAAGATGCGCTTTCAGGTCCACAAGCAGATGAGTGGAAAAAGTCAATGCAAGCAAAATATGATGGCATCATAAAGAATCAAACCTGGGATTTGGTAGACTTGACGAAAGGACGGAAGTCCATAATATGTAAATGGGTATTCAATATTAAGACCGACCAAAAAGGAAAAATTGTTCGCTACAAGTCAAGACTTCGACAGTAAGATGTGTCCTCGCGTTGGCTGCTGAACTTAGTTTGTTGTTGCATTAAGTGGATGTAACTGCTGCATATAATAACGGCACACTCGATTAGGAGATATATATGGAGCAGCCTAAAACTTTTATTGATAAAAGATATCCGGAGCGAGTATGCAAGTTAAAGAAAGCTCTTTATGGATTTGAACAATCCAGACGCAAATGGAACAAGAAGTTGGATGAGACATTGAATAAAATCGGTTTCATTCAATATGAAGCTGACACTTGCATCTATATTATGAATAGAGCTGAAAAAATGAACATAATTGTTGTTTATGTCGATGATATGCTGATCGGAAGCTCTCATCAGGATGATTTAAACTACATGATTGACAAAGGCCCTGCAGAATACTTTCTATAAATTGAAATATGCAGAAATGGAGAACGAGGAGACATAACAATTAACCAAGAACAATTCATCGTAAACTTTCTTCAGAAGAAACACAAACGCTACTCAACCAACGAACAATCTTAAAATCTTGCAGCGACTGCACAAACTGTGAAAAGACTGACGTTAAAATGTATCAGTCAATAATCGGATCTCCTATGTACCTGGCACTGATGACGCGACCGGACATATTACATTGCAATTCAATAAAGATACACATTCAACGCATTTGAAGCCTGCGAGGAATATTTTGAAATATTTAAACTCCACTATAAAGTTAAAAATCGTTTATTCTAAAACAGGTCATTCTTTGATGGGATACGCTGATGCTGATTTGGCTGGTTGTAATGATGAAAGAAAGTCATTTACGGAATAAATTTTTACACTTGGTGGTGGTTCCATATCTTGGGAATCTTGAAAAAAGCATATCGTAGCTCTGAGTTCTACGGAAGCAGAGTATCTTGCCATGTCCCAAGCAACGAAAGAAATTATTTTCTTAAGGAGTCTGTTGGCTGAGATGGGTTTTGAAAACGTCATGAATGGACCAACATTGCTTTATGGCGACAACCAGAGTGCCTTACATCTTGTGAAGAATTCTGTTTACCATGGGCGCACAAAGCATATTGATGTGCGCGTTCATCACATCAGGCAAATGTTCAATGAGGGCATTATAGACGTCAAATACGCATCTACCCAGGAAATGGTTGCTGATATTCTGACGAAAGTGCTTGCCAAGAGCAATCATCAAAAATTCATTAAATTACCTGGATTATCATAAATACGAATCAAATTTGTTTGGTGCATTGTTAACTTAATTTTTGTGTATTATGAATTCTGAAAAATTCTGAAATACTCGTATTACTTTAAATTGATACGATGGAAAGAGCAATAGATTGACCTTGTATTGTGGGAGACTGTTGAAATACATTTACATAACATTGTAACAATGCAATACTAGTTCTAAAATTCCTTTGCTCTTTCTCTCTCACTTCTATTACATGTTCATCAGATTACTGTACTATCATTACTTTGTGGTCTTTTGTAAAAGGAAGGAGTCGCACTGAATATACCGCTTGAGCAAGACACGCTGGTTTTTACTGCTGTAAATCTAACTAACCTCAACACAAATGAAAGGTCTGGATGAGATTTTTTAATATTAATTTTTTAAATTGGAATATATATGACGATGTAGGCACGTGAAGCGGCAGAGCATGAAAAATGGCGTCCCCCGCCTCCCTTCGCGAATTGAAAAATCTGAAAAGAATCATGGAGGTAGTTTTCTATGAGTATAATAACAACAAATACATGAAAAATTGAAGTTAACTAAACGTTGCCACTTATAGTATGATTTATAAATTTTACATTTTCTTGTATGTAATCGTGAGGGTACCTATAAACTCAATGGAATTTTACACCCAGATGGGTTTTTATAAGGCTCAACAACGGATCAATTAATAGCATTTAACGAAGTCATGGTTGCTTAAATTTTCTAAGTTACAAAAACAACAATATGTGCTGCAATATGCTTTTTGAATCAACTCAGACACTGCAGGTCTGGTTAAGTTTTGCATAAAAACAAAACGGCGGCTGTTTAAAATGAGAATATTGAGTAAATTTAAGTAACTTTTCCCAAACCACAACATTGAAAAGACGCGCTACTAACTCTTGTTGAAAATATACATTTTAAAGGTGGAAAGACCATGGTGGTTGGTTCTTAAGGAAACAACTGAAACAATACCTGAGAATTTAAAATTAACTCAATGTGTTTAATGATAGTAGAATTTGTAAATATTGTATGGAATTTTTTATATCTTTTTTCCTTTCTTCCCAGCACTATTAGTTTAACCTTTATTTAATCTTTGTTCAATGGTAAAAACGTCGCGTTTGGCTAAAATATTTCTTTATTTTTAATAATACTAGTATTTTGGAAGCAACACGCTTCCTTCTTCAATGGAATATTTACTAACTTACAAACTTTTCCTGCAGCTCCATTTATTTAAAAAGCTTTACTTACATTTTATTACAAAACTTTAATACATTTCAATAAATTCAACTTTTTTAGTCGTAATTACCTAAATCTAAGTTTAGCCTAAGGTTCCCAGGTATCTTTTTAATATTTATAGTTTCGTAAAAATCTAAATGGCTTGATTTGTTAATTCTTTTAAGCGATTCCAAATTAACTTCATTTATGTTACGAGCATGACCAGTTTCGATTACATGTTACTACTGCTTATTTGATTCTACGATTTACCTACTTCCGTCCGTTTTCTGCTTCCCTTAGGTGCTCTTTCATCCTGACTCCTTTTAGTCACTTAGGTTGCTCTATTTTAAATTTTCAAATATTCTGGACATGTTATTTTGAATACAATGTTACGAAATATGAATTAAGCCCCGAAACCATTCCTAGAAGGGGAGGATTCCTTGCTCTCCAACAGAAGATTACCAAGGAACTACTCCACGCGCGGAAGTACTGGTGAGAAGGATTAAAGTCAGGTTAGGATAAAAGATGTAAATCATTAGCATTAAGTAATGTTAGGTATTAAGTATTAAGCGGAAAAAGAAGGATACGTATGCAAATGCAACCTACATGAGTGTCAAACAAAACTAAGTCAGCAGTTGTATTTCCTGGTATGGTCCTTGGAGGAAAGGATATTTCAATTGAATTCTATCGTTACGACAATTCATCGTAACAACATCGAAATCAGCATATAAATTATATCGCAGTCGATAAAGTCATGATAAAGTATTAGTGCTTGACGTCCGGATTCCAAATCAAGATATGTGCATCATTGCAACATCGATTCAGTGTTATAATCAAACTTAAAAAAATCGAATGGAAAATATATAGACATAAAGCTGGAAGGGTCTCTAATACCAATATCCGAACACGATATATTCTTTTTCATGAATAAAAAAAAATCTCTCACCATCTTTACCATAAGCAACTAAATTTCGGTATACAGAACATGTATTACCATCATCTGAACAACTACCGAGGCAAGTTTCGTTGCAACATTTTCCTTGACCATTATAGGCACGACTTCCACATTCCAACGGGCATATTTTCCCAAAAACACTTTTATGTAACCACACCCAAACTAATTCCTTTTGAACGTTGTCAAGAATTTATCGAGAGATACACACGACACACAACCGAGTTCCTCAACGTCTGTAACACGAGTGCAAGCAATTTCTCTTTTAGTGGAAGTGATTCATGCAACGAAAAGTGGTGATCCAGAGAATGTCAATCTCACAGAAAATGCAATCTCAGCTGTAACTAAAATACTCAAATACAATAGCTCCGCCATTCCCAACAAGGATGAAATCCTGAATTTATGGCTCTCATGGCTCCCAGTTGTTGAAGATGATGATGAAGCACCTCATGTTTACGGCTACTTATGTGATCTAATACAGACAAATCCCGCTATTCTAGGAGTGAACAATTCAAATCTTCCCCGACTCATCAGCATAATTGCTACTGCGTTGCAAGTGGACGTGGTGAAACCATTGAGCTAGGTGGGAACACATATGATTGCTATTGTGAAGCAGATTGAATCAAATGCAGAAGTATTCGAAGCATGCATCCAACAATTAACATTCCGTTGCGCATATTTTTCGGCAGAGGGATCAAGCCAGCAGAAGCGTTTGTTACCGAAGACAGTACAATCACCGCTGTTAACATCACCTTTTATTCCCCCTAATTCACGCAATGGGCATTCGTTGGTAGCCTTGTTGTGCTGAAAAATTAGTGCCTCCAGCGTTGGATTTATAGCAATATGATTCCAATGAACTGTGACAAAACATAAAATTGGATTATTCTCGACTCGCACAGCACCACGATTGATTGTCACAAGTGATGTTAAACCGATTACCTCAATATTGGCATTTTCAAATGTGATCCATGCAAATCCCTCAAACAACGCATTGCCACGAATCACTTGTAGATGTGGAAAAAGTTTCGCTAAGGATCGAGTACCACTAACCTGATACAGCATTAGGAAATCTGTGATTTCCGTCAACTTCGGAAATGTATGATTCTCGAAATCCGTTTGATTCATTATGCCCATCCAAGTTATCACCAAGACTCCTTCAATCACTCGACATCCTGTTAGAGTTTGTAGCTGTTGTGTTCTGTTACGTATACCGATACTTGGACAAACTCCTGATGATCCTGACGTGACATTTGTATATGTGGCAGAGACAACCATTGGTATTGTGAAATTGAAAAGCATCACGGAGGCAATAAACCATAGAATGCAATTAAAGGGACTTAACGGAGCCGATGATGTTATCTGGAAAATGTTAAACAAGATGAATATATTGTAGGACCAAACACCCATGCTAAAGCTTGCGATGTGATATATTTATGTGATTCTCGGCTGATCGCCCAACACATCCCTTCGCGGACACAATGAAGACGGAAACAATCACTTAAATTTCACTCGCGACAAACGTAAACATGCGCGCACGGAATAACAAGTATATTCACGACTGACATTCCAATCAAAACAATCGGTAAGGTTGTTATTGATACAGTGCGCGAAAGGAAGATGGCCACCAAGTAAAAAAAAAATGGATTTGCGCCTGAGATAAACGCTGCAAGGTTGAGCAGCCGTGATGAATGTTGTGGCCTTGAACTTGGGTTCTTCAACTCAATTAAAAGAACCGTTGGACCAACTCAATAAAAGAGCCAGCGACCATGGAAACGGTCTCTTCTTCGCACGGATTTCTGGGAAACGAAAAGCGACCATCAAACTAACAGGCAGCATACAACTTATTTCCAAGAGGAGGACGCTAATTTCGCATACATCTGGGATTCATCAACGCATTCGGAGAAGAGGAGTAGATAAACTGCGCGAGACAAATGAAGTTTGGAATGAGAACAGAAGATTGATGGAAAGCGAGGACTTCGTTCATCGGCGGGGCTCCTAACGTAGAGTAAGTGTTAAGTTTCCATAAATTCCTTTTTCTTATTATCAATCTTGTATTAAAATTGTTGTGAAAGAATAATATTTGCGTTAATTACTTGCAGTAGAGTTGATTTTGTTTTATATAAAATTTTTGGTGTCGTGACAGTGTTGCAGCAGTGTTTTTGCGCATGGAGCGCGCAGTGTTGACCGAAAGCTTAGCTTGGTCCAGATCGTGTCCGTCTAGGACCTCAAGCTGCAATAGGTCCCCTCAGGGTTCTTTTTTTTCTGATTTTTTAGGCAGTAATTTTTCTTGTGGAAGTTAGTGGTAGTAGAAGGACCACTCCAGGGAGCCGCAAGCTCGCCAATTGGCTCCTGGGGGCAATTTTAGGGTTGGCGAGTGGCGCTACCTTCCCCGTTTCCACGGGCTAGTTGGGACCTCAAGGCCCCCAACCGGAATCGTTCATGCGGCGTAGCGCCCAGCATCATTTGTAACGTAACAACACCGCTTGATTCATCTTGTTTAATTGACCGATTGTATCTCAAGAACTAATGCACATTATTCAACTTTTTTTCTAATTCAAGAAGCATTTCTAACAGACCTCGTTAGAAATTCAAATTTGTCTTTCATCAAAATTTATCAGAATCTAGTACAATTACTAAGTTTGTCAAGTGCCTAAATGTACTTCCGTTTAGATTCCATAAAATTCCATTATGTTCTAAGTATTCAGTAAAACGTACACTCGTTCACTCTCTCCTTATCCGCACATCGTGCAGGTCACGGCCAGGTATTCCATAACGTTACATCTAAATATTATAAATCTTGTTTCATTTGAAGAAATTGAACATTCATCATTATTGTACTTGCATTTGTTTTTTTATCATACTTTTGCTAATGAAACACAGTACTTACCAACTTCTTTTTTGAATTTAATTTAAATCAAAAGCTGCCAAGATATTCAATTTATTTATTGTCAAAAAAAATGTATATAATTTTTAAAAATTGCTGAGGCCGCTTAAATGATCTGACCTTAATGTTATTAAGCGCGTTCGAAAAATGTCGTGTTCTATATGCTTTACATTCCAACTAGCAAGATTTTAAAATTTTTTGATTTTTTCAAAATAAATTTAGATGGCAAGACTATTATGCAAACTCTGCTATGTCGATTTTTATGAAAGTTGGTGTGCTATTTTACTGTTTATATTCAGCAAGTTATGAAAACCCTAAATACATTTCAATTGGTTAAAAGAAATTAAATTAATCAAAGCTGTTTTTTACTTTTTTTTATAATTTATTAAAAAATTTGAAAAATTTTATCCAATCATATCTTATAGGAAATTTAATTACACAGCTTTTATTTTCCCCCACCTTTTCTCTAAAACAGGGGTTCCCAACCTTTTTTTGGTCAGGGACCACTTTTATATTATTCTTGTTAGCAGGACCACTATGTAGGTATAATAAAAATAAACTGTAATAATCAAACTCAAACTTTAATCAAAAACTTAATAGGAAATTACATAAAAGAAATAATAGTATTTTTAGGATAAACATCTGTAATTTTGTATTAATGTGATTTCTGTTCTTGCATCTTCTTCACGATTTCGGCTATCCTAGGACTAATATTGTCACTCAAAGCTACACGCAAATCATCACTAACTTTCAAACGATTCCTCGCCTTGTTTTTAATTACCAACAAAGCAGAAAATTCTTGCTCACATAAATAAGTTGTTGAGAAAACCATAAAATAGCGCAAGGCGACTCCTCAAAGTTAAGTATAAGAAATTGCTTTCTTACACCAAAACGATTCAAGTGAATTAGATTCAAAAGCATCCTTGCAGTTTCTGTCATTTCGGATTTCAATAAGTTCTTCCTGGATTCCTTCAGTAACTTCACCAGCGTCCGTGCTAAAAGGGTTACGTATCAGTTTTTGATCAATTTTAGCGTCTTTGGTATATTCTGGGAAGTAACGATTGAATTCATCAACCAACATTTGTAAATGAGTCTTGATATTTTCTTGTATATTTGCTTTACTAGCGTCATTCTTTTTATCTTCCATAGGTCCTTTTAATGTCCCAAATGCAGAATAATTATTTTCTTCAATTTTACGTAACCACAACCGGAGTTCGCAAATAAAAGCGCGAAGTTTATCTTCAAAAATGAATATATTTGCGACGTTTTCTAATTGTTTATTTCCGGAGCCTTGCAGTTGCATATTCAATTTACATATTTAAGTGTGTGAAAATATCCACAAGATAAGCCAAATTCAGCTGACATGCCGGACTAGTAAACAGTTTCAACAGATCATTCATTTGTTTGTCAACCAGAAAAATCTCAACCTCTGCTCTTAGTTCATATAATCTTCCCAACATATTACCTTTCGATAGCCATCGAGCCTCTGTGTGAAAGAGCCTCACAGTCAGAGTCCATTTCAGTGCATATTTTTTTTAAAAAGGCGTGTACTTCAGGCGCTGCTTTTGATAACATTTACAACTTATAGCCATTTGCAGTGTATCATTAAGGCATCCAGGAAGAGTCTTAGAAGCTAACGCCTGGCGATGTATGTTACAGTGCGTTGTTATTACCATAGGATTTTTCTGTTTTACTAACGTCGCCAGCCTAGAACGTGATCCCAACATTGCCGGAGCACCATCAGTACAGAGGGCGACGAGTTTATCCCACATAAGATTATGTTTGTCAAAATATTCCGATATTGAGTTCATGACGTCGATACCTTTTGATGTTGTTTCCAGTTCCCGTGAAATTAATAATTCTTCTTTAATTATGTTGTCGTCGTCTAAAAAGCGAACAAATACTAGTAGTTGACAAGAATTCGAAATGTCAGTCGATTCATCACACTGCAAAGCGAAAAATGGCGACTTTTTGATTCTTGAAACAAGTTGCTCCTCTATATCATTTGACATAAGTTCAATTCGAGCTTTCACCGTGTTATTGGACAGAGGTATATCTTGTTTTTTTTTCTTGGCCTCTAATCCCAAAACTTCTTCGACGGCTTTGACTAAACACGATTTCACTAGTATTTCTCCGACTGTGTGAGGTTTTTTAGATTGTGCTATTATTTTAGAAATCTCAAACGACGCTACTAATAATTTTTCCGATGTTGCGAGTCTCGTACCACTAGAATCGAGCTTCATTATTTTAAGGTTCTTTAATCTTCCTTCAAAGAACTCAAGCGGACGGTCAGACAAATTTGGATGTACCGTTTCGAAGTGGCGTTTTAATTTCGCTGGTTTCAAAGCGTCATTTGTGAGAGCTGTTGCGCATATAACGCATTGTGGTTTTATTTCTCCGTTACTTTCTATCGAGGTAAATCCAAATTTTATATAACTATTGTCGTATTTTCTCTTAGGCGCCATGTGCTGAAAATAAGTAACAAAAAATGACACCGCATACAAACCAAAAAAATAAAAGCATACGTTTTATTATAACATGGTCGCGTAAGCTAGCTTATATAAAATATTTAGTTTTTTAATAATATCCAAAGTAGTTTTAGTTTACAAACAATAAACTACTTTGCCATAGGTACGATCCCGCTAAAAGACAAACAGTAATAGCCGCATTGAAAATATTCAATTAATAATGGCCCGAAAACGATCATTTAAATAATACCTACGGAAAGGGTTTATCAAAAAAATGTTCACTTACCTATATTATTTACGAACAAATTTAATAAATAAAGTTAATATCAACGGTCAGCAATGAATGGTTCACTTCCTCGCACAGTTAAGTAATACCATTGTGTTTCTATACATAGTGGTGTCATCGTAGCGAACATTAAAGCTGCTTTAAAAGTGGTTATGAACTTTGAGATATGTGATATACATACATCAACATATTGGCAAATCCCAGCGAATGAGTTATGTAGGATAGATGAATGTTCGCTACATGACGGCATGTCCGCGATTCGTTTTGTGTGAAGACTCACCACCGCGATATGCGATCAAAGCTACTCGTAAGATTATTTCATCCTTCGCGATATAGAAGAATGTAAATAAACGTTAATGTTTTCGATTTTGTGCATCCATTCATAAATTTGGGACGTGTTCATTTTATGAATGGAAGTGCACAATTTTATGTGTGAAATAATAAAAGAATTAATACTTTTAATGAATTTAAAAGATTACAAATTCATTATATGTGAATTGATTTTCTGTATCACAAAGTATTATTTCTATATGTTTTTCTAAACAATAATAAATATAGAACTAGATTGTTGGGTGTAATTATATTTGGAAACGTAGAATATCTAACTAAGCAAGTATACATATTAGAATTAGAAATAGTGATGTTAATAAAATTCCAACCATTCTTGTCAATTTTAAAATTATCATTGAATAAATTGCAATGAAAAGACTTTTTGACTCTGACAAACGATTGGAAATAAAAAAAAACACTCAAGTACGATCAGTGAGAAATTCATTGAAATATTTTTCCTAAATTATTGTTACATCAATGTATATTTTTGCTTTATATGGTCGGTCAAGGGATATCAGCTGAATGCTGATTCATGTTGCAAGGACTTAAATATAATTGCTTTTATTTTAATGTTTAAAAATGTATGAAAAATGTATCATTTAGATTCAAAACAATTTATAGTAGCATTACCTAATTAAACTTTTTAAAGCGATTTGTCTTATTTAACTTTCAAAATAAAAATCATGTTTTCTTTTCGTGACTTTATTTGATTAATTTTTAGGATATACGTAGTTAAGTGCAACGAAATCGTTTGCCGAATATTGCGTAGAGTAATGAAAAACGTTTTAGATTTTAAACTAGTGTATATTCACTCCTCCTTTCTACAACTTATACTGATGCTGATAGCTCCTTCAACTCAGCTATTTATACAAAATTTTATGTAATTCTTATATGTACATCTATATTACATTTGCATCTTATCCTAGCCGAGAGGGGTTAATCCATATACATGATTATTTTATTGTCGTGTTTATGATACGCATGAGCGTCTAGACGTTATTCACGAAAAATAACCCAGGACTGCTAAATCCTTTTATTAGGGTTCATGATGCGTATGAGCGTCTACAAGGAATTACCCATGTAAGTCTCACGTGCGAGGCATGTGACGTAATTCCTCCCACCTTTTAGTTCATACTGTCCTCAGTATGTTGTATTGTAAAAATATTATGCTTATAATTGTAATACTTATGAATATATGATTTTTTGTGTTCTTGAATATTGTACTTGAATCTTTTAAGTATTCTAATGAGTGCATGTTTACATTCTTAACGACAGTATTTAATATTAGTGGTTATTATATTTTTTACATAGTATAATGAATCATTTATTCCTTATCTGTAGAGTACGTTAACTTAATACATGTAGTTTGTGCTTGAGAGATGTATTTCTATAATTTTATTGGTAATAGTAGTAGTAACAGCATAATATCGTCAACAGGTTAGGGTTATAACGTGTAAAGTTTTTATACTATCTTTAATTCAATTAAGGCATCAGACATAATTTTGACCAACATATAAGTTTAAAATTTTTGAGTTTTTGTTATAAAGTGGTGTTGATTTCGAATTTCATTGTGATTATTTTCTTTTATTGTGTTTGATCTGGGCTAGGACCAGGATTGGTTTGATGATTAGTTACGGTGTTTTTAAGCCTTTTTCTATTCTGTGGAATGTCTACTCTTGTTGTGATACTCCAGACTTTTTCTTTTAGTTTCGGTCAAATTTTTATGTACGGTCTCGGAATTTATTTCTCCAAAGTAAACATCTGATGGTTTGAATTTGTGAGCAGAATGTATTGTGGTATTGTAATATTTAACACATTCTTCCACTGGGTTTGATAAAAGTAATTCCTTGTTTTCTAATTTTTGCCTCAGTAAAAAGGTTCGTAAATGCTCGTTTAGGTTTCAGTGGGCAACCTCTACATCAGAATTCCCTGTCTTGTGGTTAGGACTCGTGAAATATATTTCGATTTTTTCCCGTTTAAACCAGTCGATAGTTTTCTGTGATATAATCGCAGATTCGTTGTCAGTCACCGTTTTTTTTGACTTGCCTATTTTATTGAAAAGGGTTGTTAGCGCGTTTATGATAGTATCCCATTGTTGGTCTTTTATTGGTATAACTGATAGAAATTTGGAAAATTTATCGATGCAGGTAAGATACACGCGATTCTTGTCTTTATACCATATATCTATGTGATAAATTTCTCTAATTTTAGTTGGTGTTGAAGTTTCCTTGAAGGGTTCTTTAGGTGGGTTTCTGTCATATTTACTTTGGTGACAAATCTCACAGTTATTTATGTAATTTTGAATATAATCCTTAAGTTTCGGATAGTAATATTTAATTTTCACTTCCGAATATAATTTGTTAATTCCAATGTGATTTGTGTGTTTATGCATTTTTGCATTTATTTCCATGATTTCGCTGAGCGAGCAATCATGAAGTAAAGTGTTTGCATTGACTATAGATGCTTTCGTGTTTGTTTGTCTCCAAATATTATATAGCCCAGTCATATTAGGGCTTTCACCTCGGAATGAAAGATAATAAGCTGCAAATTGGTATGAACCTTTGTTTTGTCATTCTAAATGTTGTCTCAAAAGTCAAAATCATTATCGTGTTCGCGTCTCAAGATATTCAAGGTCAAAGGTCACAAAAATCGGTTTTTCGCGAATATCTGGCTTCCTATCGGTTAAATGAGATTTGCATTTATTATAAAAGTTGTAGGCTATAAAATTCCCTAAAACTTTTGTTTAAACTTTTTTTTCATACGACCAACCGTTTTGAAGGTAGAGCGCGAAGAGTGCACATCGTACAGTCATATACGGCCTAATGCAAGGTCAAGCGTGAGTTATGGTTATCAGTACGTTATAAAGTCAATTATTTACTTGGAAATTATAATTATTAAACAATGCCTATTATTTATGTACTAACTATTAATTATTTATATTTAATTAAAGTAAGTAACTTGATTTGCAACGGTACAATTTCAAACTAACGAATAATCTTGACTCATACAAAGTGGAGAGAGTGGCCTTGAATACTATAGAACATCTGTCCCGGCAATGAATAGAAAAGGGCATAGGGTAGGGACAAGTATTTCCAGGTATATAAGTATTGAGAAATTTACGCGTTTTAAAGAAAAGATATATAATGTCGTGTTAACTTAAAATAAAACTAAAATATATAATCCAGAATTAATAATATTTTATACTTAAATAGTTAAATATGAATAATTATATATAAATAATCAAGTTACTTACTTTAATTAAATATAAATAATTAATAGTTAGTACATAAATAATAGGCATTGTTTAATAATTATAATTTCCAAGTAAATAATTGACTTTATAACGTACTGATAACCATAACTCACGCTTGACCTTGCATTAGGCCGTATATGACTGTACGATGTGCACTCTTCGCGCTCTACCTTCAAAACGGTTGGTCGTATGAAAAAAAAGTTTAAACAAAAGTTGTAGGGAATTTTATAGCCTACAACTTTTATAATAAATGCAAATCTCATTTAACCGATAGGAAGCCAGATATTCGCGAAAAACCGATTTTTGTGACCTTTGACCTTGAATATCTTGAGACGCGAACACGATAACGATTGTGACTTTTGAGACAACATTTAGAATGACAAAACAAAGGTTCATACCAATTTGCAGCTTATTATCTTTCATTCCGAGGTTGACCCCTCTTTTTACCTAATATGACTGGGCTAATATTCTTTCTGGAGTACAAGTAAATGCTTTTTGGAAGGCATTTGAATTCCAGTGGTTCCTACTAAAGGTATATGATTGTGGAGGATATATTTTGCTTGGGTTTCTGTGAACTCTTTAAAGAAAAACGCAATCCTAGTCTTTCGGTTAATATTTTCTTTCTTTGTTACTTTTGTTGTACATATTTTTATGATGATTTGGGTAGAAAAACAATTAAGTGGTTTTTCTGATATGGGAATATAGTGCGAGTTATCTTCAAATGAAGTATGTTGTGTTGCTAGATCGCTTTCAGCCTCTAATGCATTTATTTCAACGCGGGACAACGCGTCGGCTATTACATTGTCTTTGCCTTTTATATATTTAATATGGAAATCATATTCCATTAATTTCAATTTCCATCTCTGTAGTTTTGGATTATCTGTTTTGAGATTTTCCAAATATGTGAGTGGTTTATGGTCGGTATGCAGTTCAAACGTCCGCCCATAAATGTAAGGTCTAAAATAGTTTAGAGCAAATATTATGGCTAATAATTCTTTCTCAATTGTTGCTAGTTTTGTTTCCGAAGTATTCAGAGTTCTGGATGCGAAGCATATTGGTTTATTCTCTTGTGACAATACTGCTCCTATTGCGAAATTTGAAGCATCAGCTGTTACTGCGAAAGTTTAATTGAAGTTAGGGAATTGAAGAATTGGATGATTAGAAACGTAAAGTTTTAATTTGTTGAATGCATCAGCATATTCTGTATTATTAACATTCACTTTGGTATCTTTTTGTAAGAAGCTAGTCATTGGACGTGCAATTTTCGCAAAGTCCTTAATGAATTTCCTGTAAAATCCCGCTAATCCCAAAAATGACTTAATTTGTTTTTGGGTTGTCGGTAATGGAAATTTTTCAATGGCTTCAAGTTTTTTAGGGTTGGGTTTGATACCATCTTTAGTAATTATGTGTCCAAGAAACTCTGTTGATTTATTCAAAAATGATGTTTTAGAAATTTCGATTTTCAGATTTGCGTCGCGTAAGGCTTGTAACACTTTTCGTAGAGCTATCTCATGCTCATTCAGTGTGGAACTATAGACAAGTATATCGTCCATATACACAATGCATATTTTATTGATAAATTTATGCAAAATTGAATTCATTAACCTCTGAAAGGTTGAAGGTGCATTTTTCAAACCAAAAGGCATGCGCGTAAATTCAAAATGCCCTTCGTCTGTGGAAAATGCAGTTTTGTGCCTATCCTCAGGCTTTATCTCAATTTGGTGAAAACCTTTGGCCAAGTCTATGCTTGTAAAATAATTAGCGTTACCCAACTGTCCAAGTATATCATCAATCTGAGGAATGGGGTATTTATCAGCGATGGTTACATTATTAATTTTCCTGAAATCAATAACTAATCTATGTTTATTGCCTTTTTTGGGTACGACCCAGACGGAAGAGTTATATGGTGATTTAGATGGAACTATAATACCTTGTTCTAAATCTTCCTTGATTTGTTCCTTAACGAAATTTGTAAGGGAGTATGGGTACCTATAATTTTGCTGATATATAGGCTCACAAGTTGTTAGTTTTAACTCGTGCTTTATTTCGTGAGTGAATGATAGTTTTTGACTTTTATTGTATTGGATATCAGAAAATTCATCCTTGATCCTCTCAATCATTAATTTTTCCTCCCTCGTATAAATAGTTTCGTTATTTTTCTTAAAAGATATTTCAGGAATTTCAGAACTTTCTCTTGCTAATACGTCATTCACCTCATTTGCAATTATAGAATAGTTTTCACCTTCTTGTTCGAAGCTCAGTGAGATATTATTAATTGTGATTGTATTATTGGTAAAGTCAAGCTTTGCTCCGGTGCCAGCAAGCACATTTTGACCAATAATGCAATCAAAGGAACTATTAATGAAATCCATTAGTTTCCAACCAATAAAATGGTTAGTACAAAACTGGGATGGAAATTCAGTTTTCAAACCATAGTTCACTTGTTCGGATCTGTTTATTGAATTTATCAGTAACGGATTGTCTGGTTGAAAGCGCCGACAAGGGCCTACAAGTTTTGAATTCATAAAGCAATGAGTACTTCCAGTATCAATAAGACATCTGAAAGATTTTCCCTCTATAGTTAGTCGAAGTATTGGGAGTTTTCCGAGGCTTGAAAACGAAAATTTTCATTTCCAATATGTAAGGAAGAACCTGAAGAGGTGGCTGTATTCATAGAAACATCAGTTGGTAGAGAAAGATCATGTTGCCTATAATTTCGACTTTGTGGCCTCTGATAATTGCTTCCTGAATTCTGTTGACGATTTAATTGAATCGATTGAGGATTTTTAAAATGGTTTTGTGAAGTGCTATTGACAATATTAAACTGGTCTGCTTGTCTATTTTTCGAACCGTAATGTAAATATCCGGAGTTCACTAATACTGAAAATGCGTCCTCTAAAGTTTCAGGCTTATGAGCACAGAAAACACCCCGAATGGGTTCTGGACACTTATCGATATACACATTTTTGACGATTTTTCGTCTCTGATTAATCTCACTTCTAGCTTGTTCAGCTGAATATGCACCATTTGTTTTTAATTTGTTGCAAACTAGATTCAAGTACTTACTTAGATAAAAATATAGTTGTGCAGGAGTTGTGAAGCGAGCGCCAAGTATTTTCTCCATTAGCCTGATTTCCGTTTCTGGGACATCAAAATGCAGCAGAAGTGCTTTCCTCACTGTTGACCACTGTGTTGATGGTAAGGCATTCACCATTTCCTTCGGTTTCCCGGTAAGCTTGCCAACAACCTGATGCTCGATGAGTTGTATGTGGGTTGCTGGAAGAGTTTTGATGATATCCTGAATTGCATCAATTGAGTTGACGAATGGATAGACATCTTGTTGATCGCCTGTAAAAGTTGGAAGGGAGTTGATGTATGAGCAAACAGTTTTGAAATCCATTTTTTTGTTTTCGTTGTTCGATATTTGTTCACTTGCGGACTTTTCTATTAGATTCGGTAGGGCTTCTAACAAATCACGTGCCCACGCCAGCTTTTTAGATAAAACTTAATGAAAATCCTAATTTTTGAACACCCGACTGCGCCAGTTAAGTGCAACGAAATCGTTTGCCGAATATTGCGTAGAGTAATGAAAAACGTTTTAGATTTTAAACTAGTGTATATTCACTCCTCCTTTCTACAACTTATACTGATGCTGATAGCTCCTTCAACTCAGCTATTTATACAAAATTTTATGTAATTCTTATATGTACATCTATATTACATTTGCATCTTATCCTAGCCGAGGTGGGTTAATCCATATACATGATTGTTTTATTGTTGTGTTTATGATACGCATGAGCGTCTAGACGTTATTCACGAAATATAACCCAGGACTGCTAAATCCTTTTATTAGGGTTCATGATGCGTATGAGCGTCTACAAGGAATTACCCATGTAAGTCTCACGTGCGAGGCATGTGACGTAATTACGTGTTCCGCTGGTAATACCTGTCTCGTCAATACAATAAACGAATACACTTAAGAACAAATCATTGCCGTCAAATTACGTACACACTGAAAGTTGATTAGAAATGAAGAAATGAATTTTCGGTTTCATAAAAGTTATAAAATTAATTCTGAGAAGAGTGATTTTCTTTCATTTTTATTTGTGCTTATTTTCAAGCAATGGTAAATATAATTATTTGTCGAGCATAACTATATTTTGTAATGAGTAAATTGCAAAAAATTAATGAAAAAGTTAAAGCTTTTGTGATTTCGATGACAAGAAGCTTTAGAAAATTATTCTTTCGATGATCTTGTTTTTTAGGGGCTAATAAAAATTGTTTTTTCAACAAAATTGAGAATATCAGTCAGCTCATCCGTGTGCCCATCTTTGCATTATAGCAAGTTTCTCGAACATCTACAAAGGCTGTAATCGACCTTTCGTACTCATTTAAAAGCATTAAGCTAATGAACGTTTTCAATAAAAAAAAACAACCTCAGAGGCCTGAGTATATACAATAAAATACTTTAAAGGGCTCTATATAAAAGAACAGGTTTTCCCATTCCACTAGGAGTTAAAGTGCAGACGTGTTTTTAATGTGGCATCCCCTGTAGGCTTTACCCATTTCACAGACATGCGGTTAAAGCTTGTGACAATCGTAATCCCTGTGATGGGCTGATCACAATAAGAAGTTTTGGATTCAATAAGGCAATGACCATGATCTTCACGAAGATGTCAACTATATTAAATAAAATAGATGCAGATAAAATTACTTTTTAATACAAGTAAACATTATGAAAGCATTGCTAAGGTATAGCGGAATGAGAAAAATGAAGAGGTATAAGTGTAGAACGTAGCTAGTAATTTCTGGAGCTGAAACTCAACTATCACACGAAGCACGCTGGGCTACATGGTTGCGTGACAAAAGCCATAAGGATGATGCTAATTAAAAAACTAGCCCCAATACCAAGAATCTGCGCTTGATAAATAAAAAATAGTACACATCAGTAGAAATCAGGTGACAAACAGATCAAATCATAGAAAACAAAGCTTCAGGATTAAACTAGATCTTTTAAATTCTTTAGCTTTGAAACATCACACATTATTTAACTACCGTTTAAATCTGGATCTGAGATGGTTAGTTGCAGTGCGTAAAGAATACCATAACTGATGTGGAACATTTAACAGACCTTAATGTTGCAATATGAAAAGACTACTTGAATAAATATTCGGCCGTACTAGTTGCATATCCTTTTGAATCGTCATTACGTTTGAAATATCCCTATTCAACAGCAGCTGTAATCGTTGCAGATACAGAATTGCTTGAGGCTTGCGTTTCTAGTTTAACTAACATTTTATAGAAGCTACTTGGGTTTATATGCACGTCCGTGGGTTTATGAATAGTGCTGACGACATTATTATCAAATTCACGCACTTTTTGAATAATTCTCTGTGAAAAGATTTTACTATAGTAACGGATGTCATTTTTCAAAAGGATATTCCTTAAATTTTTAAGAAGTTGAAGCATATCAAAACAGTTGTATATTCCTCTACCTTCCCCTGCAAAGTATGGGTTTCAGTAGAGGACCTAGGTAAGTTTAAGAAACGTCGATTTACTGCGCTCTAATCACAAACCGTTCCTAACACATCTAAACCAACACTGAGAATATAATTGATGTTTGTTTTATAATAATAATAACCAGTAAATTTCCATTAGGTGAGCCAACAATGTACCCAATTCCTGGCTTCACAATTAGAAGCAGAGTGTTTTATGCTACGTTGATGAACTGCCCAAATCACATCAAAAAATGTCTATTGCGGTATTATATTCCAGTTTCGTTTTTATTGATATCTCGTCAAAAAGTAAAACACACCGTCCATCTAAACTGGACATTCCTTTGATTTTTATCTAAGCACGTCTTTTGTGGAAACAGCAAAACCAGTTTGAAAGTGAAGATTTGAATACCAGTGCAGAATAGTCCTGACTGAATCCCATGTTTAGAAATTCCCTAAAATGTGAAGGGGGCTTATAGTATAATTTCAAGTAAAAAATTTGCTCATGTTTTCAAAGTGTTAGTTTTGTGGGAAAGCTGGGAACGTATTAAAAGCTGAGCCTCTTGGCTTATGTTCTTCAACAAATTTCTTATTTGTTTTACAACATCCAATTCGTTTTTCCTTATTCGGTAATGCTTAAGAGAAACAAAGCATGCTTTTAGAATTGGTTGCTTTTCCTCAGTGCTTTTGATTGGGTGAGATAGATAACTTTTATACTTCCGATCTTTTCGCATTTCAAGTAGAAGAAACAACTGGGATGCCAGGTTATTAAAATTTAAATCGGCTAAAATCGGACGGATGGAGTTTTGTTTGGGCTTTTCTCTAGACTGAATGGGATGAGAATTCTCAAAATATTTTTTTTTTTTTGCAGTTTCCAACTCAAAACTACGCTAAGGTTCCATAACATACTCACTATGTTAGCAATGCATTTTGCTTCAATATCTTTCTATGACCATATTTTCCATATTTTCTAATAAAAATGATCATCACCCAGAAATTGGATTTTTTTTTCAAAAAATTTGAGTGCGAAATGCCTATGTGCTTTAACTAGACATTGGTTCTCTAGTCATGAGATATTGCAAAATAAATCGAACGTATAGCCGTGAATGTGATCCCTATATGAGCACTTCATGCTTCAAATGTGTATCCATGTATACATATACATGAATTTCTATATAAAAAACTACATAAAAATTTCAAAATAAACTACAATTAAAATTAATATTTAAGCCTTTCCTTAAATGTATTCACGCAGTTAAATACGTTCTCACTTTCACTTCAAATTTAAAGATGTAATGACCCATTTCAATATATTGCATTTATTCAAAACTTTCTAACGGTGAAGCTTATGAAACATTAAGCCCCATTAATTTTCCCCACATTTAGACGCTTTAGGTATCTCGATTGTGGAAAGCGATTTCGAAGGTTGCAAAAATCGTTAGGGTGCTTTATTTTTCTGATTGTGGGTTGTTAAAAGTTTGCCATAAATGAGTCTATCATAGTGCCCGATCGTTTGAACCAGGGGGCGTGGGCTCGATACCTGGTCTGTGTACCAATTTTAGTTTTCTTTTTCCCTATTATTATTTAATTGTTTACTTATTTAGAATACATTTTTTTTTCTTTCGTGTCACGATGGTAGACGTTTCTAAAATGCATCACAGGATGCGATCCATTATACATCCAAAATTTTATATGTTTGTTACTACGTTCTCAAAGAAGATTTGATTGTGGAATACATTCCAAAATATTTCGTGAAAACTTAGAATAATGGTTATTCGTAGAAATTAGAATAGCATAGCTTTAATCACTAGATAAATATGTACCCATGATGTCTCGGTAAATTTATTGAATATCGATTACCGGTTATTTTTAAAAGAATTCTTCGCAGGCCATCAATAGTGCAAACAGATCACACTGTACGAAATTGAAAAATTTTTAAAAAATCATTGGCTTCAAAATATGCAGTAAAACGTCAAAAAATGTTCACGGGGTCTCGCCACATCCATTTGCACTTATCCCGATGATATAAATTCGCAATTCTGATCTTGACATATATGGAATAAGTCATATGGAGTACTATTCTCAATTATTATTATTTTTACTCTTAAGCGTGTTTCAGAGCCAGTTTTGAATTTTTCTTAAAGTTTTCATTTCACAGTTTTGAGCGCTTTTGTTGCTTCGTATTTCATACACATTTACTATGTGCAAAAAGGCTTATCGAATAACCGAAGAATGTTTTGAATTTCAGAAGCTGCTCTAAAATCTGTTTGTAAGATAATAAGGCATTCTTAACTGCTTCTGAATGAAATATCTGATTCACATCAAATCCATTTTAAGACAATGCTAATTTGAAACCCTTTATTCTATTTCATTCTTTATTTTAGTGACTTCTCGTAGTTATTATGAAATATCATTATGAATCTACACAAAAAAGATATTATCATTCTTTTCATTTTGTTACCAGTAGTTGGCTACTAATTATATTTTCTTTCAATTAGATTCTATTTAATGAGCTATTCCCCTTTAGAAATTCATCGTACATTTTCTTTGATTCCAACAAAGATATAAGCGGGATGACTTCACTAGATATATCCTGTTAGTGCTTCCTAATCGGCTCATTAATTCCAAGCATCACAATCATCATTTCTCAAAATAAAGCAACTGACACAAAGTCAAGTATATCTATTTTATTAAATGTGTATTTACACTTTGAAATTAATTTGCTAAAGCTTGCTATCCATGTAACGTATGGAATTCTTCAAATCAAAATCATAAGAGGAATTGTTAATTAATCATAACCTGAAAATTACATATCTAAATTGAATAACACTCAATGCAAAACTTATCTACTCGCGTATCGTTAATTTTCTATTAACAGCTTCAAAATTTATTTTGCAAGTTATATCTTCCTACGAATAGTTATAAAATATCTTTAAATTCGCTTTTCCCTTGCCATGTTGCCTCTAGCAATCATAATTTTCTCAGTTTCTCATAAAATAGTTATAACCAGGCAACGTTGCATCGAAGCTTCCTTCGAGTTCAACCCCGATATTGTGAACTTTTTGCCTTTTAAAGTCACTTGAAAGCTTTAAAGTAAAAGTTGATCATACCTTATCTCCAAGAATTCAACAAAAATACAAGTATCGCATATTTTCTAGATGTTTCAAATAAGAAATTGCTACAATGAAACGATACAAAGCAAACTCTTTTTCACTACTTGATACTTGAGAGGGTCTCCCTCTAAATATTAAAATATGTGCTTTGCTATATTGGAAAATAAGTATAGAATACAATGTGAAAAATTGCACCTGAAAAATTGTATAATTTATTTCTTTTACATCATGAAACTGTTGCCATGATTGGATCGTAGTAGTCTTTGCGAATAGACGTCTTTTAAATCGCTCCTGTCAAAAGTTTTCAAAAATTAAATTAATTTTTTAAAAACGTTAGTCCGAAGTTAATTTTTATCGGAAAAAATCTTATATTGTCGAAGTAATCGACTCAGGAAATTTCTATCGAATATTTTTACTTCGATTGGTAACGAAAAACAAATTCACAAAGAAAATTTCGCCGCTGGTATGGAGGAGCCCGACGGCTTCCCACCGTTGGGGCAACCTGGGGAAACGACGAATACGAAACTGGCGACAATCACCAAAAGAAAACATAACGAAGAAAACTCCGTAGATGGAAGGTGCAAGCTGCAAATAATAGCGGATAATCAACAAATGGCCAAATTGCAGAAACAAAATGATTAACTAAGGCAAGAGATACAGTCTCTCAATGATCTTTTCAAGCAAGGGATGAAGCCTCAAAAGACGCAGCCACAAAATCAATGGCAACAGGTAACAAAGCCGAAGAAAAGTGCAAAGCAAGTAAATCCAGAGGAAGTTCTAAGTGCTGGTGGCACCAACGAGAGCCAAAATTATTTTGCAGCGCTGGAGGGATTAACCGAAGCTATGGAAATCGAAGAAAACATCAGAGGTAATTTCAATCAAGATAATGACGTTAATTTCATTCAATATTTAAAGAACAAAAATAAGGAGAAAAAACCAGCCCGCAGTTCTGCTGGTTCCTCTGAAAAAGCTTCCAACAAGACAGAAACAGTTCCGCCAATCAACGTGTTCGGACAAACCGGGAAAGATATGGTTCGGCTATTGGCAGCTGAAAATAAACTGGCTAATTTCGACATCAAAAGAGTTAATGACGAAAAATTAACTATAAGGACAAAATCACTGGTTGATTATAAGTCAGCAAAAGATGCGCTGATTTCTGGGGAGGTTCCACACTTCACCTATACCCCAAAAAGTGAAAAGAATCAGACCTTCTTGTTGAAGGGTTTGGACACCGGAGAGGATACGGTCGATCTTCTTCAGGTGCTCAAGGAGGCTGCACCAGATATTGATTTTGTTTCAGTCAAAGCCTTTGCGACAAGAAGGTCGACCATAGAAAGGAAGAATTTACCACTTTACCTGGTACAAATTGCAAATAAGAGCAGTCCAAGTGCCCTTCAACAAATAAGGTACTTAAATTTCAGAGTGGTGAGGTGGGAACGCCTACAGAAAAGAGAAGTCAACCAGTGTTACTGGTGTCAAAGATTTGGACATTCGGCTGCCAATTGTGCCATGCACTATCGTTGCGTTAAATGCAAAGACGTTCATGCTCCCGGTGAGTGCAAATTGGCTCAGACGGAGCCTAAAGAAAAATTATACTGCGTTAACTGCGGTGTTTTTGGTCACCCAGCATCATATCGAGGATGCTCCCGATATCAAGATGCAAAAGATAAATTTGCTCCAAAGCAAACACAAGTACACCGTAATATCATACCTTCCAACTTCATCAAGCCCGGAGTATCATTTGCACTCGCCGCTAGAGGACCACCAGAAAATGCTGGAAATAATGTAAATAATGTAAGTGGCAATAATGAGCTGCTTCTCAAAATTTACCAGCAACTTAATTCTTTATCGGAGAGAATCGACAAACAAGATTCAAAAATAAACTTTGCTTTTCAGCGTTTAGGTCTTTCAAATGCCTAATAATAACTTGTCATCCAGTCATATTCCCATGGATAGGCTTCGCCTCATATCGATCAACGTCAACTTTATCGTTGCTATACATCGGCATGATTATCTCCTTGAATTTGTTGTTAAGCGAAAGCCTGACATCATACTTCTCACTGAAACCCACCTCAATTCATGGCATTCCATGGAATTCAAAGATTTTGCATTCGTAAGAAACGATAGGGTAATAGGTGATGGGGGAGGTGGCACCGGGATATTGGTTAGAAGACCCTATTGTTTCCAAAATATTGAAAAAGTCGAATTCAAAAACTTTGAATTTCTTGAAGTGTCCGTCATCAAAATTTCACTGCCAGGTGGGGATCACCTCTTCGTTATCTCTGCCTATGCAACTGGTCAAAATGTTCTCAAGTTCAAGGAGGAACTCAATTCCTTGTTTGAAATACTTGAATTGAACAGGCTGCATAATTATTATATTTTTGCCGGTGACCTGAATGCCAAGCATACATCATGGCTAAACGCCACCAATAATCCAAGAGGTGTATTCCTGAAATCATGGATAACAGAGAACCAAATCGAATACCGGTGCAATCTATATGGGTCGGAGTTCCCAACATACTCTAGGACAAATTCATATTTGGACCTCTGCATTGCTGACGTAAGACTTGAATTCAGCTTTAATAGTCCTCAACGGAAACTGCAGGTGCTTCCTTACGATAGCGACCATAACGCAATCGTAATGGAAATCAATCATCAAAGGGATGATTTCTTCCTCATTCCAGTTCAACATGAAAACCATCGGTTGAATTTCAAAAAAACAGACTGGGGAAAGTTTCAAAAGAAGTTTAATCGGGAGTACCAGTAGCAATGTCCTCCTTCTGATGATGGCAACGCTTGCTCAATGGTTCCTAATAACAGAAATCTAACTGACGATGAAATAGATCTCTATTTGTTGAAGTTAGAGAAGCTGACGTTGGAAACGATTGAGAAAGTAGTTCCCAAGATTAAACATCGAAACAATATGGAAAGATATGAAACACCAACCATCGCAAGGTTGAAAAGATTGAAAAGCCTTCTTCTCACACGCGTCAACAATATTTATCGACGATTTTTGGACTACAACCATCCCTCGTTGGCTTTGTTGAAATTACACCTGAAGAATGTCCGGAACTTAATCCGTTCATACTTCAGGAGTGAGGTCAGCAATCAATGGGCGGAAAAACTGAGGGGTATTAGCCCAGAGGACCCAGATGGTGTTTTCGCGAAAGTGAATAGCTTATTCCGCAGGAAGTCTCGAGTGAAGGTATCGAATCTTGAAGTCACTAGTGATGAGATAAATCTTCTCAATAGAGCTGGTATCGAAATTGATAGTACGACTCCGGATAGAAATGGAAACAGGATTATACTCGTATGTGATGGATCGCAGAAACTTCCCTGATTGGAACACATTTAGAATTGGTTCATCTGCCAAACCCAGAAAGAAGGAATGAAATATTTTCGGAGGTCGTTGAAGCAAAAGTTTCCGACTTCAAATCAACCCTGAACGGCCAATCAATTCTTCATTTCGATGAAACATTCACATCTGACCTCATACCGAGCTTGAATCTTATTGATTATTTTGTCAGCTATGAAGACTTGTGTTTCATATTTCGCAGAATAAACAACAAAAAATCATGTGCTACTGACGGTATTCCAAATATAGTTCTCCGACATTTGCCTGAGGTTGCTATTAGGAATTATTGCATATTGTTCAACAACATGTTGAACAATTCATATTTCCCAAATGAGTGGAAAAAAGCTAAGGTATTTCCGATCTTGAAGAAAGGAAAAGAATCTTCATGCCCCAAAAGCTATCGCCCAATCAGCTTGCTGCCTAACATCAGCAAGGTGTTTGAAGTGATACTCAACAGAGCATTAAACGCCCACATTGAGAAATATGAGTTGATGCCGAATTGCCAATTTGGTTTTCGTGCCAGGCATTCGACCATACATGCAATAACGAAAGTAACCTCAGACATCTGTTGGAAACTAAACAACAAAGAATGTGTTGGAGCATGTCTCATTGATATGGAGAAAGCCTTCGATACGGTGTGGTTAGATGGACTAGTTTTCAAACTTCTTCAGGACAGGTTCCCCAGACACCTTGTCGCCATGATGTGTAATATGTTATACGGGAAATCATTTGTTGTAACTGATGGAAATCTGACAACAATGCGCGAGTTTAAGGTCTTGAATGGTCTACAGCAGGGAACAGTTACTGCGCCCCTGCTTTTCTCAATATTCATTCGCAAGTTATTGAACAGCTTTGATTTTAATGTCCCGCCAACGCGGTCATTGGTAGCGTTTGCTGATGATCTGATCATCTATACGGCAGACCGAAAAGCTACAATAGTTCAGAGCAATCTTCAAAAAATGTTTAATTATGTGCAGCTCTACATCGACAATTGGCGAATGAAAATCAATGCGCAGAAGTGCGAAACAATTTTGTTTCGGACAACGTTGCAGCGGGCCAGTCAAGACCTGAAACGTAATTGGAAGGATTTCCACATTATGGCTGGTGAGGGTAGTTCAGAACGGGTTCCACATAAATCCTGTGTTCGATACCTCGGTGTTCATCTCGATCAGTATCTGTACTACACTGAACATGTCAAAATCATGCTCAGTAAGGCGCTTAAAGTAGTCATGGCCCTTCAGTGACTCTTTCATTCCAGATACATTGATCAAAAAGTCAAAGTTATTTGTTACAAGACCCTGGTTAGACCAGTTTTGACATACGGATGCCAGATCTGGTACAACCAGAGTGCTAGTACAATGGAAAGATTAAGAGTTTTCGAAAGGAAATGTCTTCGTGCATGTACTGGTTTGTACAGAAAGCCTGAGACGGATTGGAAGCACTATATATCGAATAGAAAAATTTATCAAACCGCTCAAGTGACAAGAGTCGATATCTTCATATTGAAACTTCTTCGGAATCATATCGCAAGATCTGTAACTGTGAGTGAAAACCCTTGGATTTCACAGCCGTTCCACCCTACAGACGGGTATATTGTGACTTGCCTCACTACTGGCTTCGTTCCTCCAGAAGCATTCGTGTATTTGGACATGAATCGATATATTTTTGATTCTGATGGCGTCCCAATCATGTATCACATATACCGACGGGCCACCGATAAGAAGATAAAATATCCTCCGAATCTGAGTTCACGAGACCAAAAATTCCAATGGAGATAATCATTTGCTAGATTCGTTGAGGCTGGTCGAGCTGAGATGAAGCAATCTAGGTATTGGTGGCTGAATGACAATGTCTAAATTGTTGTTGTTGTTGTGCTTTTTCTCGTTACTTAGTTTTTCAGATTCATCTCATTATTGCTACATCTAGTGTTGTTGTTTATTTGTATTATAAATTAGGTATAGGTTTCAATATAAGGTAACGGTTTTTTTTTTTTTTTTTCATTGAACTTATTTAGAATTAGGGTGTAACATATTAGGTATAGGATATAAGTTCATTGTTGTGTTAGTATTATAAGTAGTTTTTGAATAATGCTGGTTGGTTTTTTCTCCTTTTTCCAATTGAATCAAAAAATATGAAATAATCTTAATTAATTTAAATTTGCAAGTGTATTTTTTTTTTAAATGTGTTTAACTGATAACGTATAAATTTAGAGAGCCATTCGGGCCATTAAGTTTTTTATAGTTTTATTGTTTGGAATCGGCTTTATGTTCTTTTAAAAATTTATAACGATTAGTATTAAATAAAGCGCTTTTGACTTTGACTTTGACACTGTTGCCATTCTTGCGAAGATATGAAAATTTAATTTAAAATATTTTGATTTAAATTAAAATATGAATTAATTATTTCTTTCATAATGAGTTAGTTATTTCCAGCTCACAAGCAAATAATCCTCATTCAGAAATCATGAATGATTTACTTTTTTAAAAGCAACTCCATTCATTCAACATTCCTGTCACAAATATTATATTCTTCAAAAGAGCCCACGAATATCATTTGCTACGTTGCAATTTACCACGACAAATTCATTTCCTTCCATAGCAGATTTGATCATTAGCCAACGATGCATTGAAGCTCGCCAAAGCGATAGGCATCAATCTAAGAAACACCGGCTGAAAGAAACTTTTGCTCGAAATGCTAAAATTGACATCGCAGCGCCATCTATCCTGCCAATTGGCGTTCACTGTGACACCACTATGTATAGAAACACAATGGTAATACTAAATAGTATTACTGACACTTAGATATAACAAATGACAGCGCAACGCGAAAGTAATTCCTTGCACACGATACACGTTCGATTGTAGGCAGATCGCAGACGTTGTATCGTCTTTGCCGAGCCGGCGCGGCGGTCCGACGTACCGCACCTTCCACCCGCGCTCTTCTCACTCACTGCACTGCGACCAACGGCTCACCGCCCGCTAAATTTAAAATCGTTCGCGGACCACAATTTTGGCTTCTGCGGACCACTGGCAGTCCACGGACCACTGGTTGGGAACCAGTGCTCTAAAATGAATCGTTTTGAAGTTAGAAGTGAGAAAAGTAGGAGAAATCGAGTCTTGTCATAATTTTCAAATATTTCAATTTATTAATGTTCCCGACCTTTTTGAGAGGTAGGATTGTTCAATTATTGTTATACCAGTAATCTCACAATGGTTTCTGCAGCCAAATGTAGTCGTTATTTTATCGATCCGCCCTGATCTATAATAAGTTTCACAAAATGTGATGTTTATTATTTTCAAATTCATATAGACTGATGTTCAATCGATGATTATCGAGCTCATAAACGCTATTAAAGTTAAAGTTCATTTAAGTTCAATCGATTTGTTTTCCACAACGTCCAGTCTGGATCGTTTATCCAGCAAAATATATAAATATAGTAACGTATTATCATTAATCCATTAATCACAAACATTTAAATTCACGATATTATATGCATCTAAACTAATCATTTGAAGATATTTATCCCATAATTTATCAACTTTACTCAATCTTGTTCCTTCCATTTCGTATTTTCACTAAAGCACAATGAAAAGTTTTGCATGTGACATTCCTGTTCATCTGACACTGGCTTTCCCGTTCCTGTGTACCTCTTTTTGTAGCTTAACACTCTACATCATCAAGCGCTTGGACAAACAGGCATCTTCTGTTACTCCAAACGTGAAATTTATATTTCTAGTATGAATGCCATTCGCTGCCAAAAGAGAGCCAAGAGTCATTTGGTCGTGGCACTTGAAAACGTTTAGGAAAAGGACCCTTGTAGAGTTAGTTGTGCCTAGAGCGCTTGGAAGGCGATCAAAACCACCACTTCTACCATCAACTATTTGCCCACCAGACCAAGCAAACCAACCAGAACCACTTACCTACTCCCATTTACTCCTTGGAGCATATATTTTATTTAATTTATCCCAAATTCCGGGTACAAAGGAAACAGCTCATCTCAATTTGGGGCTTCATAAATAACTAGAAGGAGCCAACACCAAAAAGGGTCGCCATTTAACAAACCCCTTTTCCACATCTTATTCTTTTTGTGTGCTCCGGCATCGGTTCAGCCCGTATGCCAGCTCTCTGCTCTCACGCTGGCTGTTGATGTACCTGAAAGTTGCCTTAAATTTAAATTTCATGGATTAATGGATATACCTGGTGATGGCGTAGCCGGTCACATATTTTAGTTTTCGCCATTAATTTTCTGCCTTTCAGCAAATTACATGAACATTCTGAAAAGGATTCAGAGTATTATGAAGAGCAAGGGGAGAATAAGCGAGCGTAAAGTGTGACTGGACATGATGGGATTTGGACAATCTTGCAGCGCTGATGCAGTATATATTGTATATGCAGCTGAGAACAATAAATTGACTAGTTTCCTTCCTCAAATTAAAAATACTGTAGACATTATTTTCACTTAACAATAAGGTACCATTGTTTCCATGCAATAACTTCGCCCCACCACGAGTCTCTAATCTGTCAATTGAGAAGTTCAATGTTTCCATACACTTGTAACAAGAGTGGAAACAGTGCTTTAAGCACACCTTCAAAAATCCTCTTCAATTTCCAAACGTACACCTTCAGCTTGCCAACCTGG
Source organism: Odontomyia ornata (assembly GCA_963969285.1). Lineage (NCBI taxonomy): Eukaryota > Metazoa > Arthropoda > Insecta > Diptera > Stratiomyidae > Odontomyia > Odontomyia ornata. The sequence continues at coordinate 57,464,619 of OZ017739.1, read as the reverse complement.
CCATTATTCTAGCCATTCAAAAATCAACAAGTTGCCATGGTCCTGTAAAGCGAAGAAGAACATGTTCGATGTCAGAGAGGAAGACAATTCAAGTGTCATAAGAGTGAAGGAGCTACGGAGGTGGTAGTCGAGGACGCACCATTCTGTACTACATCTTTCAAGAACTTAATGAGAAAATTCATGAAGTGGAAATATTCTCTAGGACAATGGCATCTTTAATTCATTGTTGTACGTTCGACTGAAGATGGAGAAAAGCGAAGGTGAAGATGAAGGACATTCGAGCTGGCTGCTTGTTTCTCCTACCTGCTTGGTGCTAGCATCATGGTTTATATGACTGCAACAGAAGGTACACAATGAAGACAATGTCATGATGAAATCCAGACGACAGACGATGCTAATTATTGGGCAAAAGTCCTGTCTTGCGGAATGCTTTTCATCTTTATTATTAAGACTTGACATTGCTCGAGGAAGTTTTTAGATGCACTGCAATTATGCATAGTAACGGAATTTGAATATGTTGGTGAGAGAGTAATGGCATGTGATTTTCATGTTAGGAATTGAATTTAATTTTATTTTATTGAAGAAATAACAATTTACGGGTTACTTAACATATATTACGAACTAGTTACTGTAAGCAAATCAGTATAACCAAACAACGTATTAACTACTTCTTATTGGAAGAATAGAAGAGGAAAGATTAAGTGCTCTGCGCAGCTTCAATTTAAATCATGCAAAGGATTCCAAACGAGGCCCAAGCTTAAGATTCTCGTGATACCTCAAGAGGTTCAGTCGGTGAATGACGATACATCTCCATCCTAGTAGGTGGTATTATATACAGTTGGGATGATTTAGTGCAAGTATGAAGACGAATGTTCATCGAGTAGATCTAATTGATCAAGGAACTGTGGGTATATTCCAAAAAGTTAAGCGTTCTTCATACGGAAGATGCGGTATCCTGAACTTGACGAGAAGCGAACGGGAAAATCTACATTGTACTGATTCTACTGCATAAATCAGGTTTTTGGTGTGGAGACCAAACCTGAAAAGTAAAGGGCGCACGAGCGTAAGCAATAAATGCATTCCAATTGAAGGATCTGTTCAAACAACGAAGCATAAATTCAGCCAATCTGAAGGGTCTGGAAGTAATTTGTTGTATGTGTAGACCAAATTTTAAGTGACTACCAAAAAAAACATCGGTTGTTAAAACTATAAACTCCCAAAAACATTCCATGCACAAATGCCTACTAAGCTGCATCATCCATTGCATTAGAAACCATTTATTATAAGTGCATATTTTATTGCTAATTTATTACGCAAAAAAAAATTTTATTGCTCCACCCCTCCCCTAGAAAACCACTTTATCAACCAATACCGCGTATTTCGCCCCGAGAAACTTTCAAAAGCTGTTAAAAAAAATTTTGCATGCGAAATAAAGCAAGGGGAAGTTATTGCTAAACTTTAACACATACTCGATCTTATTGCTCCATCCCTTCCCCCGGAAAAGTGAGTGATGTAAATTATGACTTAAGCTATATCAGCCAGTCCCGTATATCATGATCCAATGCAGATGTAGGCTTTTTCGAGGTGGCATATATTATTTGGTGATGCATCCAAAATTGATAAGTATCTCGAAATATCGACGATATTGTGATTTTTACGATGCATCGAAATTGGCGATGTTAATTTGTTGATGTATACACTTTAACTATCGCGCTCGATAATCAATGAACAAACAGTCACTTCTCGCGTTCAGCTCGGGAATCCCCGCATTTCACTTTTTACATTTCCCCAGTTGCTTTTTGTAAGTTGTCACCTCCGTTTGGGGATAGTTCTTTGAAATAGTGACTTCCTACTTTTGATTCTGACATTTGTTTAAGTAAATTTTCATAGCGTAGCAACGTTATCATTCGAACTAAAAAATTGATTATGTCCACATCAAAAGCAAAAGTTTGCATGGAACCACTTTCGAGTGTCCGTATCTGAAAATTCCAAAAAAATATGTAATTATGTATTCCAATAAAAAAGTGTTACAATGTATCGAACTTTGGAATCCATACAGGCGCGAATCCAGGAGGGGTTTTCACTGGGCTGACAGTCACTACAGTTAACTTCACTATACAATGCCGCTGAAAAATTGACAAGAATTATGCAATAATCGATTCTTGCAAACATTTTCTATTTCCACTCAACTAATGCAAATTATGTCATTACTCTGATTTTGTATACAATTTCAAACAAATGATGTTTCTTCTTCTTCTTCGTAGCCCTACAGCCCCTTTCGGGCCTTCGTTTAGAGATAGTTAGAGTATCTCATTGTCATGATGTAATGTGTATCGGCACTCCACAAGGTGATATGATCATTATCACGCTTTGGCCATGTGTACGTTCACCCAGCTGCAATACGTTCTGATTTTAAACCAGCACGTATCATAACTGAACAGGCTATAGTCCCTTCGAAGAACCACTCGAACTAAATCTCGTTGACGCCAACTGAACTTGAACGAGAGACCTTCGGCTTACGGGCATAGTGCTCTCACCACTAAGCCACGCGAACAAATGATGTTTACTTTATACAATTCGTCCCCTAGGTCATGATGTTCACTTTTGGACACGTGCAGAGCTCTATCCTCTATCCACTGGATATAGATCAGTGGGAGAGACCCACAGTAGGATGGGCCGTTCAGAGGGGTTTTTTATCGATTTTTTGATTTTGTTGTTGTAATAGCAAAATAAAGTTACTTTTTCGTCCTAGAAATGCAACCCAAAAAAAAATTAAATTGTTTAATATCTTCCTGCCCCTACCGCCCCTTTTAGGGGACGAAACTTTTAATAATTCGTAAACAGCTGTAAAGCAATCTAAAATATTTTTATTGTTGATAACTATTATTGAGTTTATTAATGTTAAGATAGAAAAAAATCGCCACACCCGGAAACAACCCTTATCAAAAAACCACCACTCTCAACAAAAACAAAACACTCCGAAAAATAAAACTCTACGCATTCTCATTCATTTTCTTTCTAACATACACTGAAATGAGGACCAACCGACGGTCAGACGACAGATGTGTATGTGCTATATAGTTGTAGCTAAATATTTGTTAGCTTAGCATAGCAGTTCTATCTGCAAAGAGAGGTAGGAGATGGTGTATTCAAGTTAGATCGAGTTGGAACAAGTTAGAAATTGATAAGACAGCCTTGTTCGATACAGTGTAGCTGGATGTTTTAAATATATTCAGTCTGAAATTTAAAAATTTGCTTAAGATGAGTTTCTCAAGAGCAAATGTTACCAGGGGAAAAGTAGAATTCCCTATATTTGGGCCACCTAGCCAATTTAGCGGCATTGTATTACCAACGTGCGAAGAAGCTATAAAGTGCTATTTATACGAACGATACAGATTAAAAGCGGGAGTGCAGGAACCGAAAAATTCTTTAATTTGTAAAATATTGTGTGACGAACTAATGAAAATCTGGGAAAAATCGTCCATTCCAATAATTTCGCGCAACCGATGTTAGAAAATGATGGGATCATATTATGATAAGTATATTAAATTATTAAATCATCCTCAGTCTTAAAAAAAATAATTATTAATTAAAACTTAAACATTTTCAAGAGGGTGTAAAAAAATATTTGACTTAAGTGCATGGAAGTTTGAAAGTTTTAAGCAATGTGTTTGTGCAAGAAATTGCCGAATACCCATAAAAGAAGAAGATTTTCTTATTGATCAGAGAAGCGTTAGAAAAATGTGTATTGCGCAAATTGATGCGGCAGAAACTAAAAAGATAAAACAAAGAGAAGAAAGACAAGCAAAATCCTTTAAGAGAATAGCCAGGAAAGAAAATACTAGTCCAGCTGAAATTGAAAACAAAGAAATTGAGGATAGTAATATTATTCCAGTTCAAATGGAGAAAGAGAAAATACTATTCATGAGGACGAAGAAATTGCAGGCACATCATCAGAATGCCAAAATATGAATTCAAGTAACCCAATTAGGAGGAATAACTTAAGAGTTCCTCCACTTGCCAAAACTGCTGATCATTATGGTGTATCAGATAGATCTGCAGCAGCTATAGCGACCGCAGTCTTTGAAGATGTCGGAATTATTTCAGAAGACAATACAACTGCAGTATTGACACAAATAAATTAAGGAGAGCTAGGGTCGATAGCCGTAAACAAATAAAGGAGACCTCAAAGGAGGAGGTTTTGAAATCCATATATTTTGATGGCAAAACACACAAGACCATAGTTTAAGAAAAAGTAGCTGATAAATATTATAGAGGAAGTATAGTTGAAGAACATATTTCTTTAATACAAGAACCAGGATAATCGTTTATAGGCCATACAGTACCTTCTCCTGGTTCGGCAAAACATACATTCGAAAATGTTTATAATTTTCGATTAGAAAATAATTATAACTTAGAAGAAGTAGTTGCTACTGGTTGTGATGGAACAGTAGTAAATACCAGAACAAAAAGATGAAGTTATCGCTCAATTTGAAAAAAAAAATTGAATCGTCAGTTATAAAGCTTTGTATGTCAGCTTAATGCTAATGAGTTAAGGTTAAGGCATTTATTTCATCATTTGGATGGTGACACTACAGGACCTCGAGGACCCATTGGTAAGTTATTGGAAAAATGTGAAAACAAGTCAATTATTCAGTTTGGACCAATTTCATGCACATTAACTCAAGCTACCGTTCCAGGTTTAAGGACCGACCAAAATTACCTACACGACATGTGTTTAGCTATCTCTACAGGAGAATGTTCACTTAACTTGGCTAACCGTAGTCCTGAAAAATTAGCGCGTTTCCGGTGGATTACCACAGCACACTGAATATTGCGCCTTTACGTTGCAACCAAAAGCCCAAACTCAGTGTTAATAGCTTTGACAAACTTTATTCTAAAAGTATATGCTCCAATGTGATTTATCATAAAACTTAACCCTTCATGTGAGAATGGAGCAATGCATATTTGAAAAACTATTCAATTATGTCGATATTGAAGTGACGATTTAAAAGCAGTGGTTGATCCAATAATACAAAGAAATGTGAATTTTATTCATTATGAAAATTTGCTTATTTCGATGCTGCAAGATGATCGCGAGGCAATTAAGGAACTGGCATTAAGACGTATTTTGAATGCTCGGAGAAATGCAACAGGAAGCTTACGTGCTTTCATTATTCCCAAAATGAACTTTGATGCCGATGATTGCATAAATCTCATTCATTGGCAGGAATGTGAAATGGCAACGCCACCAATTCTATTAAATTTACCAACAGAAGATACTGAAAATTTAATTTATGATGATTCTGGGATTATAGTAGATTTACTTGCATTTCCTTGTCGCACGCAAGCTGTCGAAAGGTGTGTAAAACTAGTCACTGAAGCATCATCTCAAGTTATTGGATGTGAAGATGGTTTCCGAAAAGTTAGCATTAAATCACGATAAATAATGCCATCTTTTGAATCAAACAAGTTGAGTAAGCAGGAGAGTGCTCCTACCAGAAGGTCTTTGTAAACATCCTAGGGTTAGAAGCAAGTTTTCTAATGGCGTGAATCGATAACTTGAATTATTCATCCAATACTTAGATATGAAATCGTTCAAATTTATACAAAAGATGCACAGTTTCTTTCATAAGCACAGTGCAGCCGCCATTTTAATCTAGCTTAAATGATTTTTCTCAATGCTCGGCCGATTGAACATGTTAAAATTAAACACTATTCCTTAAATTTTCATGAAAATTGAAAGAAAATAAAAGTACCTAAGTCAATTTTAAATATATATAGGGTTTTCCAATAAGAGGTGTTATTTTGAATAGATCTTCTGATTTAACACTTTGCGACTTCTTCCTTTGGAGTCGCGTGATAGAGAAGGCCTATGCCAAAAGCCCAGCGTCAATTCAAGATCTCAAAGATGAAATTCGTGACGCTATCGAGGACATAGGGCAGCCAGTTTGCGATTTGGTTATGGAAAATTTCATGAAGAGGATATGGTCCTGTAAGCGTGTCGTAGTGGTTATATGCGCAATATTAGTTATTGCTATTAACGGCATATCTTTTTCTTTATAAGGAACTAAACATCCGATCATTTATTTAAAAAAATGGCATTTTCCTTTTAATATCAAAATAACACCTCTTATTGGAAAACCCTATATCAACCATAAACACGTGTTATCGTTGTTGTAATTCCATATAGTTGAAATTGCTATAACTCACTTGATTATGATTCGATCTCAATTAAGTTTTGTGAACATATATATCTTATGTCAGTCTATATAATTGCAAAATTTCAAGAAGTTTAAAGGTACCGTTTTGATTTTATGGGCAAAAATGTAAAATCTACAAATCATACTATTATTAACAAAGTTGAGTGAATTTCGATTTCTAAGGTATTTGTTGCCCTTGTACTCATAAAGGTCCACATTTGTGATAATTTTCAGATTTTTCGGCTGAAAGGTGTCCAATCGCGAGGGGGGGGGGGACACAAATTTTGGGTACATTTTGCCTTCCCGTGGGCCCCCTAATTCATTAAAATGATTTTTTTATTGCAGATTCTAAAAGCTCTAATCAAGACCTTTCATTTGATACCCCACTCGACTACCTTTGATTAAAAAAAATTTTTAAGGGCCAATTCGTTGTTAGGGGGGACCCCCCTTAAACATTTTTTAAATTTTTGTCAAGGCCTTAACTTTTGAGAGACCATCACTTCTGACCTTTTCACAAAGTTTGAGCATTCTAGCTTCTTTAGTTTCTGAGGAAATCAGCTGTGACGCACGGACAGACGGACAGACGGACAGACGGACGGACGGACGGACGGACGGACAGACGGACAAACAGGTCGCGAAACTAGTAGGTCTTTGTAAAAAAATTTTTTACAAAGACCTAAAAAGGATTTTAAGCAGTAAATTTACATAAAATTAGTAATAGTTAGATTAAGGTGTAATAAGTATATAAAGGGGTGGGGTGGAATGGAACTCGATTGGCAGTCACCTCCTTGTGGTGAGTTTTGGGTTGGTCAGAAATCAAGCTTAGAGCTGCTAGAGGGTTGTGCTTCCTAAAAAATATTACTACCTACTATATTTAAGATTATTCTATATTAGGGGTAATTGAAGGGCGGTTAAATGTGATACCATACAATTACATTCACAATTTTCATTTTGAGTAATTAGAGAAGAATACCATATATTTTTCTAAAAACTATCGATTTTCCTGGTTGCCCATTATGAAGAGAAATGGAGGGAAGGAGGGGTGGCAGAGTGGTGGCCAAACATATATTTTTTATCAATAATGTGTACAAAAATATAGTTGCAAGTTCCTAGATGCTAATTTCAGGTCATTTGGCAAATTACCGAATTAATCAATTTTTGTCAACATTTAGAGGGTGCTAGGGGCACGAACATCGTTAATGAAAAATATAAAAAAATTGAGTTGCAATTCCCGTACAAAAAGGCAAGTTTATTTTGCTATTACGATTTCAAATTCAAAATTTTTTTTGACGGACCACCCTAACCCACAGCCCTTTAGTCAGTTCTTTAGTCTGTTTCGTCATTGACGCTTCACAATGACTTTAAAAAAGATTTCGGAGTTTTTCAAACCGCTTAAAATAAATTCGTGCGATGCAGCTTCTGATGCTTAGCTGTGGAAAGTCCATCTAAGAAAAAGCAAAAACACATCGTTTTAGATTAAGCAGCAGCTATTATTAATCATGTAAGTTTTACGTTTTCTAACGAAGGTTGAGTAATGAGACTGTATAAAATTAGACTTTCTAAACTTAATATGGAAGGTATATATATATATATATATATCTATATATATATATATATATATATATATATATATATATATATATTTATATATATATATATATATATATATATATATATATATATATATATATATATATAACCCGATCAATAACGCTCTACACGTAATAGTCCAGGGGGCTTAAATCTGGGCTGTTGGGAAAAAACCGAATGCGACCCGTAGCTTCGTTCTTCAGTGGGCAAAGAAGCAAGTGACAGCGGACAATTCTTTTCCTTTTAGTGGCCTTGGACAGAATCTGTTGCACCTTTATTACTTAGGACGTGTACCGCAGGTCCCCTTCGATGATTCGACGCATAAAACCTCACTTACACCCAAGATGGCCGTCATTTTTCCTTCGAAATGAGGTGTTGGACCCTTCGAACAACTTCCAAGGTCCTTGAAGTCTTCTCCTTCGCATGAGTTTTCCTTGCTGGACTAGGAAAACCTTCTTTACAATTTTCCAAATTTCAATATTGGAAACTGTGGATTTCGGATAAACGAAACACCTTATAATTTCTGTTGACGACCGTCCAGCGTGGAAACTTTCAATAACCGCACGAAAACACACACGTCTACTCAGCTGAAATGACAACAAATGACTGCTGTCGCTGAGATCCACTACGGCGACAAATTAATGTGAAATTTGTCCGGATTTCGCTGACGCACCCTTCACCCTTGGTAAATCTAAAAAGTATTTGGCCTTTTTTTGTCATTTTTCGATTGAATACTTGTATTTCTCTTATTTATAATCGATTTCATTTCAGTCTATGACCTTTGCCATTTTTTGGGTAGAGCCATTATTCCATCTGTGTAGAACTTCTGTGGTTTATCGGCGAAAAACTTGGCCAAGCGATTTTCACAGTCCCTTTTTGAAGTGAATTTCTTTTTACTAAGAAAGTTTTGCCGAGACCGAAATAAATGGTAGTCTGATGGTGCCAGGTCTGGACTATACGGTGGGTGCATCAAAACTTCCCATCCAAGCTCTGTCAATTTTTGCCGGGTCATCAAAAATGTGTGGGTCTGGCATTGTCATGATGGAAGACAACGCCCTTTCTATTGATCAACTCTGGCCGGTTTTTTTTGAATTGCTTGTTTCAATCTGGTTAACTGCTGACAGTATAGATCCGAATTAAGTGTTTGGCCAGGTTCTAGCACCTCATGATTAACAACTCCCTTCCAATCCCACCATACACACAGCATAGCCTTATTTGGTGTCAATCCTGGCTTTGAAGAGTCGTTTATGATGATTCAATTTTTTTTGACCATGATCTTTTTCGAACGATATTCTCGTATCTTACCCATGTTTTATTGCCCGTAATGATTTGCATCAAAATTGGCTCGATTTCGTTGCGTTAGCATTTCGGAAATGGAAATTCCGTCGATCGAATTCTTTTGTGTTAATTCATGCGGCCCCCAAACTAAGAGCTTCTTTGTGTAGCCAGCGCTACGCAAATGATTCAAAACGTTTGGTGATGGATATTCAGTTCTTTAGCAATGTCATGGCTGCTTATGTGTCGGTCTTCTTGAATTTTTTGTAAGATTTCATCGACTTGAGCGAGGTGCATATTTGACATCAAAATTTCCAGAACGAAACCGAGCAAACCATCTCTTGGCTGTGGATTTTGATAAAATATCTTGACCGTAGACACCACAAATTTTTTCACGAGCCTGCGATGCATTTTACCTCGATCGTAATGATAATTTAAAAAATAACGAATTTTTTCAGTAATTTCACTCAACTTTAAATGAATACAACTTTTGACACGAATGCCGAAATACAAAACTGTCCGTATGAAAATTGTAGACTGGAATATCAACTTTCAAAGGCATGTCAATTTGACTCAATCTGATTAGTATTGCCCGATATATGACAACGAATACCATCTAGTGACAAGAATGGCTCAATATTTTTTTCAAATTATCTAATATAGATTATCATTAATGGCAAAAATGTCCTTGATCTGCCCAAAAACTGGTAAACTATAACTATCACATTCTAAAATTAGTGTAGAATTTCGTTTGAACTCTACCATAAGTTTCCACTTTCTGTGTTCAGGAAAATCTAAAGCTTCCCCGGTGTTCCTTTTGTATTAACGGATAAAATAAATAATCTTATGGTAACTTGGTTAAAAGACTGTAACAGCAGCATGTACAATCTCTAATATATTTTGTGCTTGTGACGCTAAATTATTACATAAGGAAACTTAATGTCTGTAAGCGCATGTAAATGCAATATTTTTGAAACAATTTTTCCTGTATTTCACCTCCCCATGCGCACGTTGTCGCAAAAATGGGCAGTTTAATAACTGTTTTGCAAAGTTCTTATCAAAACCTTTTGTTAGATACACATATTGACTTTCTTCAGTAAAAAAATAGTTTATGGGTCACTCCCCCATATGAGGAAACCCGCCTTAAACACCTTATAAATTGTTTTAATATTCGAATTTTCAAGGTTAAAAGTAACTTTCACGCCATCCTGAAGAATGAAATTTTCCTTCAATTTTCATCGATATGTTAGCGTAGCGACAATTTAATCAAACCTTCAAAGATAAAGAAAGTCGATTTTTTCCTGAAAACCATTGAGTGCATATACGCATATCAGTCCGGAATTTGAGATTATGCTTTTGTTTACACTGCTTACTAATTTGATTTTCTACATCGGAGACTATTCTTTTAAGTATTCCGATATAAACATTTCGGGGGAAAATTGGCTTCTTAAGTGTCTACTTAAGAAGGGAGTCAATAACAATTTGCTCCCGATGTATATGTATGCATTTAAAAAAAAAGAAAATAGCAGTATGTTTAAAAACACATAATAAACAGTATGAACAATAATGTAATTTCGAACGAGTGACTGAACTACCCACTAAACACCTCCCCTGTCAACCCAAGAACCCAACCTGGAACCGTTCGACACATTACTTCGGGCCAGGTCTCGTTGTATTACGCTGTGAGGCGCCTTCAAGCTGATGGATCCGAACATAATGCGCCTCATGGTTCCATTTTTCAACCGATTCAAACATCACTACGACTATACTATTCCCGTATCCCTGTAGATGTCCCGTCACAGCCTGTCCTATATACAAATATTGTGCAGATAGGTCTGAAATACCCATGCCCGCTCAAAAACTGGGTCAGATAGAACTTAGTCTTACCATGCCTTAGATTAAGCCACGGTCTCACGTCCAGGATGAGGAACGCAGTCCACCTTCGCTTCGTGCAATCCACCCAAGTCTGCTGCCAATCGTTGAGTGAGCGCTGTCTCTCCTCGCGGGTAACCATCTCCCTTGCGCCCTGGTTTCGACATTTGTAAAATATCTGGCTCTAGCAAGGAGGGCAACATTTATCATGCCTGCAGTAACTCTCGCTTCCGAATAGGAGACTATTGGATATGAAGATGCAATCCTCAGTATTCCGCTTCTTGGTACCTGTGCCAAGCGTTTTTGGTATACCTCCTTACTGAGAGCGTCTCCCCATATTTCTGCTCCGTACAGCAGCACTGACCTTACCGCATTCGCCAAGAGGTGTCTTCTTGAAAGGTTGTGCCGCTACGTTGGCCATATGTTGACTCAGAGCCCATACTCCCGAAGCAACCTTCTCAGCCGGTGCCCTTATTTGCTCAGAAAGACTCATCTTCGAGTTGATTTAAACATATTAAAAGCTGATTCTTCTACTTTTCATCAATAGCCTTCCAACAATCAAAAACAGTTGTTACAAACAATGAGATTTCTCATAAATGTAGTAACGGCTTACAGATGAAGTCGTTTTTCCTACCAAAATTATCAATGATAGCATAGACTAAGGAGGTAAGTGAAAAGTCGGGGCATTTGGCGTCCTGATCAAGGGTTAATCGGGACGTGTCACAGACCTCTAGCAATCGGAACGTCTTGTTTAAATTGGGAACCCTGCTGTCTCAACTCTAAATATCATCCAATACCCTATGGATATTGACAAAATAACATGGTACGATTCATTGATTATTTGTATTTGTAAGTCGCAGTTCTAGTGAAAATATCATCGGAACAATAATTTATTTTTCATTTTTTTGCCATATTTCAAACAATGCTCTGTCCACGCAATATATCAAGAAGAAAGTCGGACGAAATATGGTCCTAAAACCACTAAGCCGTATTTTCTCATTCACCTTTACACATTGCTTTCCTTGCACTAACAAAGAAAAATTTAATTGTTTTTGTGCATGATCGCATCAAATTGAAAGCTCACCCTGCTATCAATAAATTGGTATTATAGTGCATCCCTTGTTTTAATTGACCAAATTCATTTTGATCCTACATACGAGTACGAATACGAATACAAGCTGGCTCCCATCACGCTACAATAGTTGTTACTAGTTATGTCTGGTGGCCGCCGCTAATATACTGCTCTACGCCAGTAGACACAAATGGAATTTTTTTCTTAGTCTGTTGTTGCTCATAAATAAAATTCTGACAATTTCCATTTTGCTACCATCACTGATACTAAAACTCCATTCCTACGATACAAAATACCCTTTCTGGCGACTAGCACATTGCCATTATGACACATATAGAAAGTGAGTAGCGCATTTTTCGTCCTCGTCGTAGTCAGAGTCGTAGTCGTCGTCGTCGGCGTCTTTTCATTTCATTTCATATGGTGAAGAGCATAAAGCATTGATGATGGTAGCTAGATGCTGTTAAGGATGTTCGTGCAGGGTTTGGCGGGTGGGAAGATGTTGCAGAAAAGAAAAGAAGCTTCAGAAAAAGCGCAGTCAACCTTGAGCCATTATACTTCCCGCTCCTCGTTGCTGCTCGACTATAATAGAAAATAAATAAAGCTAAGAGAGATCTCTCTAGTGAATTTATAGCCCGTCTTGGCTTCATGCTTCTTCCTGTTGAAACACCAGCTTTTACCATTGTACGAGTATATTAGGAAATATCCTTACGAGCTATTTAGATTTTCTTTCATATTATGTGGCTTTGTAAGGTACTCAGTATCGTTATCATATTTATATAATTTTTAAAATAGTGAAAATGATATGGGGAAAATACAATTTAAAAGTAATGGATTCTTGTACCAAGTCACGTGGCAGAATCCTTGCTTTGTGAATGCATTTTTGTTCTGTTAGTTTGGGTTGAATATTTTAAGAGACAAAAATTGGAACTGAAGATTCGCGCTGGCAAAGATGCATGGGCTTGCATTTCTTATTCATAAATGGAGTCAGTTTTTACATGACTCTAAGAAGCATGACCATATGTTTGGTTTTAGCCAATCTTCCTTTTTAATCACCGATTCTAAGTAACAGCATGTCATATTCAAATATATTCTTAACTTTAGGCGTAGGCGTCTTTTAACCCGGCAGTGAGTACGTTGGGTCGATTTGACCCAAACCCTTATCTTTTCAAACATTTGGCGCCAACAGCATCAGTATTAGGGTTGTACGTCAGTGTACCTTCAAGTTAACTGTATCTGGACACACTCTTATGATCAGTTCGTATCGTTCTCTTCATTAGCCTAATTCATTGAATCCCAAAGTTTTTGCTGGGTCGATTTGACCCAACGTACCTGTTTGTGTAATTTTTTAAGGAAATAGCCGGGTCATGTAAAGACCGATTTAATATATCAGATTCTTAAGATCTAAAGATAATCGGAGAATTTTTGTTTAGTGGAAATGATGAAAATAAATTGATGGACTTTTCAAGTGATGACAAAGTTGGTGATTCTAACTTTGAACTAGTAAGTGACCACAATAGTGATTCAGAAGAGGAAATTAGTGAAGTGCTTGCCGAAGACCAGAGTCTATCTACTCAGGAAACGGTCACGGACAAATTCCTACCAAACTTCAGCACTTGCCACGGCAATAAGTTCACAAGTCGTACGAATAAAATGATAAAATCACCGGGGTCAAATTACTATTGAAAACTTTGCAAATAGAAATATGTGTTAAACATTAATAACACTAATGGTAAAGATAGTATGTAAGTTAGGACAATAGCTGAACAAGAAATCCCCGGAAAAATGGCTCTGCGAAAGCGCGCTTTCGAACACAAACCGTTGAAAAATACATGAATCGTTGGCTGTAGACAGATCAATGCACATACTGCGGTTTTAATCGAGACTTTGGTTGAATTAGGTGCAACGATTCGATGGGCGACCTGTAATATAAACTTGAAACAGAACGAAGTTGCTGCAGCATTGGCTGAAGCAGATTATCCGATATTCCCATGGCGTGGGGAGACCAAAGGAGATTTTCTGTGGTGCAACAATAAATATGTAACTGCTGAAAATTGGCAACCAAATAAGATTTTGGATAATGGAGGCGATGCAACACAGTTATGTTTAAGAAATATCCAGCCATGTTTAAAGTGGTTAAAGGCGTGGTAGAGGAAAGTGTCACTGAGGTACATAAACTGTCACCAGCTATCAAAATCTGAGAAGTTAACAGTCCCATCAATGAATGTAATGGATTCCTTCACTAAACCAAAATTTATAATTTGTATAGCTGCAAAGAGTCTATTATTGATAGTTTAAAGCGTTCAACAGACGTTATATTTGGTGGGATGCAAGTAGTCATTTGCGGATATGGTGAAGTTGGGAAAGTATGCGCACAAGCATTGGAAGGATTGGGATGCACCGTGTATATTACTGAAATTGGCCCTATCTGCGCTCTTCAGGCCAGCATGGATGATTTTCATGTGGCAAAAGTTAATGAAGTTATTTGAAATGTAGACATTGTTGTAACCGCCACCGGTAATGAAAATGTTGTAATTCATGATCATATGGACAAATTAAAAATGGGTGCATAGTCGGCAACCTGGGGCACTCGAATACCGAAGTTTACGGACTCCAATTCGATCGCAAGTATCATCATCGTGTTGGCTGAAGGACGATTGGTGAATTTATTGTGCTTATCATAAGTATCCCATCCTTCGTTGTTTCGGTAACACCTACTATACAGGCTCTGGCATTAATAGAATTATTCAATGCCCACAAGGACGGTATAAATCTGAGGTTTATTTGTTGCCGAAAAAATAGATATTTACGTAGCAAGCTTACATCTTCCCACATGCAATATCATCAACTCCTGGAGAAAATAAACACATGGAAGACACTTGACGTATCAATCAAGCACGGCCACCAACATTGAAAATAAGAACAACTTAATAAAAAAAATTCCCGTTGGCAGCACCAACCGGAAAGGTAAATTGTAGCGTAAGATTTCGGACAAGAATTTGGCTTGCGTACTACTAAAGTTCTTCCTGCAATTTTCGTAACACCACATGGGTATTTATTGACATGAAAAGAACCTACCAACGTTTGTATTTAAAGACCTTTTATAGAGGCACAAATATTTTGCTCATTCAATTGAGTTGCACATTTATGGATCACATATTGAAATAGGCAGATAATAAATTGCTATAAACATATAAATACAGGTGTTGTCCCTCTCACATTTGCTGTTTATACATTTCACAGTGGTTACCACACAATGGTGATAGCTTGTCGGTTTAAAAAGCTCAAATAGATAATTTCAAAAGATTTCCATAAAAGTTTAAACAGCACTTGCGTTACTATTAATGTAAATATTTTCAATTCTTTTCTGAACCATCAGTGGCCACCATTTTGAATTTTTATTGAAAAGCTGTAAATTTTCGACTTTTTCATTTGGAGTACGATTTGCATAATTATAAATATAATAAAAATATTTTCTTGCACTGCAAATTTCTAGAGGCACCACTTTGAACCTACGTAGAAAATTTCCTCATTCTAGCTCATGTGGTTTGGAAGGAAATTACTGTAACGCCCGAACAAACGGACGGATGGACGGACAGACAGACAAGTCACGATTTCATAATGTTTTAGGGTATTGTAAAAATATTTTACTAATATCCTTAAAAATGGTCTGCTTTATAAATACTTCCAAATTAAGTAATTTAAAACTTTTCCATGAAAAATATTCATTATTTCAGTTGCTTTTAAAATAGCGAATTGCGCTTGCCTTCTAACCTTTGGGGGCCGCCATTTTGAATGCATGCATTTGATGTTGGATTATTTTAAATCTTTGTATGCTAGGACCTCATCAATTCCATTCAAATCGGAGTTTCACTCTAGACAGGGCAAAATTATTCAAATTTCAGTGAAAATAGCAGCTAAAAATATTATGTTTTAAAATTTCGACTTTTTTATTTTTCATTCGATTTAAAAAATTTTCTACATATTACAAGGACTTTGTACAAAGGTGAATAATCTGCAGTTTCATCAAAATTCGTTGAAAAATGTGACCACTAGAGGGCCACGAAAACCTGAAAAAGTCGCATAGTTAAACCGCCGCCATTTTGAAAATTGCACATGCACGATCACCAAAATGTCAGAGTTTTTAGATCTAATTCTATCTTAAAATCAAATTTCATATACATCAGATCAAAATTGCGAATTTAAGAGGACTTTGAAATTTTGAGTTTCACCTGGCCTCCATTTTGTTTTTTGCGACCTGACCTCCAGTTTCTTTAGATAACTCTTTGAATACTTATAGTTTCTATCAAAGTACCGGATTTCATTGACATTGGTTGAAAGCTTTGGTCAAAACTATAACAACAAAGTTTTGTACGTTTTTCGACCTTCGAGCGGCCGCCATTTTGTTTCAGCCGTACCGACTTTGGATTTTTTATTGTGAGATTCATCATATATATCATATATCAGTAAACATTTGTACCAAATCGGAGCTTTACTTTATTCAGAATAGAAATCACGATTATTCGTCTAAAATGGGCGCGCTTTTTGTTTTCGCCAGACTGATATAGCTGGTTCACAAACTTAACCGAGATATTTACTCTATCCACCTTTCCTAAAAATTTGGTGAAAATCGGAGCAAAATTGCAACCTCTAGCGTGGTCACAAATTTCGTTATATTCCATATATATATATATATATATATATATATATATATATATATATATATATATATATATATATATATATATATATATATGTGTGTGTGTGTGTGTGTGTGTGTGTGTGTGTGTGTGTTTGTGTGTGATACTCTCTGCAATGGGTAAATTTCTATTGAGAAATTTACCTTAAAAACACAGGGAAAAAGCTCGCAGCAAAGAAAGTTGGAGCCACGGATATCTAAAGATCCAAAGGGTCAATAGTAGTACTAGAATCACCGAGTCCAAGAAGTCGCGGCGAGCTTCACCAGTAGGCTTTTCAACAAGGTGAAAAATCCCATCCAAGGCGAGGACGAACCGAATACTAAACGAGGAGTTCTTGTTCTTGTTTTGGAACCCATGTGGGAAGGTCGCCCACTGAACGAGGGAAGGAATCGCTGGGAACAATTCTCGAGTTGGCTTTTATTTTTTGGAACCCGAGTGTAGGGGAAGAACGTGGCTGTCTCCGAATTGATTTCTCCAGGAAGAAAAAAAACATCGGTCCGACAAGGACACGCCTCGAGGAATTGGCGGTGAATTTTATCGGGATACACGCGGCTAGCGGGATTCGATCAACGCGACACTATTGAAGCGGAAAATTTACCGGGGGCAACCGTCGTCGAATAAATTGAGGTTATGTAAATATATTGATAGAATTAAGGAAGAATTTCATTGAGATTGTTTTATATGAGAATCATCACTTATGAGTAATAATTATACTTGGACATTTAGTGAATCGGGTTTGCTTTTATTTCTTTTCTTTCAATCAAGAAACCGCTAGAAGTGAATTGTGAGACTTAGCTCTGGAGTGAGTGTGGAAATTTTAAGGGGCCGATTTTCTGCGCAAATATGCCGCAAGTGCTGGGGTATATTAGATCTTTTGAATAGTTTTGAATCCCAGCTCCCGGTGAAAATTATTTCTTGACAATTAAAATTTAATGTAGATGGATTACGGGATTGTCGCGGGAGTTTGTTGGTTGGTTTGTCCTCCTATTCTATGTGGGTACGCATATAAATGCAGTGATCCTGATATTTTCCCCTGAAAGTGAAGACTCCAGCGCGAGCTAAGCTCGTCTCGAGGCTCGGGAGGTAAATTTACGGATAGACGAGTGACGCCCAAGCCCGTCCCCGACGGAGCGACCTGGGACCCAAAACGCCCCCGGCCAGAGTCGGCATGTATGGTTTTATAATCCATTCGGGATAGTTTTATCTCCTAACAAAACGTTGGGCATTGTAAGGAAAAAACTCAAAAGGAGTTTATGGTTTTAAAAATATTGATTTATTTTATTTTACATTTGAGGCTACAAATAGTGGCGGACAGAACCGTTTTTTTTAGCGAAGGCCAAAAAACCTAGATGGGCCAAGGAAAAAGCTGTTTGTAATATTCGTACCAGACAGCAAAATATAATGATTGACTTGCCTGGGGTAATAGATGCAGCCAAACAAGCAAAAGAGCCTATGAATACTGGTCATTGTTTTTTACAAATGAAATGCTTGCGGGCATAGTGAAACATGCTAACACGTATATTGAGCTAAAGTGTGGTGTTCAAACTCAAGTGTGAAAATTAAGGCTGATGACACTCTTCGAGTTAAAATTTGTCATAGAATTTTGTACATGTCATTGTGAAATTAGAGTAAATATTGAAGAATTTTGGGCTACCGATGGAACGGGCATGCCACTAATAATCGCATGCATGTCTGTATTCAGATTCAGATTTTTATTGTATACGCTGCGATTTGACGATAAAAATATCAGAGAAATGCAAAGGTCGAAAGATTTGCTATGTCTCATCAGGGATTTTTTCCAAGCTTTTGTGTCAGATTGTCAAAAACTTTTCTCTATTGGAGAGTACACAACTCTGGACGAAATGCTGTGGGGCTTTCGAGGAACGTGCCCATTTCGTATGTATATGCCTCAAAAACCTAATAAATATGAAACCAAGGTGTACGCACTTGTCGATGCGCAAATGAAGTACACCTTAAACTTGGAAATATACGCAGGAACCCAGCCTTCCGAAGAATTATTTCTTAGCAACAAACTTGATGATATTGTTGAGCGCCTCTGCATACCAATTTATAAAACGAACAGAAATGTAACCAGGGACAATTAGTTTACATCACATCCTGTGACTATGAAGATCCTAAATGAATATGGACTGACAATCGTTGGGACTATAAGGAAAAACAAAGCCCACTTGCTCAGCATATTCACTGATCTCAAAAATAGACAAATTTTTACGAGCTTATTTGGATTTCAAAAATGCGACACTGGTTTCAAATGTCGCGAAAAAATTCTGTTGTCTATAGTACATTATTATGCTGCTATTGATGAAAGCACTGGTGAAAAACATAAACCGGAAATTATCACTTTCTATAACGGCACGAAAGGAGCAGTCGACGTTGTAGATGGGATGAGTCCTCGGACCGATGTATCACGAAACTCCAGAAGATGGCCACTGACATCATTTTCTAACCTACTCAATATACGAGTAGGTGCCATAAATGCACTTGTAATTTATAGAGCGAATAATCAAAATTATGCAGAAAGAAGATTTTTTTTTAAAGAATTGGGTGAGTACAAAAACCTATCAGTCAGCCCTTTAGGACATAAAAAAAAGAAAACAAGAACTAATGGTAGACAAGCTGAAAACTCGAGCTGCAAACAGTTATTTGGACAGGGAAGTCCAACAGCTGGCCAGGAAATGTGCAAAATGCGGAGTTAAAGTAAGGCCAGAAATCTAGCAGAAAAAAGGGGCGCTGTGTTTTTTGTAAAGACAACAAGTCGGTAAATCGTTGCCAGGGATATTCATGTTTCATTTGTTTGAAGCACGTAAATTTGTTTTGTTCGAATTACTCAAACTGAGCCGTTTTTCAAAAACCAATTTTTTTATTTTGAAGTTGTATTTGTTTGAAGACTAAAATTAAAAAAGCAGCGTAAACAACAATTTTTGAACTATTTTAATTCAAATGATCTTCAACTAATATGCAAAGGGGTCATAAAATGCATAACAATAAAAAAGAAAAGTGCAAGCCATGCCGTTTCGGCCCCAAACTTGTTTGACTCGATTTGACATTACGTTCTATATAACGTGATTTTCTCACGTTCCCACTGTCGGATTAAGTATGGTTGTTAAAATTTCTGATCGTATTATGGATCAAATAGTTATATGTTCATCATATCCCAAGGTCGGGCTTTGGTTTAAAAACATTCGCAGCTGTTTTCATCAATTTTTTAGGGTTTTGTAAAATAATTTTACAAAACCCTACTAGTTTCGCGACCAGTCTGTCCGTCCGTCCGTGTCTCACAGAACTTTTCTCGCAAACTACATAAGTTAGAAGCATCAAATTTTATAGGTGCAGGTGTAAAGTGGTGCTCTCTTCAAAGTTCACCTACAAAATATTTTGTAGGGTATTTAAGGGGAGTCTCCCCATATAGGGGAGAGGCCCCCGAAAAAAAAATTTCATCAAAGGTAGCCGATATGGGTATCAAATGGAAGGTCTTGTTGAGAACTTTTCAAAACAGGTCTCAGTTTGACAGTTTTTGCTTCGAGGGATGCGCAGGGAGGGGAAATACACGAAAAATCTGTGTCCCCCCCTCGCGATTGGACACCTGTGATCCGAAAAATCTGAAAAAAATTATGGTGGTAGTTGTTTATGAGTACAACAACAAAAAATACCTAAGAAGTCGAAATTCACTCAACTTTGTTAATAATCGTATGATATTCGAATTTCACATTTTTCCGAATAAAATCGGATTGGTAACCTTAAACTTAACGAAATTCGACATTTACGTAGTCCTACTAAGGGTTCTTTAACTTTGTAGGTTTAATGAAAATCGAATGATATACACGGAAGTTATAGCCATTTGAAATTTCTCCAATTACAACAACAATAACACATGGTTTTGGTATTTTATGGACTTTCCATCCAATCAGTCACTGCAGTTTTGACTTGATCTTCTTGAATTTTACAATACGGTCAATAACATTAATTATTTTGAGAATCCATGATTTGAGTGATTTTTGTTGGTTTGCAACAAAATGGCGACCGTTGAAAGTAGAAAAACAATGGATTTTCCTTTGAACGTGCACATCTCTTTGACATATTTCTTGACGTTATTCATTGCTGGTGACTGCATTTCTGAGAAGTTGGATACAAAACCCTTCTGACATGAGCGTAGGTCTGTTTACCAAACTCGTTTATTATTCAGTTGGGTAGCCTTTTTGAAAACGAAAACTATTCGTATGCTTCAAGATTTTCCAATTAGTTCATTGTGTTGTGCAGCATCGAATTTAGTAACCAGAGGCAACTAAGCGCATCATGATGTAGAGGTTACTTTTAATTGTAGGCAAATTTGGTGATTAATTTGGCTCACAGATTTACTGAGCTTAAAAATCTGTTTTAAAAATTTTTAATTGCATATCAACTTGAACAGTGAATATAATTTAATAAAGCTTAAACTCATACAGCATATTTGTAATACATCCGAAATAAAATAGCATACTTGTATCGTAATCACTAGATTTGACATTATCGTGTTTTGTTGCTCACTATTCATAGAAAGGACCAAGCTGAAGATTATTATGATTCCTGGCAAGTCTCAATAGAAGCAAAGGGTAGTATAGCTCAATACAAGCATATGGAACCACAAATAAATACATCTATCGTGTAATACGTAAAGACTGCCGAAATTGCAGTTCAGCAAAAGACTAGAAGGAGTTTGACAGTGACACAGTCGATATAAAAACACATATCAAAATAAGTTTTACATACAGCCAAGCATGGAAGGCCAACGGAGGATAAGAGATCATCATATGGAAGCTAGGATAAATTTAGTTTGAAGAGTAGCTCACGAGTGACCTTCCTCTGAACAGACTCTAACGATGATATAAGATAGGAATAATGGGTAGACCAGACCACAGACCAAAACTCAAGTAGTAGATGGACAAGACTTGTGGACATGCTTTATTGTAAAACCCGAGACTTTAGAGGCTCTAGCAACTGCACTTAAAATGTGAATGTCAAACTTAAGTTTGGGATCGAGAGTAACTCCTAGATCTTTGTGGGAGGTGACTTTGAACCAAAAAGCCTTGGACAGTATGTAGGAAAAGCAAATGAGGTGATCCTTAAGAAAAAAAGTAATTTTATAACGTTTGGTGAGATTGAGATGTAGAAAAAAGGCAAGTACTAATTATTGAGCACAGTCAAGTCATCCTGAAGGTATTAACAGTCAAGAGGTGACATAATAACCTAAAATACCTGAAAATCATCAGCAAATAATAGACAAAGGAAAGAGATAACTGTTGGGAGATCATTGAGGAACACTAGGAAAAATAGGCGTCCAAGAACAGAACAGTGGGGAACACCAGATGAAGGATAAAATAGAATAGAGGTAGATCCTCAAAGCAGAGGATCCACCTCTATTCTATTTAAATATGCAAGATGCATTAAATAAGAAGAAAACCATGACAACAGAGATTGAGGGATTCCAAAACTTCAAGCTTACAGCAGAGAAGACGATGATTGACTCTGCTAAACGCTTTGGTGAAATCACTGAATACCACTTCAACTTGATATTGATTGTCCAATGGCTTGGCTACAAAGTCAGTGAATTGCATCCGATTCATGAGCGTCGAATGACCTTGCGGAATCCATGCTGCTCGCTTGCAATAACAGAACCAAATCGGTCGGAGAGACGGTTGTAAACACTATGTGACAGTGTATTTGGGGTCCGATGATTCCACTTCAGGATGAAAGTACTAGACCAGTGTAGTAAGACCTTCAAAGGGTCTGACGTTGTCAGGTCATATTTTAAAGTTTTTATCCATCAATCGAGGTCTTGGATTTCCATTTCATCAGTTTTAGGGCCATAACTCTTGCAATATTGATTATCTGGTATCACAGTCTTCAACAATATTTAAAAAAAAAACTTAAATAATTATAATTAAATGAAATATCGGAAAAATTATTTAATTAGATAAAATATCGGGGAAATTGACTTTTTCTCCATTTAGTCAAAATTTTCTAGCAATAAGTCTTTAGTAACTACAAATTTCTGCTGTCGAAAGATAAAAAATGAATTTAAAAGCAAGCCTTAAATGTTTTTCATCAAAATTGATAATAATTCAAAGCTTACATTTGTGAAATTTCTGCTTTTCATTGAGGTTTTATAATTTTTCATTAACATTATGTATTT
This sequence comes from Odontomyia ornata, assembly GCA_963969285.1. Lineage (NCBI taxonomy): Eukaryota > Metazoa > Arthropoda > Insecta > Diptera > Stratiomyidae > Odontomyia > Odontomyia ornata. Next base: position 57,441,720 of record OZ017739.1, on the reverse strand, counting down.
TATCCAACTTGATATGATTTTCATAATTCAAGAATATATCTATTTACACAGAATCTTAGTCTTTTTTTATGTTGATGATCTGAATACATCATCGCCAATATCATCATCATCGTCACTGTCTGAATCTTCTTCTTCGTCAACATAGTTTTTGTCCTCAAAAACATGCTTAATCCACCAGCACACTCTGCAAGAATTGCAGCCGGAGACCTTTTTCCTCTGTACATGTAAGTTTTTATTTCAATAAAATATACGGTGAAAAATAAGTCAAAACATTACCTAATTTCAAATGGAATAGCAATTTGGCGATAACGTTCATCTGATCCGGTGGCTAATTGTCTGCTAAAATAGTTCAAATGATGATGTAAGTAGTGAATTTTTAAAGTCATATGAACTCCAATTTAAAAGTAAGCTGATAACATTTTGCTGACCAAAACTGCATTGCTGTTGGAACGTGTTTCCCTAATAAGCACTCAATGACATTTTTGATAGCGTTCTAAGCCTCCGATTCAATACTAGTTAAAGTTGTTTTGAATGCATCACTTTTCATCAGCTTCTACTATTGCTTTGAAATATGATCGACATGAGTCTAAAAGTTTTATTTGCCATGTTGTAAATCAACTTACCATTTTTAAGTTTGAGATTGCTGATTTTCGGGAAAATCAAGCTCGGACAAGAGAAAACTTCATCTCTTTAGGCAACAGTTTTGACAAAACTCTTTACATTTCCAAGTTTAATGTAAAGTAGTGGTGGGAGTAGAATATTTTCTTTTGACACCAAAGTTTGACGAACTATGTTGGCCCTTTGAAGTTGGCTATGTTCTCTGTTTCTCCAATTGTGGAACGGATATTGGTCTCCAGTTTAACGACTCTCCAAATTGCACATAAAGCACATATGTTTGACCTGACTACGTTGAAGGCCAGATAACATTGCCCCCACTTTTACATCACAAAAAATGTGCCACATGTTTGAAGTAGTCAACCATATTCAAAATAGTTTCTGGTCCTTCATATATCTCTTTAGTATCGTTGGTGTTTGCGATTGGAACAGATGGTTTGGTATTGGTCTTATGCAGCAATACGGCTTTCAAACAATATCTTGAACTGTCAATAAACAATTTCCAGTCATTGGCATCGTAACTTATTTCGATCGCATTCATCAATTTTTCAACATCATTACAATAAGCTGCGCTTTTTTCATCATTCACAAAGAAAAGTGATTGAATGTTTGATTGGCAACTTTTGTAGGATAAAACCTTTGTACCAGGTACCAAAAGATTTTTTCCTCTCAAAAATGGGGCTAGTTTTTGTGACTTACGTTGTAATAATTCTAAATTTGGCCACAATAGAATCAAGTTGATTTTGATCAATTAAAATTGGCTGATTTGATGATTATTCAGGTGCAAATAGTGGATCATTACCGATATCATCTGTTTGGGCAACCGTTGGAGCAGTTGCTTCAGATAAAAAGTCAGAACTGGGAAATCTTGGTGCTGGAATGTTCACACAATGTGGCAACGGTGTTTGAGCGCTTGGAACAGAAACATATTTAAATTATACTCTTTCCCTTTTTCTCAACGTTGAAGTTTTGTTCATACAACAGTAGCAATTTACTGGATCGTGGTCGCCGTGAGGATTAGCCCAAATCATTGGACTGCAAAACGGCGTGAACTCACGTCTTCCACTCCTCCAATCTATCAAACGATTGTATCAACTTTTACACACAATATTTGGTACCCAACTCTCGTTCACTATAACACTTTGGCTGAAATATGACTCGTATGTTTGAACAAAGTCTCCATTAATATTTCCATTTTTCATTTTTTGGTACATATTTACCGCAAACATAACAAAAGCTATTCAATCCGGGTTTACAAACATCCATATTTGAAAAATTTAGAAAAAAAACTTTTTAAAAACGAAGCACTCTATTTTTTTAAACTATTCATTAAACTTAAAAAATGCTTCCTTTCAATATCTTTTAAATTATAGTATAACCTCATACAGACACCCTCTTATTGTGAAACTAACAAAAAACTTCTTACCGTCCTTCTTTTATTCAAATCGCTCTTAAGCCTTAAATAGGCTTAAGAGCTTACTAGATCACTAATGATCACTAGGGTGATAAAATCATCAATCTATCTCCTAATTGCTACACATGAGCTACGCTACAATCCTTTTCACAGCCCATCATAAACATAATAGATAATTTTTATGATTGGGAAAGTACCCTCTAGCATTTTATGACCGACAGAACTCTTTTCACGGACCCTTATAAAAATAAATTGTATGGTACAGAAAAATTACTGTTTGTCCGAAAAAGGACAACAGCTGCGGAACTTCGAGAAAAATTCTAGGAACTCTGGAAAAACCTAAAAATGGTAATATGTCAATGAAAAATACAAATTTTACAAATAAAAGTTTTAAATGCTCATTCGCTTTTGATGAGAATTAATTTTTTTTTTCTTAAATAAATTTTTTTTTTTAATTTTTTCATTGCAGAAATTTTTAGTTATTCAAGAGCTATTGTTGGAAAATGTTGACAGGATGGAGAAAATAGGCAAATTTTTCTAATATTTCATCTGATTGGACACGCTCAACTTAATTTTTTAAGCATTGATATCTGAATAAAAATTCTTTATCTAAGTCTCTTCTAAAATATTGTTGGGGGCGGTGATCCCAGATAATCAATATTGCAAGAGTTATGGCCCTAAAACTGATCAAATGAAAATCCAAGACCTCAGCTGATGAGGAAAAACTTTAAAAGACGATAAAAAAAATTTGTTTGGCCTGGCAACATCAATCCCTTTGGGAGTTTTACTATACTAGTCTAGCACCTTCACCCTGAAGTGGAAGCATTGACCCCACAGACAACGATCCTGAAATTGTCGCACAGTGAAATCAAATGCTCAAGCAACTTTGAAAAACCAGAAACAAGGGATATTGGACGGTAATTATACACAGACGAAGTGTCACCACTTTCAAGGATAGGTACAACATAGACACTTTTCTAACGAGGGCTAAAGGACCTTCTGCTTAAGCTCAGGTTAAAAAGAAGGGGCGAGGGAGAGGAAAGCGCAGAAGCCAAGGAATTAACAAAAATATTTGGCAAACCATCTAGAACAGGGATGATATTCAGGACAAGAAAATGAATAAAAGAGGGAATATAATTATCATGATGCTTCACTGAGTAGGAGGGAGTGAAATCAACGAAAGGAGATACGTTAGAGGAAAAATATTCTACATTGCCTCAACAGATGGTAGTAGGAGTAGGAGACGAAGTTTTTAAAGTATTAACATAGAGCAAGAAAGGTTTCACATAATTTGCATTTAGGGAAGTTTCTAAAGATGAAAAGTATTTTTTTAGAGCATATTTGATTTCTTTTTTGGCATCTGAACGCAACTTGCTTACGTTTGGTTTATCTTCAGCAGTATCTAAATGCTTATACTCATAATGTGCTTTATCCTTGGCGCTTAAGGTGATAAAAACAGGCGTGATAACCCAAGGCTTCGGTCTCCTCTTTCAGGCAGCCTAAGGAGGTGTAAATAAACAGTTAAGGTTATAGAGAAACACATAAAATTTATTTAGGGCAGATTCACAATCAAGGTTCTGAAAGAACTGAAATCAATAAACAGAGAAAAGTGCAGTGTTAATTGTCTCATACTTTAATTTGAAAAAATCGAATTTAGGAGCGTAATATGGTTCAACAAGGATAAAGAGATCAATAGATAGAGGTAGATGATGCTGGTTGCGAGGAACATGAGGATGTAAAGCAAGGGATATCGACAGATGATGAGCAGGAACATCGGAAAGAATGAGGTCAAGTAAGACGACCATTGATATTACGAACTTAATTATACTGGGGCAGAGAATAGAGAAAAAAGAAGGAAGCGATAGCAAAGGAAGATGAATTAGTAGAAGAGGTTATGGAAACAGCGGAGCCAACCCATTCTGCGGTGGGCAGGCTAAAATCTCCAACAACAAGGATTCTAGAGTGTGAATGACGTACTAGGAGATAGGAAGCAAGGTTTTCAAAAAGAGACTCATATATTTGCAAAGAGGAACTACTGTTAGGTAAAGTTACTTAAACTAAGACACATTCCAGGCCATGAGAAAACAAAAACCAGTACAAAGGAAGCTGGATACAGATTTGTTAACGCCAACCAAGACTCCGCCACCAGCAGACTTATTTGTGAAGATAAAATCATGGTCACATCTTTAAATAATGTGATCCGTTAAAAGTTGCCAATTAACAATATTTGCATTCTGCTACGTCTCAGAAAAGCAAATAATAGTGTTATTACCTATTCGTCAAAATAAGAGAACTTCAAGCTTAGTCCTTAAGCCTTGTAAATTTTGGTAAAACATGGAAATTTGATTACTTTGCCTATAAGATCGAAAGTCCGAATTATGTACCACGTTAATATTAAGGTAGTCATAGTCCAAGATAACATGACGACTGTAGATTCCGAAAATTTTTTTCTTGCAACAGGTACAAATTCTTTTACCAACGCACCTCTGGACCCAAAATCCTTGGAGAGAATTACTTTGAAGTCGGCATTAATATGGATTTTAAAAGAGGCAAGATAATGCTTATCATATTTTTTGGGTGAACAGTTTTCTTCCAATCTTTCTACATGGCCCACCGATTTTATCTTATGTAACTTCATGCAAAAAAAAGCAGGTAGATTGTCACATAGCTCTTACAGTTTATCGTTGTGAAGTATTCTACACTCTGTTCCTTGTTTCACTGGGCCATCAATGTGCTACTCCTCTAGCATCTGAGATTGAACGTACCATAATATTCACATCATCAGTATATGCTACGAATTGAGTAGACTTTAACAATAGTGTACCCGATGTTTCAGCTGATGTCTTCTTAATGACGTGTTTCAGCGCAATATTAAAGAGCATTGGAGCAAGCCCATCATCTTGTTTTAAGCCTGATTTTGTTATAAAGCTAGTTCATCGTTACTTTGACTTGAGACTAGAGTTGCCACGAATATTCGGCTACTATTCGGTATTCGGCCACTTTTTTTGGTATCCGATATTCGGCCGAATAATACGTACTATTCGGCCAAATACCGAATACCAAATCATGGACAATAAAGACACATTATATTAGCCAAGATTTGTATTTATTACCAAATTACAATACTTTAATAAGTAAAATTAGTCAGCGGTAAGTTGTGATGGATAAAAACAAGTTTTTCAGCATTTGATGGTAGCAAACGATTACGCTTTTTGTTGTTAACGATACCAGCTTCAGAAAACAATCGCTCACTATACACGCTTCTCCCGGGAGGAGAAAGATAAACTTTAGCAAATTTCGAGAGGTTTGGGTATTGTGTTTCGTTTGCTGACCACCACTTGTAAGGATCAGCTTTCCTATCTAGGCGAATTGCTTGCAAATAAAAATCCATCTCATTTGCCACAATATTCTTCTCTACGTTTTCCTCATCCTTATCATTACTATTTCGCATATTATCTGTAGCGACTTCCTCAAAGCATTTCCAGAAACTATCGTGTATTTCAAATATCTTATCATTTTCATTCAAGTTTCTTTTCTTACGAAGTGGAGAAGAATCGTCATCGGTACTACTAGATTCATCATTACAACTTAGTCTTAGAGCTTCTAGAAGAATTTTTTGTCTTGCTTTTTCTGCTTTTACCAGTCCTAGGAAACTTGTTTTGAAGCGTGGATCAAGAAACGTAGCAACCAGATATTTGTTGTTTTCATCAAAGTTAAATCGCTTTTCTAGCTCGGCTTGCTGTGAAGATCTCATTGTCGCTAAATTTGGTACTTTCTCAGCTGCCTCTGCCTTTACCAGATATTTTAATAAAGTAACTGCATATGGAATCACTTCAGAGATGCAGGAGATACCTGAGCTGGTTATTTTCGTAATCTCTTCGAATTGTTTGAGAAGTTTGATACATTGTTCCATTAGTTCCCATTGAGCATGTGTTAATTTATTTAAAGTATCATGATCTGTTATATGCAAGGATACTGCTCGCTTTTGTTCTAATAATCGCTCCTTTAAATAATACGTAGAATTCCAGCGTGTGCTCACATCTTGTACTAGTTGGGGGTTAGGCAAGTTAAGTTCTTGTTGAATGGATTTAAGTTTCTGGTCTGCTAAGCCTGAGTGGTTAAAATGAGTAACGATTCGTCTCGCAGCAGCTACTATCTGTAGTACTTCTGGTTGAGATTTTAGTGACTCCTCTATACCTCGTTGCAATGAATGAATAAAGTACCTGCCTGAATCATATCCTGCATCTCGCACACTTTTTATCATATTATCACCACTATCATGGACAAGTAAATGGATCCTGCTTTTAGGTATATTCCATCCTTCTGTAATAGCCTCGAGTTCTTTACCAATATTGGTACCAGAATGTAAGCCGGGAAACGATTTCATAGCGAAAACACCATGTTCCAAAACGAACTCTGGAGATATCCAGTGCGCAGTGAAGCTCAAAAAGCTCTCGTTATTGTGCTGACATGTCCATATATCAGATGTCACTGATACTCCTGTCGTCTGCAAAATACTGGCTTCTATTTTAGACCTAATTCTGTTGTATATATCAGGAACAACTTTCTCGTAAGTGCAACCAGGTACTCTATAATGGGGCACAGCGGTTGTCATAAGCCTCTGAAAGCCGACCCTTTCAACAAGTGATAATAGTTCGTTGTCTAAAGAAATCATTTCACCAATCAAGTAATGATATTTTATTGATTTCGGATCATTAATGTCCCATAGCAATTTCCTATCTGATGTTTCTTTCAGGGTTAGCTGTCGTTCTCTTGATTTGGACGTTCCAGGTACTGCTGGTATCTTGGAATCGGTGGAAGTAGAAGTACCGGCCTTATTGCTGCCACTTGTCGAGGGAACATCAGTTAAAGTAGCGTACTGCTCAGCATGTTTGGTTCTAAGATGGTTTTTAAAGAAGTTGTTGCTGTAAATAAAAAAAAACTAAAATGAATTACAATTAATAAGTTATGCACTAACGTTTTCTATCCACTACAAAAAACGAAGCTGTTAAGTTTGTAAACTACGATTTAGATAAATAAGAGAGTTAAATAAGAATAACTTTATTACTAGAAAGAATTAATTGCTACGTGTACACTTATTAGTAGCCTTAAGTAGAGTGTTCACACAATATTGAATCGTGGAAAATGACGGACAGATCTCAAATCACGTACAGGTTTCTCTAAAAACACGAATAATTATTTTTTTTGTAACGAGAAACGTCGAAATGAAATTCAGAAAATCTTCACATTTTGATGAATCGTGAAAAATAACGATTTCATACGCAATGTGAACAACCAACTGTCACGACGTATCGTTATCGTGTTTTTTGACGAATCGTCAATGACGTAGATCTAGATATCCCGTGTAAACAAGGCATTAAATTAACTTAAGTTTTAACTTACTTGCTTTCTTTCCTTCTCCGCCTCTTGAGATCTTGCTGCTACGCAACAAACATTTGGCCAATTTATTATTTCCACTATCAATCTCATAATATTGCCATATGGGCAATTTTTTATTAACTGATGTCATTTTTTGACAAACAAATAATTGAAAAAGAACTAACGAACGAACTTTTCTACAAAATCGTAGGTAATGTTTGATTTAATTTATTTTTTTTATTGTTCTGACAAAGCGTGCCGTGACGTGATTTACTCGCAATTGAAACAAACAGTCAAATGGCCGCACGCCCGCCTGCGCACGAAATAGACAGGTCGCGACGCGTCTTGTCGTATTATTATTTCTTTGCGCGCTCGACAGCGTTGCAGAATATTCGGTATTCGGCCAAATCACTATTCGTGGCAACTCTACTTGAGACTCTTTGTTTATCATCGTGTCCTTGACCATATGGACAAGTTTTATTTGGACTGTAGCGGATCAGCTAACCACCACGCAAACAACATTGTTGCCGACATATTGCACGATGATCGCATCCACAGCCAGAGTACATGCTTATGCGCCACGAGCATAGCGTAGCAACACAGCCAGCATACATGCTTGTGCGCCAAGGGGTATGCAATTCCATCCAATAGCAATTCATATTCAAGCAACGCATGGCAATTTCATATTGAAGCAACGCATGGCCATGAAATGTGCACCCGCAGATTGCTGCAACGACGATAAGAAGAATGCAATTGCCGATGCTGACGCCGCAAATAACGCGACACAGGTGCATGACCACCGTGAGCGAATCAAAAGACGTGGTGAGCATTTTCAATCGCATGGGCTCGTTCTCACAGTCTAATTCACACTCGCAGCCTAATTCACACTCGCAGTCTAATTCACAGTCTCAGTCTAAATCGCGCTCTCAGCCTTAGTCACATTTCGTCCCACGCAATTATTGTCTCTCAAAAAAGTTTATTGAATAAATTGATTTATAGGTTTAAACCAACACTACAAGTCTATAGTGGCGATCCTGCAAACAAACCGCGCTTTAAGCTCTATTGAGCATAGCAACAGGGTTCCCGCTGACGATCCACGAATGGGCAACTCGCAGCCACCGGCCATCAAAGGAGACGTCACGAACACGCTAGTGGTTAATTCGGAGTTGCAGATATAGAGTTCAAAAACTGAACTGTTACCAGTAGCGCTGTTGTACATCAACTCTATCGCCCTCGCCTACAAGTTGTACCATAGCCACGTTCAAGGAATCAAACGTCGTGTCACCACCACCATCATCAACGCCGACGCCCGTTCTCCCAGCCACCAATCACAACTCCTCAATCAGATGCGTACGCTTGCTAACGGAAACGTATCCAACCCTTTATTGCACCAAATGTGGCTGAACCACTTTGATGTTATGCTGAGGAGAATCATATCGGCCAACAATCGCGAACCTCTCCTCCGAAGTCCGGGACCTGAGCCACTGGATGACAAAAATCGAGGACACGCTTAGGACGCTATGTAATAGGCAGCGGTCAACCTCGCAACACGACGTACATCGCACGCAACCGAAGCAGCAGCAAAAGTCACTAACACCTCGTACCAGAACGAACGACGAGCAACTTTGCTGGTACCATCAGCATTATGGGCTGGAAGCCAAAAACTACCGGCAACCTTGCTCGCATTCAAAAAACTAAGTATCAATCGTCCATACGTAGCGGCCTCCCATCGCACGATCCAACGATTAAGGATTCGTGACGACATCAGCAAGAGTACTTTCCTCATCAACACGGACGCAGACATTTCATGTATTCCACCTACCATCCAGGATCTCAACTCTCCTGACGCTGCCTCGAGGTTAGTGGCTGCCAATGATTCACAAATTAGAAAATTCGGCAAACGGGAGGTGAAATTGGATTTGGGATTTGTGACGCCGTTCAAGTGGACCTTCACGATAGCTGATTTAAGTTCTCTAATCATCGAAGCCGACTTCATCGAACACCAAGGTCTCCTCGTCGACATCAATGGGGGATGACTCATTGAGCGCGCACGACTCAAAACAATTATAGCTCCCATAGAAAAACAGCTGCCCAAAGTGGACTTACTATCGATGGATATCAGTCGCGAGCTCCGGTCTCGGTTGTTTGGCCACGGCAAATTCTCGAACGGCAGCCAACAACCGAACTCAAGGTGTACAACCATGCATCACATCCAAACCAAGGGACCGCTAGTCAACGCCAAGGCACGAAAACTCTCCTCCGACAAGCTCGCCACTGCAAAAGCCGAATTTGACGTGCTATTTAAATAAGGAGTTTGCCGTCCATCAAAAAGCCCATGCAACAGCCCCTTACACATGGTAAAAAGCCAAACGAAGATTGTTGACCATGAGGAGACTACCGTACGCTCAACGCCCGCACAATCCCAGACCGCGATCCAATCGGATTACTCCAGGATTGCACCGCAGCCTTTCACAGATTGTCAGTCTTCTCCATGATCGACATGCAAAAGGCGTATCATCAAATTCCCGTAGAACCCAGTGACATCCCGAAGACTGCTATCATCACACGTTTTGGATTGTACGAATTCATGTACATGACGCTCGGACTGTGCAACGCAGGCCAGACGTTCCAGCGCTTCATGCACGAGATGTTGGGGGGCTTGGACAACGTATTTGTTTATCTCGACGACATTTTGGTCTTCTCGCCTGGCCAGCAGGCAAATCTGGAGTACGTGAAGGAAGTGTTGGACAAACTAGCCAGATTCGGTCTGATCATCAATACCCTTAAGTGCCAATTTGGAAAATTTGAAGTCAAGTTCCTGGGACACCCCATCAGCAAGCATTCATTGAAACCCTTACCCGAAAAAACGGAGGAAATTTCCACAACAACTACTACCACCGCTTCCTCCCACACGCAACTCAACACCAGCATGCCCTTCTGCAGCTGATCACGGGAAACCACGTGATAGCCGCATTTGAGCATTCCAAGTCAGACTTAGGGAAAGCCCCGACCCTGGCTCATCCCGACTCCAACGCCATATGCTCTCTCTGCGTCGACGCCTCAGACAACGGCATCGGAGCCGTACTACAGCAATTGAAGATAGAAGCCGCAACGCCACTGGGATTCTCCTCCAGGAAGCTGACAGACGCCCAACGAAAGTACAGCAAGTACGATCGGGCAGCTAGCTATATACGAGGCAATTCGACGCTTCCAACACATGGTCGAGAGCAGGGTTTTCACCGTTTTGACCGACTACAAGCCCTTGCAGTTCGCACCCCATCAGCGCTCCGAAAAAGCATCGCCGAGGCACCAGCGGCAACTGGACTTCATATGGCAGTTCACCACGGACATCCGACACATACCAGGCCGAGAGAATGCCATCGCTGACTACCTTTCAAGGGTAGATATTATCAAATCCATTGACTTTAACGCTATCGCCCTAGCTCAGAAGAATGATCCCGAGCTTCAAGCACTATTAAGCAGCCAAAACCAGCCACTCGAATGGGGAAACAGAAGTTGACCGACTCCTCCCTACCTCTTTACTGCGTCATCGCTCAGGAGAGGATATGACCATTCACCCCGCGACAATTTCGAGTAATAATAATACAGAACACGCATGACCTCTCTCACCCAGGCACTCGAGCCACCAGGAAGATGATCACCGACCGCTACTTCTGGCCTTCGATGAACGCCTACATCAAAAAGCTTGCCCGAGCCTTCCTGCCGTCCCAGCACAACAAAATCACTCGACACACTAAGTCACCATTGCAGAAATACAGCCTACCCGACGCGAGGTTTGAGCATATCAACATCGATCTTATCGGACCACTCCCGCCAAGTGAGGGATTCCGATACTCCCGTTGGCCCGAGGCGATACCAATTGAGACGATCACAACGACAGCAGTCGCAGAGGTGCCAATCAACATATGGATCAGCCGTTTTGGAGTCCCCACACGCATCACGACAGACCTCGGTAGACAGTTTGAGAGCCAGGTATTTAAGGAGCTAACCAGCCTACCCGGTGCCACGCACTTGCGAACGACGCCCTACCATCCGGCTTCCAATGGCATAGTGGAACGGTGGCATCGCACGGTCAAAACCGCGATCCGCTGCCACGACTCACCCCAATGGACCAAAGAACTACCGATTGTACTACTAGGACTGCAATTGACGCTGAAGGAAGACATCGAATCGACACCAGCCGACATGGTCTACGGCATGACGCTTCGACTACCTGGGGAATTTTTTAACACTTCTCAGGCTCGCGTGAATGACTCCAACTTCGTAACGGATCTCCGCATGAGGATGGCTTCGTTAACCCACGCAATATGGCGCACCATAACACAAAGGACATCTTCGTGAGCAAGGACCTGGCAAACAGCACGCATGTCTTCGTCCGGAACTACAATGTTAAGGCCCCAGTCACACCACTTTATGACGGCCCGTACCCGGTATTAACATGGAAGGACAAATACTATAAAGTTTACGTGAGTGGACGACCAACTGCCATATCCATCAACAGTATGAAATCCGCTTCGCATGTACCAACAACACGCTGAGGGAGAGAGATCAGCATGCCAGTGCGATTCGTAGCTTAGTTTCAGCATATTGTGGCTGATCCGCCACTGCAGGAGGAGTACTGTGGCGGATCAGCCACCCACCACGTAAACACCATTGTTGCCAGCATATTGCACGATGATCGCATCCACAGCCAGCATACGTGCTTGTGCACTACGGGGTATGCAATTCCATCCAATAGCAATCCATATTCAAGCAACGCATGGCCATTTCATATTCAAGCAACGCATGACCATGAAATATACACCCGCAATTGCTGCAACGACGATAAAAGAAATGCAATTGCCGACGCTGATGCCGCAAATAACGCGATGCAGGTGCATAACCACCGCGGGCGAAGCAAAAGATGTGGTCAGCATTTTCGATCCAAATAAGCGGCCGGCGCATGGGTTCGCTCTCGTTGTCTGATTCACACTCGCAGTCTAAGTCGCACTCTCAGTCTCAGTCTTAGTCACATTTCGTCCGACGCAATTATTATCAGTCAAAAAAGGTTAAAACCAACACTACTAGCCTATAGGACGCCAAAGTTAAACATTATTTTGAACGACACATTTCTGTCGACCCCGTCGTATGCTTGCTTGATACCTACAAAGAGTGGGTTCACATCAAATTTATACTCCCAGTACTTTCCTTCTGTATACAGCACAAAAATGTCAAGTAGATGGACAAAAGTCATCACATTTTAGGTACAGTTATCTTTAAAACTGAGCGCAAGCTTGACTAGTGGATGTCTCATGGCTCGCAATACTTGACATTGTAATCTGAATTTTTCAATGGCAAATTTTGCCTTCTTATGCATGACTGGATTTTGGTCATTCGGTTTTGTGTGCTATTTGATAACTTGCAGAAAAGGGCCCACTCTGATACCGCAATAAAAGCAAGAGATAGTTCAAAATAATGTCGCGTGTTATGATTCGCGGCTGATAATTTTAATGTTCCGGGAAAGTGCAAACGCACTGTCTTTTGTATTAAGTCAAAAGAGTTTATTTACTAAGAATGCACAATCGTTCATTTCATTATTTCAAGAGTTTTAATCTAATTTTCACTTGTCTATAAATTTCTATTACAACTATACTTTTAATTCGCACTCCACACTATTGCAGTTTTACTATCGCGGTTTTACTATATCCTATTCATTCAGCTCAGCTTTATATGGGGTCTCTAGTCATTCAATTCATTTCTCGTACATTGGCAATTGTTCTGACGAGAACTACCTGGAATATTCGAGCAATGCTGAATGGCCGCAGTGACGTCACTTTCAGATATTGATCATGTTTGGTGGGTTCCTGTGCTTTCGAGATCATGATGTTCTTAATATTTGCGAAAACAATTGCGACAGTAACTTGCAGAATTATTTGCACATGTCACAATAATTTACACATATACATATTTACTTTTGTCAACTGTTCGTATTGTGTCAATCATAACCGTTTTACGGATCATCTTGGAAAAGCTCCTATCCATAAATATGCACAACACTTTCGACTAATTTTGTACGACCTTTCAGAATTTTTTTAAATGAGCAATACACCAATTAATAATGTGAAAACGTTTCACAATCCATCAAGAAACCCTTCATATCGGCTAGAAGATTTTTTAACCTCACATGCTGCAGGAAATTTATTAAAACATCATCTACATACATGAGATAGAAAATGGGCCACCATTTATTTTACAGTCAGGTAAATGCAGGCAGGTGAATGAATAAATAAATGAGTGCTCAAGCCAGACACGGAAGACGTCCTTTGTCGCTTGAAGGAAGTTGAATTTATCACCTTCAATGATTTACTTATGCATCATAGCATTATGATTTGCTTCCATTTCTTCCCATTTATTGTACATCATATCCTTTACCGACAAATATCTTTCGTTTTGTGAAAAGGTTGTAATAAGGTTGGGAAGTGGGGAAAATTTTGATTTCTTGAGAGAGATAGGAATCGTTTCACATTTTAATGGGCCAATCAAATAGATTTAAGAATTATTTGTATTTATTAATTTTGGCCTTGTAGTGTTTGCTGCGTAATGTTTATTTTATTTATACACATAAATAAATCGATTGAAATTTAATTTTCAAGGGTTTGCTGCTGATTAAATATCGATATTTTCCCTTAGAATGCAACATCCTTTCCTGAGTTTACTTTCTTAATAAACTTGAGAACTTCGATTACCATTTCTAATTTCAACACATGTTGAACTTCCCTATCTCTCACTGGATCATATGGTGTTTAGCAGACGGTGTTGTAGAATTCACCGACATGATTCGCGAGGAATAACTTGATGTATATTCTTCAATAAATCTTTGTTGGATTACAGACGGTAGCGGATTAAGTTGATGGGAAAAATGAAACATATTACACATTCTTGACTGCATGAAACTTTTCTGACTGATTGCGTTCGCACATTTGCTCTTATGAGTTTTCAATAACTTCTTACTGTGGCACTTCCTTTACGCGTTTTCCCTTTTTTGGGTGGAACATGGAAGCGCTCATTTGAAAAAAATTCAGCATTTATTTTTCATGAGCTCTGAGCTTGGAAGTGGGTTTCAGAAGGATAAAAAGTACTGTTCAAAAGTATTCTAAAGACTTGAATCCAATAAGAAAGGAATTTCTTTTTTAGAATTCATAGTTGATTAAGAAATTTAAGGAGTTTAAAGCATTTGGTGTATATCTTATAATAAAAATGTATTAAAATTTATTACTAGTGTCAGGATGAGAGTAGGTCTTGATCATTAAATATGCACGAAGATGTGAAATAATAGAAAACAAAAGAAAGAATTTCGGGCTTCCCGAGAATATAAATGTTTATTAAGGTTAATAATTATACAAGAATAATCTTTGAAATACTCAAACGATATTGCGACACGGGACGTCTTCGGCGGTCGGCGGTTAGTTGGTCACTGCCATTCCTCTCACTAGTCATCGTATAGTTGTTTGTGTGTATGAAACCGGGCTTAGCCTAACTGCTCGGCCAACCCTGCATCGTGGTCATCCTCGATTACGTAGTCATCTTCGTCACGAGTATTTTCAACTTCGGAGTGGCACACCAGAGTCGAATCTTTTTGGACGTGAAGGCAGAAAAGAAAGGTCGGATGGATATTTGTAAACCTTTGATGCCTTCGATTACATAGCGATCCTGATCCAGGAATCGAGAAATGGTATAGGGTCCTTTAAACTTCGGCTTCAGTTTACGACTTTGTCCGATAGATGGAAAATCATTTTCGATGAGCGCCAAGTCGTTCACTACGTATTTCTTCGGTGGTGCATATTTGCGATTGAATCGACTCTTCCATTGTCGAAGTTCTTTAGCAATGTTCGCCAAGGCTTGATTGCGTTTGGTTTGAATTCAATTTCATTGTTTTTGGTTGTCGATATAACGGCGTCTTGCAGAAATGAGATAAGTTGGTTGCATGTTACATCTCTTAATTTAAAATCAAAGATGATTTCGTTCGGGCTAAAACCCATTGTAGAGTTTTTTTTGTGAGTTTACAGCCCACTGAGGTGATGGTAAAAGTTCGTCCCAACCATTCTCATTTTCAACGGTGGTAGCCAAATACGATAGAGTCGTCTGTTTTGCCCACCTCACCTGACCGTTAGCTCGCGGAGCTCGGACCGCAACTGTGCTATGTTAAATATTATGCAAATTGCAAAACGAAGCGAATTTTCGGTAGGTAAACGCGGTACCTCGATCGGATACTATAATCTGCGGTAAACCAAAATAACTAGTCAATTCCACTTACGCATTTAAGACTGGCTGTGTCGAGGTATTACGCACGGCTTTCACCACTATATATTTAGTAAAGGCGTCGGATATTGAATGTAAATGTTCCCCTTTTTACTACGTTTGAAAGGGCCTAAATGGTCAATATCTAATCGTTGGAACAGTATAGGCGGCATTTCATCACAATATAAACGTCTTTCTGGTTTTCCCAAACGAAACTTATAATAAGAATAGTTCACGCACATAGCGATATAGTCTTTCCCAAACTTTCGCATTTTCGGAAACCAGAAATTATTCGAGACGTTCTTTAGTCTTTACCACAATTGTCGTGATAGTTCTGCACTACGCGAAATTTAATCGATTTAGGCACTACTAATTTAAGTCTGCGATCAGTTCTCCAGTACAGTTTGAAGTCGTTTTTTATTTGTTTCATTCACACGTCTTCTTCTTCATTCTTAAAAACGGCTACAATGTGTCGAAGTTGGTCATCCTTCAGCTTCATTGTAGATATTCAGTCGTTACTACCAGCTGAAACGTCGAAAACTAACCCAGTGACTGTAGGTTCAAGGGGTGCTAAATCAGGAACACGACTGAGAGCGTCGACATGAGTGAGTCGTTTTCCCGGTCGGTGTCCAATTTCGAGATCCTATTCCATTAATCCACCTTATGATTCTTGGTTTTAATTCGGTTTTCGTTTTCACCTGTGCAACGGCGGAATAATCCGTTACAACTCGGACGTGCTTACCCAAAATATAAACTCGGAATCGATCCAATGTCTCAACGACGGCGAGCAATTCAAGCTCATAACTATAATAAACGCTTTCCGCTGCTGAATAGTGGCAGCTATAGTAAAAGACAGGCTCCCAGCCTTTACCATCGCTTGATTGCAAGAGTACACCAGCGAGTCCATTTGTGCTGGCATCCGTATGAATTTTGTGTTGGGTATTAATATCAAACAATGTTAACACCGGCTCGTTACACAAGATATTCTTAAGTTGTTCGAACGAATTTCGCTGCTCGTCACCCCATACAAACGATTTGCTGGCATCTTTCGATTATCGCAACAACTACGTTAGTAGTTTCACTACCAATGAATAATCCTCCACAAACTTTCGAAAAAACCCAGTGAGACCTAAGAATCTCCTCACTTCGATGATGTTGGTTGGAGATTTGAAATTCGAAATACCAGCAACTTTTTCCCTCCCAGGTCGAATTCCGTCTTTGCTCACAACGTGTCCCAGATAATCTGTTTTCTCGTTCAGAAATTTGCATTTATTTAGCCACAGCGTCAGTCCGTAGGTCTCCAAGAGCTCGAAACATTTCCCAAGTGAATTTAAACCTCTATCCACATGCTTACTCGGTAGAATTATGTCATCTAGATATGTTATTGCTTCTCCAGAGTTCATTCGAGAAACAATTTTATTTACAAGATTTTGGAAGACTCCAGGCACATTAATGAGCCCGAAAGGCATTCTGTTATATTCATAATGCCCACTATGCGTCACGAGTGCGGTGTATTGTTTTGATTCCTCAGCCATTTCTTTTTTATGGTATTCCATCCTCAAATCCAGAACCGTAAAATATTTATGCCTGGACAGCTGCATAAACTGGTCCTCAAGATTTGGCATCGGGAACGGGTGTTTTATCGTAACGCTATTCAAATGTCGGTAATCAACGCATAAACGGCTCTCCATTTTTCTTGTCGATCGAAACGATGGAGGAGGAGTACACAGAATCAGACTGCCGTATGATATTCGCATCCAAAAGCTTGGCGATCAATTTGTCGACAATCTGTCTTTTTTCATACGGAAGCCGGTAGGGTTTTAATTCAACGGGTTGATTGGTTTTAAGCGAGATGATCATTTGATAACTAGAACATTTCTCCAATTCATAAATTTGCGTTGCAAATCTTGACCGAAATTTCGTCAAGACATGCTAGAATTCATGACGTTCGTCGTTCGTTAATGATGTGCCCACGTTTAGATTGTTCTCGTTCTCAATCCAACATTTTTCTCCACGAATCATCAAACAATTTCCTCGGCGGCACAGAACATCACGTCCCAATAAAATGTCGTATTCCAGGTGGCGATCGCAAATCACAAGAGCGCTAACTTCGTACAATTTGCCATCGATTTCGATGAGGATATTAATTTTATTTTTGCATCGGTAGTTACCTCCGGCAAATCCATTTATCAATACGTCATAAGAGTCAACATTTCCAATTTTCAGTGAGAACGACTCCCTAATCATTGTTCGGTTGCTACCAGGGTATATAAATGAAGAAACTTCGTATCCATTAATTTTGACGACTTTAATTATTTCGGATGGTTCACATTCAGAGGCCTTAGTTTGTATTTTAAACGTTTTCGTATTTGGCAGCAGTTGCTTATTTGATCGTTCCGGAAATTCACAAGTTTTATGATTAGTGCGGAGGCAAACGGTGCATTGCTCCCGACGTTGTGGAAGCGGACAACGGATGGAAATGTGTCCAGGATTGAAACAATTAAAACAAAGCGGTTTTCCGTTTTTTAGGGTTTTGTAAAATAATTTTACAAAACCTTTCTAAAATCGCGTCCTGTCTGTCCGTCTGTCCGTCTGTCTGTCCGTCCGTCCGTCCGTCCGTCCGTGTGTCACAGCAGTTTTTCTCGGAAACTACTTAAGCTAGAAACATCAAATTTCGTACGT
The DNA here is from genome assembly GCA_963969285.1 of Odontomyia ornata. NCBI lineage: Eukaryota > Metazoa > Arthropoda > Insecta > Diptera > Stratiomyidae > Odontomyia > Odontomyia ornata. Next base: position 57,423,332 of record OZ017739.1, on the reverse strand, counting down.
AGGTGTAAAGTGGTGTTCTCTTCAAAGTTCAACTATAAAAGAATTTTATAAGGTATTTAAGGGGGGTCTCCCCATATAGGGGAGTGACCCCCCGAAAAAAAAATTTCATTGAAGGTGGCCGATATGGGTATCAAATGAAAGGTCTTGATGAGAACTTTTCAAAACAGGTCTTTGTTTGGCAAAGTTTGCTTCGAGGGGCGCACAGGGAGGGGAAATACACGAAAAATTTATGTCCCCCCCCCCTCGCGATTGGACACCTGTGATCCGAAAAATCTGAAAAAAATCAGGAATGTAGGCATTGGTGAGTACAACAACAACAAATACGTTAGAAGTCGCAATTCACTCAACTTTGTTAGTAATAGTATGATTTATCGATTTTATGTTTTCTTGAATAAAATCTTAACGGTACCCTTAAATTCTATGAAATTCAGTACATAGATGACTATTCATAAGATTGATCTATCCTGAAAGTTTCATAAAGATTGAATCATATTTAGCGAAGTTATAGCGGTTTGAATTTTCCTGTATTACTATGGAACAATATGCGCTGCATTTATTACTATGGCAACATATGGCTATGGAACAACATGCGCTTTTTACAGACTCAGACACTACAGTTTTGCTAGGATTTGCATGAAAATTTCAGGAATGATAGGTGTCATGAATATCTTTGCGAATCGGTTCAGCTAGTGGTATCAGTAATCGTAAAACAAAATGGTGGCTGTTTTAAATGCGAAGATTGAATAATTTTGAGTTATTTTTTCCCAACTTCAACGTTTAAGGTGCATGCTTTGAACACTTGATTCAATTTAATGAATGACTGAAGATGAGTACCTGCAATTAATACTCATAAGCGAAGCAAGTCAAGGAGGCGGGAGAGAGCTCCTAGCAAAAGGGCTTTGTAACCATTCTAGGATTCGAAAAAATTAGCCATTAATCGATGATAACAGTACAGGAAAGTGGCTCCTGAAAATAAAAATTCATCAAACGTAGCCGGTATGAGTATGAAACGAAAGTTTTCATGGGAGCTTTTCAAAACAGTTGTAAAACTGTCAGTTTTTGCTTCAGTGGGGGCACAGGGGGGAAATACATGAAAAATGTGTTTCCTCCCTAGCGAATGGATATCTGAAATAATTATCAAGGGAGATATTTATGAGTATAACAACAACAAAAATCTCAGAACACGAAATTCGTTCAACTTTGTTAATAATAGTATGATCTTCGAATTTCATATTTTCTCCAATAAAATCGTTTCTTGATTTTATTCGATCTGGTGACTGCATTTTGTAAATTGAATACAAAACCCTTCTGACATGACCGTAGGTCTGTTTACCCAACTTGTTTCTTGTTTCTGCAGCGGCGGAGACGACATTTAAATTTTCGTATTTGCGAAACGATAATCAGTATTTTGTGCCTTTCTCAATATTACATGTTCCGATTCACTAGAATGAATGTACTGTCGGAGTGCCGCCAACAGCTCATGAAAACACACATACGGTTGAGTACATACAATGCGTGAGAAATCCGTATCAACGCAACCACTAATAAAATATTTAATAATCGCCTGATCGGGCAACTGACCCTTTCTATCTAACGATAGTACTTTATAGTAGTACTGTTCAAGTGTTTCGAACGAACTCCGTTTAGTTTCCGCGATTTTAATGAGTATATCAGCGACATTAGTTGCTACCGGAAAATCCGCCAAAAATCTCTACACGAATTTGGGCCATGAATTAAAAAAAGGTGAACTGTCTATCCATGTTTTCGCGGGCCCTTTTAATTCAGAGTGCATCGCCAACAATACAACTTTTCACCCCAAACGTACGCGTTTTTAAGCTGCCATACGCAATGAACGAATTGTTTCGATTTCAATGACCACTTTGCAAAAGGGTTAAAGTCCGGCAGAACTTCAATCACGTCTCGAACACCAGCGATATATGTTTCTGTATTCGGCGGACTTGAACATTCAAATGATGGCGATGGTATTTGAGAATAATAAAAACTGACAGGAGCGGCGACATATTTCACTTGTGTAGAGTCCGGAGTCGTGGCATTTGAAATCGGTGATGTCACATTCAGAGCCGTTGTATACGTACTCGGCTGATTGTGAGCGGCGGTGGTAAAATATATGTATATGGTGTAAATGCAATGGCAGAGCCATCACTTCCATATGGCTGGCGGTGAAATGGACGGATAATCGGAGTAGAAGCGCTATGTGGCACATGCACAACTTCGTGTGCGTTTTCCACTGTCGAGTTTTGTGCCAACAGCTGTCGTACTGTTTGCCCCAACTCCCGAACTCTCTCGATAAGAGTATCGTCCGTCTCACTCATACTCGCGTTGGATTTCGCGTTATCGACAAGGCGTTGAACAAGATCAAACTTGTTTCCCGACGACGCCAATCCATATATGCGGCACTTTTCACGTAATTCTTTCACGGTTAAATTGCAAAAATTTTCCATATCGGACATTATATGCGTCACGTATTACGATGTTCCACAATTTTCGAGCACAATGATCCCACTTCTGATATGTCAGGATGATCATTAAATATGCACAAAGATATCAAATAATAGAAAAGAAAAGAAAGCAATTCGGTCTTCCCGAGAATATAAATGTTTATTAAGGTTAATGATTATACAAGAATAATCTTTGAAATACTTAAACGATATAGCAACACGGTACGTCTTCGGCGATCGGCGGTTGGTTGATCACTGCCATGCCTCTCACAAGTCATCGTGTAGTTGAGTGTGTATGTGAGACCGGGCTTAGCCTGACACTTGTGATTTAGCGTTTAGTTCTAGTTTAGTGGTTATTCACACGTAGCATAGATCTTGCGAGATACTGGCGCGAAGAGTATAAGATGGCAAAATACATAATTCAGGTTCACGAGTACCGTCAATTTTAACCCCTTAAAACTTGCACAGTGATCCACTTGTTTATTAAAGTTTACTTTCAGAGTAATAAGTCCATTTACTAGTCTGAACCAGTATAAAAAAAAATCCCCGTTGGCAGCACTAGCCGGAAAGGTAAATTTCTCATATGCAGCGTAAGATTTCGAAAAAGAATTTGGCTTGCCTGCAATTTTCGTAGCTCCACATGGGTATTTCTTAACATAAAAATAATCTGGCGATGTTTTTATAAAGAGATATTTTGCTGATAAAATTGAGTTGCACACTCATGGATTGCTAATAGAAAATCTGCGGACAATAATTTGTAATAAACATAAAGATACAGGTTTCGTCCTTCTCACATTTGCTGTATACACATTATTCAGTGGTTACCACACATAGGTGATAACTTGTCGGCTTAAATAGCTCAAAAAGTTGATTTTTATAAGATTTCCATAAATGTTTAGTCAGCCCTTGCGTTGCCATTAATACTTGTATATACACTTGCCAGAAAAAGTATCCATACATGCAAGATAACAAAATTATCGTTGTATTGAAAAGGATATGTCCACTTAATTTGAATGCTTTTTTTTTATAATATCGTAAAATCTACACTTTAGCATGATTTCCAGTGTGTTTCCTAATACTTACTATTTAAAAAGACTTAAAACTCAAACATAATCAATTTATAGCAACACAATAGACCAGAAAAAGTATCCGTACAGACAAACCGGGGGACTCCCCGTGTTACACGATGACATATGCAGATGCATATTAATGGTTTTAGGTCCGATAATAGTTCTACTTTAAATTGTGATAAGTTTAAAAGTAAGTACAGGTTTTTTTAAATGTTTTGTGCACTAGAATACATGATGACGCCCAAAATTAGCGAAATTAGTGCTGAGGAAAGGATAATTATGCTGAAACTTAAGAATAAAGGGAAAACTTACCGCGGAGTTCATCAAATATTAGGCAGGAATCACTCCTTTGTCCAGTATGTGGTTTAATACAACTGGTTCGATTATGTCAAAGCCTCGTTATGGTCGACCCTCCATACTGACTGAACGCGAAAAAAAAATGTTTTGCAGGCAGTTAAAAAGAATTCTCGAGTAACAGCTTCCCAAATCGTTACAAATGTAAAAGACTCTTTTGGCAAGGTTCTCCACGAAGAAGACCACGAAGACCATACGAAAAATACTAAAGAGAGATGGATATCGCTCATGCATAGTACGTAAGAAGCTATATAAGGTTATCCATTTTACGCTTGGGAAAGTAAAGCTAAAGAAAACACAAAATATTCAAATGGAAACAAAATTTTTTATTCAGGATAAAGGTTAAGCCTTGCCATTATACGTAAAATACAACATCATTCAAATGTCTTCCACGGGACCTCTTACAGGCCTCAATCCTTTTGAGGTAATTTTCAATGACTTTTCGGCACATTTGCGGCAATATCTCGGCTATAATTTCACAAATGTTGTTTTTCAATTGCTCAAGATTTTGAAGATGGTTCGCGTAAATACGATCTTTCGCATAGCCCCATAAAATGAAATCTAAAGGTTTTAGGTCGCAGGATCTTGCGGGCCAATTGACATCACTCAATCTCTAAATAACGCGTCCTGGAAATTTATCTTGCAAAAATGCTCGATTAGCCTGTGTTGTGTGGCTTGTGGCTCCGTCCTGTTGAAACCACATGTTCTCCAGATCATAGTCTTCAATTTCTCTCCAAAAATAATCGGTTAACATCCGTCCATAGTGATCAGAATTGACTGTAATGGCTCTTCCTTGATCATTTTCAATAAAATACGGGCCAATAACACCACCAGACCATGATGCATACCAAGCGGTCCCTTTTCCCGGATACAAAGGCCTTTCTGTGATCAACTGAGGATTTCGAGAGCCCCATATGCGGCAATTCTGTTTATTTACGTAACCACTGAGCGAAAAATGAGCCTCATCAGTAATGAAAATTTTGTTCGAAAAATCGTTATCAATGGCTTGTTGTTCAATCACCCAATTTGCATACATTCTGCATTGGGTATGGTCTTGAGGCTTACGTTCTTGAGTGAGTTGGATTTTGAACGGATGAAGATGCCAATCCAAATTCCGCCAGAATGAGCCGTAAGACAAGCCCAAATGTTGAGCACGTCGAGGAATCGACAAATTCGGGTCTTCTTCCACACTTTGAGCAACGACAGCGATATTTTCAGCAAAACGAATATTGCGATGATGCACAAGCCTTGCAATATCAATAACCGATCCAGTCTCTTCAATTTTTCTCACTGTGTTCGAAATTGTTTGGTGTAGGCTGATTATGTCGACCGTAATCGGCTCGTAAAGCCCTCAATGTTGATACAGCAGAATCACCATTTTTATAGTAAAATTTAATAACTTTAACGCGTTCTTCGACTGTTAAACGATCCATATTTTTAAATGGCAAACCATCAACTAAAAAACACGCTTTGGATGACATTTAATTCTGACAGATGTCAAATGGCAGGGCTATACTTTCCTACCACGGAATGGATAACCCTGTACTATCTAATCTTATTAGATAATGCACATGCCGGAGCGTTGCCGTACATACATTTCTTATGGCGTTTATGGTCTTAATAATACTAGAAGCGATATTGCAGGTGAACTATCGCAATACATCACGTTGCCATACATCAAGAATCCAACCAGACAAAAAAAACAAAGATATTTTACCACACACCAAAAATTATGATTAAGTCTGATACTTTTCAAAAACAAAGAGTAAAAAATTAGCTCACAAATCAGCAATAAACAAAAGAAATTAAATGAAATTACCCTTGCTGAACAATACGTTCAATAAATTTAATCTACCCGCAATCCACACTTAATTAACACATTAAATCTTTTTTGTTGGCTTTTTATTCTGCATGTTGCTTTCTCGTTAAGTCAGGTGCTATCATCGCACCACCACGTTTATATCCAGAATATCTTGAAATAGCATTATCATTAACGCTGAACCTCCTCCTTGACTTAGACTTGGCCTTGTTGGTTTTTCCTCAATCCTAACCGCATTGCATCACATAAATACACAATTTCCTTTTCATTTCTTGACTTTAAGGACACAACTTGGATAGCGAACCGCATAATTACAAGACGGCATGGCGCGCCACTCAACTAAGCTGCTGAACGAGTGTGTATGCAAGAAATGTAGGTACAACATTTGCCACCACCACCTCCAGAAATGAACCGCAAGCTGAAGAATGCCCGCATTAAAATTCTAGATACAAGTACTTAAAGTCACAGTCACAATCTGAATGTAACTACTTATTACGAAGGTAGGGGGTTGGAGTGTCATCGGGTGAAAATTTATTCTTTAAAGTATAAATGACTATCAGAACTGTTAGGCCAATCAGCCACATTAAATGTTTAATTATTTCCGGTCATTACTTTTGATGTTTTAAAGAACATTCACGTCCTTTTAAGGGCAAATCAAAGATACAAACCTTAGTTTATCTCAAAACCAATATCACCCCAGACTACCTAAATTTCACTTGCATACTTTCACTTAACTAAGCCCCTGCAGTCAAAACTAAATAGCAAAGTTAACTGCATCGCTGCCCAATCAGAACTAGCCCTGCAGCGAGCGTCATCCTGAGCAAGCTGGCCAAGTTAAAGACGAAGCAAAATAACACGATCTAATTAAAAATTCAAAAGTAAGAAAAAAGCAAACTAGACGAAGCTGAAGACAAAATGAACTCAACGAGCCAACGGAGAGGGGGAACGAGGACGGGCAAGACGGAAATAATAGAACGGACTCGAGAAAAAAGTTGTAATTAACATTTATTAGCACTTGGAATGCAAATACCTTTTACCTTTAACTTGAAGCGAAGTTTTTCCTTTCGCGCCAAGCCAGCATGAATCCCAAACATACAGGTATACCGACATACTCGCTCTCATACGTTCTTGCCGTGCAAAGTGAACGGGCGCTACATTTCTTGCTTCATCTTTTATTTAGCCTTAAAGAGAAAAAAACGGTTCCTTTTTACCTAGCACCTGTATAGCGAAAAGTGTGATACCTGCAAGCTTTCTCAGCTTAGTGTGCCATTCTTTGCCGGTGGGGTTTCATAAAATGCTGGAAAAGTTCTACAGTTTTTTCTTCGACTTTATTCCTGCGACCCATCTCGTTCGCTGGTCGACGTCCTTGTTCAGACTTTCATTTTCTCATTCCATTGCTAAGGAACATTAGACATTTGTTTCTTTTTAATTAGAACGAAAGAAAGATAATACTACGAGTTTTAACTCGCTTTGTATTGTATTCGACAATGATGTTGTTATTTCAATATGAGACAGAAGTTAGAAATAAAAAGGATCAACGAAAGGAAGCTAGATACACAAGTGACAAATTTTAAAGAATTAATTATTGAAAATTTAGATTAAATTTCCTCAAAGACTTTTCAAGACTTTAACTTTTCCTTTTAATTTTAAAGAAGTGCAACAATTTTACCTAAAAACAATCATCAAAAGTTGTGAATTTGTTATTCCTAATTGATCCATTGCTTTAAAGAACTAGTGATAGGAATACTTACTTAATTATCAGTCGAAAAACGACGTAAGAATTCAGTCACTTGTTCAATTGAAATTATCATCATCATTTATGGCGCGATATTCAAAGCGGAGCGTGAGCCTCCAAAATTATTCTCGTGCAATTATCTTCATCTCGTTAACCAGTTGATCACTCTCAGCAAGGATCTGCTGTCAGTTCCGATCATGTCTTTCTCTCAAGTCCTCGGTCGTCTCGCTGAAAGTCTACCTTCTGCTCTACCATATAATGTTCTTGCTAACGCAGAAGCCCAAAAAATTAAGGCGAGGAATAAACAACCCGAGCGAAAAAAAAAATTAACGAAGCAAAATTATACACGTCTGATGCGTATAAATTCAGTTTTACTAGAGTGAAGAATTTGATAAAAAAAAAGAGAACAATTCATGTATTGGAGTATGTGAATGAAAAGATGAGAGTGGAGTGAACGAGTTGAATACTCGTATATGTTTTAATATCTCCCCTCAAGTCGAACTCCGATCGAGTGTCGTGTCAGAAACTCCGAGTCCCAAAATGCATTTTTGATGCTTCGATGGTGCTAAAGATTTTGTAAAGATTTCAGCTATCATCTCGTTGGTTAGGGAGTAACGGACTTCAATTGGATGTTCTTTTAGAGCCTGTCGGATGTAGTTATGTCGGATATCTATGTGTTTGGATCGAGCATGGAATCTTGGGTTGAAAGCAAGTTTTCCGGCATCTTGATTGTCTTTGCTGCATCTGTAAGTCCCATGTACTCAGCTTCTGTGGATGATTGCGCAACCGTCCGTTGCTTTCACGATTTCCAAGAAATAGCCGATCCCGCAAGGATGAACACTGAACCCGCGTTTGAGCGCCTGTCTTTTGTGCATTCTCCCCAGCCAGAGTCCATGTAACTGATGAGCTTTTGGCTAGTCCTTTTAAAACATAGCTCGTGATTCGTTATAAAAGCGAGGTATCTTAGAATACTTAAAATGGACTTCCTTATGACAGTTCGCATATTGGCTCAAATTGCTTATTGCATGTGAAATATCTGGACGAGTTCCCTGGGCCAGGTGCACGATTGCACCGATAAGTTCGCGAAAAGGGACTGCTTCTCCGGTATTCACATTGCCATCGTCGTAAATATCTGCTAAATTAGTTCCGGTTGTGAGCGGGTTTGCAATTAGTCATTACAAAACAATCGAGCATATTTCGAATATCGGCAGATTGCGATAAATATGTTGAGTCCTTTTCACAATTGATTTCGATGCCAATTCAATATTTTGCCTCTCCAAGGTTTTTTATCTTGAATTTTCCTAGCAGTTCATCCATGATTTTGTAAACTTCGTTAAGTTAAAAATGGGCGCTACGTCACAACAAGCGATTCCGGTTGGGGTCCAGACTAGCCCGTGGAGACGGGGTAGGTAGCGCCAGTCACCAACCCTAGAATTGCCCCCAGAAGCCAATTGGCGAACGTGGGGCTCCCCGAAATGGTCCTTCTACCAGAATAATCACTGGTGGCCTTTACTCGCCCCGTCGAGCCGCGGAATTCTCCTAACACCACTAATTTTCACTAAGAGAACTGACTGAACTGAAAAACTGAAGGGAACTAAGGCGGATTGAGATCCCCGATGGGAAGGATCCTTGCGCACTCCAGGCCAAATCTAAGCCTTCTGCCAACAGTGTACGCTCCACGCGCAAAAGCAAATTCTAAACCAATATGTTTAATGCAAATTATTATTCAAAAAGTAATTATCAAGTTTTAACACTTACACAGTTTCGTACTTGCTATATTGGGGGTCCCACTGACGATTGAAGTCCTCGCACCTCAACTCAACGTACCGCTGTAGCCTGATTCGATTTCCTACGATGGTTGTCTCGAGCAATTTTTTCCTTCTCCTGAAAATGGGTTGATCCCTGCTCGTTGATTCGCAAGATGTTCAAGATGTTCACTTTCTGCTCCTGAGAATGGGTCGATCTCTGCTTGTTGGTTCGCAAGATGTTCTTCGTTGGCCAAGTATTCGTGAAAAAGAGACTGTTTCTATCGTCGCTGGCTCTTTAACCGACTTGGCCCAACGGCTCTTTCACTTGAGTTGAAGAACCCAAGTTCAGGGCCACAACATTCATCACGGCTGCTCAACCTTTCATCGTTTATCTCGGGCGCAAACCCAGTTTTTTTACTTGGTGGCCATCTTCCTTTCGCGCACAGTACTGCATTATGAATAACAAACTTACCGATTGTTTTGATTGAAGTGTCAGTTGTGTTGATGCTTATGACTCCGTGCGCATATGTTTATGTTCGTCGCGATTGACGAAATCACAGAACATCTTTTCGTAGGTCTATGATTGCGATAGTTTTCACATATGCACCTAATTTTCCGGCAAGCTTTTGATAAATTCTGAATAATATTTAACTTCATGTTTCTTAAAATTAAGCAGATAATAGCTTCCGGGATCCCACACAATCCCAAATATACTTCACACCCCGAAAGCTCCGATAAATGGATTCTCGCTGGAGCGAACAATTTCTCCTTCAATTCATACGAGAGTTCTTTCAGATTACAAAATCTCACTGAAATCGATTGGGATCTAATTGAAGATAGAACGTATCTTGAAATCGGTAAACATAAACTCTACCCAGGTTCATCAGACCCCGGTGTTATTGTCAGTATCAAAAATTCACCACTTTGAATTCCTATCAGGACAATGCCAGCAATATTTGGAAGCGGGTAAAATGTTAAATTAAAAACATAGTTTTCGTTATTTCCTTTCAGATCGCTGGGAATTTTCGAAAGTTGTTCAGTATTTGTCTTATGAAAGGATGATCCCCAATAGACAGGGTCTAGCTGGACTTCCGCCAATCTATCGGTCAGAGTTAAACTTGATTTCAGCGCAGTACGTGAGTATCATCAATAAATCGACTTGTTGCATTTTTTGCATATCGATGCATGCAAAAATAATCTTGCAATATTCCGGCATATCGTCTAGCGTTCAATTTTCAAGCATTGGCAAACGTTCTCGCGATCTAAATTCTGCGGAGGAAACCATTGGAGCGGCAGTGGCAAAGGTTTGTGTTGTAGCTATTTTAACTTTTGAATCATCGATGCTGGAATTCGCAGTAGTCATGGCCGCTGCACTGCCGTCCCCATTCTCCTTTTGCTTATTTGCAGCCTCGTTAGCGGCTGCCGTCACCGCTCCGGTTTCATTTTGCATAGGAATCTCAATTATCACAAATCATACACAAATATCAACGCTGATTATCAATCTAGACATTAGATTACCCTCACGCAGTTGTGATTATTGCTACCGTTGCCACTATCAGTCGTGTCACGCATCGTATTGTTCAGAGTTTTTTGCTCTTTAGTTTCGCGGCTGTCGCGGTTTGGGTTACTATTGTAACGATGACTGGTGTCGTGATCTTCATTTGATTCTGAGATGTGTTATGTCGTTTTCGCTGTGAAATTAGTGACTGCTTTATCCTTCTTGTTATCCCTATCGACATTAATAAGTGGTTGCTACCATTGGTGTTGTTGTTTCTCGTTACCAACGAGGGTTGATGATGAAGACTCTGATGTTTTACGGTCTTTCATCGTCACTAAATTCTCCATATGATGTTGTGTTACCTGAACATAACTCAACCTTTTTCTATTACCGCTAGCAGCGAACACTACTCCATCAGTTGGTAGCAGTGATGCTTGAGAGTTAAATGTATTTTGCATTGAGGATTGGCTATTGCCAGACAAAATTGCAGTTGTAGCAGGGCTTATGGACAATTTTTGTTGACCCGCTTGATTTCCCAATATTTTTGTGATTGTGTTTCCTGATAAACCTTTCCCAAAGCCAGCATTTTGGCTAGCTGCTGCAGTCAAATTATAAGATTTGCGAATACCGATTTAAAAGATTCTTCATTTCTTCTTCTTTCTTCATTTTCTTCTTCTTTTTCGATGGTTCTCTGAAACCGATCGTGCTTATTTCGGCATACATTTCTTTTGGCTTTAATCGCTGCTATGTTGAGTTTCAATTGAACCTTATAGTTGTTTTTTTTTCGCTTGATAATTAATACCTAACATTACTTAATGCTAATGACATTGGTTATCCCAACCTTACTTTAATCCTTCCCACCAGTACTTCAGCGCGTGAAGTGGTTCATTGGTAATCTTCCGAATAAAATGTTGGAGTGCAAGGAATCCTTCCATTCTAGGAATGGTTTCGGGGTTTAATTTATATTTCGTAACAACTTTTATGTCATTTTTGGAGGCGACCACGATGTCATTGACGTAAACAAGAATGAAAATTTCTTTTTGTTTGTCGACGTTTATGCATAGGTTTGCATTTATGGGTGCGGAGTCGAGGTCTTGGGAAGTTTCACTGGGTTTTGCATGGCATTGTCTGCCAGACTGTTGCAAGCCGTAATGGGCCTTCTTAAGTTTGCAGACCCTACTGTCATTTTATATTTGTCCTTACACTCCGCGCAGAGGGTCCCAAGCCCGTTTAAGAAAGGAGGAGGGAGCCCATTGTTTCTCCAGCCCATAGTTTCCATGATTCCTCATCCCGAACCCCCCAAATAAATGGTAGTAAATGCTCTCCGGGTCGCGTATTGGGTTTAATGGTTTTCCAATAATGGAACATTAAATGCCGAGAAATGATAATAACTGTAAATACATGTACAGCTCTACTACTAAATCCTACTTACACCTCCTTTGTAAGGACGTAAAGGGGTGAAGCCGAACCTTCCGCACCTGAAAACCGAATCGAAGTAATAGCCATGTCGTCGGATTGGAAGTTGGGCGACGGGCTAGCTCCTCGTCCCTGGAAAGGCTTTAAATGTTTTGTAACGTGCAGATGGGCATCGGAGTTGATTGGACTCATGGCAACGACCTCGCAAACGAAAAAACGACTATGGCATTGGATCCTGAAATGGCAGAACACTTAATTACCTTGGCGCTGTTAAGGATTTTTTACAACTGGCCAGTCAATATTGATTAAAAATACTGGCAATCCAGGAAACGGACTGGACTGGAAAAGACATTCAAGACATGATATCGCACACAATATTCATAAGTGGGAAGCCTACCGGAAAACGAAAATTTGGAGTGGCCTTCATTGTGGATAGGGAGTTCAAATCGCAAGTTATTTTTTTAAGGCAATTAATGCACGGTTGTGTGCGATCCGTATAAAAGCAAAATTTTCAAAAGTTCAAATCGCAAGTTATTTGTTTTAAGGCAATTAATGAACGGTTGTGTGCGATCCGTATAAAAGCACAATTTTCAAAATCTGGCTGATGAATGTTCATGCCATGACCGAAGAAAATGACAAAGAAACGAAGGAAATGCTCTACAATCACCTGGAAAGACTGGTTGACTCATTGCCTGCAAAAGACACAAAAATAATTCTGGGTGATTTCAACGCTAAGGTTGGCAATGAGCTTTCTCGTTGGGGAACGCCTCGAGGATATAGCCTCCACTATGAAAAAAATGACAACGACCAACGCCTGATTGACTTTGCATGAAGCACAAATCTAGTCATACGTTCAACTTGCTTCCCACATCGACGCATTCATAAAATGACTTGGGTATCACCGGATTGTAACACATAAAACCAGATCGATCATGTTCTGATCCAACAACGATGGGCCTCGCGCATACTTAACGCCCGTACACACTGAGGAGCCAACTGTAACGTAAATCATTACTTGGTCAAATTAACCTATTGATGTCGTATGTCAAAGGCATATTCAGCGAAGACCAGCCCGCTACAAAAATTTGACATCAAAAGGCTCGAATATTTTCACGAAGATGATGAATGCCAGAACGCGTTCGACAAAACGAATTAGGCATACAAAGACTGCATAGATAGGAAAAGAAGGACAAAGAGAGAACATTATGAAAATCTCAGAAGAGTAACGAATAAGATAATTAGAACTAAGAAAAGAAAATACCATGACAACCAATTGAAAAGTCTAGATTTAAATTTGGCGAGTAACAACACAAGACAAGCATACAAATTAGTGGAAAGCCTGAAACTTGGTTATAAGCCCAAAACAACGCTCTATCGTGATAACATCAGCAATACCATCGCTGATGAAACCAAGATTAAGGAAAGATGAGCTGTAATGATTTTTTTTCTAAAAATCCATGTAGGACACGGGTGGTGATTGCCTGGCATAACTGCCAGCCAGCTATGAACAAGACCGAGCTCAGCTGACCAACTTCACTTAATAGCCGCGTACACGTGCTTGTCGACTAACTATTTACGAGGGTCATATGAGGCGCGTTTTTGTCAGGCACACTACAAAATATTTATAACGCGTACTCTATTCTATACGACGTACCGATCAATTTTTATTATCTTTAGAAATGTTCTATTATGTGTCAGTTAAACTAGCCTATAGTAATGCAAATTTTTTTTTTTTGTCTCCTTAAAGCTAACGACCACGATGACTTGAGACAAACCAAACATTCTACAAAAAGCAACCGTTACTTTCTCCGAAGAAGGTCGTTGCATTTCGAGGGGTATGTCAAATCTAAAGATGTTAAAGTGGCTGAGGTGAACCACTCATCTCTACCTAAAGGATGCAAATTTGACAGATATAGTAAATTTCAATCTTGTAAAACAACAAACTAAGAAATTTTGACGGGGTGACCATCTTATCTCTTCAGGAGCAGCCACGCCTGATCACAATGGGGCTGCTCGACTGCTTATGTTTATTAAAATCTTCCATACAGCTCCAGAACATTGGAGTCTACTTTATAGATGTCTGCGGAGGGTTTTTGTTGGTCCCACCAACTCTGGATGATATGCGTTCCATCATCAAACCCCTAAAGAATAATAAAAAGCCGGGCATCGATGAGATTCTAGTGGAGCTCTTCAAATATGGTGGCAGTAGTGTTCATAAAGCTATTCACAAAGTCATCCAGCACATTCGGACACAAGAACATATGCCAAAAGAGTGGAGCCAATCACGTATAGTCCTTATCCACAAGAAAGGTGACAAGCTACAGTGTGAAAATTATAGAGGCATATCACTACTTTGTACGGCGTACAAAGTTTTTTCAAAAATCTTAGAAAATAAAGTCGAACCATACGCCAACAGTAATATTGGGGAGTATCAAGGTGGTTTTAGAGCAGGTAGATCGATGACAGACCAATTGTTTACTATCAAGCAGGTACTTGAAAAATGCTGGGAGTTCAACATTGGCGTACACCAAATTTTCGTTGACTTTAAGCAAGCATACGACAGTATTCATTCTAACGTTCTGTACCAAATCATGCTCTTCTTTGGTATCCCAGCCAAATCAGACCATCTTATTAAAATGAAAATGACGTCGACGACCTTCCAGGTCTGCATCAATAATCGACTCGGACTAAAACAGGAAGATGGGCTGGCCCCATCGCTACTCAATTTGGCGAGGTATATTACTATACAAGTCGAGCCAAGTAGTCGCCTATGCGAATGACATCAACATTTTGTCACGGTCATTAACAACTGAAAAGTAACTGTTCCGGAAACTCGACAGTGAAGTTAAACAGTTAAAAATAAAACAAAGATCATAACGCAGTTGAGGAAAAATACCTCAAGCAAACAAAGTATCACACTTGGCGAGTGGGGTCTCGAAATTGTGGGCAAATTTGTGTATCTAGGCGCTAAAATGACGAGAACCGGTGATGAAAGAGATGAAATACGCCGACCATGTACATTGCGGTTCCTCTCCTCGATAACTGTAGTACGGCTCAAATGCCGCTTTCTGAGGCGTCAACGCAGAGAGTCCATATGGTATTGCAGTCGGGATGGGCCAGGCTCAGGGTTTTTCCTAAGTCTCACTTAGACTGCTCAAATGCAGCTCGAGAGGCTGGCGGCGTGTCCCAGAAACTTGACTTCCAATTTACCGAACTGGCACTTAGGGTTGTTGATGATCACACAAGATTTGACTAGTCGGTTCAAACTTTGCTTCTTCTTCTTAGAACTACAGCCCTTCTTGGGCCTTCGCCTCCTGCAAATAGTGCCTCCAACTGTCTCGGCTCATTGACCACGTCCTGCAATTTCGAAATCAGAGCAGCGATGAACTGTCTTCATTGACCGAGTCAGACCAACGTTTCCTCGGTTTCTTCACTGGTCTTCGACCCTCAGTTCTCCTTACGAATACTTTTTGATTATTTTTTATGTGGCCAGCCCATTGCAGCTTCCGCACTTTTAAAATCGCTGAGACCTCCAGTTCATATCGAATTCGCCATTGGTCCCCATCTAGCTTCGCTCCAATTATTCACCTCAGGACCCGTCCCTCAAAGGCGTTCAATATTTTTGCAGATGCTTGGGTTAGGGTCCATGTTTCACAACCATAGCATAACACAGACCTTATCACAGATTTGTATA
The DNA here is from genome assembly GCA_963969285.1 of Odontomyia ornata. Lineage (NCBI taxonomy): Eukaryota > Metazoa > Arthropoda > Insecta > Diptera > Stratiomyidae > Odontomyia > Odontomyia ornata. The sequence continues at coordinate 57,407,539 of OZ017739.1, read as the reverse complement.
CTTCGAGCTTTGTTTTGCTGTGTATGCAGCAGGTCTTCAAGATCGCCAATACTGAATAAAATATTTTATTTGTGAGCTGTATTCTTCGGCGTATTTCGTCTTTTTAACTACCCGTCTTCGTTATTTTTGCCCCTAGATACACAAATTCGCCAAGTTTTTCGATATTGAATTCGCCAAGTGTGATATTTTGCGTATTTGGGGTATTTTTTCTCGACTACGTCATGAGCTTTGTTTTATTTTCATTGATTTCTAGTCCTGCTAGTTTTGCTTCGCTGTTGAGTTTCAGGAAGAGTCCCCATTGGCTACTACTTGGTTCAACTTGTATAATAATGTACATCGCATATTGGCAGGTAGCTTCCGTATGACGTACTCCAGAGCCAAATTGAATAGCACTGTGGCCAGCCCATCGCCCTGCTTTAGTCCGATATTTGTGTGGAAGGCATCGGTGAGTTGGTTATAGAGGCGGACGTGGGAGGTTGTCGACGTCATTGTTATTTTGGTAAGACAGACTAATTTGACTGAGATGCCAAAGCAAAGCATTGTTTGGTACAGTACGTTACGATCAATACTATCGTATGCTTGCTTAAAGTCAACGAAAATTTGGTGTACGTCTGTGTTGAACTCCCTGCATTTTGACTGTGAATAATTGGTCTATTGTCAATCTCGCTGCTCTAAAATCACCTTGATACTCCCCAGTAATACTGTTGGCGTATGATCCGATTTTATTTTCTCAGATTTTAAAAAATATTTTCCAAGCTGAACAGAGTAATGATATGGCCCTATAATTTTCGCACTGTAGCTTGTCACCTTTTTTGTGGATAGGGAATATAATTGATTGGCATGTGTTCTTGTTGCCAAACGTGCTGGATTACTTTGTGAATAGCTTTATGAACACTACTGCCACCATATTTGATGAGCTCCACTGGAATCTCATCGATGCCCGGCACTATATTATTCTTTTGGGCTTTGATGATGGAGCAAACTTCATCCAGACTTTTAGGGGCCAATGGAAGCTCTCTGTAGACATCTATAGGCTCCGAAGTCTTGTGGCTGTGTGGAGGATTAGGGAGGTTCTTGGAATATGATGCCCATCTTCCCACTAATCTTGATTTCATCAGCGATAATGTTGCCGCTGTCATGGTTTTTGGCTGATAACCACGTTTCAGGGCTTTCACTACTTTGTATGCTTGTCTTGTGTTATTGCTTGCTAAACTTACATCTATACTTCTCAATTGGTTGTCATAGTATTTTTTTTTCTTAATTTGAACTATCTTATTCGCTGCTCTTTTGAGATTCTCATAGTGTTCACTCTTGGTCCTGCTTTTCCTACCTACGTAACTTCACATACTTCACGTGCTCCAAATGTGCCCGTTGGTTAGGCAAAAATATCAGGATGTCATGGAAATAGACGAATACGTTGTCCAAGCCTCGTAGTACCTCATGCATGAAGTGCTGGAACGTCTGCCTTGCGTTGCATAGTCCGAACGTGATGTACATAAATTCGCACAACCCAAACGTTGTTATTGTGGAGGTTTTCGAAATGTAACTGGGTTCCACGGGAATTTGATGGAATTCCTTTTGCAAGTCGATTACGGAAAAGACCGACATTCTATGAAGAGTCACGGTGCAATCCTGGAGGAACCCAATTGGATAGCGGTCAGGGTTTGTGCCGGCGTTGAACGCACGGTAGACTCCACTTGGTCGCCAATCTCCATTTGGCTTTTTCGCTATATGCAAAGGGCTACTCCATGCGCTTTTTGATGTGCTATAAATTTCAAGCTTTATTAGTTCGTCAAATTTGGCTTTTGCGGCGGCAAGCTTATCGGTGGAGAGTCTTCGTGCCTTAGCATTAACCGGTTGTTCCTTGGTTTGGATGTGATCGTACATTTGGTGTTTGGTTATTGGCTGTCGTGTGAGTTGGTTGACGTAGTCCGCAAGGATCGCAGCTTGTTAGTGATATCCATTGGTAGCGAATCCGCTTTGGGTGGCTGTTTGTCTATGGGTGCTTTGATAGTTCCGAGGTATGTGTACTCGATGAGTCGTCTCTCTTTCATGTCAATGAGGAAGCCATAGTGTTCGATGAAGTCAGCTCCGATGATTGAAAAACTTACATCAGCTATCGTGAAGATCCACTTGAACCGCGTCGCTAGTCCCAAGCCCAGTTTTACTCCCGTTTTCCGAATGTTCTAATTTGTTAACCATTGACAGCCATTAACCTCGAGATGACGTCAGGAGAATTGAGATCCTGGGTGGTTGCTGGGATACATGAGATATCTACGCCAGTGTCGATGAGGAAGGCACCCTTGCTGACGGCGCCGCGAGTTCTTAATCGTTGAATCGTGCAATGGTGGATGATTGGTGTTTAGTTTTTTTGAGTGGGAGCAAAGTTGCTGGCAGCTTTTGGCTTCCGCCCCGTAATGTTTATGGTACCAGCGAAGTTGCCCGTCGGTCGTTTCGGTGCAGCGTATTGATGACTCTTGCTGCCGTAAGGGTTGTGTGTGACATCCGTCATATCATGAGGTTGAACTATTGCACAGCATCCTCAATGCATACTTTATTTTCATCATCCGATGGCTGAGGTCTCGGACTTCGAAGAAGAGGTTGTTTAGTTCACTAGAAATTCACGGCGTCGTCAGTAGGGTGCTATGCTGTGGCTTGTCGTCCTTTGCAATCGCTAGCAACAACTGCCTGGTGACCTTGTGTACGCAATCAGCGATCGTTGCAAAATCCAGCAGTGAGGCATCATTAGCCGATATGATGCTCCTCAGCGTGACATCGAGGCGGTTCAGCCATATTTCCTGTAACAAGGGTCGGATACGTTTCCGTTAGTGAGCGTGCGCATCTAGCTGAGGAGCTGCGATAGGTATTGGTCTCCCAGCTCAATCTTCGAAAGGAGTTTTTGAATACGCTGCTGGGGCGTGTCTGCATACACGGGCAATTGAGCGCTTTTAAGGGCACTATCTTTATTTTCTGTTGGCGGGCTTGTTACGATGTTACACATCCTCTGCATTGCCTTTGTGTCGAGACTTGCCACTAGCAAGTTAAATTTGGTTAAGTGGTCGGTGACACGGCTAGTGGTGAAACTTGCGTCAACCTAGGCGAACAAAAGTTCCACGTCGACCTGCCACAAGGGTGGAACTCTGAAAGCAACACGTGCCATCCCATTTATGTCGTGGGCTTCTTCCTTTGGTGCAGGTCCAACTGGCAGAATGTGCATTGGCGTTGATGATAGTGCTGGTGTGGCCATCTTAGACGGGTCGGGTAGTCGGTGCTGCGCGACGTTTGACTCCTCAAACGTGGCTACGATACAGTTTGTAGGCGAGGGCAATGCAGTTGATGCACAACAGCAGTACTAGTAAAAGTTCGATTTTTGAACTCTGGATTTGCATTCCCGAGTTGACCACTAGTGTGTTGGTGACGTTTCCCTTGATGGCCTGTGGCTATGAGTTGCCCATTTGTGGATCACAGGCGGAAACCCTGCTGCTGTGTTCAGTGACCTTAAGGCGTAGTTCGTTGATCAAGATTGCCACTATGGTATGTGAAGAGACGTTTCGTTTCCCTATAAAAAGGTTTATTTAATAAAATGTTTACAATTTAATTTATGAAATTATTGACGTCGACTGGATGTATGAATTCATGGAGAATGAGAAGAAATTTGTTGCATTCGGCGCTTTAATGCATCATTTTTGATGCTTCGCTGGCGGTGGTCATGCACTTCCGTTGCAATATATGCTGATGCTCAGCAAGTGCATCATCCGCGGGTACATGTTTCATAGCCATGCGTTGATGGTCTATGAGCTACCACTTGGAGATCACATATCCCGTGTCGCCCAAACATGTATGCTAGCTGTTTCTTTCATGGGCTACAACAGTATATGATGGCCGTTACATTCGTGGCAATAAGTAAGCAATAATGTCTTGTTGATCTTCATGTATCCTGGCTGCTACGTTCGTGGAATTTTGGAAGAAAGTCTCATTAAACAAAAAACTACAGGGATGTAAACACAGAATATCAAGAGAGTTTCTCTAGGAGAAATATGGGCTTCAACAGTGACACATTTAACAGGGAAAGAAAATTGGAGATTTCAGAAGAGAAAAACCAGAAAAGAAACCATAAAAACACCGCCACCATAATCCTTATTCTGGCTTAGTCAATCACAATCGTGCCTAGCTAGAATGTGATTGCGAATCATTTCCGAGTTGTAAAAAGGGTCAGACAACCATATTCTCGTAAGGCAAATGATTGCATCATCAAACAGAGGATATGATAATGTGACATTCTTCAGATTGGATCTTACGTACATTTTGATAATATATTCAGAAAGAATGAGAAATTAACTTTGCTAAGTTTTCTGCTTCACGTTGCGAAAATTTCCTTTCGTTGAGGTAGAAAATAGTTTAATTAAAACTCCGGAAGGCCAAAATTTGCAGATAGGTTTGACGATAATGTTATTTTGAATGAACAAACGACCTGATCCCTCAGATGTTTGGATGAACACCAAGCTCATTTCGGATGTAATGTTTTACCTCCTCTATGGTAGTATCGTAAGCGAGTCTCCATTTAAGGATTTGAAGTAAAGGAGGAACAACCCATAAATAAGAGCTAACACGATGAGAAGTCTGGGTACTTTGATGAGTATCACTAATGACAATCGGTTACCTGTGCAGGTAAATCTGCTGATTATTAGAAACATGCTGCTGTTCTGACTGCTACTGTACTGTTGGCTGCCTAAGATGTTCTTGCATCTGGTTTATAGGTTTCTACTACTCCTGTTGACGAGGTGATGGAAGCTGAGTGGACTTTTTAGGAATAAGACCATTGCTAACGTTAATCGCTGTTCCTAGATTAACTTTATCCTTGGATGGAGCATCCTTAGAGTTTTTCGAAAGAGGGTCCAATTCAGCGCAAATGTCGAAAAGCATCTTACAATGCTCCTTTAGTAAGTGAATTGCATTAAAAAGAGAAATTCCACGACAGTCATCGCAACAAAAAGATATATTGTTTTTAAATTTTCCACCAATATCGCTAAATAAAGACCGGATAGATAAACCTTTTAAATGGTACGATTTCTTGCACACAACACTATACTCAAATAATTTGGACCTAGATGATTCAGGCCCGTTATAAATGTAACAGTTTGCTTTGTAGAAGGGTGTGTTAACGGCAATTTCATTCATAAGATTTAAGTATGGGGAAAATAAAAAATATATATTGATTCAAAAACTTTTCCACGAAAAAGTCGAAGAGATATGATGTATCAAATCAATAAGTACTCCAAGTATGTGTCCGTAGGATAAGCAAAACTTTGATGATTACACTTTTAGTACTTGAAATGAATGGTTCAGGTCTTCACCAAAATAAAGTCTTAGTACAGATAATCGTGGCTATACGGAGAAAAACTATTGGCCAAAAGGCAGATTTGAACTAGGTGACGCATCTACGGAACCACGTACACGAGTTTGACGCTATGACAATTTCTATGACATATCGCACAAAGAAAGCAACGATTGACATCCTAGAAAGACTTGAAATATATAAAAACCGAAAAATAGACGGTAACATTCTTAACGAAAATTTTTTGCTAGTTCTGATACTTTATCTCAATACTAGACCATACTTTCTGACCAAAAAAGGTAGCAAGACGGAAGCAAAACGAATCAGAAAAAACGGACATCTTCTTCTTTTAAGCACTACAGCCCCTCTCGGGCCTTCGCTTAGAGATAGTTAGAGTATCTCATTTTCATGACCGTATTGATTTTTTCGCAAGTTGGTTTGGTCAGTACCATGCTCCCGTGTGTCTGCTCAGCTATAATATGATCTGATTAAATCAGTACATAGCACCACTGAGTGAACACTTGTAGTCTGTCCGAAAAATCCCCTGAACTAAATCACGTTGTTCACCAATTAGATTTGAACCTGGGACCTTCGGCTTATGCGTTCATACTCTAACCACTAGACCACATAGACTACGGACATCCAACAACCCAAAAAGCAAAAACCTAATATCCCTCCACCTGGCCCAAGCTAGAGCCGAACTGATTAATCTATCGTACACCTTTATAAAATTATTTCTTTTCACTCATCCTTTAGACACTGAAGATGACTCAGAGGAGTCAAAAAGCCTCTGCTCACTCAAAAAAGCAAGGAGCGACGGCTTTCAAGAGTATAAAATAATATCGCTTATAACAGCTATATAATATTGTAGTTTTGGACTTCAAAACACTCCTAAGAGTTATAACGTAATATATGTCCATACTAAAATTATGTTATTTTTAGTCAGGATAAATTGAAAATTGTCTCTTATATAAAAACCAATAAAACATGAAATATGCAACTAACTTGAGCGAACAGTTTATCGAACGATAAAATGAAAGTTCAAGACTCGAATTCATAAGCTCACATACTCGTATGTTATTCTTTCTGTGTATCTCTTCATATATGAAAGTCATAACGGAAAATGATAGTGTCAATATAGACTAAACTTTTACAATATCCTTAAGTCCATCATATTCGAGTGTAAATTGATATCAACACCACACCGACAGACACTTTATCCCCCTTTTGCAGCTTGTCAGAGGACATCTTCACTACCGTCTCGAGTGATTACGACGACCACTGCTATTCATCGTGTCACCGCATGTTGTATCACTATTCGATTTCGGATGATAGAGTAAAGAAGTTTGTCCTTACTTTTTGGTCTCGTCGCCGTTTGGTCAAGTGGTCAGATACTATAACACTTGCCAACAATTCGAAGACATTATCAAAAGTAAACTTTTCCTTCTCCGTCGTTTCACTCCCAACAACAATTTCAGCAGATACTTTCTTGCGTCTTCATATCCTTTTTGCCAGAGTATTTGATAGGAAGATGTTGGATAAAAGTTACAATGTCACAAAAACTCAAAGTTATTCCAACGGAAAAAAGCCTTTATTGGAAGAGTCAATATATTGAAATGTTTGCTAATGGTTGCGAAAAGGGTTGGTTGTATAGCAGGACCGAGATTGATATTTCTGAATAATAAGAGGCTTAATATATTTTATTTTCATATTTAACATACGAGTATTCAACCGATTGATTCATATTTTTACCATTTCATATCACATCACCTCATCACCCTGTCATAATAAAATGATCCTGAAACAGACACATCACCTGGAAGAAGAAAACTAACACTTGTGCCACACCATCATGAATATCCAAACATCAAGCTCTGTGCTACCGAAAAACCGTGAAAGCAGGATATCACACAAACTACTACGTTGAGCGCAAGAAAGTGTCTCAGCTTGTTTGCTTACTTGGCTTCCTAGCTATAATTTCTCTCTACACACATTAAACAGACAACGAAGAAAACTTTGAGAAAAGTGTCAACTTAACAATTTCAACATTACCGCAACAAATATCTTCTTGGTTAGTTCTGTACCATCTTCGTTGCTGTTGTCGCTTTCATGTATCCTTGACTAAATGCATTGGGACCATATGGGAGACTGTTGAAAGTGTCGCCAAAGTTGAATGTTAAAGATTTATGAGTTTGTTTTATTTTTGGAGAAGAGATGATAGGATGGTTTTGGTGTAACTTGTCAATACATTAAGATTTTATTAGTAGAACTAATATTAAAATGATCGATTATATTCGCTTATATGAACTAATTGTCAATTATTACTAATAACTAGCAATTAAGGATAAGATTTGCCACAGCACAGTGGGTGACTTTGAGATAATGGGCAAGTAGCTAAGAGGCAAATTGCTTACTATAGAACAAAAGAAGTGATCCAAAACATCTGGGAGTAAAAACAGATATCACGGGAATGGTGCCGATTCATACAGACTGTGTAAAATATTTAGTTGGTAGGGTAATATAGTTAAATACGATGTGAAGTTATCCCCGCAGGGAGAATGCTGGCCGACAGAAATACTCTTGGAGGCTAGCATTCTTTGGGGAGTTCCACCCCCACGTACCCGAGGAAATTCCCGCAGGGGAAATGCGGAGCGGCAAGAGCACTCGTGGAGGCTAGCATTCTTTGGCGAGCGCCACCCCCACGGACCCAAGGATGTAGGGGGCGCCATGAGGTTCCCTCCTGGGATGACAGGTAACGACCCTAATTGAATCTGGACTACGCTTTTGACAACGAGCTGGAATTGATACTTTAGGCTGGCGGATATGATGGTTTTGGCCTAGTTGCTTTGCACAGTAGCGCCAAGGTGACACCTGTATGTGGACGGCTCCAATGCAACTATCATACCGTCTCCATCCCGGTAAAACCTTGGCAGACCTCGGAGTACGTTAGATGTTCGCACCATTGGGTTTGTGGTGTAGGTCCGGCTGAGCCGAACTCCCCATTAGCGCTGGTCTCGCTCTGAGCACTTGTCCCCATAAGGGCTTGTGTCAACCCTCGCATGGCCTCCCTGCTCTGCAAAGATAACCATGAGGCCAAAAAGGCGACTGCACAAACGAACGGAGATAGCGACTCCGAGGGGAGCCCCAATAAATCTCGAGCAACGAAACACACTTAAACAAAATCATACAACCCGAAAAAAAAATAAAAAATAATATCAAGGAAAATGCAACCAGCAGTAGCAGTCAGGATATTAACAGTACATCGAGAGCGATACTAACTAACGATACTAACGACAAAATCGACGAATAATACAATGACAGTGAAGACAGACAAAAAACGGAGATTAGCAGACAGTCTGGTCCAGACTGAGATTCTTGCGGTGTTCGGACGAAGCAAAAAAATTATGCGAACGCCAGAGCGTCCTATAAAGGAAAAGCAGGAAACTCTGCAGGATGCTTCAGGTGTTCAAGTGGTTGGAAACAAATTATGAAGAACATCGAGAATTCGATGGTTACTGCTGCGATCGTTACCGAAGGGATCAATGCAAGGCTCATAAGTCCGGACAAAATAAAGAACCATCCTAAAACGAACGAGGAGATTACGGCAGGGAAAGAAACAAGTAATCAAGCAAATATAGCGACGTGGTGTGATTGCATCGCCAACGCCAAAAATGTGGCGGAAGTACTGTATTCGGAAACGGGAAGTGATAACCTCTCCCTAGGATGGTTGCAAAGTACAATTCCCGCCTAGCGACATGAAGAAGAAAGGCTATCCCGAAAAGCGGGAGATGTTCTGGAAAGAACACAATCTGCATTCGACTCCCCAAAAATCAACAAACCAGTAAAGTTTGGGCTCCTTGAACTAGAGGAGCTCCTAGACCGCCAAGGGCATTATCGGAGGAGCTGGTTAAAGGCCGAAGATGAGCAGAAGGCTAAAGAGGCGCTGGGCTCGAAATGTAAAGGCCACGCGCAGACAGCTCCACCATCAAAAATCAATAAAAGAATGGCGTCTAGCCCAATCGAAGGAGTTCGGGATAAAAGAAACAAGAAAGAGGCACTTGATGGGTGTGGAGCACCAGATAACGGGTTCTAGACAGTGCTTACAAAAAGAGCGCAGAAAGCCGCAAAACAACTCCTTCAACAAGTGCCAGTAAAGTTCGCAGGGACGCCCAAAACGAAAAAAAAACCTGATGCAAAACAGGAGAGACAGAAGCCCCGATGAAGACTCGGGCAGTATGCACTGCTCGTAAAAGACAAGATGGCCGATCGTACGCGGACATCAGGGGAAACGTAAGGCCCGAAGACACCAACACTACCATTAAAGCAGTACGACCAACGCGGTCGGGCCACATACTGGTCGAATTCGGAGCAGCTATCGATAATAAGAAAGCATTCTTCGACGCAGTAAAGAAAGTCCTCGGCAAAAGCGCAACCATAGTCTCGCTCAAGCCAATGGCAACGATCGAAATAAGAGACATTGACTGCGTCATGGATCTGGCCAAGGTAGGAGAGACCATCAAAAGGGAGTTCTCTGGCATGGGAAGGATCAAAGAGAGACTGACATCAGAAAACAATAGGGGTCAACGCATGGCCATCGTTGACTTGACCAAAAAGGACGCTGAACAATTCCTGCCTCACAGATCTGCGGGAAAACGAGTCCTGGAAATGGCGGCCCGGACGACGCTCGTCGTACTAAACACTGGAAATATGCCAAATTTGCGCCGTATTGACTGTGAGTAAACCCACAGCAGCCGGGGGCATTAGAGCTGAGGGATTGATTGTCTGGCAATTACTCTTCCCCTCTCTCCTCCCGCTAAAATAGGGATCCCCCAGCTTGAAGGCGCCTCACGGCTTAGCAAAACAAGACCTGGCCTGAAGTAATGTGTGAATTGACTCCAGGCTGGGTTCTCGGGTAATTTAGTCACCTTCGTGCGAGCATAGGAGTTCCACACTCTGTGCGTAAATAACATTTACCTCCCAACCACAAAAAAATCCCAGGTGGGAGAAATTTTAAACGATATCAAGCTGATGTCGACAATGGTCAAAGATGCAATTACAGACAAACAGAAAAGGTCTCAGGACATCAACCAAAAAATGATCAGAATGACTAGTTGGTCGAAAAATCTCAAGAAAGAGTCAACAAAAGGAATCAGGGACACAAACTTTACTTCCATAGATCAACCCGACTTGATGTTCGAAACAGCTTTAACTCTGCTAGATGGGTAGATATTCATGATATGTTGTGAAATCCTTTTCAAGTTCCAGAAAATATGATGCGGCTTTTGAGGGATTACCTGAAAGACCGAAATTTGCTTCGTGATACTATGCAGGGTCGACGAAGTATAGTGGTTACATCGAGTGTTGCTCGAGAAGCTATCCTTGATCCAGACTTGAGGAATATATCGCACAACAGGCTAATGAGACTTGAGCCACTGGATGAGTCACGCTTAATTGGCTATGCGGCTATGCACAGTCGAACAGGCACAATTTAGACTGGGTATCTAAATGCGCTATATAAGAGGCTGGATGATTGCTCGTGGGCGCAGGCTAGCTCTGGAAAAAATCAGTATTGTGGAAATACCGGTTGAATTGAAACCATCAGTTAAATATCTGGGGCTGCCGATTAACTCGAAGATAAATTTCTCTGGACAAATCAGGGCAACTTCAAGTGAGGCTGGTTCATGCATATTAGCTCTAATTAGACGTATGGCCAACGTAAGGGGACCCAACCAGCAAGAAGCAGAGCTTTTGATGAGGTCTGTATAGTTGATGCTACTGTACGGAGCAGAAATATGGGGCGGTGCTGTAAGCAAGAATCTGTACCATAAACGCTTGACACAGGCAAAGAAAGGAAAAACACTGAGGATTGCATATTCATACCCAAAAGACTCTGACTTGGCTGTGCTATTCGTTGCAGGTGTGATATCTATCACCTTCCTTGCTAGAAAGTACCGTTCTATCTACCTGTGCTAAAACGAAGACAGAAGGGAGAGAGCTGCACGTTTGTAAATTGGAAGCAGTTTTAGATGTATACCGTGCAGAGAAGATGGACTGCGTAACTCATATCTGATCTGAGGCTCAATCGGAGACATCGTGACACTGACTTCTACCTGGCCCAGGTCTTGAGCGGGCATGGATGTTTTCAGTCGTGATTGCACAAAATTGGTAAATCACAGTCTTCCGACTGTAAGTTTTCACAGGAGAAGATGATGATGCATTTCACACATCTTTTGCATGCGAAAGACGGGATAAGCTGCAAATTAAAGAGCTCTATTTGTATAGTTTAATCAGGAAAATACTTTAAACGGTTGTCAAATGTAAAAATGTTTCGCATTATGTTCAGACAGTCCTAAGAGATGCAAAAGGCAAACAGCATCCGGGAGCATCAGGTTTAGAGATCACATTTCTAGCAATTCGTCTTCCTCCCTCCCCTTCCGTGAGAGAAGAGATACCCCAATTTGAAGGAATCCGAAGGTATATTCAAATGACGTCTAGCCTAAAATAATGTGTAAAACGGTTCCAGACTAGGTTTTCAGGTTGTCAGGAGAGATGTTTAGTGGGTGATCCAGACGTCTTAAGCATCTGGAAGCCCCACACATAGGGCGTAAATACCAGCCAACTGCAAAAAAAAAAGATTAGCATAGGAAATAAAGGAACAATACATCACACTCAGGCAACAAGCGAAAATTCTGTATTAACAGAAGGAACGAAGGGCCATCAACTGGAAGATAGAGCAAATTAACGAGCATATGACACTATATGAAGCCAGATCAGCATAAACTTTAATTAAATAGCTTCAAGGGGATACACACTAAATACAGGCTTCCATAAAGACGCACAAAGTACAATTTTAGACATCATCTATGGCATGACAGCCCAAGCTGGGCATTAAACTTCAGGGCTTACCTCCTCCAATCATCACGACGCTGTGACCCTCATTCGCCGATTGTTGCTCTGTTGTCAGCTTCTATTTTATCCTCGATCTTCTCGCTGAACGTCTACCATGTATTATACCGTTGAGTGTTCTTTTGGGTAGTTTTCTTGCATTTTTCTACTTGACTGGCCCATTGCAGTTAACTTAATTATACGCTAGTAGATACAGATGGTTCATCAAAAAGTTCATGCAACTTATCGCTGTAACGCTCAAAAGTACCACTGTCTTTTCGAATTCACTGATCAGGGTCCATGTTTCACTTCCATATAACAGCACAGGTTTAACTAGTGATTTATATATATGAACTTAATTTTTTAATCTGTAAATATGAAGCTTATATGCACCGCTCTGGACATTAGGACTAATTTATTTTTGGCATTTAGATGGCATCCAATCCCATCCTTTTGAATGCCTCTTCTATTCATGTTGGCTCCAAGATAGATCAAACACACATTTTCAAGGTTATAGCCTCCTGCGGTCATATTTTGTCGGACTGGAGTATTATCCTGCTTTTGAGTCAAGAATTTCGTTTTCATTCCATTAATTCTCAGGCAATTACATTGTTATATACGTCAAGCCAACATTTGTCACGATCATTAACAACTGCCAAAGCACACTTTCTGGAACTTGACAGCAAAATAAAACTAGCAGGGCTACAAATCAATGAAAGTCAAGCGAAGCTGATGACGCAGTCACAGAAAAATTACTCAAGAACACAAAATATCGCACTTGGCGAATGTGAGCAAATATGTGTAGTTAGGCGCCAAAATAACGAGAACCAGTAATGAAAGAGATGAAATACGTCGAAGAATACAGCTCATTTTTCATTCATTTTTGATGATTTTGAAGACCGGCTCCATATACAGGAAAACAAAGCTCCAAGTATGTAAATCTGTGATAAGACCTGCACCATTGTGTTTCTATACTCGTACATAGTGGTGTCACGGTGCACACCAAATTAACTCCACATTGTGAGAACCCATGCTTTTGGCGGCGCAGCTGTCGCTGGCTAGTGTCTTAGATAGGAAAATTTCATCCTCGACAAACTTTTCAAGCTGATTAGAAAAGCAACTGAACGTATACAATATGTACATTGAAATGTGTGGTGGATATATTGATCAACATCTCTGTATAAATGCGATCGAATGAATAATGTATGGAACGGTGTGTGTTCGCTTTGTGGCTGG